>OU015499.1:103449236-103551736 GCA_907164885.2 Dolomedes plantarius | reverse complement strand
ATTCATTTTCACTTAATTTTGTTATTTGAAAATTTCTTATTTCTCTCTTTACAGAGGCTGTTCGCACATTTTTTAGGCGATTTTGGTAAGCGGTAATAAAAAATCATTTGCTGCAAAAGAAATAATTGCAATTGTACTATGTTTTTAAAAGTCAAATTTATCGTCTGCTGCTTGAAAGTTTTGTTTTTATTCAAAATGGCGTTTTTAACAAAGCAGTGGTTCGAAGGCTACATTTATGCTCTTTCCGAAGAGAAATATGCATACTCCGTTATCCAAAAACGATGTGAGAGTCATGGTTTTGTGATATCTAAACCGTCGATAGGTAATATCGTCAACAAGAAAGGGAAAAAACGTCAAATTTGAGCCTCAAGTGGGACAAAAATTCCAAACAAGTATTTTAGGAAAAAACGGACATCTTCGACTATTGCAAAGGTACATTGTTTAATGTTAAAAGAAAATCCTCCTAGTCAAAGGACAGTTGCAAAATCATTAAAATGCTCGGTGTCCACTGTAAACAAAATGATAAACGTTGATTTAAATCTTAAGAAAGCGAAAAAACGCAATGTGCATCGTCTTTTTCCAAATCATATCGCTGGACGCAGGACACGCTGCAGAATTCTATATGAGAAACACTTATCCAAAGAAAAATGGAAAACAATTGTCACAATAGATGAATCATGGGTGTATTTAAATGATTGCAACAAAAAAAGAGCCATTTATTATCATAAAAGGGGAGAAAAAAATTTAAGTACATGGTTCAAAGAATCGAAAGAAAGTTTTTCTAAGGGATTCATGATTGTTGCTGGTTTCTCTTGTAATGGCAAGTTAAAAATAAAGAGAGTGGAAAAAAAGTCAAGATCAACTCCAAATACTATCAGGAACATATTTTATCGCCAATTTTTCTGAATGAAATACCATCGCTTTACCCACAGTGCCATCAATCTGTGAGACTCCATCAGGACAAAGCTAGCAGTCACACGTCAAAATCCACTGTAAATTTCCTAAAAGAAATGGAACAAAAAACTGGTATCAAGGCCATACCCTTCACTGATATCCCTACTAAATCTCCCGATGTATCACCTATGGATTTTTGTGCTTTCGGACTTTTAAAATCTGCATTATCCAAACGTCGTCCCAAAGCCCTTACAGGACTCTGGAAAGCTGTTCAGGAGGAATGGGATAGAATACCTCTTCTGACACTTCAAAAGGCATTATTATCCTGGAAATTGCGGTGTCGAAAGATAGTTCAGAATAAGGAATGTCAAATAGAACATTTAAAAACACAAGAATTTTATGTAATTTAGTTTTGTGAATACAATATACATCGTCTAAAAAATGTGTGAACAGCCTCTGTATTACGCATTTGATCATTTTCTTTCAAGTTGTTGAGATAATTCATCAAAAAAAAATTTAAAAAGTATTTATTGATGCATAGAATTGTCAAGTTTATATGATTCAACAGAAAATTTAAAATCGTGGTGTATAAAAAGTCCTTTTTATCTTGTAATTATTTATTACTATTATTATAATGATTTATTTTATAATTGTGGTATTTCTTCAAGCAGTTCCGAGTCAGAAGAAAAAATTACATCGCTTATTTAAAAAAATAAACGTACTATAATCAGAATTTCTCGTACCTATTCTCTCCAGACACTGGTATCCCTTGGCGAGCGTCGGATCTCGCCTGGGCGCGAAATTACTATGTCATCCCCAAATAGTCAAAAATATTTCCCCGCATTCCGACGCGCGATAAGAAAGTCTTAAAAGCGTGTTTGCTTCGATTAACGAGTCCCTTTTCCCCTCTCGCGCTTCCCTTCTTCCCCGGGACCATACATCTCCTTACCGCCGTCGAGCAATAACCACAATCGGTGACTATGAAAGCCGAAGCCAGGAATTTTTATTGCTTCACAAGAAAACGTCATTATAACGTGCCCCAGAAATATGCAATGGAGTGGGCGAATTTTTAAAACCGCGTAAACAAAATATCAAATTCGAGTTATGCGTTATTTCTTAAAACACTGCCCCCCCCCTCCCCTTCCCCAGAAACCATTTGAAACCCCGCAAAACGGGTCTGTCACAGAAGAACGCTCTCTCCGAAGGGTGCGTTTGGGGGGTGGGGGGTGTCGGCGCAAATAACTTCTTAGGGAATTAATTGAAATCGCGGCAACTAATAAATTCGCGCGCCAGGAATTTTAGTCTACGCGGACCCCATAACTGTCTGCCGGGGGAAATACTTCATTTGGAAAGCTATTCGGGAAAGCGAAACAATTTGCATATTTCTCGTCAACGGATACCCCGGCTTTTCTGCGAATGATGAGGGGGAAATGAAATCATATTTCGGTGGAGGGGAGGGGGAGGTCCCGGGATATTAATTTATGGTCCCGAATTCTCTCCGGGAAAAGTATGCGGGCTCGGCTATTGGGTTGGCCGCTGCGCGTTTGATGTATATTCTTTCGTGCGCGGTCGGGTTCTCTGTTGCTTTTGTGTTTTCTGGGTGTAATTCGAGGACGTGCAGATGTTCGGTTTACATACAGGGGGAGGGGGGGGGTCTCGGTTTAAACGAAACCGGTGTTGTGTTCGCCGTAATAAAATTCGAATGTGGGCTATTACAAGTCCTTAAGAGAATTTTGAAATTCGATGAGGAGAGAGTAAATGTTTAAATTTATATCTTAGTCGTTTATGGCTCATCAGGAGTTAATTTGGTCTTGAAAAGAAATGGCTTGAAAACTATTACTTTTCACAGCTATTATTAGGGGTTTATCTCTTACATAACAGGCCACATCTTAAAGATGCTGTGTACTAACCCTATTGGGTTTTCTCACCTCATTGTCAACCTATGGTGACAGTATGGTGACAATGAGGTTACATGCGTCTACTATTGACAGCTACATAAATGCCGATAATTCAATGATTTGCATTGAGGTATACCGTTTTCATTAATTCACTTTTGAGTAATTTTCGTGCATTCATGTTTTCTCCAGTGTCAAACATGCTTTGAGGTATACAGTTTTCATTTATTCACTTTTGAGTAATTTCCTTCGTGCATTCATATTTTCACCAGTGTCAAACATGCTTTGAGGTATACAGTTTTCATTAATTCCCTTTTAAGTAATTTCCTTAGTGCATTCAATTTTCTCCAAACATGCATTGAGATATACCGTTTTCATTAATTCCCTTTTGAGTAATTTCCTTCATGCATTCATTTTTTCTCCAAACATGCATTTGAGGTACACCGTTTTCATTAATTCACTTTTGAGCAATTTCCTTCGTGCATTCGTATTTTTTCCAAACATGCATTGAGGTATACCGTTTTCATTAATTCCCTTTTGAGCAATTTCCTTCGTGCATTCATATATTCCCCCGAGTCAAACATTCATTGATGTCTACCATGTTCATTAAACCACTTTTAAGTAATTGCCATCGTAATTTCATTTTTTTACCGTGTACTGCTTTAAAACATCTAATCTTGCTTCTCCTACCTAAAATAACGTACTCCAACCCCCGAATTATCTATCTACTTGTAACAATGTTATTTTCTTCCGCCTTGGTGTTAAAAAATTTATTACTACTTCCGTGTCAGTGGATACTTATTGTTCCCTTGGGATCCGTTAAAAAAAAGGGAAATTTTTTTTTTTTGTTTTCTAACTCCCCTTTGAAAAAGTGTAACTTCAAAGCTGACGTAAAGATAGGAGGGGGAAATAATCTCGCGTTATCTGTGTCAAGTGCAGAAAAAACACAGGCTCTACTCCTTTCCTTGGTTTTTTTTCTTCTTTCATGAATATCAGTGGTAAAAAACGTTCTTCATTCATAAAATATGAGATTGAAAACAGAAAGCGTTCAGATCAATCAGAAATTTTTATAGGGGTGTAGATTAAAATATCATTGTTTCTCAGAAGGGAGAAGTTTAAAGCGAACACCGCAGGAACAAAGAAAATCTTGATTAACTTAAGCAGTCAATATATATATATATATATATATATATATATATATATATATATATATATATATATATATATATATATATATATACCAGGTGATCAGAAAGTCAGTATACATTTGAAAAAGTAATAATTCATGGATTAATGTAGGTAGAGAGGTAAAAATTGACACACATACTTGGAATGACATGGGGTTTTATTGCAACCACAAACAAACAAACAAACAAAAAAAAGGCTGACAGATGGCGCTTCATGTGATAAGAAAAGCAATAATTAGCATAACAAATTATAACAAAGCAAAGATGATCTTCTTCAAAACAAATGCTCAGCATTTCGACCGTCATTCCTCATCAATAGTTGTAGTCGAGGGACAATGCTGTGAACAGCACTGTACAGCATATCTCTATTTATGGTGAGACATTGGCGTTGGATGTCGTCTTTTAGCTTCCCTATTGATGTCGGTCCATCGTGAACTTCAAAATCATTCTCTTCACAGCTGCAATTGTCACAGGACCTTTACCCGTCCGAATGCCCTTCCTATGGCGATAGGATCGTAAAGCTGCAGTAGCAGATTCCCCATTCTGATACTGCAGCTTCACCAACAGTGCCTTTTCTGGTAACGTCAACATGCTGCGATTGCTGGTATATCCGATTCCCGCCGAGGAGTTGAGTTTGATGATTGGAGTGCCTTGACCAGATGGTTTTATCTCCTGTCGCAAGATGATTTGTAATCAATGTAAATGTGCTCAGGAGTTAAAATAATTAAAGTTTAAAGTTACAAGTCCGATTCCCTCTCTCATTACAGCTCCTTTTATACACGATTCTCATGCAGCGTCACTGACGTTTTGCTGTCCAGCGCCATCTGTTGGCCATTTTTTGAACTTTTTTGTGGTTACAATAAAACCCCATGCCATTCCAAGCATGTGTGTCAATTTTTACCTCTCTACCTACATTAGTCCGTGAATTTTAACTTTTCCAAATGTATACTGGCTTTCTGATTACCCGATATATGTGTGTGTGTGTGTGTGTGTGTGTGTGTGTGTGTGTGTGTGTGTGTGTGTGTGTGTATATATGTGTGTGTGTATATATATGTGTGTGTGTGTGTGTGTGTGTGTATATATGTGTGTGTGTGTGTGTATATATGTGTGTGTGTGTGTGTGTGTGTATATGTGTGTGTGTGTGTATATGTGTGTGTGTGTGTGTGTGTGTGTGTGTGTGTGTGTGTGTGTGTGTGTGTGTGTGTGTGTGTGTGTGTGTGTGTGTGTGCGTATGTATGTATGTATGTATGTATGTATGTATGTATGTATGTATGTATGTATATATATTTTATCAATATCTATTTGACTAAATTACAATGAATTGCTTTAAGCTGACTTTTAGACAGGTACTCGACTGCATTTCCAAGTTTCAAGTATTTATATTACCAGTATTGTGCTTTTAAATCCCTTTTAGTATAGTTCTTTGGCGGCAGTATTTTAAGCGCAATCCGAACTGAAGTCTTAAATCGGGAGCAAACCAAAATAAATGTCTAATATTGCCGTAATGTAGTATGTAGTGCCGTAATGTAGTGAGATGTGGACATAAATTAGTCTGATTTCGGAGCGTTTTGCGTTCATGCTAGGTAACATATATTTTTGGGGACAAATTTGAAAACATGGAGTTAAAAAAAAAACAGTGCAGTAGAGAACTTTGGGGAGTCTTAAATTGTCTGAACGTCAAACCCTTGTCCTCGAAAAATTTCAGCGCTGGCGGACGGAGCAAGAAAGCGAAGGAATTTTCAAATTAAGTTCGGTGACGGGGAACGGGGTTTGTTAAAGTCGTAGCGAAATTAACGGATCTGAGATTATTCGGGAACGATGGGGGTGTATAGACGGCTAGCTGAGGCGAGCTTACTTCTAATAAACAAGATCATCTATATATTTAAGTTGCGAAATGGATTCTTTGGTCAGTCCGTGATAGAAAACTACTGCATCTATATACTTAATTGTGGTCTTAAACGAAATATTGTAATCTGTAGATTTGTTAAATTTGGTTTTTGTAACCGCAATTTCTATTAATTACCGATAGTTTACAATTAAAAATGTGTGTCAGTGACATGTTTATATCTGTCTCTATAAACTCACTGTTTCTGCGCATGCTCAGTGACATGTTTTAAGGATAACCACGTTTATTCCCAGGAGTCTCTCTAGATCTCTCTCTGCCTGTTTTATTTTTATGATAATTATGTTTGAGAAATACAAGATTAAACCTGATGGGAATTGCTTATTTCGCATTGTTTAACTAGCGATAATTTACAATTAAAAAAATTGCTTTCTGCACATGCTCAGTGACATTGTTAAATCTGGCTTTAGAAACTCACTAAGCACGAGGCCGCTTAAACACATTAATTTGTTTCTGCGCATTATTATGCTTTTCAACATTTGGCAATGATGTGTTGAGTATAATTTGTATCTATTATACTCAACACATATTTCACACTAATCAACACATATCTCAACACTAATTTCTATCTAGCCGTCATGTTGTGACGGGTATCAACTAGTCAATATATTTAAGTTGCTAAGCCGATTCTTTGGTCAGTCCGTGAGAGAAAGCTACTGCATCGATTTACTTCCTTTTGGTCTTAAACGAAGGATTTTAGTATATTGATGTGTCAAATTTGGTTTTTGTAACCACAATTTCTTTTAATTAGCGATAATTTGCAATTTTAAAAAATTGCTTTCTGTGCATGCTCAGTGACATGTTTAAATCTGGCTTTAGATACTCACTAAGCACGAGGCCGCATAAACACAATAATTTGTTTTCTACGCATGCTCAGTGCCATGTTTAAATCTGGCTCTAGATACTCACTAAGCAAGAGGCCGCATAAACACGTTCATTTGTTTATTCCTAGGAATCTCCCTGTGCTATTTTTATTTTTAGTTATGTTTGTGAGATTTAGAATTAAACGTGCCGGAAATTGTTTATTTCGCGCTGTTGAGTAACAACCCTTATTCTTTTTATTGGTTTCAATAATGATTTTAAAGTAGGATTACGTTCCTCAAGAACGGTCCTTCGGAGAGAACAAAAATTGTCCTGCGTCGCGAGTTATAATTTTGGCAGCTCGCCAAACCATGTAGCAGTAAACAGTTAAACAGAAAAGTGCCAAAATGCGTAAAATAAAATGACGTAAGCAATGATAAGTGATCCTACGTTAATAACCCGCGGTAGTTTCGTTAGAAGATACTACCTGAAATAATTTTTTGTAAAGTGTATTTCTTTCTTCTTAGGCCGTCTGCACACGGAGCAACTCAAAAGAAACTGATAACTGACTCAAATCACAAACCAGTCCGTAATGAGTCGTAACCTATGTAATTGAATGGAGCCACGCACACG
This sequence comes from Dolomedes plantarius, assembly GCA_907164885.2. Lineage (NCBI taxonomy): Eukaryota > Metazoa > Arthropoda > Arachnida > Araneae > Dolomedidae > Dolomedes > Dolomedes plantarius. Next base: position 103,544,423 of record OU015499.1, on the reverse strand, counting down.
GCGCAACTGGTTACAAACCCGTCCCACACGATACATGCGTGACGTCACAATAGGTTAACATTGAGGTGAGCGAATCCAAATAGGGTTAGTTCACAACGGCCTTTACAAGTGCGGTATTATATCATACCTTCCAAATATACCGAATATTTCTGTTCCAAACTGTCATCTACAAGGGAAAATGTTTTGTTCGAAGAAAATTCGAGGCGCACGATGTCAACTAATTTTTATTTTATCCAGAATTCAAGAGGTGATGTTATGTGACGACCAACTATTTTCTAAAATTATCGGAATAATTCCTTATAAGTAAATAAAAGAAACCTTTGTTCAAGATTAGCTCACAATAATTTTTTGAAACAAGGAAGAAGTTTTAACGTGGAACATGTTTTTGCGGAGGTTTCCCCATAAAAAAATTTTAAAAAAATTACTCGGGTTATCTTATTCATTCTTTGAAAGAAACGCCAGTAATATTTTTTAATTTCAATTTCTCGTGATAAAATGGAGTATACTGTGTTTTAAACCCACGTCATTTCCTTGTTTTAACGTGGAACATGTTTTTGCGGAGGTTTTCCCTTCAAAATCATTACTGAACTAAAATGGTTGCGGAAACACGTCACGCAAAGAATAATGCATGGCTTTCAATGACTCACCAGTCGCTTACAGGGCAGAGCAGTCGGTTAATGCAAAAATAATAATTGATAATAATAATAATTAATATTAATATTGATAATAATTTGTTCTAATATTTTAATAAAAATATTTTGGCTACCGTGCTCGTATCAAAGTTTTGCATGAACGGCAATTAATGTGAAAGGAGTCGTTCCATAAGAAATGGCAATTTTGGGTAACCTCCGCAAAAACATGTCCCGTGCACATTGATACTAGTTGTAATATAGAAAACAGTCAGTTTTTTTTCTTTAACAGTGTGCTCGGAGGATTACAAATAAAGAAGAAAGCAACATAACGTAACAGTAATTAAGTCTGTGTGTTGTGTTTATGTCTGCGTAGCGTAATAGTAATTTTGCCGGCGTCGTATTCTCGCGTCGTTAAGTTTTTCGCCAAAATTAAAACAGTGACTGGAGAAAGACGTAAGTGCCCTCAGGAATTTTCAAATTAAATCCTGCAGCCAAAGGACAATGCGGACCGAGACGCCATTTTTATACATATACCATGTAGCAATTTACGGAGTGATAAAGGTGCACTGTAGCACCTTATATGCAGGCCATTTGGCGCATCCGAACCTACTTTCTGTTTTTGGCGAGTACAGCTAGACACTGTCTAAAGTCGCACAACTTTTTGAAGTTGGCGTCGGAATTGGATAAAAGTTATTCCAATCAGCAATTTCAATCTATTGTTATCATCCCAATAAAAAATAGCTTTTGTTCAACTTAAAAACGTAACCGAATAATTTAAATAAAATACCCGAATAATTTAAATTTTTTCCAGAGAAAACTGGAGTAAATCATTAAAATAGACTTTTTACAGATAAAAATAGGTTTTAGTTTTAAGATTGAGTCAACAGGTGACGCTACTCACCCACGATTGATATTGAACAGAAGATGGACTTGATGATACGCGATAAGTAGAGTTCTTTTTAGAGCTAAATTGGGCTCCGCGTGGGCTTCTCTGCAGGTCATCACTTTATTGGCGTGAAATTATTGCAAGTTAATCAAAAGAATGTTCCAGAGAGTTCTACGCAAAGCTAAGCAGATTTTATTTTAGGCGCGTTACGGACAAAAGAATTAGAGTAGAGACATGTAGACCCTCAGAGCAGCAGGATGTGTCTTTCACGGGGACGGGACGATTCGCGATTGAGATGAATGGCGAGGTGCTTTTAAATTATTAAATAGAATTTAGGCTTTAGGAAGTGAATAATGAAACGTTTGTATTATGAGCGCTGCTGAGAAGTTTGTGGTGGTTAAATAAAGATGATTAAAGGTTAAAAAGGACTTTTTATTGCCACTCGGATCATGATGACTGACTGCACCGATCCAGAAGGACGGTATGATTTATCAACCATTACTTACACTTACACACACACACACACACACACACATATATATATATATATATATATATATATATATATATATATATATATATATATATATATATATATATATATAATCTTAAAATTATGCACTTCCTATTGGTCATTGTCATAATCTATATATATAAAACAGTTCCGTAACTGACTCATTCATTCATTCACTGACTGACTGACATACAACGCACAGACCAAACCGCTGGACCTAAAGGGCTGAAATTTTGCATGGCGATTCTTCTAATAGTGTAGGGGTGCACTAAGAAAGATTTTTCAAAAATTCTTCTTAGATTTTTTTAAATTAAATTTTAAGCTGTTTTTTAAACTTTTTTTACGTTTGCATTTAAAATAATACATTAAGGGTTATAAAATTTATATCACGAGAAAGATCATAAAAATTCCTTCAAAATGAAATCTTTTTCGAATCTTTACCTCTATTTCCTGATTTTTGGTGAATTTTTAAAGATTAATTTTTAGAATTTAATTTATTAAATGCTGATCACGTGATTTCCTTTTCTGGTACTTTAAATAAATTTATCGTCACGTGCAAAAAAAAAAAAATAGACAAAAAAATATTTTTTTCTTGCTAATGCGGCAGACGATTGGACTTTATTTTGTCTATAAAAATACCCCTTACGATTTTTTTATAAATATGTTTTTTTTACATCAATTGTATACATTGATCGTTGTATTTATTATAAATATATATATATTTATTTTTTTTTTTTGGAATTATTGCATACATTGACAGTTGTATTTAATTTCAATGTACTCCGTAGCGAAGGGCGGGTTTTCAGCTAGTCTATATATATAAAACAGTTCCGTAACTGACTCATTCATTCACTGACTGACTGACTGACTGACATACAACGCACAGACCAAACCGCTGGACCTAAAGGGCTGAAATTTTGCATGGCGATTCTTCTTATAGTGTAGGGGTGCACTAAGAAATATTTTTCAAAAATTCTTCTTAGATTTTTTTAAATTAAATTTTTAAGCTGTTTTTTAAACTTTTTTTACGTTTGCTTTTAAAATAATACATTGAGGGTTATAAAATTTATATCACGAGAAAGATCATAAAAATTCCTTCAAAATGAAATCTTTTTCGAACCTTTACCTTGATTTTCTGATTTTTGGTGAATTTTTAAAGATTAATTTTTAGAATTTAATTTATTAAATGTTGATCACGTGATTTTTTTTTTCTGGTACTTTAAATAAATTTATCGTCACGTGCATAACAACTAAATAGACAAAAATGATATTCTTTTTCTTTATAATGTAGCAGACGATTGGATATTATCCAAAAAAAATAAATATCCCTTACGATTTTTTTATAAATATATATATATATATATATATATATATATATTTATTTTTCATCAATTGTATACATTGATCGTCGCATTTATTATAAATATATATATATATATATATTTTTTTGAATTAATTGCATACGTTGACCGTTGTATTTAATTTGAATGTACTCCGTAGCGAAGCGCGGGTTTTCAGCTAGTCACCACATATGAGACAACGTCTATTAATGAAAAATTTCATATAGAATCGTTTATGCAATTGGAAATTGCTAGTAACTGATATTTACATATAAAATCGTTCAAAATTAAATTTCAGACTGCTTTTAGGGGATTTTCTGCGTGATTCAAAGCATTGGGAAGTATACGATTCTATTAATTTAGGGCGTCTGGGGCTGGTCTATTAATGAAGGGCGTAATCATTTGACGTTTCCAATTAATACCTAAATATTCCCGCAGTAGACCACATGTATTACATATATCACTACAGGTCGATAGTATTAATTTAATTAGCGAAATGAAAGGTAAATTCCTCACGCTGTAGCCAATTATTACGAAAGTCGGTTAGAAACTTATTTTAAAAATTATTTTTTCAAAGTCTGGATTAGACTCCGAGGCAGCAACGCGTCGTGTTAATTACTTGCTATAGCTAACTTTTTTAACAGTCCTTTTCACGAAACGAAAATAAAAGTTTTAATAATTCCGAGCAAAAGTTTTCCCCAGTTTAAAAGTGTAAAAGGAGCATGAAGCAAAAACAGGCGCATAACTGTAATATTAAGTCTGCAAAAGCGCGTTTTACACGGGCTTCGAGCTTTTAAAAGTTTTCCCCGGGGCAAAATTAAAACACTGATGGGAGACGGACGTTATAGTGCCCGGAGGAATTTTCAAATTAAAGACAAAGTCGCGTCGCCGGGAAACAGTAGATACCGCGACGGGGAAATTGACTCTGTGTTTATTCCACAGCTTTATGAACACGAGAGGTATGCGGTGAAAAAGTGTCTCGTCATAAACTGGTGAAAAGTCGTTTTATTACAAATGAAATACGACCGCGTTTGCACGTCTTTTTTTTCTGGACTTCATGGGGCTATCGCCCGCAGTCTCTAGACGTCTGGTATTAACTAAATTAACTATATGCTCGAAAAGAACACTTAAGGTTGCTGTGTGCTAACCCTATTGGATTCGCTCACCTCGGTATTAACCTTTTCCTTACGGGTTGGGATAGCATGTATCCCAAAAATACGGGCCCAAGATTATATATATATATATACATATATATACATATATATACATATATATATATATATATATATATATATATATATATATATATATGTATATATATATATATATATATATATATATATATATATATATATATATATATATATGTATATATATGTATATATATAATCTTGGGCCCGTATTTTTGGGATACATGCTATCCCAACCCGTAAGGAAAAGGTTAATACCGAGGTGAGCGAATCCAATAGGGTTATATATATATATATATATTATACATACATACATACATATACATATATATACATATAAATATACATACATGCATATATATACATACATATATATATGTATATATATATATATATATACATATATATATATATACATATATATATATATATACATATATATATATACATATATATACATACATATATATATATATATATATATATATATATATATATATATATATATATATATATATATATATATATAACCCCCTTAAGGGCATTTACAAAGAGGGTATAAAATTTTCCGTTCTAATAATGAGGGAATCTGAAAAAATGGGCCCCGTAAGCTAAGGGTTAAACTATGTAGAAAATGTGTCTACTACACTGCTGGCCACCCGAATTGCAACACCAAGAAAGACAAGAGATATCACAACAAAATTTATTTTGTAGATAACATGTTGACCAAGTATCAAATGATTAAATTTATAGACTTCTGTGAAGTGTGGTTCCTGCCAAAATCAGTAGCCAGAGTAGCCGCCATTGTTGGAGATCACCGCTGCCACATGCCTCGGCATTGATTCAAAGACACTTTGGATGAGTTCTTGGGGTACAGCAGACCAATCAGCTTCCACACGTTGCCAAAGTTGATCTGCTGTGGCAGCTGGGGATGGAATCTGGGTCAATCTTAGAGCAACCATGGACCACATGTTTTCTATCGGCGAAAGATCCGGAGAGCGAGGCGGCCAGGGAAGCAATTCAATCTGGCGATTGACGAAGAACCGTTGGACAATGCGTGCCACGTGTGGTCGCGCATTATCCTGTTGAAATATGGCTATGAGCAAGCCCTGAAGGCAAGGAAGGACAACTGGCTCCAACACCTCGGAGATGTAGCGCTGGCCTTTTAAAGTACCGGCAATGCGTACTAGAGGTGTGCGAGAGTGATATCCAATACCGCCCCATACCATAATACCCGGTGCAGGACCAGTGTGGCGGTGCATAACGCAGCTGTTCAGCATCCTCTCTTCACGGTGTCTCCAGACTCGAATGCGACCATCGTGGTGTTGCAGACAGAAGCGCGACTCGTCAGTAAAGACAATTTCATTCCATTCTGCCGTCCACATCCTTCTGTCATCGCACCATTGGCGGCGGAAACATCTGTGGTTCTGCGTCAAGGGTAGACAAAACAATGGACGTCTTGCGGACAGACCACTCTGCTGTAAACGGCGTCGAATGGTACGCGCAGACACTGGATGATGCGTTACAGACTGCATGTGCTGTGCTATGGTTCGTAATGTGACTGGGCGATCCGTCACTGCCATGCGCACAATTTGCCTGTCATCACGTGAAGTGGTGAGCTGAGGTGGATGCGATCGAACACGCCGGTCCGTCGTACCCTCCTGCATCCAACGATCACATATCCGCATTACAGTTGTTTGGTTTCGTCCAACACGACTACCGATTTCCCTGAAAGATAATCCACAATCTCGGTAGGCCACTATCCTTCCTCTGTCGAACTCGGATACTTGATCAAAAGATGATCGCTGATTTCGACGAGGCATAATTGATCGTTTTTTTGAAAAAACCACAAGAAAAACACAATTGCCGAACTTGAAATCGTCGAAATCTCCAAGCCTTAAATAGCGCTTGAATGAAGTGGCGCCACAGGCGCGCGTGATGTGCGTCTGCGCTGAAATTCTAATCATTTGCATATCTCACCTCCGCTAATGCATGTTGTAAATTTCATGTTATTTGCATGTTTCCTTCAGGGTGTTGCATTTACAGTGGCCAGCAGTGTATTTACAGGTACATAAATGCTTACAATCCAATGTAAATGGTATTTTCAGATAGCCCGAACTGCACCTTGCAACAGGATTCATCTTATAAATTGCGTCCAACAAAGGAATTAAGGAGCATTTAAAACTCACTACACCAGATTTTTCTCCCGAATAATTTAAGTTTAAGATATTATTTGCCTTTTAAAAAAAACGAAAAATGCCCCAAGGTGTAAAATTTCTTTTTCGGAGTACAATCAAAAGAAATAAAATCTTTCGATCGAAGTCGGCAATCCTTGGACACATTTTCAACATAATTTAATATGGCATTCGGTCCAGAGACCTGGGTTCAAGTCCCGTTGTTTGCAGCCGTTCGAAATCGGATTTCACCTGTAGGTCCCTTGGGTAGCAAAAGTCTACCGTGGGGGCCGTGAACCAATAAATTAACCATATGTCCTTATTAATCTTTACTTTTTAACAAAAAACAGAAAAAATCATTAAATGTTTTACCCCTTAAATCACACCATAGTTGTTAATATTATTATTATTATTTCGAAGGCCGAAGAGAATCTAAGACCTGGTTTTGATCCTGGCACTAGATGTCAGAGGATGTTTGTTTATCTTCTTTTTGTTTTACCTTAAATGGATTTTTTTGTTAAATGTCGAGCAGTAAGGTTTGAAAAATGCTTAATCCTGCGTGTTGTCCTAAGAGCTAAGATCAATTGCGATGGTCTTAGCAGCACGATTATTTATATATATATATATATATAATGTATGTATGTGTGTGTGTATAAAGCTGCGTGATATCCTAAAATTATTCAATAAATCCATATCGCGTTGCAGTCCGTAGTTATCGCCGAGAAAGTGAGTCCAACACAGGAATACGTCACATCGCAATTGAAAGGATTTAAGATATTTATTAAATCCAGATTAATATCATTTCAGTTCTAGCAAGTTCATCTGGATATTTCCCTGAAAACCGTCAACCTCTTACCCGCGAAAAAAACGCGTCCTGGCGCTTTCGGTCTGTACATTGTTCTGCTCTACGACTAAAACTCGTGGTATGATTTACGTTCCCAAAGCGCGTGGCTATTAGTCAGCGATGACTCACAATCTTATGACCGACGAATCAGAATCTACTGGTCTCCGTTGCAAACTGTTTTGAAGGCGCATCGTATGGTTTTTTTTTCAACCCAGAACCTCCCGTCTGGCGCCGTCATCTATTGGTATTGTTTCGTTATCTATTCTTTGACAACCCGTAAATTTTATAGTTTTGATAATAAATTCTATTTAGTCAATTCAACTAATTTAATCACCCTTTATGGCATTACATATATATAAATACAATATTATTTATATGTATATATGCTGGGGCGTTTTACCGATTATAGGTTTTAACATATTTAAGTTAAAATATTACAGGTTCGTTTATTATTTACCCAGCGTGTAAACACTGTAGAGAAAGATTAGACACAACTTAAATGTTTTATATAAATGATGAGGACCAATATTTAAAGGTTAACAACCAATATTTATTACACACATAAACAATTAAATTACAGTATTAAAATCATTCTTCAAATATCTACATTCAAATAACTACACTATCAAATAATATTCTTTCAAATAACAAATTGGGTCCTCACCGGATAAAACAAGGTATGTATCATTTACGGGATTTTAATTTAAATTTAAATCTTAAAATAGTACTGTCAACAGGCAACAGAAATGTATAGACTGACTTACCCCAGTTCGGCGTTGCTACGGGAACATTAAAACATTGTTCCATCTTTTTCGCTCATGGTTGTAGGTAAAGGGGCAGGGTGGACTCGAGAGTCCACCACAGGGCAAGCCCGTAGGCTATTCGCCCTCTGCACACCTCTATATCCTCTGCACACTCTCTCTCTAACTCCTCAAAACTTTTTCTCTGACTCTGTATCATTTCTACCCCTTAATATTTATCTCAACTTTTTGCATACATGTTTTCACCTTCCAATCACAGTATTTTCTTCTCCATATAAACTCCACCTACGTCTTAAAACCCTTTTCTAGTGGCCCTAATATTTCTCTTTTATTAAAATCACACTTCTCATTGGACCTATACTAAACATTTTCATATTCTTTCACATTTTTCCCCTTTTCCTTTCTACATTTTCTTATATTTTATTTCTAACACCTGGTCAGTTTTATAACATCTTTTCCTGACCATGATCCGACAATACTGCTACTGTTGTGTAAATTTCACTACAATCCTTTCAATTCTTATTCCTTATTCTAAGGGGCTTTTTCGACTGACCCTCGTCCAACGCAACTCTTTTATCATGGGGGCCTTTTAACTAACCGCGATCTAATTTTACTACTGTGCCTTTTCTTATGGGGGCCTTTTATATGGGAGCGGCGGCTATTTCCAAACCTTTCCCTCTCTACCATAAATATATTTTTATTGCGTACGTTTCCCTTTTCTAACAATCTTTTAAACTTATGTAAAAGGCCTTTTCTTATGCTTTCACTACATTTTACAATGCATAAAAGAATCTTGAAATGCCTTGTAGCTTTTAACAAATCTGCGAAAACCTTTTGCTGGCTTAAAGAGCCAGCATATATATATATATATATATATATATATATATATATATATATATATTTCTTAATCTGTGAATCTCATCGAAGAAAAAGCTCTTGCAAGTAGTCATCTTGACATTTTCATCACCTACTTGAACTAAAATGTCACCTAGTCACCTACTCGAAATAAATATGTTTTTTGCATTGATTTCCGCGCCTGTTTGCATAATGTGCAGACATTAAGAGTGCCGCGGCCTAATATTCTATTTCGATTATCGTCGAATAAGATGGAAGAAAGAATATAACCTCGAAAAGGATGTTTCGATTGAGAAAGGGCCTATTTTTGTGTTGTACACTCCCACGAGTGCTGGGAAAACACTGTGGAACATTCCTAGACATCTTTTTAGAGCAGTATGCTTATTTCGTTAGCAGCCCTGAAATAAAATCGGAATTTTTGTTTTTATTGCTAAAGGAAGAGATGAAAATAGTATGTTTATTTTTTTATATATATATTAGTTTTGTCTTCCTTTTGGGGAAATCTTGTACAAAACATATAAAAAAAAAAAAATTTCAAACTTTTTTCTGTACCTGAAACATACTGCGAGGATTTTAAAATCAAATATCTAAAACCGCATAAGGCTTTTGGAAGGTTATATTGCCAGATACAGCAGTTTTGTGCTGCACTGTCTATCGGTGTCTACTGAACATCTAGACTATCCTATTGGTATTTAAAATGGCACAGTCCTAATGAGCTGTTCGTCTTTTTAACACTTTATGGTACGATTTCTCGCCAAATTTAGCGACCTTTGTCTGTTGTTTACATTTAAAAGGACTATTCAATAGAAGACACCTTTTTTCGAATATTCGCTAAAATCTGTGCAAGCCTATTTTGCGAATTTTCGTAGTTATCCTAGTAATATTTAAAATGGCTTAATTCCCTTCATCTATACATCCTTTTATCACTTTTTGGTACGATTTCTCGCCAAATTTGGCAACCTTTGTATGTTTTCTTTCTTTTAAAGGACGACGATTTAGTGGTGGCTCCTTTTTATCGGATATTCGCCAAAATTAGTGCAACCCTATTTTGGCAAGTTTACCTAGTTATCCTATTAATATTTAAAACGGCTTAACTCCTATAAGCTACCGATCTTGTTTTTTAACGTAGGATTACGTTCCTCAATAACGATCCGGCGGAAAGAAAAAAATTGTCCGGCGTCGCAAGTTATAATTTTGGCAGCGCGCCAAACTCAGTAGCAGTAAACAGTTCAACAATAAAGTACCAAAATGCTTTTTTTAAAAAAAAGGGGGGGGAAGCAACGATAAGTAATCCTGCGTTAATAACCCGCGGTAGTTTCGTTAGAAGAGACTACCTGAAATAATTTTTTTTCCACGTTTTGGTACAATTTCTCGCCAAATTTGGCAACATTTGTATGTTTTCGTTTATAGGACGTATGGCATTTTATGTAATAATCGCCAAATTTACAGCTGGCCAAAAAAATCGCCAAATGGTAGCTAGTCGGAACTTTAGCCCTATAAACAGCTATAACACGATGATCCGTTTCCCTAATTTAATGACACTCGATTTATTTTATATCTTTACATTACAGGATTACCGCAGCATCCTTATACATTAGTCCCCAGCATATTTACAAATTTGACGCTAATTATGCACAAATTTTACTTTATTGAATTACAGGCAAATAAATTCAGAGATTTAGTGTTATATAGCCAGGCTATATATTGCATAAATTCCAATTCTGCCTTTGTTATTAATTGCGTTTTCTTTATGAACCTCAAAATAAATGCTAGCTAAGGGTTGGCTATTTACTCTGTAACTTCAACTGAAAGTAATATTTCTCAAAGCGCTCGTAAAAAAACTAAGCGACCCTTAGGGAAATTTTTCTTGTACGTCTCATTTAATATTCGATGAAGATTATTATCTAGCTTGAAACGATTACATGCAAAATTATCGGTGACTAATAAGTTTTTTTTTTAAAGCATTCCATAAAAAACAATGTTCGTTGATCAGTATCGCAGCTTTAATTTTCTTCGCTTAGAATGTTCCATGCTTAATAAGGCTTTGTTCGCTCTACACCCTGGGGGTTACATGTTAAGTGCGTAAACGGATCCTGTGAAAGTGGCCTGTTATGGATTAACTTCGTTCAGACTGGAGTAATTTTTTTTCTTCTTAATCTTGACTAATTCTTGGGGAGCCGTCCGTTTTAAAATTATAAACCTCGTTTGTAATATTTTGGTGGACGGGAACTTGGACAAATTAGATTGTAAAGAGAGTTAAGAAGTTTCTATTTGCAGCACCAGGTAATCAAATTCCCATGGTCCCTAAAAATCCTATGAAGTAGTTAAAAATAGTTATAAATTTTTTACCCCAGTCCGTCATTTTTGACCAAAAATATGAATTTTCACAGTTTTAGTTCTAAAAAAAAAATGGTGTAGTGATGAATGTCCTGAAAAACAAAAGGACTTATATTTAAATTTTAATTTAAATTTAAATATTTTTCAATTCCTACTATTAGTTCACACACTCTCTATATATATCTTGTTCAAATTTTCAATCGTTAATAAAAGTACTTTTTATTCATCCATTCAAGTTCAAATACATTTTTTTAAACTTGTAGTGAATGACACTTGATGTTAATACAGTTTTTCAAATATTAATTCATTAATTAAATTTAATTAATCAATTTTAGTTTTAGACCTAGAGCGTCTCTTGCTCTTGAATAGTAATTTCCCTCTTGTTACTGTGTAAACGGTAGCACTGCGGTATCGCGGGCTTCTCCCGTCCTGTAGGTTAAAAGATCGAATCCCCAACCTGACAAACTTTTTCTCTCTCTTTCCCCTCCTCCTAATCTCGCACAGTAGGCAAGGTTCTGGCAGGCAATCCTTTTTTTCAATTCCTACTATTAGTTCACACTCAAATATTTCTTTGTTGACCTAAGTAGGAATTGACTTTAAATTTTTTTTTTATATATTACTTGTTATAAATATATTTAAAATATTTAAATTTAAATTATTTAAAAAAATTAAACCTGGTAATACTAAAGTTGTTTTTTTTTTTTAACAATGTAAGAGCCTTTACTTTTTGATGAATATACTTTAAATAACCATTTTAATGTGCCCGCCGTTTAAATATCTAAATTTTAGATATTTGAATAACAAGCGATGGTAGTTGTTGCCCGTTCCTATTGTTGAGAAAAATGTGCTCTGAATTTGAACTCTGCGCGTGGACATATGCTTTTGAATCTTTGATCTCCAATATGAAATACTTAAAATCAAAGTCCCGACCAAGCCTCACTGACGCTCATTTGGACCAGTGCCTAAGAACTGGGAATTCAACATAAATGCCACATTACAACAAAATGTCAGCAGATTTGCATTGTCAAATTTTGCATTAATTATCAATTTTAATATTGCTTTGTTTAAATTAAAATTTAAATTTATGTATCACAAATTTATGTCGCGTTAATATTTTCATGTTTAAATATACCCCCCCCTCTTCATCCAGCGGTTCCAGCCGAACTCCCGCGTTTCAGAAATATGCGCTCCTAATAAAAAAGGTTGTCGATCCCTGGATTAGAGAGTCCTTTTAAGGACTTTTTTTTTTTACAAATAAACAATTTCGTGGTTTATACATATTTGTTATACTTATTGAGGAGGTATCTAAAATCTTAAAGATTTCACGGTAACTGAGTAGGATTATGTAAATCGACAGTGAAATAAATTTTCTGAATAAGTCCTTAATTTTTTAGCCGGTATGTAAAAAGTATTCGTGAATTTTTTGTTTGTTTGTTCCGGTAGTCCTTAATTTTTGGTCAAACTGGCAAAAAAAAAAAAAAAATCCATTAAAATACTTGAGAATACTTTTATTCCCTTAAGATAGTCCTAAGTTTAATTCTCAGTAAGTTGTAGCAATGTATGATTAATTCAAATTATTGAATTACAAACAACAGGAATTGATCGAAATGTTAACTCAAATTAAACCTTGAATTCAGTACAATATCGAAAAGAGCTCAAATCTTTCGTAACCGCTGTGCAGGGGGTAACTCCGCATGCTATTTATGGTCTAGTAACGACTAAAACATAATCGGCATTCCAAGTACATCTGAGTATTGCATTAGCAATCATATGAATAGATTTTCAAATCTCCAAAATTAACAATAGTCGATCGAAATTATTAAAATTAACAAGTTACTCTCCGAAATAGCAAAGCATGATTAATTCGAATTATTGAATTACCAACAACAGGAATTGATCGAAATGTCAACTCAAATTAAACCTTCATTTCAGTACAATATTGATATTCGCTCAAATGCTTCGTAACAGCTGTATAGTGGGTAACCCAACGGGTTTTTTATGGTCTAGTTACGACTAAAACATAATAGGCATTCCAAGTATGTGGGATATATATATATATATATATATATATATATATATATATATATATATATATATATATTAATTAATGAACTATGCTAAAATAAATGCACAGTTTAGTACTCCAAAATTAACAAAAATCTATCGAAATTATTAAAATTAACAATTTCCTCTCTGAAAGGGCAGAATATGATTAATTCGAATTAATGAATTTCCAATAACAGGAATTGATCGAAATATTATCTCTATTTAAACCTTCATTTTAGTTCAATATAGAATCGTTATTTATGTACGCGTTATTTATGATCTAGTTACGACTGAAACCTAATCGGCATTCCAAGGATATCTGTTTATTGCATTAGCAGTAATATGAATAGATTTTCAAATCTCCAAAATTAATAACAGTCTATCGAAATAATTAAAATAAGGCTCAAATCCTTCGTAACTGCTGTATAGTGGGTAACTGTACGCGTTATTTATGATCTAGTTACGACTGAAACCTAATCGGCATTCCAAGGATATCTGTTTATTGCATTAGCAGTAATATGAATAGATTTTCAAATCTCCAAAATTAATAACAGTCTATCGAAATAATTAAAATTAACAAGTTATTCTCCGAAATGGTAAAGTATGATTAATTCTAATTATTGAATTACCAATAACAGGAATTGGTTGAAATATCTCAAATTAAACTTGCATTGCCAGAAAATTTTGAACAGAAATTCTTCATAATTTCTTAATAGTGGGTAATACAACTACGTATGATTAATTCTAATGATTGAATTACCAACAACAGGAATTGAACGAAATGTTAACCCAAATTAAATCTTTATTTCCAGTACAATATCGAAATGAGGCTCAAATCCTTCGTAACCGCTGTATAGTGGGTAACTCTACGCGTTATTTATGATCTAGTTACGACTGAAACCTAATAGGCATTCCAGGTATGTGGGGTTTATTTATTTTTTTAATTAACGAACTATGCTAAAATAGATGCACAGTCCATTTAGTGCTTTTATTCGCCAAACACGCAACAACAACAAAAAAAGGGGGGGGAGGATCCCATTAAAAAAAAAAAAAAGGCTGATTTCAATTTAAAACAATGATTTTAAGTTTCTTATCTCAGCGAGCTCGACGGGCTTTTCGCGGCCAGCTCTCTATTTTTTTTTTTTGCTCATTACCACCTTATAAATTGTCACTCCCCGAGGTCCTAAATAACGCCGGTAATTTGTCTCCGAAGACAACAAGGTCGTTAGCGATATCTTGCACTCGATTTTGTTTTACTTGCCCCCTTATATTTTTTTTCTCTTCTTTCCTGCCCCCCCCCCCCCCCTCCTGCCGCCGTTAAAGTTTGGGGAGTTGTTTAGAATTATACCTCGAGGGCTGGCGACGTAATATTGCCGGACCGGACAGATTTATCATAATAAAGTCGCGTGTATCTCCCGATTTATGGATTTTGTTGGATACTTTGCAGTGCCGGCCATTCATCAAGGCAAGGGGGTGATTACGATCGTGAAAGGCAAATTGGGGGTCTTTCGCCTACACTGCTGATTTTTTTTGCTGCTTTTGGCGCCTTTTTATCAGCCTTTCGAGAGGAAGATTTCGGTGCACGTACGTCGCGATGAACAAAGATATATATATATATATATATATATATATATATATATATATATATATATATATATATATATATATATATATATATATATATATATATATAGACAAAGAGAGAGAGAGAGAGACACACACACATATATATATATATATATATATATATGTATGTGTGTGTGTGTATACGCATACATGCATGCATACACACACACACACACACACACACATATATATATATATATATATATATATATATATATATATATATACAGTGGAATCTCGATCAATCGTTTTTCAAGGGACCGACTGAATTGAGCAATAAATGTGGAAAAGCGATAGATGCGGGAACATAACAAAGAAAATATGATCGTCGGGACTGAGTGAAGTAAACGATACATACGGGAAAACGATGATTTGGAAAGTGATTGATCGAGATTCCACTGTGTATATATGTATATATGTACATGTATATATGTATATATATATATGTATATATATATATATATATATGTATGTATATATATATATATATATATATATATATATATATATATATATATATATATATATATATATATATATATATATATATATAAAGAGATATATACATACAGGGTGTTGTCGAACACGACCCCACATATTCAGAGGGGTGATAGTAGGCATCCAGACGAGCAATAATCGCATAGGAATGTATGACCGGAAACGCAAACCTTGACAGCTAGAGGATAAACAAAGATACATAAATGTTGACTTTTCATTTCTACATCTTTGTTTATCCCCTAGCTGATCACGTTTGCGTTTCCGGGCATACATTCCTGTGTGATTCTGTTTTGTTTTTGAGTTTTCTACCTCCTCCAGAAAAATGCGATATTTCCGGCCATCCTGTGGGGTTGGTAAGAGGTATGGTCCGATTAAGTAAACAGCGCCCTCCAGGCGTCAGGTTGGCGTTTCCAGTCATACATTGTTATGTGATTATTTCTCGTCTTTATGCCTACTATCACCCCTCTGAATTTGTCGGTCGAATTCGGTAACAACCTATATATATATATATATATATATATATATATATATATATATATATATATATATATATATATATATATATATATATATATATATATATATATATATATATATATATATATATGGTCACTAAGAAACAGTTTTGTTTCACAATTCTGTGTAATAATGGAAGCTTACATTCCCGTCAATTTAAAATTAGAATGTAAATAACTGCGTTAATGAGTCCCAAGTTTTAGATAAAAGTTATTTTTTGCTGATATACTGATAAACACACCTCATTATTTTTCTGTTCAGTAGTTTTCGTCTGATGCATTAAAAAAACTGAAAAATTTTTGTAACACAGTTTAACAATTGCAAAATAAATACTGACTGCATCCAGGTGTTAATATAATTATTCTCTCGTACAGGGAGGACAGAGAAAAAAAAATATTAGTTGTTCATGTATGTATCCTAAATTGCCGCGAGAGTATTTTCGAAATTTTCAATTTCGAATCATTTATTTACGTTCCTGCGTGCGAGAATATTACGGTCCGGCGAGTCCCCCACGCAAAGAGCAGGTGAAGATTCCGAGCGGAATTTGTTTCCTGCTGCATTTGTTCGAATCCACTAAAATGTCAAGAGTCGTCTGCCAGGGCGGGCGTTTCGGAAGTGCGTGTCATTTTCGATTGGTCGCCCGTGTTTTCAATCCCTCTTTCGCCTTTTTAAAAGTTTCAATTACGAAGGCGCGTGGGGCGGGAAACTGCTAACGAGATTGAGTGGGAACTTCGGACTCGCTTTCCCTCGTCGCCCCCCCCCCTTTTGTCGAATTTAATCTCATTAACTTTAAATTTAATTGGTTTTGCGCCGTTCTCTCTCTTAGCGGATTTGTGCCCGTGTTTATCGCGTGATGGTTTTATTAATGAGATATCGACGGATGAGGGATTGTTTGTTTTAGAATTTCCGAGGGGTGCACGCGCCGCTGGATTTTGTTGTTGTTGTTGTTGTAATTCCTTATGCCCCCTGGCCAGTATGTATTTCATACCAGGTTCCATATAGGCTTGCGGGCAGAGGGGTGCGACTCCGACCCTTGCGGTGCCACTTAAGGCTCGGTGCACACGAGCGATCCGGTGGCGTTGCGGCACCGCAGTTGAGATCAAGCAGTACATAGAGTTAAACTAACCGACTCACGGACGACGCCGCAACGACACCGGATCGCTCGTGTGCACCGAGCCTTATAGTGGCACCGCAAGGGTCGGAGCCCGACTTAGCCAGGTGCCACCCCAATTTTGACTGATCATCCCCAGGAGCGACATCTGGGGGGAATCGTACCCTCTTCCACCGTCTCTGACCTGATAGAGGGACATGGTTCTCGGATGCACAGTTGGACGGAGACAAGCTGGTGGCGGCGGTATTATGGTGTGGTCGATGTTTTCATAGAGCACATTAGGACCCATAATCTGCATAGAACAATCCCTGACGTCTGTGCGCTACATGAACATTGTTGCAGACCAGGTGCACCCGTTCATGGCACAGTGTTTCCGGCGGGTGATGGCGTTTACCAAAAGGATAATGCACCATGTCATAAGGGTCGAATCGTCTGGGAGTGGTTCGGGGAACATTCTAATTGCTTTCAAGTCATATCTTGGCCACCGAATTCGTGCTGCCACGCTACGACCTCGCAATGTGCGGGAATTACAGGACCAGTTGGTAAGCGCTTGGTACCAGATACATCAGACTACCTATCAGCACCTTGCCGAGTCAGTGCCACTCCGGTTGTTGGCGGTTTTGAGGGCGGAAGGTGGTCCTACGTCGTATTAAACAGGTGGTCATAATGTAATGGCTCTTCGGTGTATATATATATATATATATATATATATATATATATATATATGTCGGACGCTGGTGCTTCACGCCCGATCTATTTAACACAATATTCCAAACATCCCGAGAATCATCTTTCATTTGGCAGTCGACGATGATCCGGTGGCGAGGCAATGTAGACTCCAAACTCAAATACAGTGACGACAACTCCATTATCATTTACTAACATATTTATTAAATCTCTTAACGACTCTCAGCTCCATAACTAAATGAAATGGCTTCCCAATCCCCATTAAAATCTCTGCGCCTTCGGCACACATCTTTTCCATTAAATAGTTAGCCATGGCTCTGCAGATTTTCTTTGTTTCAACTTTAAAAACCAGCGCTAGTGACGCTCATTACTTATGCGTGATGTCATGTCGGATGATCTTTTTGCTAAACTAAGCATTTTCTTAGCGCCAACTCCTCAAGGCTAATCCGTCAACTAAAAATTCTCCCATGTGGTTCTGCGGAATTGAATCAAGTCGAACCCATATATTCTATTTTCACTGCAATACCTTATGCCGCTTATTTGAACTCCCAGACTTTTAAATTGTTAATAACTAAATCCCGTTTTAATGTCGCGCGATCGCCCCCCCCCCCCATATTTTTATCCTCACATACACACACACACACACACATATATATATATATATATATATATATATATATATATATATATATATATATATATATATATATATATATATATATATATATATATATATATATATATATATATATATATATATATATATATATATATATATACTAGCTGAATACCCGTGCTTCGCTACGGAGTATATTCAAATTAAATACAACGGTCAATGTATACAATTAATTTGTATGTTTAACATCCATAAAACATACTAATTTGATTTAAATTCATAAAAAAAACTTCATCTCAATGAGTCTAGTGGTTAAATTTTATCTTTTACGGTACTTTAATATTTTTATTTTGTCCATTTATTTCGTTGTTATGTACGTGACGAAAAATTAGTTTGAAGTATCACAAAAAGAATAGAAACCACGTCGTCAGTATAATAAATTAAATTCTAAAAATTAATCTTTAAAAATTCACCAAAAATCAGAAAAGGAAGGTAAAGGTTCGAAAAAAATTTCATTTTAAAGGAATTTTTAGGATCTTTCTCGTGGTATAAATTTTAAAACCCTCGTATTATTATTTTAAATGCAAACTTAAAAAAAGTTACTAAAACAGCTGAAAAATTTAATTTAAAAAAATCTAAGAAGAATTTTTCAAAAATCTTTCTTAGTGCACCCCTACACTATGAAAGGAATCGCCATGCAAAATTTCAGCCTTTTAGGTCCAGCGGTTTCGTCTGTGCGTTATATGTCAGTCAGTCAGTCACGGAACTATTATATGTACGAAAATAAATAATAATGTGTCATAATACTGTGACTCTGCAAGTATTGCTCGCTAAATCCGAATATCACTCTTAGTAAGCGAGTATTCTACCACTTGTTGTGTTCTGATTTCTTTGCTAAACCTAGTTTCTCATTATAGCAGGGCTCGCTATTAGCGGGTTTACACGGTGTTTACACGAGGTATATAACACTGTATATGATCATATGTTGTATCGATTAATATCGCGTACGTTATGTTCGTATTTCCGCGCTAAAACTAGTTTATTATAGCAGGGTTCGCTGTAAGCGGGTTGAACCATATTTACCTGAAGTATGTGTATGCGATCATTTGTTGTATCGATCGTTACGCCCTATTCATCTGGTAATAAAAGTTAGCGATTTTTTTTACCGGCAAGTTAATTGTTCCCATGTGCTTTATTTAAAACAATTCGCCATTCATTACCTTTTCAGGCTGCCCCCTCCCCCGTCATAACCAGCGTCCGTTTATATTCGACCAATCCCAAATATCATTACTGTTCTCCGAAGTGATGACATCGACCTTTTAAACTACCCCGATCTCACTCCTTCGTGGCATTGAACTTCCATTCTGATGGCAATACCCTTGTATTATGCTCTCTCGAAAAATCGTCTGCTGGGCGGAAGATCAGATTTACGTTCGGTCTCGTTAAATATTTTTATTATTATTATTTTTTTTTTCGGCTATTATTATTTCTGTTTTGTTGGTGGCATCAGATCGATTCGTTCTTTTTAACACGTAGTGGGAATATGCAGCTCAAATAAGTGTTCTTTTGTCTCATTTTTTTTAATGTCGTCTATACGTGAAGTTTTTTTATCATCACGTAATTTGAGAATTTATTGATAGTTTTTTACTGTTAAATTTTTTTTAATCTAGGTTTTTTTTATGATGTAATATTCTGTGTATAAAAAATTGGTTCTTCTTTTTCCTTTATGAGTAAGAAAGATTTTAGATTTAAGGTCGATTACACCAATTTTTCTTTTTTTTAACAGCCATTGCATCGAAAATCAACTCTTCTTTTACAGAATCCTTTATTACATAAATGCAATTCAAAATCTTTTCCGCTATTTCACAATTTAGAAGTATTTGTTAAGCATGCATACTGCTATAAAAGAAAACAAATTGAACTTTATTAACCCACAAAAGTCTACCGTAAAATTTGCT
Source organism: Dolomedes plantarius (assembly GCA_907164885.2). NCBI lineage: Eukaryota > Metazoa > Arthropoda > Arachnida > Araneae > Dolomedidae > Dolomedes > Dolomedes plantarius. Next base: position 103,523,832 of record OU015499.1, on the reverse strand, counting down.
CGTCCATTTTTGACACAATCCAAATTTTGTGTATTTATTAAAAGTAATCCTAATTAAAGGATTTTGTTGCTGATTTTTTCAAAAGGATTGAAATGTTTCATCGTCCAAGTAACCAAAATTTTCTTTCACGTGATATTTAGGTGCTAATAAAAATCGTCCAGAAAACTGCTAAATTTTACTCCCTAGGCGTGTATACTGCTATGAAAGAAAAATTTAACTCTATTGACGATCAAAAAAATTCCGCGAAAGCTACTCGTCCCTTTTTGACACAATCTTAATTTTTTGTTTTTATAAAAATAATCCTAATTAAAGGATTTTGTTGCTGATGTTTTAAAATGATTAAGATTTTGGCTTCTTCGACGATGAAAACTTTTAATCGTTTAAAAAAAAATCGCAACAAAATCCTTTCATTTGGTTTATTTTTGAAGGCACCCAAAATTTGGATAATGTCAAACAATGGCAAGTAACTTTGTACGGAATTCTTTTGTGTTTTATTATAGGTGCTGCCAAAAAAATTCCTCATAAAAACTACCTAATTTTACTTTTTAAAATGATTGTCTTATAGCGCTACCTTTCCAGCTCTGTTCTACCCCCACAGTACTTTCATAGTACCCAATTCCTGTAATTGGCTTATAATAAATTCCCTAAAAACCTCTCGGAAATGCTAAACTGTAATTTCTGTTGCGATATTTCCGGTAATGAGCCGTGATTTGCATTTTTCCCTTCTCTTCCGTTGGCGGCATTCATTAGCGTGTAGTATAAGGCCCGTTTTCCATTGACCTTTTCGCCGTATAAAACCGGTACACGCAGCTCCAGAACGTGCTTCTCTCAATGAAAGCGCCGCTTTCACGCCTACGATTTCACGATTTTGACTTTTCCTCCGCTCGTTTCTTCGGAAAAATTCGCACCGACTACTTTTGCAGAACAATTTTTCCGTGTTCTCTGGGGAAATTTGCGTCGTATGTGTTCCGTTTGATTGGATTACATGTGTTTGTCGGGGATTTTTTAGTTTTTGAGTTGGAAAATTCTGCGGGTGTTTTCGTTGGGAGATGTATAGAGTCGGGCGTATTTTGGACTGTTTGCTGATATTTAAATACTAATTACGCGAAGAAATGTATTTAGATGTTGCAACATGTTTAGTTTAACCTACGCAAAACTCTTTAGTTTTTTAAGTCGAGGCTCAGTCTGCCGTATCACAATTAGAAAAATTTACAATATATATATTTATATACACTCGTGGACAAAAAATTTAGCGCACCAAGAAATAATTGCGGGATCGTAACGAAACTTGCAATGAAGGTACATGTCGGAGAGATATGCAAATGATTAGAGATGCAGCGTGATTGTGCATTACGTATAGCCGGTAGAGGGCGTTGAACATCGTACTCTGTGGAGTATAAAACAGGTAACCAAAGCTTGTTTGAGTGTGCTGAATCATTTACAAAGGAAGAGCTGAGATAGACATGCCATTACGCCGTGTTCGAAGACAATATAAGCAGTTGTCGCAGTTTGAGAGGGGGAGAATCGTCGGGATGATGGAAGCTGGGTGGTCTGCTAGGCGAGTAGCTCGTCAATTAGGACACTCTGATTGTGTTGTGAGGAGGTGTTGGGACCAGTGGACCCGAAAGATGTCATGTACACGAAGACCAGGCTCAGGACGCCCTGAACAGACCGTCGTCGAGAAGACCGCCACATCGTAAGAAATGCACGCGTACAGCCAACTGCTTCATCGGCCGCCATCCAGGCACAGGTAGCACCTTCACTAGAGGCCTCTGTGTCTTCCCAAACCATACGAAGGCACCTGGCTGAAGGACAGTTGGTATCGCGGCGCCCATTACGTGTGCTGCCCTTGACGCCCACCCATCGACGCCTCCGTTTGGAGTTTTGCCGCGCACGAGGAAACTGGACTGCAGCGGAATGGAACCAGGTCGTCTTTAGCGACGAATCCAGATTCAATCTCGGCAGTGATGACAATCGTGTTCGTGTGTGGAGAGCCCGTGGTGAACGCTTCAATCCTGCCTTTGCTGTACAGCGACACATCGCTCCCACAGCTGGTGTGATGGTATGGGGTACCATTGCCTACAATACACGGTCACCCCTAGTATTGTTCCGTGGCACCATGACAGCCCAGCGGCATGTTCATGAAATCCTGAAACCACATGTGTTGCCACTCATGCAACGGCTCCCAGGAGCCATTTTTCAACAAGACAATGCTCGGTCTCATACGGCAAGGGTGTCACAAGACTGTCTCCGCACTGTTACTACCCTTCCTTGGCCTGCCCGATCCCCAGATTTGTCTCCAATCGAGCATATCTGGGATCATTTGGGACGACGAGTTGGGCATCCCACGAGTTTGAACGAACTAGAGTCAAGGTTTCAGCAAATATAGAACGAAATGTCTCAAGACATCATACAGAACTTGTATGACTCAATGCCCGATAGTATCGCATCGTGCATTCTCGCTAGAGGGGGTCCAACGGAGTATTAACGCCTCCGTTCTTTTGCCTTTTTCTCTGAAATAAATTATCCTTTTTCTTTGATTTTCTTATCAGTTACTTATATCAAAGTAGTCATTACGTATGTAAAATTTCATTTCATTTCGATTACTCCTTCTTGGTGCGCTAATTTTTTTGTCCATGGGTGTATATATATGTGTGTGTGTATATTAATGTATGTATACAAGTGTGTGTACATATACAGTGGAATCGATGTGTCGATTTTCAACGAACCGATCGCACTGAACGATAAATGCCGGAAAACTATGGATGCAGGAACATAACAAAAAAAAATATTAACATCGGGACTGGGTGAAATAAACGACACGTATGGGAAAACGATGATTCGGGGAACGATCGATCGAGGTTCCACATCTATATGTATGTATACATATATGTGCATGTATGTATCTATGTATTTGTGTATACGTATATATATATATATATATATATATATATATATATATATATATACAATGGTTATCAGGAAAGAATCATCCGATTGCAAAATTTAATATTTTCTATAATTACAAACATAAAATTATAGATAATATGTCATTGTAAAGGAAAAATGTTAAATTTTTTTCGCAGGTGTTCAATATGACTTCCTTTAGTCATTTTTTGAAAAGAAAAGACAAAACTTTTGTGCTCGAGGAATAAACAGGAAATCCAACGTAAATAAAGCACAAATAGCAGTAAGGTGCAATTTTGCATACGGCCGTTTCGAAGCTGCAAAGGAGCTGCTTCATCAGTGCAAAGAGCTTAACTAAGTTCGCTTAGTTTTCGGCTTTTTTAACTGCAACTACGTTCTTTGCACTGATGAAGCAGTTCCTTTGCAGCTTCGAAACGGCCGTATGCAAAATTGCACCTTACTGCTATTTTGCTTTATTTACGTTGGATTTCCTGTTTATTCCTTTAGTCAGCCGTATAATGTGATTGTGAATCCAATTTCTTGCCAAACACGTTGTAATGTTTCGCTGTTAACTGTTTGTAAAGCATCACAAACGCGATGTTTAAGTTCGGGTAAACTTGTTATCAAAGGTGGTATGAACACAAGATCTTTGACATATCCCCAAAGGAAGAAGTCGCATTAAGTCCGGTGACCTAGGAGGGTAGCTGTTTAGGACCAAATCATCGGCTGCACTGCGACCAATCGGCTACTCAGCTACCCTCCTAGGTCGTCGAACTTAAACCCCATGCCACTTCTTCCTTTGGGGATATGTCAAAGGTCTTGTGTTCATACCACCTTTGCCAACAAGTTTCCCCGAACTTAAACATCGCATTTGTGATGCTTTACAAACAGTTAATAGTGAAACATTACAACGTGCTTGGCAAGAAATGGCATATCACAATCATATTCTACGGCTGACTAAAGGAAGTCATATCGAACACCTGCGAAAAAAATTCAACATTTTTCCTTTACAATGACATATTAATTATAATTTTATGTTTGTAGTTATGGAAATATTAAATTTTGCTATCGGATGTTTTTTTCCTGATAACCCTGTATATATATATATATATATATATATATATATATATATATATATATAAATATAAATAATATAATATGCATGGACGTATAATCACTAGCAGAACAGAAAGATTTACCAATTTTTTTTTTTTTAATATCTTTAGAGTGCTGTATAAATATTTTCCGATAGCTCGAATAGAATCCCGACAAGCGCCATTAAATGCATTCGTGTCTAGGCCGGATATGGGCACGTATAATCTGTGGACCGGAAAGTCCTCGAATGATGTCAGGGAGGGTGGGTGAAGGTACGATCCCTCGAGATGCTGCCCTTCAGAGTGCTCGATCAAAACCTAGTCAAGTTGGATTCCGTCCTTGGTACCGTTGTAAACAGTCGCATTAGGGCCTGTTCACATTGGAGTCCGTTGCGTTGCGTTAAGGAAAACATGACGTTGAGACGAAAATAAACCAATCATAGGGCTCCAAATGATTAGCAATGAAATTTTTAACGCCTATGATTGGTTTATTTTCGTCACAACGTCATTTTTCCCTTAACGCTACGCAACGGACTCGTATGTGAACAGGCCCTTACTCAGCTCGAAGCGTATATTGACCTGGTCTGAAACTCCCGGTCAGGGGACATTAGCAACAACAACTACTACTCCATATTTTAAGATTTTCTACTATTTTTCCCCATTTCTTCATAGCATCTCCCACACTTGCTTCAGCCCAATGTTATGCTTAAACAACGACAATAAGCACTTTTATAAGTATAATTTCCACGTAGTAACTCGCTTGTATATAAAATATCAAAGAAGCAAGCTGGACTGACATTGGCCTAGATGAATTATTTTTTGTAACGCGTGTTTTTTTTTTTTTTTTTGCATTGCACTGTTTTCTGTATTTCCTTATGTGCTCTCATTCCCATTTGCTCTTAATTTTTATCGACCTTTCTCGTCGAATACGTGCCGCGTAGGAAAACGCTTTGCTCAATGGAATACTATTTTACGCCTACGTTTGGCAGCTTTTATTTATTTTTTCTTTCTTTCTTACAGTTGCCAGTATTTAAAAAGAAAAATTCTTCCTACGCTCTTTGCAAACGATTTCCTTTATCCCGGCTTCAAAGCGTTTGGGAAATTCTACTTACGCTATGCAGAGAATTTTATTTATTTTTTACTATTGTTTTTCGGTGTGTGGGCCTGTTATTAGTTGCCAGTCGTGTCGCTGGGAATTCTTATTTTCATATAATTTTTGTTATTAATTTGTATATAATTGTCATTTTTTTTTTAATATTCGAATAAAAAGTTAATTGTGATATAGCATATCGTCACTAGGAAAGCCTCGTGAGCAAGCAATTCTCTCCTACCCCTTTATATCGTTTGTTCATATTTTTGTTAATAGTTGTAGATACATACATAAAACAGTTACATGAGTGACTGACTGACATATAACGCACAGACCAAACCGCTGGACCTAAAGGGCTGACATTTTGCATGGCGATTCTTCTTATAGTGTAGGGGTGCACTAAGAAAGATTTTTGAAAATTTCTCCTTAGATTTTTTAAAATTAAATTTTTAAGCTGTTTTTGTAACATTCTGTAAAGTTTGCCTTTAAAATAATAATCCGAGTGTTATAAAATTTATATCACGAGAAATATCATAAAAATTCCTTTAAAATGAAATCTTTTTCGAATCTTTACCTCCATTTTTCTCATTTTTGGGGAATTTTTAAAGATTAATTTTTAGAATTTAATGTATTAAATGCTGATCACGTGGTCTCTTCTTTTTGTGATACTTTAAATTAATTTTGCTTCACGTGCATAACAACGAAATATATTGACAAAAATTTTTTTTTTTTCTTTTTAATGTGGCAGACGATTATCCCAAAAAATATTAAAATACAGTAAAAGATATGTCCCTCAAACTGTACTCTATTAACTGTACTATATTCTTTAGTATGTTCTATTAGATTTAATTTGAATATTTTCCTCTACACTATTTTGTCTTTAAAAATATCAGTTGCGATTCTTTCATAAATATATATTGTTTTTCTTTTGTTTTTTTGCATTAACTGCATTCATTGACCGTTGTATTTATTATTGATTGATGTACCTATAATACATTTTGTAAAAATTAGCATACTAAATAATTTTCATTGAAATATTGAATGAAATTGCTTTACAAAGTAAGCAAAATGTTTATTTAACTACACATTACATTTAGTGCGAAATTTGAGCTCGTTAGTTTTTGATACCTTCATTTATGTTTGGGCGTAAAAATGATTTACTCTCATTTCGTGATCCAGATTTAAAAGTGCAGAACTATGATAGTGCAGAGTTACCGGTTACCAGTCCAGAAGTGTAATAGTCATGCGCATAGGATTAGCCAGTCCGCGCTAGGAAGGTAGAGCTGATTGAACTACTTGTCTGATGTCGCTTATGTTGGATATTCGCAGTGTCACGAATCTCGCAGTGTAATAGTCATGCGTATTGGATCAGCCAGTCCGCGCTACGAAGATAGAACTGATTGAACTACTTGTTTGACGTCGCTTATGTTGGGTATTCGCAGTGTCACGAATCTTGCGGCGCAGTGGTTGACAATCACTGGTCTATGGCGGTAATACTAAATCTTTTCGTTAACACTTTTATTATAATTATTTCATGTTATGAATCGATATACAGGGTGTCTCAAAAAACCTTGACACATTTAAATAATTTATATTAAAAAAGTATACAAGGTAGGAACTGAAAATTCACAGATGTTTTACCGCATATATTAGAGATTTTTCTGTGTCAAAAATGTTCAACAGATGGCGCTAGTTGTTCCGTGAAAGCGAAATTTGTAAAATGGCTAAAGCTGTAAACGGCTCTTTAGCTGTCCCACAAATTTCTTATTTACTTCCCAAAATCATTCGACATGGGGTATGATTGTACGAGACTTTTTAAATGAGGAATTTCTAAACAGGTGGATTGGACGAGATGGTCCCATCCAATGGCCACCTCAATCTCCAGACATTACACCTCTTGACGTTTTTCTTTGGGGATTTTTCAAAGTTTATTCGACAAAAGTGGACAAATTTAAAGAACTCAAAAAATCACATAATTTCTGCAATTTCATGTGTTACGGAATCCATTTTGGAGCGCACATAGGCTGAAATGGATTACCTACTGCATATTCTCCGTGCCACAAAAGGAGCACATATTGAAGTTTATTGGCTATACTAAAAAAAAAAAAAAAACTAATATACAGGGTGGTGATAAAAAAAAAAAACTTTGCCTATATATGGACCTCTAGTGGCTGCTCCGTTCAACCAATCGAGATGAGATTTCAGATATAGTTATTCAGAGGTATGAACTCGGGATTCTGTGAACGACAACTAGGTGGCGCTCACGGTTACGGTTATAGGTACAGAAACTCGAAATTTTCGAACGGCAAAGCCCACTTTTTCCCGTCGCAAAATGCTCAGCGCATGCAAAAACCCTAAAGAGCGTTGGAACGGTACGTGTATCACAAAAACCGGACGCGTTATGCAAGCACAAAAAACAGATCTGCGAACGGCCAATAAAAACACAATCGGGGCGCACGGAGGAAATTTGCATATGACATAGGCAAGACACCAATCATTGATGACAACACAGATCGGACAAAAGAAAACTTTTATTTCGATTACACATTTTCCACATGGGTGCCATCGTCGTGTTTTTGTTGGCCGTTCGCAGAGCTGTTTTTTGTGCGTGCATGACGCGTCCGTTTTTTTGTGATACACGTACCGTTCCAACCCTCTTTTAGGTTTTTCGCATGCACTGAGCATTTTGTGGCGGGAAAAAGTTTGCGTTGCCTTTCGAAAATTTCGAGTTTCTGTACCTATAACCGAAACCGTGAGTCTAACTTGGTTGTCGTTCACAGAATCCCGATCTCATAGCTCTGAATAACTATATCTGAAATCTCATGTTTATCGGTTGAACGGAACAGCCGCTTGAGGTCCATATATCGGCAAAGTTTTTTTATGACCACCCTGTATAAGGTAACACGTTTGTGAATTTCTAGTTCCTACCATGAGTACTTTTTTTATATAAATTTTTAAAATGTTTCAAGGTTTTTTTTGAGACACCCTGTATATTTATGAATGCGTTTTTTTTTTTTTTTTTTTTTTTTTTTTTTTTTTTTTTTTTGTGTGTGTGTGTGTGTGTGACTGTGTGTGTGACTGTGTGTGCACACGCATATATGTATACAGTGAAACTTCTCCATGTCGGCCAGTCATGGTTCCGAAAAAAGAGTGGCCCGCGTATGTGTATATGGAGAGATCGTTTGTTTTGTAATCGCGGTGATCACTCATCTCCAGCCTTATGAATGAACACCGCCCACGAGATGGGCAAGTCGCTTTGCTTACCTCTAATGCCACTGATTCGCTTCTTGGGAATTTCTGCCTACGCTTTGTGGGCAATTCCCTGATCTACCCCGACAGCGTGAGAATGCCGCGAGGATACTGCTATTGATTTCTGGGCTTGGGTGGGGAGTTTTACCCTTGAACTTCTCAATCGGTTGAGCGGTTTAAAATGATTCGAGATTCATGCTTTCACGCGCGTATCGCGAGGAACCCTAACGTTGCCTGTATGAATGTAGAAATCACTTACATGTTCAAAGAAATGACTCGAAGAAATTGAACTGATGTCCTAGAAAATTTTTGAATCCGGAAAAACATTAATTTCTGTTTAGTTTTGGCCGTGTAGAGTGGTCGTTTTCAGGGGTGGCCGTCGAATAGCGGTGGATTGCTCTATGAAGGGCAGTAATGTTTCCAAAAATAAATGGCCATTTAGAGAAGCTTCACTGTATATGTGTGCATATATATATATATATATATATATATATATATATATATATATATATTATTCACAACGCTGATATGCGGGCAACTGATATTTCCGTTTTGACTTCACGCGTTTACTGGCATTCGGGACTTAGAAATAGCTTATTTCTGTTAGACGCATTCCTATATTGAAATTAATTTCTTACATTTTTAAGTTGTTTTATTTTTTTACCATGTTTTTATTAACTTGCTTTCTTGTTTGTTTGTTTGTTTGTGTGTGTGTGTGTGTGTGTTTGTACGGTACAAATCTTGCAATCGATTTTTAACTAACTTCCCGACTAGCTAGACATTTGAAACTTTTAGAATAGATCAGAAAACGATGACAATGCATTATTTTGATACTTTTAGCCATCTTTAAGCAGAATTGAATACATTTTCAGTTAATTTTGTTTTGTAGACTGGTGCAGCCATCTATCCGGGACGGGAACAAAATGTTAATCGCAAGTTAACTTCCAATTAACTTCATTTTCTTTCAAGTTGATGGGATAATTCATCAAAAAAATTTAAAAATGTATTTATTAATACATAGAATTGTCAAGTTTATATGATTCAACAGAAAATTTTAAAACATGGTATATAAAAAGTTCTTTTTATCTTGTAATTATTATGTTGCGGTACCAGTATAACATAAGACCTCCTCATCTCTCGAGCTGCTTATTTTAAACAAATAAAAACTAGGAGTTATGTACTTTGCATGTTGAAGACATTCTACCTACTGAGAAAAATAAGGACTCGTCATCCCACTTCGCGACGAAATTTTTGATGAATTATCCCATCAACTTGAAAGAAAATGATCAAATGCGTAATAAAAAAGTATCAAATGCGTAATCAATCGTTTAGCTCGGGAATTGGAAGATAACTTGCGTTTAACTTTTCGTTCCTGTCCCGGCCGATAGATGGCTTCACCATTTTACAAAACAAAATTGACTGAAAATGAATTCAATGCTGCTTAAAGATGGCTAAAAGTATCAAAATAATGCATTGTCATCGTGTTCTGATCTATTCTAAAAGTTTCAAATGACTAGCTTGTCGGGAAGTTAGTTAAAATTCGATTGCAAGATTTGTACTGTACAAACACACACAAAAACAAGAAAGTGAGTTAATAAAAACATGGTAAAAATGTTGCTTCATTCCTACGCCAACTTCAAATGTCATGTGACTTTCAGTAGTGAGTAGAGTTCTTACAGATATCGCTCAAAATAGTAGGTTAAGATGGGCCAATACTCGGCTTACGGTGACTAAAGGAGATATAAAGTGTTTTTTTCTTCTTGAAAGTCCGGAAAAACGAAATGCCGCTTCTGGCTTAAAATGATACCTGTGTCAAAGCGGTCTGTTTCTGGATAGTGGCTTTACCTGTTTTGGGTATCCCACTTTTGTATCTTAAGCATATTTTCTTACTCTTTTAGTTATACTTTCGTTTCTGTAATATAGCCTAAACAGCATTTTCATTTTATGGCGTAGTTTTAGATGTTTATATTGGTTTTTATAATATTAAGGGAATCTAATTAAAATTTATGTAAGTTCTAAAGCCATAGTGGTTTTGTTGCATGATTAAAGTATATAGAATAAAAGGCCGTGTTAGGTTGTAAACAGTAAGTTCTTTTGAAAGGGTCTGCTTCTAAAATAAATTTTTTTGAAGAAAAGGTATTTTTTCAATTTATTATTTAATTTATTACACTAAAAAAATTAAACGCTTATTTATAAAAGTAAAATTTCCCCTTTTTTTTCTTAATTCATCCAATTTTTAAATTCAAATTCAAAATCTCTGCTTCTAAAATAAACACTTGAGGAAATTTTTTTTTATTTTTCTCTTTAATTTATTACAAAGAAAATTTTATAGCTTTCCTTATAAAATTGATATTTTTATAAGTAATCAAAATTTTAAATTAAATATAGCAACCAAAAGCTCTGCTTCGAAAAAGAACTTTTTAATAAAAGTATTTTATTCATTTATTATTTATTTATTTTTTTATTTATTATGTAATTTTTTACAAAAAATATGTATACAGCTGCTTATAAAATTGAAATTTTCTCTTTTTTATATAATTCATTCAATTTTTGAATTAATACGAACATTCAAAATATCTGCTTCCAAAATAATCACTCGAGGAAGAGGTATTTTAATTTGATTTATTATTTAATTTTTACAAAGAATTTTATATCTTCCCTATCAAAATTGATAATTTTTTTTTGTAATTCATTTACATTTTAAATGGAATAAAAACATTCTAAATCTGTGCTTCGAAAATAATTCTTTTGAAAAAAAAATGTGTTTTTCATTTATTATTTTTATTACAAAAAAAATTCTATAGTTAGTTATAAAATTGATTTTTTAATTCATTCAAATTTTAATTTAATAGAATATTCAAATCTCTGCTTTCAAAATAAACTTTTGAGGAAAAAGTATATTTTTTATTTGATTTTTTATTTTTTAATTTATTACCCAAAAAAAACTTATATGGTTGCATATAAAACTGAATTTTTTTTTATAATTTAATTACATTTTAAATTAAATAAGGCATTCTAAAACTCTGCTTCGAAAATAAACTTTTGGAAGAAAAATAAGTATTTTTTATTTATTAATTATTTTTAATTTATTATTTAATTTATTACAAAAAAAATTTTCTATAGTTACTTATAAAATTGAAATTTCTTTTACAATTCATTCAAATTTTAATTTAATAGAATATTCAAATCTCTGCTTTCAAAAGAATCTTTTGAGGAAAAAAGCATATTTTTTTTTAATTTATTTATTACCAAAAAAAAGTTTATATCGAAAACTGAATATAAAATACTGTATATATTTATAAAACTTAAATTTCTTTTTTATTTAATTCAATTATATTTGAAATTAAATAACATTCTAAAACTCTACCTGGAAAATAAACTTTTTGAAGACAAAAAAGTTTTATTTATTAATTATTTTTAATTTATTATTTAATTTCTTACAAAAAAAAATTTTATAGTTACTTACAAAATTGAAATTTAATTTTTTTAGTTATTCAGATTTTAATTAAATAGAAAATTCAAATATCTGCTTTCAAAATAAGGAGAAGTAATTAAAAAATAACTCTTATTTTAGGAAAGAGTATTTTTTAATTCATTTTTAATTTTTTATTTTATTGCAAAAAAAATTTATATGGTTGCATGTAAAACTGAAATTTCTTTCCTTTTTTTTATAAATTCATTCAAGTGTTAAATTAAAAAGCACTCACAAATTTGAAATTATTACTTGTAGCACTTCTAATGTATTCATAATAATTCCTTATTATGAATAATAATTATAATTTATTATAATAATGCATTTAATAAGGCAGTAATCCCGACCTATTAAATGAATTATTTCAGATAAGATCTGTGCCGTCATACAAAATATAATGATATAAAATAAACTGAAAAATAGTTTTTAAAGGTCTTACTAGCGTTCCCTGTAACCATACCAACATTCTAAATATGTAATAATATTTTTCACTTCTAAATTACGCCAGAAAAAAAAAGCTTACGCCAGTGAATCACTTTTTACCTCTCTCTATCTAAGTCGCCACACAGTATGCTTGAAAAACTATTTCTGACGTACATTGATAGTCAATATTTTGTATTCATAATAATTCCTTATTATGAATAATTATAATTTATTATATTATATTAATTCATTTAATAAGACAGTAATCCTGAATTATTTCAGTTAAGGTTTGTGCCGTCATGCAAAAATATATTGATATAAAATAAACTGAAAAATAGTTTCTAAAGGTTTTACTAGCGTTCCCTGTAACCGTAGCAACATTCTAAATATGTAATAATTTTTTTTCACTTCTAAATTACGCCAGTGAATCACTTTTTACCTTTTTAAGTCGCCACAGTATGCGTGAAAAACTATTTCTGACGTACATTGATTGTCAATATTTTGTATTCATAATTATTCCTTATTATGAATAATTATAATTTATTTTATTATAATTTATTATAATAATTCATTTAATAAGACAGTAAACCTGAATTATTTCAGTTAAGGTCTGTGCCGTCATGCAAAAATATATTGATGTAAAATAAACTGAAAAATAGTTTTTAAAGGTTTTACTAGCGTTCCCTGTAACCTTAGCAACATTCTAAATATGTAATAATTTTTTTTCACTTCTAAATTACGCCAGTGAATCACTTTTTACCTCTCTCTATCTAAGTCGCCATAGTATGCGTGAAAAACTATTTCTGACGTACATTGATTGTCAATATTTTGTATTCATAATTATTCCTTATTATGAATAATTATAATTTATTTTATTATAATTTATTATAATAATTCATTTAATAAGACAGTAAACCTGAATTATTTCAGTTAAGGTCTGTGCCGTCATGCAAAAATATATTGATGTAAAATAAACTGAAAAATAGTTTTTAAAGGTTTTACTAGCGTTCCCTGTAACCTTAGCAACATTCTAAATATGTAATAATTTTTTTTCACTTCTAAATTACGCCAGTGAATCACTTTTTACCTCTCTCTATCTAAGTCGCCATAGTATGCGTGAAAAACTATTTCTGACGTACATTGATTGTCAATATTTTGTATTCATAATTATTCCTTATTATGAATAATTATAATTTATTTTATTATAATTTATTATAATAATTCATTTAATAAGACAGTAAACCTGAATTATTTCAGTTAAGGTCTGTGTCGTCATGCAAAAATATATTGATGTAAAATAAACTGAAAAATAGTTTTTAAAGGTTATACTAGCGTTCCCTGTAACCTTAGCAACATTCTAAATATGTAATAATTTTTTTTCACTTCTAAATTACGCCAGTGAATCACTTTTTACCTCTCTCTATCTAAGTCGCCATAGTATGCGTGAAAAACTATTTCTGACGTACATTGATTGTCAATATTTTGTATTCATAATTATTCCTTATTATGAATAATTATAATTTATTTTATTATAATTTATTATAATAATTCATTTAATAAGACAGTAAACCTGAATTATTTCAGTTAAGGTCTGTGCCGTCATGCAAAAATATATTGATGTAAAATAAACTGAAAAATAGTTTTTAAAGGTTTTACTAGCGTTCCCTGTAACCTTAGCAACATTCTAAATATGTAATAATTTTTTTTCACTTCTAAATTACGCCAGTGAATCACTTTTTACCTCTCTCTATCTAAGTCGCCATAGTATGCGTGAAAAACTATTTCTGACGTACATTGATTGTCAATATTTTGTATTCATAATTATTCCTTATTATGAATAATTATAATTTATTTTATTATAATTTATTATAATAATTCATTTAATAAGACAGTAAACCTGAATTATTTCAGTTAAGGTCTGTGCCGTCATGCAAAAATATATTGATGTAAAATAAACTGAAAAATAGTTTTTAAAGGTTTTACTAGCGTTCCCTGTAACCTTAGCAACATTCTAAATATGTAATAATTTTTTTTCACTTCTAAATTACGCCAGTGAATCACTTTTTACCTCTCTCTATCTAAGTCGCCATAGTATGCGTGAAAAACTATTTCTGACGTACATTGATTGTCAATATTTTGTATTCATAATTATTCCTTATTATGAATAATTATAATTTATTTTATTATAATTTATTATAATAATTCATTTAATAAGACAGTAAACCTGAATTATTTCAGTTAAGGTCTGTGCCGTCATGCAAAAATATATTGATGTAAAATAAACTGAAAAATAGTTTTTAAAGGTTATACTAGCGTTCCCTGTAACCTTAGCAACATTCTAAATATGTAATAATTTTTTTTCACTTCTAAATTACGCCAGTGAATCACTTTTTACCTCTCTTTATCTAAGTCGCCATAGTATGCGTGAAAAACTATTTCTGACGTACATTGATTGTCAATATTTTGTATTCATAATTATTCCTTATTATGAATAATTATAATTTATTTTATTATAATTTATTATAATAATTCATTTAATAAGACAGTAAACCTGAATTATTTCAGTTAAGGTCTGTGCCGTCATGCAAAAATATATTGATGTAAAATAAACTGAAAAATAGTTTTTAAAGGTTTTACTAGCGTTCCCTGTAACCTTAGCAACATTCTAAATATGTAATAATTTTTTTCACTTCTAAATTACGCCAGTGAATCACTTTTTACCTCTCTCTATCTAAGTCGCCACAGTATGCGTGAAAAACTATTTCTGACGTATATTGATAGTCAATATTTTTCGCCCGCCGTATATTTACTGTCCGTTGAAAAATAGTTTTACTGGCTTTTTGGGGAAAAAAAGAGGCGGAAAACGCCTTCCCGTCCGGCCAAAGAATGCCACCCATTTCCCGCCAAAAGCCGTCACGTCCGACGAAATCGGACCCCGAGAAATGGAAAGCATTTGCGGATATAAAAGCTGAAGAATAAACACGCAGCGAAAGAATAAAAAAGAGATAGAAGAAAAGAGCAACAGACTTGGAAGGAACTGCCGCGGCGAATTCGAAAATCTCGGGGGCCAAACATTCCACGTTCCATATATCTGGAAAATGCCGTCTCTTCTGTATTCTCTGAGAATGGATTCGGTCACGGTGATGGGTCCGAACCCCCTACGCCCGGGAATTCGGATCGAGGGGGCGGGGATTTGTCCGGTCATTGATTTATTTCGGGTGGCCGTTTATCCTGTGGCCGCTGTTTCAGATTTTGACATGCGCTTCGCGGCAAAGGGTTTGCTTTTTATCAATTTCGAGGGTTTTCAGTTATTGGTGTTTTTGTTGTTTGGGGGGGGGGGGGTACAGAAATGTCTTTGAAAGTAAATTGGCAGGATCAGTGGAGAAATTCTTCCACCCACCCCCTTGCCCGAGTGTTTGTGCTTGAGTGTTTTTGTGAACGATGGCCCTGGAGTTATGTAGCTTCGGCGTTGATCGTTGTATTATCTTTGTATATTCGTTCTGGATCGGTACCAGAAGTACTTATCTTTAGAGTGTACTTTTTTAGAGTTGAAAGCAGTAGAGCACTCATAATTTAATCTTGGAGGGGGCCGAATTGAACGGATAAAAATATTTATAATGCAAATTAAATATTAATGCAATTTCTATTTCTTTGGAGGGCGCCAAGGCCCCTTGGCTCATCCCCTGGGTGCGCCACTGGTTGAAAGAGTGGCGCAGTCAATACTCCGCGCGACTCTCTGCTTTTTTTAAATTTCTTCCCTCTTCTTTTTATTAGCTGAAAATTAGACTCACTGCGGGTCAACGCCGCTGGCATGAATGAAATTAAGGTTGAGCCTACGACAAGTCATGTAAACCCTGTCGCGTCAAATAATGAGGCCACTCGCATAGATGAAATTAAGGTTAGGCCTACGAAAAGTTATGTAAATCCCGTCGTGTCAAATGACTTGGCAACTCGCATGGATGAAATTTAGGTTGATCCTACGGAAAGTTATGCAAACCCCGTCGTGTCAAATGACTAGGCCATTCTCAGGAATGAAATTTAGGTTGAGCCTACGAAAGTTATGTAAACCCCGTCGCGTCAAGTCACTTGGCCACTAGCGTGGATGAAATTAAGTTTGAACCTACGAAAAGTCATGTAAACCCCGTCGTGTCAAATGACTAGGCCACTCGCATGGATGAAATTAAGGTTGAACCCACGAAAAGTTATGTAAATCCCGTCGTGTCAAATGACGTGGTCACTCTCATAAATGAAATTTTAAGTTGAGCCTACGAAAAGTCATGTAAACCCCGTCGTCTCAAATGACGAGGCCTCTTCCGTCGATTAAGCTAAAGTTCAGCCTATGAAAACTCATGTCGACCCTAGTGGTGTCAAATGGTGGTACTGGTGGCCAGTCATGATTACGAAAAAAAGGCGCTGTTTTGAGGGGTAACCGTGGAAAAGAGGTTTCTTTCATAGCATTGCCTCTATGGAGTGATGAATAAGTTATAAACAAAAATGGTCGTTTAGAGGGTGGCCGACTGGAGAAGTTTCACTTTATATTCATTTGACAATTTGAACAAACGACACTAAACAACCAATGTTTATGTTACGTCATATACTTTCGTCTCACATTTTCCAGCGAGACTCATAAAATGCAATCACGAATAATAATTAGTCAAAAATCCTTGTTTATAATCCTTATGTCCCGATTACGATGACCTACACGATATTTTCATCTAAGGCCGTCTGGACGGGTTTGTAACCGGTTGCGCCGTGTGCATGGCTCCATTCAATTACATAGGTTGCGACTCATCACGGACTGGTTTGTGATTTGAGTCAGTTATCAGTTTCTTTTGAGTTGCCCCGTGTGCAGACGGGCTAACACAGATTTTGTAAGTAGTGGAAAAATACGCAACTCTGCAGAAAATGTCTGATATTTCTTATTCAAGTTTATTTCCGCGTGTCTTAAAAGTTTTTTTTAATATTATTATTATTAAAATAATAATAGTAATAATTTAAAAAAATAATATTAATAATAATTTTAATTAATATTATTATTATTTTAATAATTATAATAATAATAATAATTATTATTATTATTATTATTAAATCTCTCAAATTGTTTAAAATCCTACTGCGTAGGTCTTTTTGTTTATCTCGTAGCATATTTTTAGAATTACATGCATGAGTATTGCATACTGTTTTCCCAGAAATGTAACCTAATTTATTTTTTTTTTATAAACATCTGTCGCCATTTTCTTAATGGTGAGTAATTTTTCTTTAGCTGTCGAAATACAACGTCTGAAAAGATTTAATTTCACTTCAGGTTGCCTTTCATGCTTTTAAGAAGACCTTATCGTTGAAAATTATTTTGCTGATCGCTTACATAAGGCTTAATTTTAGCTCGGTGATGAAATATATATATTTGGTTGAAAATATATGCGAGATTTCCGAAACAATTTGCTTTCGAAACGGGAGAAAGTAAACATCATTTTACTTTTAGTGAAATTGTCGTGGAGTGAAGGTAGATTCGCGTCTGAAAGCCAATACTACTATATTCCCAGCGTATAAAAAATTGTTGAATTTAAACTGCATACGTATGTAAAATTCCCATACTGTGTAAGGCGCTTAAGTCTGCATTCTACGAACCCTATTGTATTTATTCACCTCAATGTTAACCTATGGAGAAAATGTCTACGAGGATTGCCGACTTGGATTGAAAGATTTTTTTTAAAATTGAACTCTTTAATAGATAGAGAAATTTGACACCTTGGGGCATTTTCCGTTTAACCCTTACGTCGGCTCATCTGTCTTTATACTGTTCCCCAGCTCACAGACCGCCACGCTATAAAATTAGGATATTTTCCTATTTTTATAAGTTTTTCCCAGTTAAAAGCCATCAATGCAAAACTACTGCCACCTCACATTCTTGAAAAGGGTGAGTAAAAAAATAGATTATTCAATAAAAATTTCAGAATCCGATTCGTCACAATCTGTGATAGCGCGAGAGAGACAAAATGCCTGGTTCGTTGTGAAACAGGAGGAATTCTTCCAGCCATGCTAGCTACAACAATAAAACAAAGATCTTGGAAATAGAATGCATGCAAACTGACAGATAATTAATACGGTTCAAGGCTTATCGGTCATACAGACCGGCAAAAATTTATATCAGTTGAAGGCTCTTCGGTCCAAAAGACCGACCATGTTTTACAAAGATTAAATTTACCGACAAAATACGAGCGGGCGAAAATCTCCGATGTGTTGTACTTGAAGGTCGGGACCCGACTGAAGAACTCACAAACCCTCAACAGTCTGATCACCCCCACCACCACCCCTCCCTTCAGAACTGGTGCAACAGCGGTCTCCTAGACCGATGAGCCGACGTAAGGGTTAAAAAAATACAAATAATATTTTTAAATTTAAATTTTTCTGTGAAGCATCTGGTATAGTGTATTTTAAACACTCATCAATTCGTCTGGGAGACGAAATTTATAAAATGAATCGTGTTGCATTGTGCCGTAAAGTTGAGGCTACCTGAAAATACCATTGTTGAAGAAGAACCCTCCCCCTTGACGAGGCCTAACCGGCCCTGGGTCCGTTCTGCCGTAGTAGGAATGGAGTGCACGGTGGACGAATTACATTATTTTACATTCATTTATTTCTACAGGGACACACCACAAATTACTATACATAGCTAATGCAATACAAATTCATATACATCGATAAAAATCATGTGCAAGCCACTTTCCACGTGGCGAGTTCTCCACACGTCTTTCACCTTTGAATCAGGCGAGCCAGCCCTTTCACGCCCTCCATCTCCTGTCAAACGGGTTCCTCCCCCCCCCCCCCGCTCGGCCACCCCCAGGCAGTTCCGGTCAGGTGGTCATTGGGGAAAAATAGAAGAGGGGAAGAATGAAGACCATTCCTGACAACCATTTTTACCATGTTTTTATTAACTTGCTTTCTTGTTTGTTTGTGTGTGTGTTTGTCCAGTACAAATCTTGCAATCGATTTTTAACTAACTTCCCGACTATCTAGACATTTGAAACTTTTAGAATAGCTCAGAACACGATGACAATGCATTATTTTAATACTTTTAGCCATCTTTAAGCAGATTTGAATCCATTTTCAGTTAATTTTGTTTTGTATACTGGTGCAGCCATCTATCGACCGGGACGGGAACAAAAAGTTAAATGCAAGTTAACTTCCAATTAACTTCATTTTCTTTCAAGTTGATGGGATAATTCATCAAAAAAATTTAAAAAGTAATTATTAATACATGTCAAGTTTATATGATTCAGCAGAAAATTTAAAAACATGGTAAATAAAAATTTATTTTTATCTTGTAATTATTATTGGATTATATCAGCATTTATGTAGCTGTCAACAGTAGACACATTTTCTCCATAGGTTAACCTTGAGGTAAGCGAATCCAGTAGGGTTAGTACACAGCAGCCGTAAAGTATGTGGATGAGTATTCTACAAGTTCCGATTGTTTATCAGATTTCTCTGAAATTATAATAATAGACTATGTTAGTCACTTTCTCGTCATGTAAGGGGTGCTGGATTACCGCCCTGGAATCGCTCAGCTGAATGTTAACCTATGGAAGAAAGGGCCCCACTAACTGTCAACTTATAAAGTTTTTTTTTTCTGAATTGTAACAATCACCCCCCCCCCCTCCCCCCGTACTAAAAAAATTTACACATTTTTTATAAACAAACTTCATTTATATTTAGTGATCAGAGATGGCGCCACTGTACTGAAATACCCCCAAAACGTAGCCCATTTTAGTTTATTTACATATATAAAACAGTTCCGTAACTGACTGACTGACTGACATACAACGCACAGACCAAACCGCTGGACCTAAAGGGCTGAAATTTTGCATGGCGATTCTTCTTACAGTGTAGGGGTGCACTAAGAAAGATTTTTGAAAATTTCTTCTTAGGTTTTTTAGGTTAAATTTTTAAGCAGTTTTAGTAATTTTTTTTTTAAGTTTGCATTTAAAATAATTTTAGGGTTATAAAATTTATATCACGAGAAAGATCCTAAAAATTCCTTTAAAATGAAATCTTTTTCGAATCTTTACCTCCATTTTCTGATTTTTGGTGAATTTTTAAAGATTAATTTTTAGAATTTAATTTATTAAATGCTATCACGTGATTTCTTTTTCTGGTACCTTAAATAAATTTATCGTCACGTGCATAACAACTAAATAGACAAAAAAAAAATTCTTGCTAATGCCGCAGACGATTGGACATTATCCAAAAAAATATTAAAATACAGTAAAAGATATTATGTTCCTCAAACTGTACTATATTAACGGTACTATATTCTTTAGTATGTCCTATTAGATTTAATTTGAATATTTTAGTCTACATTATTTTGTCTATAAAAAATCCCTTACGATTTTATATATATATATATTTTTTTACATCAATTGTATACATTGATCGTCGTATTTATTATATATATATATATATATATATATATATATATATATATATATATATATATATATATATATATATTTGGCATTAATTGCATACATTGACCGTTTCATTTAATTTAAATGTTCTCTGTAGCGAAGTGCGGGTTTTCAGCTAGTCTTTATATATACAGTGAAACTTTTTTATTGCGGCTAATGATGGTTCCATAAAAAAGTGGTCGTTTAAAAGAGGGCAAGGGAGGAAGAGTTCCCATGGCGGCAAGTGCTGGTTCCGAAAAAAATAGGCCGTTTTGAAGGGTGACCACCTGTAAGCAACCTCAAAAAACCTTTCATCTGAAAAGATTTAATTTGCATGTTGAATCTTTTTTTTTCCTTGAAAAAAAAATAATAATAATAACTAGTAAAAAGATTATACCTGCATTTTGAATGAAGAACGTATCTTTTAATTTCCGCTTCACGGGCCATACGTCTGTTAAGAATGTCTGTTAAAATTTCATTCTTCGAATCCCAGTATCTCGTACTGTAATCGCGCTGGAGTGTTTTTGTTTCACGTGAGTGTATATTAGATACCGTATTTATTCAGATAGCGTTCAAACTGCATGATATATTAAATAACACAACATGCTATGTGTGTGATAGTTTGAAAAGAAAAATTTAAATAAGTTGTCTTTTTCCTACGAATTGTAAATAAATTCTTTTTCGAAAGGTTAACAAACAAACAAAAATTCGTTCATCAATTGAATTTTTTTCTTTTTAAATCAGAATACTTAAGGTAACAGTTAAATTTCATGATTTTATATTTTCCATTATAATAAAGGCAGTATGAATTAAAGTCAAAACTTTGATATATCTTACTGCATATTAGTTTCTCGCGCCAAATAAAGAGGTGTACTGAAAGTAAAATTACATTCTGTTTGAAATGAACTATATCACATACCCTAAAGTAAAAAAAAATTAAATTCATAAAGAAATAACCAGCAGTTTTTTGTAGGAATAGTGTACTAACATGTCATTTACCTTATTATAAAAATTTCATCGAAACCTTAACCAGTAGTTTTTAAGCTTTGATGCGCGCATTGATAAAATTTTTTGTTTCTAGAAAAGTGACTTCAAAGCCTTTTAATTTTTTTCTTTCTAAAAGTAGTAAATTCCTCTAACATTTAACTCATGTCGTGGGTAGTTATAAGAATTTTTCGTCTGGTCTCGTCTTAAAAAACTCATGGGTAAACCTCAAATTAATTTTTTTTTTTTTTTAATGTTTGAATTCTTTTATGGTTTACGGCTACTGTGTAGTACTCCTATCGGATTCGCGCGGCTTAGTGTTAACCTATGGAGAAATTTTCTCCAATGATTGTTTGTTTGTTTGTGTGTTTGTCTAGTACAAATCTTGCAATCGATTTTGAACTAACTTCCCGACTAGTTAGACATTTGAAACTTTTAGAATAGCTCAGAACACGATGACAATGCAATGCATTCTTTTAATACTTTTAGCCGAAAAAATCCACAAGGTTGCGCTTCGATCGAATTCAATGCTTTCACTTATGCGTAACGGCGTTTGACGATTTTGAAAACAGAATACATGTGAATTTAGTTTGTTTACAAAAATATTGTGCGAAAAATTTTTAAAAATTATAAAAATCAAAGTCTGTGGATAGTGGAAACGACTAAAAAGTGATTAAAATTAAATAAAAGAAAGTGAAAAAGAATAATTAAGTGAAGGTGTGTGCAATTAAGAGAGAATTGTCAAGTTTATATGATTCAACAGAAAATTAAAAAGCGTGGTATATAAAAAGTTCTTTTTATCTTGTAATTATTCTATTTAATGTTCATGTTTTAAAGCTGCTGGGTAGTAGCTCTATTGAATTCGACCATCTCAGTTTTAACTTCTGAGGAAATTTTCTCCAATGATTGTCGACTTGGATTTAGAGATTTCTTTCTCCTTTGAACTGTACTTTCAATTAAAGAAAAGTATTTTATGCATTTACAGCTAATTTGCATTAGAAAAGGCTATTTTTTCTATTTAACGTTCATGTTTTAAGGCTGCTGGATAGTTGCCCTATTGGATCCGACCAGCTCAGTTTTAACCTATGAGGAAATTTTCTCCAATGATTGTCGACTTGGATTTAGAGATTTCTTTCTCTTTTAAACTGTACTTTCAATTAAAGAAAAGTATTTTATGCATTTACAGCTAATTTGCATTAGAAAAAGCTTTTTTTTCTATTTATCGTTCATGTTTTAAGGCTGCTGGATAGTTGCCCTATTGGATTCGACCAGCTCAGTTTTAACCTATGAGGAAATTTTCTCCAATGATTGTCGACTTGGATTTAGAGATTTCTTTCTCTTTTAAACTGTACCTAGTGTCCTGTGGCATGTCCCGTTTTATTTACTTTGAACATTCCTTCCAAAATTCATCAATCATCCATAACCTCAACAGAATTTGTATTCAGATTTTCTATAAACGTCTATAAATCTTGGAATGAAATTAAAATTTCATAAGTTTAACCATCAGCCTCTTTTATAATCGGAGCAAATATTTTTGTTTATACGTGCAAGTCAAATTTACAGTTTTTTTTTTTTTTTTTCCTTTCTCACCCTATGTCTGAGGCCATCTCCCCAAAAGGTGACGTATTCAAAAAGGTTTGTTTGTTCATCGATTTATATAAAATGCGCCACTGTTGTGTTTATCTTTAGCTTATCTTTGAATTTCATACGCCGTGCCTCCGAAAGGGGGGATTTGAAGCCCGCCATCATCTGCCCGGAAATTACGGGGTCAGGCGGCGAATGGAGACATCTAAGATAGGGTTATCCTCGGACACAGATGCGTTTGGCTCCGCAGCGAAATTTTTACATCCTTGACAAATTTATGTTTTCTGGCCGGACCTATTCGTTGTTTGTTTTATTCTTTTCGGTATCGTCCGGACAAATGGAAATGGAAATTTCCGTCTGTGTTTTTTTTTCCATTGAAACGATTTCGTCTTTCCTGTGAATATCGTGTAGTTACGCTGTCAAATAAATCACGCCGCAGTAAATGTTTGTGCTTTATTTAGTATTCTGAGAGCGAATGATTGCTTCTGTCAAAAGTATTATATTAAGGTGACTGCCTACGTTCGGAGCCAATTTTTAAAAAAAAATAATCAGTTTTTAAGGATTTTTTGGTCTTTTATGGTAACATAGCATTTAAAAATTAAACAAGTAATATATAAAAAAAAATTTTAAAGTCAATTCCTACTTAGGTCAACAAAGAAAAATTTGAGTGTGAACTAATAGTAGGAATTGAAAAAAAGGATTGGCTGCCAGAACCTTGCCTATAGTGCGAGATTAGGAGGGGGGGGGGGAAAGAGAGAGAAAAAGTTTGTCAGGTTGGGGATTCGATCTCGCAACCTACAGGACGGGAGAAGCCCGCGATACCGCAGTGCTACCGTTTACACACTAACAAGAGGGAAATAACTATTCAAGAGCAAGAGACGCTCTAGGTCTAAAACTAAAATTGATTAATTAAATTTAATTAATGAATTAATATTTGAAAAAACTGTATTAACATCAAGTGTCATCCACTACAAGTTTAAAAAAATGTATTTGAACTTGAGTGGATGAATAAAAAGTACTTTTATTAACGATTGAAAATTTGAACAAGATATATATATAGAGAGAGTGTGAACTAATAGTAGGAATTGAAAAATGAACAAAAACTTACCTGTAAATACCATACTTTTTTATAAATTAGTCAATTTGAAGTAATTTCTAATGAAATTTAAATAAAATGAAATTTAAATATATATATATATATATATATATATATATATACACACACATACAAAAGAGGTAAGCAACGATAAGTAATTCTACGTTAATAACCCGTGGTAATCTCGCTATAAGAGACGACCTGATTTTTTTCCCCTTTAATAAGGCCTTGTGCACGTTGCTTAAGAAGTGGAGCGTTAACAATAAAAAATTTGAACCGATAGACCTGAACGCAGTGATCACGTGATACGTCAAACCAATCATAAGCCATGTCAACAATCTCGGCGGCAACGGGGGAATATTACGGACCCTGTTCACATAGAATCCGGAGCGTTAGCGGAATTTCAACGTTAAAAAAAATTTTTTTTTTTAATTGACCAATCATATACAATGAGCGCCAACGGAACCAATCAGCGCCAGCGGAATCTTTAACGTTGACGTTGACGTTTTCTATGGCAACGGGCCTCTAGCTACGCTGGGCAAACAATGCGTAGAGGGCCTTAGACTGCTGTAATTTGCAAATTACAAATCTACAAGACATTGTGAATTTTCTATGTAGGATAGCAACTGCAAATGTAAGAATTTCTATAATTCTCGTCGTGCAAATTACAAGTCCGTGAACCGCTGCGGATTTTTTCAAAGTTTCTCACGGGTGGATAGCGAACCTTTAGAGAAATTTTTTGTAGTTTTTCCCAAACAAATTAAGAACCTGGGAGAATACTAGAGTTTCTTATTGTGTAAATTAAAAGCCTGTGAGGTGTTCTGTAGTTTCTCTCGTTCAAATTACGGACCTGGGGAGAATTCCTGTTTGTTACTTCTTCTCATGCAAATTGCGAACCCGTGAGCTGATGCGGATTTTCAATGGTTCTCATGTGAGGATTTCAAACTATTTTGAATTTCTATTTGATTTCCATTTGGATTCGCTACCCTCAGTTTTAATCTATGGAGAAAATGTTTTTGGATTTAAAAGATTTATTTTTCTGCTAGCTGAATACCCGGGCTTCGCTATGGAGTGCATACAAATTAAATTCAACGGTCAATGTATGCAATTAATGCCATATATATATATATATATATATATATATATATATATATATATATCGTAACGGATATTTTTATAGACAAGATAATGTAGAAGAAAATATTCAAGTTAAATACAACTGTTAATATGTGCAATTAATTTGTATGTTTAATGTCCATAAAACATACTAATTTGAATTAAATTCTAAAAAACTTCCATCTCAATTAGTCTAGTGGTTAAATTTTATCTTTTGCCGTATTTTAATTTTTTTTTTTTTTTTTGTAAATTTATTTCGTTGTTATGCACGTGACTCAAAATTAATTTTATAGTATCACAAAAAGAAAAGTAACCACGTGATCGGCATTTAATAAATTAAATTCTAAAAATTAATCTTTAAAAATTCATCAAAAATCAGAAAATGGAGGTAAAGCTTCGAAAAAAGATTTCATTTTAAAGGAATTATGATCTTTCTCTTGATATAAATTTTATAACCCTCAGATTATTGTTTTAAATGCAAACCTCAAAGAATGTTACAAAAACAGCTTAAAAATTTAATTTTTAAAAATTTAAGAAGAATTTTTCAAAAATCTCTTTTAGTGCACCCCTACACAATGAGAAGAATCGCCATGCAAAATTTCAACTCTTTAGGTCCAACGGTTTGGTCTGTGCGTTATATGTCAGTCAGTCAGTTACGGAACTGCTTTATATATATAGACTAGCAATTCTTTACTCTGCTAACGTATTCGTTTTGGAACTTTATCCCACCGAAGGAAATCGTTTGCGTTTAAAACACATTATACCCCATTTTTCCCATTATTAAAATTTTAAAATATCGTTTGCGTTTCTATTGAAAAATTAAAAAGACACCCGAGTAAAAAAAGAATGTCTTTTTCAATTACGAACACAATTTATTATTTTATATTTTTTTTAATCCAAGTCGGCAATCATTGGAAAAATTTTCTCCATAAGTTCGCATCGAGCCGAGCGAATCCAATTAGGCCACTACTCGGCAACCTTAATACAGTTTCTTCAATATCTACTTTTCGATTTTTTTTCTTTCATTTAAACTTTTTTTCATTGAAGATTGACATATAATTTATTATTCTTTGTTTCTGTTATTTTTAACGTATTTTTTTCCCATTTCTTTTTATGATTTTATTTCTTTCTTTACTGTAGATTATAAGACACGTGAGAATGTGTGCTTTGCTTGGGAAATAGAATTTTACATGAATTACATTTTTTCTCAGCTCGAGAACAGTAAGTGTTATATTTCTCTTTATTTTATAGTTATCTCATTTTTTTTTAGATTTTTTTTTAATCAGCATTTTTTTATTGTATCGTTAAAATATTGTTTTTAGAAATATCGATGTGTTGTGTCACTGTTTTTTTCTTCCTGAAATGTCGTTGTTAATGTATTGTGAATGACTTCCCGAGCTTCCATGGAGTCGGCTCGGGTTCGAATCTCGACCGAAGCATGGACGTTCTTGTTCTGTCCCCACATAGGGAGTGATGTTGGTTCACCTATAGCAGGGGAGGGCAATTGTTGTTGTTTCCAACCCCCTTGGTGGTGTAGGAAATCTGGTAGGAAGTCCAAAGGACCTAGGTCCTCAAGTCCTAGGTCCATGGCGAAGGGTAGTAAGCAGCTTAACTTTAAGGCGAAATACCACTAGGACTGAAATCTGACTTGGCCTATAAGAACGTCGGTCCCGTAATTTTGAACCGAGCCAAGTGACGAGACCGGAACACTTGACCCCGAACCTCCAGAGGTAAATTTGAGAACTTGGAGGACATTGCAGCCACGACCTATTTTACGTGCCCCGGCCACCATTATTGAACACGACGGTGGATTTGCAGCGACGAGCATCGAACCAGAGACGTTCAGATCGCTAGCCCGCTGCTCTTACTAACTGGGCCACCGCCCTGGGCAATTCTTTTGGACCGGGTCACTTTGTTAGCGGAGGGCCGCACCTTTTTAAAATTATTTCATTTATTAGTTAACTTTGCATTTCAGAAAAGGTATAAACTATATCATAGAAATCAATAAATATAAATTAAATAAAATATTGGCAGTTCCTTACTGTCCGGATTTTTCTTGGTGTCTTGGTGGGTCACAAAAAAATCTGTAACGGGCCGCTATTCGGCCACCCCTGACCTATAGCATTGGTTCTTAACCGGTGGACTTCAGGTGAACCTGGAGACCCCAAGGCCGTCTGCACACGGAGCAACTCAAAAGAAACTGATAACTGACTCAAATCACAAACCATTCCGTGATGAGTCGCAACCTATGTAATTGAATGGAGACACGCACACGGCGCAACTGGTTACAAACCCGTCCGACGGTTTATGTTTATTGAAATGATCAAACTCTATATTTAGTGGTTGACTATTTTAAGTTATATTTTTTAATATTAGAACTGTGCAAATTAATTCTAATATGTAGTGGATTAGAAGTCTGACCAATATATTCCATATATATATATACATACATATATATATATATATAGAGAGAGAGAGAGATACATATATACATAACACATACATACATACATTTACAGATACAAAAGAGGTAAGCAACGATAAGTAATCCAACGTTAATAACCCGCGGTAGTTTCCTTAAGAGACTACCTGAAAATTTTTTTTCAAATAATTTATTAATAATATCGCAAATAATTTATTTAATCCATCATTTTGCGAACAATTCTATGCCTACATTTTTTTTTTCGCTTGCTACTGTTTGATTTCTTTTAATTACCCATTTACTCTCGAAGACAAACACTTATTAATGATTAATCTCGTTCCTTTCCCATCTGTATTTTACGCCAACATATGTGCTTTACGATATTCGTACGACCTTGCCAAATAATCTGCAAATGTGTTTCCCCCTTAATCCCACCGGCAATATCGACTCCACAAACACCTGTAGATTCCCGAAAATCGATTCCCCCCATTAAACCTCGCGAAAAATGCTGGAAAATTTCTAGTGACCCGAATTTGTGTCGCGCAGACGATTGTTTGCTATACATCTGCGGTATTTATATCGCGATGGCGGATGTTTGCTTTATGGTTCGAAAGTATCGATCTAGATTAACTGTGTTGTGGAACTGTAGAAATTATCACTTAAGCTATGTTTGTAATTAAGCAATGATTTCCGATTTTTAGCGAAGGAAACGACTTTTTTTTAACTAGACAAACCAAGAGTAATGTCCAATTCACTGAGTGGCATATTGTAATAGTCTTTAAAGGAACCAAACAGATTTCACCTGAATTGCTTAAGTATTTACTAATTATATCAGTAGGGTTCTATTAATATAATTATTTATAATCATACTCATATAATTATCTAAACATATTACAATATCATCTATAATTATATTAAAATAATTGTATAAATATTAGTATTTACCAATTATATTAATATAGTTATCTATAATTATAATTATATACGTTTTTGTCCATACAGAATGATATTAACATAATATTCTAAATGTTAGTGTTTACTAATTATATGATACTAACTATATTAATATAATTTCCTATGGTTATATTTATATAATTATATTAATATAATTTTCTATATATCAGTAGTTACTGATTATATTAATATAGTAATCTATAATTATACTTTATGATTGTGTAAGTTTTTATCCATACTTGCATAATTTTATTAGCATATTTATCTATATGTTAGTCTATACTAATTATATTAATATAATTTCCAATGATTGTTTTTATATAATTATATCATTTTTTATCCATACTAATATAATTCTTTGAACATAATTATATATATATATATATATATATATATATATATATATTAATTAGTATTTACATATATTATAACTATTATATTAACTATCTATACTAATAACTATTCAAGGTATTATTATTTATTAATTATATTAATATAATTTCCTATGATTATTTTTATATAATATATTAATTTTTATCCATGCTAATATAATTCTATGAACATAATTATATATATATTAGTATTTACATATATTACAACTATTATATTAACTATCTATACTAACTATTCAAGGTATTAATATTTATTAATTATATTAATATAATTATATAAATCTTATTCATACTTAAATAATTATATTAACATAATTTTCTGTGTTTAGTAATTACTGATTATATTAGACTAATTTTATTAACTATTTACACTAATAAGTATTCAGGGTACTTTAAAAATTGTTAACAACCATTCGGAGCAATTTAATCTATTAAATAAATGCTTACATTTGCTAAATAATCAAATATTTTACATTTTTTTAATCTGTATCCATTTACTTAGTATTTATGGTAGGTTAAATTGTTTTATGCTGATGTAAACATTCTGCTTACACCTGTCTGAGTCGATTCAGGGCGGAATATTTTTCATACTTTTATTTTCAGGCATTTTGTAATAATATTTTTATCGAGTGAATATTTTTGTATAAACCGTTATTCGTGCAAAAATATTTGGAGAGTTGGAAATTTAGTTGATACAAAGATTTAAATTTCGTATCTTTTAAATCAATAGCAGAAGTTTCAGAATAGTTCGTCTTCAGGATTTATAAAAATTCCTTGCGTGTTACTCGATCATCCGTAACCCACACAAAATTCTCCAGTCTTCAATCATTTCTTATGACTTAATATTACTCGATCGGACTCATTATTTTTGTATGTAACTCGATCACCTGTAACCCATTGAAAAATCTCGAGTCTTCAATCATTCCTTGTGACTCATTATTCATATATTTATATATGACTTGATCACTTGTAACCACAAAAATCTCGAGTATTCAATCAGTTCGTATGTTTCAAAATTTCTCGATCGGATTCTTTTTTTTTACGTGTGTTACTCGATCTCCAGTAACCCATTTAAAAATCATATTTCTCAATCAGATTATTTATTTTTTTAATATATATATATATATATATATATATATATATATATATATATATATATATATATATATATTTATTTATTTATTTATTTATTTATTTATATGTGTGTGTATTTGTGTTTCACTCGATCACTTGAAACCCATTCAAGAATCACGAGTTTTCAATCATTTCTTATAACCCAATATTTCTCACACTCGGACTCTGTTTTTATATATGCGACTCGATCACTTGTTAACCCTCACAAAAATCTCAAGTCTTCTTTTTTTTTTTTTTTTTTTTTTTCCTCTCTTTACAACTCATCATTTCCCAGTTGGACTCTCCTTTATGTATGTTACTCGATCGCCTGCAACCCATTCAAAAGTGGTTCTGAATAAAATATAAATTGCACTTTATATATACAGGGTGTCCATAATTAAAGTCCCATTTTCAAAAGGCTGCAAAGAAAGAACCACTGGTCAGAATGACTTCAAATTTGAACTGAATATACTGGAAGAAGGGGGAAACGATTTGGCATAATAAAAAAAAAGTTCCAAAATGTATCAATAGATGGCGCTGTAACATTTTGGAACCTTTTTTTTATTATTTTGCCAAATCGTTTCCCCCTTCTTCCAGTATATGCTGTTCAAATTTGAAATCATTCTGACCAGTGGTTCATTTTTTGCAGCCTTTTGAAAGTGGGACTTTAATTATGGACACCCTGTATTTATCTTTTAAAAGTATATTGAACTTCGTTTACAAATATAGTTTTACTTATATAAAACTACATGAAATTTATTTTAAGGTGAAACAATTAAATGGGGGGATTGTTCTTAAAGAGTAATACACCGTTTTGTGAAACCTAAAACAAAAATATTTGGTTCAGATTTTCTTTTTTTTTTTAACACAATGTATAAGTCCTAAAGAGATGTAATTTTTACTTTATATTCCATGCTCAGCTTGGTTAAATTCCCGTCAGTTTTTTTATCTTCATATTGGATAAAACTTCTTTAACTTCCCAACTTTCCCTACTCCTTATCAGCAAGCCGTATTATTTTCTTTTAATCTGTATTCTTCACCTTATTTATTGTGTGATCTGCCATTTTTTTCCCCTCTGTTTTTCCATTCTAATTTCAACTACACCGTTCAATTTGTATGCAGAGAGGCGAATGTCGTGTTAACTCGCCCTTGCTTTTTCTCTCCGACACAGAAACAAGAACTATTAACGTAGTTTCTGTATAAGTGCTTAACTCATGCGACGGTTGTGGTTTTGCCCGTAACCTGGAAGAAAAATCGTTTGCAGACTTGCGAAAACAAGCTGAGCTATTTTTTTTCTCCTTTCATTCGAGTTTTTTTTTTTTTTTTTTTCCTCTCGAATAAAGTAGGAAGGGAAATCCAGACGATTTCTGTTGCTTTGTTTATTCAGTTTAGTTGGCGAGTTTTTGAGGCACACGTGATCTGATATAATTCTGTTTATTTAAATAGAATTTACGTAGAGGTTAAGGGTGCTAGTAGCCGCCATATTGGGTTCGATCAATTCAGTGAGGAACCCATCGAAAAAAGTTTCTCATTAATTGTCAATTTGCCTTAAGTTTTATGGATTTTTTTTTTATTTTCAAAAAGGTTGTAAACAATTACTCTCTCTATTTCTTACGTGTGTAATTTTTTTTCCACTTTCCAAAAGAAAGACAAGTAATATTTTTAAATTTAAATTATTCGGCGGAAAAGTATGGTATACTGTACTGTAAGAAAAAACTTACAGTACAAACTTACTGTGTGTGTGTGTGTGTGTGTGTGTGTGTGTGTGTGCGCGTGCGTGCGTGCGTGCGTGCGTGAGAGAGAGAGAATGAGTGAGTGAGTGAGTGAGTGAGTGTGTGAACGTATACCCATTTCATCACGTCCTTAAATTATAACATGAAAGGGAAAACTAGCTCATATTTACATGGCTGGAGCTGGACTCAGCCTGAAAGGCATAAATTTAAATTTGGAAGCAGTCGGGTCGAATCATTTATAACAGCGACAAAAGTACATCCGTTCATTCCATGAGAACGGCTCGGAATAATATCAACTTTCAGCATTAAGCTCGTGAGGGCGATAAAACATGTGGCTATTATTTGTAAGGTCAGCAGATTTAGGGGCTCGCGATGCTAACCCACACCTGAATCCGAACGTATACACGTGTAGAAATGCAAAGGCATGCGATTCATGGGAAGTTCTGGGGCTAAGGGTTTTAAAGCGATAAATTAATATTACTGGGGATTGGATTTAGGAAAGATAATTTGAATGCTAGAATGGAGAGCATAATATTTAAGATACTATATATATATATATATATATATATATATATATATATATATATATATATATATATATATATATATATATATATATATATGGGCAGGAAAGTTCAGGCTGTGTAAAAGTACAATTTTTATTTCAATAACAATATTTCTAAAGCTGTAAGGAGGAGGGGAAAAGTTGATTTTAAATGCCAAATTTCGTTGAAATTTTCTTTCTTTGTAATGTTTTCGGGGAGGGTGGGCGACTGATAACTATGGCGGGACCGCCCATCGTAGTAGGCGGCGCTGGCCATTCTGCTCCTCACTGGAAATCTTTCTCTCGCACATGCAAACGATCAGTACCGGAGCTCAACTGGTACGTTCCGAGTATACAGCACTTTTAAGGCGATGTATCAGTGGATCTTTCGTATTGTCAATCGCCGTGTAAAGCTATGGGGAATATATATTATATATATAATATATATATATAATGTATTATATATATATATATATATATATATATATATATATATATATATATAGAGAGAGAGAGAGAGAGAGCAGATTTAATTATGCGAAAATTTGTCTTCAATAGGGCAAATCCCAGCATCATTAAATCTGCTGAAATTAAGCCCACAAATTTCGCACTATGCTGTAGTTATTTGTGATTTAGAAGAATGAAAACATTTTTCTTTGATAGTTTCTGTAGGTTAATAAATCTACTACCTCAAGTGTTTACATTGTTAGCACTATCTCTCAGATGTAACGTAATAGACCAGAGTGATGCTATCTGTGCCTGGAGAACAACTTGCACCATTCATTAATGTCTGCGATACACATTCATCAGTCGCTCCATTTATCACTTGCAAAGCTCAATATCGCGTCCGAACATTTATCTCCCAAGATTCTGATAGCCTGCGTTTGAGCCAGAACTGACTGCGCGGGTTCTATCTCCCATTTTGTTTTCCTTTTGATTATTAATTCAGAGCTGCGATTTGAAATGAAATCATATATGCAGTTGTGCGGGTCACAGTACTTACTAAAGATATCTGCCGAAGTTCGGAGCACTTTTTTTTTTTTCGAAAATATACAGTACTGATTAAATACATATATTTTTAGTTCAAATGGAATGTAAAATCATGAAAACAAATATAACTTTTGTAAAAATTAACATTTTTAAATAGAGGAAATTTTTTTTATATACACTGAAGAGCCAGAATAACTGGTACACCTGCTTAATATCGTGTAGGGCCCCCCACAAGTACGCAGTAGTGCCGCAATAAGGTAAATGCACCTATAATGGGCCATGTCCCTATAATGGGCCGCTCTTTGGAAATTAAGGTTCTATTGTTACCTAAGGCAGTAGAAGGGGTGAGGGTCATTGGCTACTTATAGGTGCCTTTACCTTATAACGTGACATGGAACCGACTAATGTCTGAAGGTGTCCTAGAGGCAATTCACACCAGAAGGTGTCCTAGAGGCAGTCCACAAATCGATGGGAGTGCAAAGGGGTGGAGATCTTCTCTGAACAGCACGTTGCAAGGTGTCCCAGATATACTCAATAATGTTCATGTCTAGCAATATAGGTGGCCAGTGGAATAGTTTAAAGTTAGAATTGTGCTCCTGGAGCCACTCGGTAGCAACTCTGGACATGTGAGGTTTTCGCATAGTCCTGCTGGAATTGTCCAAGTCCATCGGAATGCACAATGGACATGAATGGGTGTAGATGATCGGACAGGATGCTTTTGTACCCGTCACCTGTCAGAGTCGTCTCTTGGCGTATCAGGAGTCCTTTATCACGCCAACTGCACACGCCCCATACCATCACAGAGGCTCCACCAGCTTGAACAGTCCCCTGATGACACGTACGGTCCATGGATTCATGAGGTTGTCTCCATACCCGTACACGTCCATCCACCCGTTAGAATTGGAAACGAGACTCGTCTGACCAGGCAAAGTGTTTCCAGTCATCAACAGTCCGATGAAGATGTTAGCGGGCCCAGGCGAGGCGTAAAGCTTCGTGCGCGGTGTAATCAACAACGTTTATATGAGTGGGCTTGTGACTTCGAAAGTCCATATCAGTGACAGTCCGTTGAACAGTTCGCACGCTGACACATGTTGATGTCCCAGCATTGAAATCCGCAGCAATTTTAGGAAGTGTTGCACGTCTATCTCATTTAAGAATTCTCGTGAATCATCGGACAAGTCCTTTCAAGGTATTTTTCCGGCCGCACTGCTGTCGGAGATTTGATGTTTAACCCTTTGAAGGGCGCCGATTGCACAGTGCAAACGCCTAGATCTAGTCTTTTTTTCACTTGCATTCAATGTATTTCAGTTAAATGAGCAAAAAAATGGTTAGTGCTGCCATCTGTTATCAATTTAAAGAAGTAAAAATATTTTTCAACCTTTAATTGGAAAATTTTTCAAGATTCTTTAAGTTTAAAAAAAAAAATCGGGGGGAAATCTGCACCATGCAAACGGGGGAGGTTGTGCCCCTGAAAGGGTTAACTGGATACCTGATATTCACGGTACACTCGTGGTAATGGTCGAGCGCGACAATCGAAATTGCATCGCTACCTCGGAGATGATATGTCCCATCTCTCGTGCGCCGACTATAACGCCACGTTCAAAGTCGCAGGTTGTGGAAGTGAGGTGCCCATTCTGGTCACTTAGAAGTATTTACAGGTCTACGTGGCGACGTGTGACCTCTCTGTGGAGTCCCTTTGATAAGTCACACGGTAACTAGTCGGAGTAGTGCTGTCCTGTCGCATCGACTCCACTCACGCCAGAAGAAAGTCTCTTGAAGGTCTTGGAGTGTGTGGTCGAAATTCAGTGACTGTTAGACTGTGACCCGAGTCAGACCCCAATAATTAAACTGCTCTCTAACGAAAGTTATTTGACCTAGGAAAAACTAAAATTATTAGTAAATTGCCATTAATGTTATTGTACGCCGTAACTAACTAGTTTTAAACATGTATCATAGTTTACTTAAAAAATTCGATCCTCATAGATTCGTTGATTTAATATCTACGTTTGAGAGGTTCTGTGACGTTAGAATTTTCAAACTATAGAAGTTTTAGGATTGAAGCGCTATTGCAAATGAAACAAATCTTCCGGGAAAGATTTTTACGTTTTATGAACCCTTTAATCGTGTGTTGAGATAACACGCCCGTAGCAATTCTTGCCTCTTGGGCTGCAAGCGAGATAAGTCGTTGTTTTTGTTTGCGCTCTCTAGTTTAGACGGTGTTCCTTTTCAGGCTCTTATCGGAGATGAATAATTTGTGGTCTATTGCTTTATATTTTGTTTCCAACGATGTCCGACCGAAGAGCGTATGATCGTCTGGTCCACAAAAGCATTCGACACAGACGAAGCTAGACGAGAACGGCCCACCGTAGGTAAGATACCAGCGAAAAGGTTAAATAAGGTATAAGACCTGCCAACTTTCCGGATTTTTAAAGCATCTTCCGGGTTTCCGGAATGGAGACTATTATTACCGGATTTTTAGTTACATAACAAAAATATCTACTCAGTTCAGGTCATCTATTTCAAGGGAAACCTTAGAAAATTTGCTAATATGCAAATGAACCCACAAGGACACAGTTAGGAAGACCAAATTGACAATAAATTTTTAAAAAGAGCAAAATCAGCTACAGTAAATGCTAAAAAAAATTCCAAGATTTTCTGCAATTAATTAAAACGAACATTATGAAGATATAGAAGTACTCAAAATATAGACTGCTGGGGTCCCTGCTAGTGTAAATATGATGTACATTAAAATGTATGA
Organism: Dolomedes plantarius; assembly: GCA_907164885.2. NCBI lineage: Eukaryota > Metazoa > Arthropoda > Arachnida > Araneae > Dolomedidae > Dolomedes > Dolomedes plantarius. The sequence goes on along the minus strand of OU015499.1, from coordinate 103,487,464 downwards.
TTACAAATTTCAAATATATAACTTTTGTTTAATATTATAATTTCAAGATGTGATGTACAGTACGGAAATATTTTGAACTATGTAATATTATTAAAGAGATCCTATAAACTATAAGTAAGTATACATTATAATTCTTTTATGATTTTTTACTATACTGTTTTGTGTTATGTAGGCTGTGACATAACCCATGACACGGGCTTCGCTCTTCTAGCCGGTCGGTTTAGGGACCCGCTCCCTTCAGCAATCATTGTCAGAGAATGGAAACACTAAAAAACAACGAATCAAGGTACCTAAATTTAGTGACTACGTATTCCACGTCCTGCTAACAGTCGGAGCCAGATGAAAAATCCCCCCCCCCCCGGCGAGAAATTTCGTTCGGTCCAACCCTCCACGAATGGGCGAAAAATTCTTTCTTCGAGCCTCCCCCCCCCCCCTCCCGCTTATGGGGATAAAAAATGTTTCTTCATTCAAACCGCATTGAAAACCCGCGCAGCAAAATTTGTGCTGAAGTATCGTTCTTTAAAATTCAATTGAAAATCGAAATTTTAAGATAGAGACTTGAAACGAGGTTCATATGAAGGAGAAAGCTTTCATCTTCCAGATGATGTAAATATTTTCTTTGTAAGATAAAAACACGAAGAGCATCGACCGTAGATGCTTAAAAGGGCGTAAAAAGATCGAAAAAGTGGTTTTAATATTTTGATGAAAATATTAGTCTGTTTTAAATTATTTTTAAACAAATGAGGTCTTGTTTGAAGGAGAAATGTCTGTAGTCTTAGATTGTAAAAAGATCAAAATTCTACGATAATTTTTTGCCGAGATATAATCTGAAGTGAAAAAAACATAAAATATCGCACAAAATATAAAATAAAAAATTTTCTAGAATAAAATTTAAAATTCGGGCTTCGAGGTGCACCTTCCCATAGTCTGCACTACCCGTGTGCCAAATTTGACGTCTGTAAATTTCACAGATTCGCCTGGGGGTCGCATACACACACGCACACACTCTCTTTTATTAATAAGATAAAACAGTTCCGTAACTGTCTGAGTCACTGACTGACATACAACGCACAGACCAAACCGCTGGACCTAAAGGGCTGAAATTTTGCATGGCGATTCTTCATATAGTGTAGAGGTGCACTATGACAGATTTTTGAAAAATTCTTCTTAGATTTTTTTTAAATTAAATTTTTAAGCTGTTTTAGTAACTTTTTTTAAGTTTGCATTTAAAATAATAATTTGAAGGTTATGAAATTTATATCACGAGAAAGATCATAAAAATTCCTTTAAAATGAAATCTTTTTCGAATCTTTACCTCCATTTTCTGATTTTTGGTGAATTTTTAAAATTAAATTGTAGAATTTAATTTATTAAATGATGATAACGTGATTTCTTTTGCTGGTACTTTAAGTAAATTTATCGTCACGATTTATCGTCGAAATTCATCGTCACGCGGCAGACGATTGGACATTATCCAAAAAAATATTAAAATACGGTAAAAGATATGTTCCCCAAACTGTACTATATTAACTGTATTGTATTCTTTAGTATGTTCTATTAGATTTGATTTGAATATTTTCTTCTACATTATTTTGTCTATAAAAATATCTCTTACAATTTTTTTATAAATATATTTTTTTGTTTTTTTTACATAATTGTATACATTGATCTTCGTATTTATTATACATATATATATATATATATATATATATATATATATATATATTTTTGGCATTAATTGCATACATTGACCGTTGTATTTAATTTGAATGTACTCCGTGGTGAAGTGCGGGTTTTCAGCTAGTTTTGATTATACAAATGTTTTAAGTTATAGCTTTTAATATTTTTAAATGTTTATCGAAGTTCCGAATAAACTTAAGTCTTGCTGATTCATAAACACACCCCATGCCAAACCAGTGCGGACTCTTATATTGTCACTCTCCGTGACATTATTGCTTAACGTTTCCCTTTTCACTAAACTCTATGTAAAAATTCTATACTTATACACGCACTTAACTTTTTAAAATATATTAAACCTATATAAAAGGCCTTTTCTTGTATCCTAAACAATCTTAAAGATAACCTTTACCCTGTATTATAAGTGCCCCACCTGGTCTTACATTTCGCGTATTTTCGTAAACGGCATCTACAATCCTAAAATTCTAAGTGTTATAGACGCCTCTTGTAGAATTAACTTAATAGGCCTAAAGGGGCTAGCATTTCTTTTTCTATTACGGAGTGCAATTTTTTTATAAAAAAATCGTTCAATCCAAGTCGGCAAACTTTGGACACATTTCTTCCATAGGTTAACATTGAAGTGACCGAATCCAATAGGGTTAGTACCAGGGCCCGATTTAAAAAATTCTTGACTATAGGCACAACTCGGGATGGGGGCCCCCTAACACTCACGTGGGCGTAACATTTCCAAAATTGACACACAAAAAAAAAAAAAATAATAATAATAATCATGAATCATTGTGAAAATGCCATTTTACCCAGAATTGGTTATTTATAGCGTAGAAGTCTAGAACATTATCAAATAACAAAAGGCAATACAACATATTAACTTATGTTGTATTGCCTTTTGCATCATTAAAACACCAATACAACGCAACCAGGAAAACTTATAAATAAACAGGAAATCTAACGTAAATAAAGCACAAATAGCAGTAAGATGCGGAAACTAAGCCCGGCTTAGTTTTCGGCTTTTTTGAGCTGCCACTAAGTTCTTTGCACTGATGAAGAAGCTCCTTTGTAGCTTCGAAACGGCCGTATGCAAAATTGCATCTTACTGCTATTTGTGCTTTATTTACGTCGGATTTCCTGTTTATTCCTCGAGCACAAAGGTTTTATCTTTTCTTTTCAAAACTTATAAATCCCTAATATACACTATAACCTACATATGATGAACCAATCAATCAAATTTGAAAGGATATATAAAAAAAAATTGCTATAAAAAAGTAAATAAAAAAAAGAAATTGGAATTGGAATTTTTTTTCCTCTTCTTTTTTTTTTCTTTGGGGTGGGGGGTGGGAGGGTGTCCCAACATCCAGGCCTGGGCCTAATGGGAAATCAGGGCCTGGTTAGTACACAGTAGCTAATGTTCGGTATTCATTTGTGGGAAAGATCTTGTATAGTTCTTATTTATTTATTTATTTATTTGAGTAGTTTGTTTCTTCTTCATCGTGCGACCTTTATTAGAAAAAAAAAAAAAAGGAAAAGAAATCCAATCGAAAGTTGGCGAGTTCCGTCTCTAATAAATGTCCCCCGTACCTGGGACATCCACTTTTCATCTGCCGTGTCCACTCTCTTTATTAATTTGCGCCGGCCCCGAAACTGCTGTCATTACGGACGTGTCGTGCGAGCCGAATTGCGCTCGTTGGAACCATTCGACCTTGTGCCCGCAGCGGAAACTTTCCACATTATTTCTGGTCTACAACATGATGTACCCGGCCTCACGATAAATATCGAGCGCGCCCCGCGAAAAACAAATATTTTCGCAGACTACTCGTAACCGTGAGGGAGAAGCGAAAGCAAAAGTAAAAGTAAAAAAAAAAAAAAAGCATAAAAATGCGATACTGTTAGAGAGAGCGAAATATAAAGATAAATGTATAACCAAAAAAAAAAAAAGAAGAATGATAGGGGAAACAATGGCAATTTTACGCTCTGCATTGTAGCGTCAAAAACCCGTCTAACCGTAGCCATAGAAACCGAAAAGCGGTCGGAAACTGCTCATTGGCCGGATGACGTCACAGCACGTGGTTCCGCGACCGTGATCCCTTGCGGCGAACTTTGCTGGGGGAAAATAAGCTATAGTAAAACGTTGATTTGTGTTTAGTTGTGTTCGCGATAGCTTTTTGGGAACGAAATTTGTGTGGAGTTTTGTGTGGGGGCGATCCCCGAATTTTCGTACTACTCCCCGCGACACTTGCGTCGCGTTTCTGCCGGGATCGTTCGACGTGGTGACTCCGTGCTTTGTTGGTTACAAAAAAAAAAAAAAATAGAAGAAGAAAAAAAAAATAGTGATGTCGTCTGTGTTCGAAGTGTTTTCGGTGGTTCATGTGGAGTGTGTGTAAAAATGATCATCTGCTAAAAAAAATATTTTAAAGGATGGGAAAGCTCGGAAAGCACGAGCTGAACATTGGAAATTATGTGGTCAAAGTAATTCTCACGAGCCTGCACGTGCTACGTTTGATATAATTTCAGAAAACTTCGAAAGCAGTGAATATTTTTAAACGCGTTTTTTTTCTAAATCAATTTATAACCCTCTTCATATGTGTTTTTTAAGCATGTTTTTATTTAATTGAATGCTTTGATGATTTCAGATGTTTTTAATCAGTATTAGCAGTTTTTTTTTTTTCCCTGTCATTATGTTTTTTCCTTTAGGAGTATTCAGAAATGGGCATATATTTTGAACATATTGGGATTAAGGTGTTTTAAGGGATTATACATGAATTGACTTGAATTTATGGTTTGATAAATTTTTCCGTGTGTTTCCCAAATAGAGGTAAATTTCTCATTTCTTTAGGGATAATGAAAGTTTAGTGACTTGAATTCTTATTGGTTAAAAAAAAAAGTAATAGAGGAAATTTTCCTGTGAATGGGGATTAATTGCTCGTTTGCGGAGGGATAATCACAGTTTACTGATTTTAATTCATACTGGTGTTTTAAAACCAGTATGGGTAGTAAATAGAAGTGTAGATCTTAACCAGTAAATAGAAGAATTTTTCTTTCTGTGTTGTCCAAATATGGCTAAATTTCTCATTTGTAGAGGGTTAATTATAGGAAAAATTTCCTATCTATTTTATTTTTTTTTATTTATAACTGAATTCGCTCGTTACGTAAAATATGTTACAAGTTCTTAATTTTTTAGCTTTTCTCTGAAATGTCCAAAAATGGGCTAATATTTTAAATATATTTGGAATGGAATGCTTTGCAGAACCGTATGTTCATTGACTTTTACTCATACTGCCTTGAAAAATAATTTTTTTTTTCTTTGCCGGCCTAGGCCTGAAAAATTCTCATTTGTGAACGGATAATGAGAATGAAAGTTTCCCCTATTTAATTTGTTTACTATAAATAGGGTCAATTTTTTTGTTTAATTATAAAACAAATCCATAAAGTTTTAGTTTTCTTTCTTTTTTTTCTATTTTTTTTTCAAGTGTGTGGAAATCGGCGTATATTTTGAATGTACTGAGGAATATGACGTTTTACGAAACCATATGTATTGGAAAAAATTTTATGTGTAGTCCAAATAGAGCAAAATTTGTAACTCGTTAAGATAATTTAGAAGTAAAAGTTGCCCCTGTTTAATTTTTTTTATAATGATAGAGTTCTGCGCTACTTAAATTGTGTAACTAATTTTAGTAAATATAAGCTTATTAAAATTTAAGTTTTCCTTTGAAGTGTCCAGCAGATAGTCTGAAGTTTCTCTATACTGTTATGCATCAAGGTGTTATTTATTTGACAGATCACTTTGACAGATTTGCGTCATTTAAGTTTTCCTTTGAAGTGTCCAGCAGATAGTCTGAAGTTTCTCTATACTGTTATGCATCAAGGTGTTATTCATTTGACAGATCACTTTGACAGATTTGCGTCATTTAAGTTTTCCTTTGAAGTGTCCAGCAGATAGTCTGAAGTTTCTCTATACTGTTATGCATCAAGGTGTTATTCATTTGACAGATCACTTTGACAGATTTGCGTCATTTAAGTTTTCCTTTGAAGTGTCCAGCAGATAGTCTGAAGTTTCTCTATAGTGTTATGCATCAAGGTGTTATTCATTTGACAGATCACTTTGACAGATTTGCGCGTTTCACTCTTTTTCAAGTTCGTCAAAATTTCCAATAAACAATATCATGGCCGTGCTTTTGTGACGTTTAACAGAGGCAGGAAAAAAATAATTAAATTAATCAATTACACTTTTGTCCGAATTTCGAAACTTTAACAATTTGTGCGCATTTTTAAAGTTTGATCTCGTTTTTTTTCTCAATGTTTTTGTCGTGTATTTATGATTAAAAGGCCAAAATTTTTTAATTGAATAGGAAAAAATTGTACGCATTCTACTGCAAAGTTCCACAGTACCTAAAATAAGAGAAAAATTGAAATATTTTAGTTTGAAGTGTGCGATGGTGGATGTGTATTTAAAAATTTTTTTTGCGAATTGGGTGTATTACGAAACCGTATATGTATTGATTTGGATTTTTCTTAAATTCTCTGTACCGTCCAAATAGAGCAAAATTTTATTTCTTAGAAGAGATTTTTAAAAAGAAGCCGTATTATTTTCAAATTATTTATAAGTTCCGCATTAAGTTGAATTTGGGACAAATTTCTTAAAATTTAGTTTTTTATTTCTGTAGCGTTTGGAAATAGTTTATATTTTATTTAGTTTATGTATGTGATATATACGAATCGAATGTACTTAACTTTAGTTCATATTAAAAACTAAACAAATTCAATTTTTAATCAAATATAACTGAGTTCATAAAATATACGTTTTTAATCTAAGCTATTTCAATAAATGTATACATGTTACAAGTATTCTCGGAATATGGATTTATGTGTGTGTTAACTGGAGTTCATGCTAGTTTCGAAATAATGATAGAAGTTTTTCACTGTGCTTCGAGTATTCTGTAGATTAAATGAATACGAATTTATGTGTATGTTAACCGGGTTTCATATTAGTTTTGAAATAATGGTAGATAAATTTTCACTGTACATGAAGCATTCTGTTGAACGGATGAATACGAATTTCAGTATGTCGTAACCGGGGTTTATACTTGTATTGAAGTAATGATAAAATTTTTTCCTCTGTGAAGTATTTTCTGGATTGGATGAATACGAATTTAAGTATGTGTTAACTGGGGTTCATACAAGTTTCGAAATACTGATGGAAATTTTTCTCTGTGAAGTATTTTCTGTATTGGATGAATACGAATTTATGTATGTGTAAGGTGAATTTCATACTAGTTTTAAAATGAAAGATATTTTCCGCTGTGCTCTTTATTGGGTGAATATGAATTTAGGTGTATGTTAACCAGGTTTCATATTAGTTTTGAAATAATGGTAGAAATTTTCTCACTGTGCTTGAAGTATTCTGTGGATTGGATGAATACGAATTTAAGTATGTGTTAACCGGGGTTCATACAAGTTTCGAAATAGAAATTTTTCTCTGTGGAGTATTTTCTGTATTGGATGAATACAACTTTACTTTATGTATGTGTTAACTGAATTTCATACTAGTTTTAAAATAATGAAAGATATTTCCCGCTGTGCTTCATGTATTTATTCTCTGGATTGGATAAATACGAATTTTAGTGTGTGTTAATCGCGGTTCATACTAATTTTGAAATAATAATAGAAATTTTTTCGCTATATTGTGATATAGGCGCTAGATTTCTTATTTTCAAAGAGATTAATACATGTTTCTTAAATTTTATTTTCTAAATAATAATAGATTTTCTCTTTTATTAAAATACTTGGTGAGAGTCATTAAATGTCTTTTTTTTTTAAATCCTTTAAGTGTGTATATTTTATATTATCAGTACATTATCAGATTAATGAATATATTAACCAAGGTCTATAGTTTTGAAAAATAATGAAAAAATTTTTCAGCGTCGTAATCGAGAAATGTCATGCTAGTAGAGCGAGCTTTTGCCATTTTGTATTATCAAACTTTAATGTTTATGTTAATTTTTAATAGATGCGTCATAACTTAACCAAGAGGTGTGACACATTAGTGATTTTAAATTCGTGAAATAGTAATTATGGTTGGTAAAATTATATAGTAATCTGGGTTATGTAATGGTAATCATGGTTAATATATATGTAATTTTTGTTAATATAATAGCAATTTGTAATTATGGTTAGCATCTATAACCGCTAAATTTTTTTTCCAAGTATTTGGATTAAATTGTATAAGTTGGTAATGTTTTTAAAATGATGTACTCGAGTTTATGAGGGTATCAAACAGGACTCTCGCTAATTTTTAAAAAAGATATAAATTTTCCTTCGCTCTCCGCTAAAGAAGAGCTATGTTTCTCATTAGCATGCGGGTAATCAAAATAAATTGAGCTTTTCCTCAATTAGATTTTTTTTTACTGTCAAATTTTTGATTTAATTTTTTAAATAGTAATTATGCTGGTCCTCTCTCAGTTACTATTGGTTTTCACTTGAAGTGTTCAAATGTGAGGAATTATTTCTATAATTTAAGGAAAAAAAGTATATATAATTTTATAAACCGTATTTTTTGGACCATAAACATGATTTTTTACATAAAAAAATCGACTTAAAATTGAAGTGCGTCGTATAGTCCGAAGGTACCTTTAAAATAAAATGAATATTTTATTGTATGTCTATACTATCTGAAAACCCGTACTTCGCTACGGAGTATATTCAAATTAAATACAACGGTCAATGTATGCAATTGATGCCCCATATATACGATGATCATACATACGATATACGATACATACCGTATGATCGTATGATCGTATATATACGATACATACGATCATACATACGATAACCACAAATACGATGATCAGTGTATGCAAATGATGTAAAAAAAGGAAAAATATATTTATAAAAAATCGTAACGGATATTTTTACAGACAAAATAATGTAGAAGAAACTATTCAAATTAAATCTAATAGAGCACACTAAAGAATATAGTACAGATAATATAGTACAGTTTGAGGAACATTTCTTTTACTGTACTTTAATATATTTTTTTTGGATAATGTTCAATTCTCTGCCGCATTAGCAAGAAAAACATTTTTTTTGTCTATTTCGTTGTTATGCACGTGACGCAAAATTAGTTTAAAGTATCACAAAAAAAGAAACCACGTGATCAGCGTTTAATAAATTAAATTCTAAAAATTAATCTTTAAAAATTCACCAAATATCAGAAAATAGAGGTAAAGATTCGAAAAAGATTTAATTTTAAAGGAATTTTTATGATCTTTCTCGTGATATAAATTTCATAACCCTCGGATTATTATTTTAAATGCAAACTTTAAAGAACGTTACAAAAACAGCTGAAAAATTTAATTTTTAAAAAATCTCTCTTAGTGCACCCCTACATTATAAGAAGAATCGCCATGCAAAATTTCAGCCCTTTAGGTCCAGTTTGGTCTGTGCGTTATCTGTCAGTCAGTTACGGAACTGTTTTATATATATAGATTTTTAAGTTGCTAAGCCGATTCTTTGGGCAGTCCGTGAGAGAAAACTACTGCATCAATTTATTTCATTTTGGTCTTAAACAAAAGATTTTAATCTATAGATGTGTCAAATTTGGGTTTTGTAGCCACAATCTCTATAAATTATAGATAATTTATAATCAAAAATTGCGCTCTGCGCATGCTCAGTGACATGTTTAAAATTGGCTTTATATACTCACTAAGCACGAGGCTGCGTAAATACGTTAATTTATTTATTCCGAGGAATCTCTCTAGCTCTCTCTTTGTCATTTTTATTTTTAATTATGTTTGTGAGCTATAGAACTAAACCTAATGAAAATTGTTTATTTTGCACTTTTGAGTACCCTATTTCTTTTTATTGGATTCAGTAGTAATTTTTTTTTAGTATATTTCTCAATTCTAAGTATTATGATTTTCAACATTTGGTAATGATGTGTTGAGTATATTTCATGTATTAGTACATTTATTTAGTATCCAGCCGTCATGTTTTGACGGGTACCAGCTAGTAATATATATATTTATAATATATATTTTTATATATATTTATTAGATTTGTTATATATATTTTTTTCTGTATTAAGTAAGAAATTGAAAATATCTCTATATACCTAACAAAATAAAAAAAATTATTTTTTTTTAAAATCTCCTCATAAATTTGAATTGTGTCTTGTATTCCGAAAAATACTGTATGTGTTGTAACGGATTAATTCTAGTTTTAGCAAAAATTAGAGAAAAATTTTCTGCATGATGCCAATATTTAGTGAGATTTGTTTAGAATTATTCATAAAAAACATATATTTCTTTTGTTTAAAAAAATGTAAGCTTTGCATTGTATATAATATTTGGCGAATTGCTTAAGTAAATTCTTGGTTAAATCTATCCAGATATCGCAACTTGTAAACGATAGGTAGAAATTATAAATTATCAGCGTAATCCCGTCTCATTGTTAGCAAAACATTTATCCAACATCTGTAGTGAATAGCATTCTCGCACTCTTAGGGCGTTATTTAGGGACCTACACTAGAAATCTCGCGTGATTTCGGTTTGTTGGGAATTAGATTTGCATAAAGATAATGGTAAAATTCTTGTATATTTCTTCTGTTTAAAAATATCGAAGAAATGAATTAGATAAAATTTTTGACAAATCACTTAAGTAGATCCTCGAAAATTTTCCTCGAAATCGCTAGCAGTAAATAGAAGGTAGAAAGTATAAATTGTCAGCGTAATGCCTGATTCTTGTTGGTGAAATTTAACATTACAGTTGAAAGATTTATTCAGTATCTATATTAAACAATATTCTCGTACTTTTAGTGCGTTATTTAGGGACGTACACCAGAAATCTCGCATGATTACGATTTCTTGTGAATTAGTTTTGTGTAAAGATAATGATAAAAAATTTGTATATATCTTTTCAATGTAAGAAGTACCCAAGTCTGTACAATGGTTTAGAAAACACTTTTAAAGCATCGGGCAGACTTGGCTACTTCTTACATTGAAAATATTTTTTTAAAGAGACATAAGCAAGCACAGTCATCTTGAAAAAAACTGACTTAGGCACTTCTTGTACCAAGCCACAGATTATATATATATATATATATATATATATATATATATATATATATATATATATATATATATATATATATATATATATATATATATATATATATATATATAATTTGGAATACCCCCACACACCCTAGAAGGTTACAGTTCCGGCACCTCTATTTCTAGAAATCAAGCACTGTGTGTGTATATATATATATACAGTGGAATCTCAATCTATCGTTTTTCAAAGGACCGATTGAAATAAACGATAGATGCGGAAACATAACAAAGAAATATGATCGTTGGGACTGGATAAAATGAGCGATACATACGGAAAAACGATGGATCCGAAAACGATCGATCGAGATTCCACTGTATATATATATATATATATATATATATATATATATATATATCACACCATGTTGCATCGTAAGAACAATTAATCTTTGATATTCGAAATAGTTGATTTTTTTAAATATGTATTCAGGCCTCGATCTCACTATAAAAATATATTTCTTAATTATTTAATTAAAAAAATAAAAACAAGTGTTATTTGTATAAAAGTTTTTAAAAAAAATTTGTATGCATAGTTGAAAAATACACAGCTATTTTATGTTGTTTCTATTAATTAATGCCGAATATTTTTTTTGTGTTTATCTTGCTTTAAGTCAAAATATATCTATGATGTCATTTAATTTAAGTTAGATTGCAGTAGAAAGCATTCATTGTTCAATATTTTTCCGTTGTATAAAGTTTCGTTTCCTGCGATAACAAGGGATTTATTTGTTAAATTTTCTTCCTATATTTTGTAGTGGTTGTATTTTATTTATGTTTTTGAAAATAGGTAAGTATATAGATGCACAACAGAATTTGTTTCCTCTCACCCAAAATACCCTTTAAACCCTGTATTTTGGCATGAGTTCATTTATTTATTTATTTATTTGTGTATGTGGCTACGATCTGCTGGTAATCGTTCCTTTCACTATTGTGACTCGCCCTGCTCGCGTGTGCTTTGTACTTTATTGCATGCGTCTACGTGTTTCGGCTGACCTTTATGTTTTTCTTGACATTTCTCTTTGAGTATGTACTTAGTTAATTCGTGATAAATATAGTTGAATTAAGAGAGAGTCTATCGAATGAGCGGAAGTATTCGTTAGAACCTTTCGTGAAAAGTCGTATTTATTTGTAGCTTCAGTTCTAAAATTGCAGAGTTCCGCGTTTGCCGAATACGTATTAGTGTAAATAGTTAATATAATTAGTATAATATAATCATTAAATACTAATTATAGATAATTATGTTCTTTATATAAGTGCGTGTAATTTATATAATTAATACAATTAATATATACTAATACCTTGAATATTTATTAGTAAGGGTAGTTAATATAATTAGTAAAATATAATAAGTAAACACTGATATATACATAATTATTAATTTTATTAGCATAGATAAAAATTATAGTTTTTATATCCTAGAGTATAAAAATTATAATTTTTGTGAATTCCTATGATTATATTTATATAATTATTATAATTATATAAATATAATGCTAGGAAATAAATTAAGCAAATAAATTAATACAAAGCAGATCAAATTAATTTATGTTAATTCTAGTTAAGCTAATAATTAAGCAGCATTAACTAATTAACTGATTTCCCAAACTCAGCTTCGGCAAGCAGTCTAGCAAAATTTTGCTTTGCCCGAATTATATGCGGGCATGCTTTAAAAAATTTTATGGCTATCTCGCATCGCCCAAATTTTCATTATAAAACATTATTTCACCTTCTTGGCACCAAAACATGTCACCGGGACTTCTGTTTATATTTAGATACTAGCTGAATAACCGTGCTTCGCTACGGAGTACATTCAAATTAAATACAACGGTCAATGTATGCAATTAATGCAAAAAAAAAAAAAAAAAAAACCAAAAAATATATATATTCATGAAAAAAATCGTAACGGATATTTTTATAGACAAAATAATGTAGAAGAAAATATTTAAATTAAATCTAATAGAATATGCTAAAGAATATAGTACAGTTTGAGGAACATTTCTTTTACTGTATTTTAATATTTTTTTGGATAATGTCAAATCGTCTGCCGCATTAGCAAGAAAGAAAAAAAAATTTTGTCAATTTATTTGGTTGCTGACGATAAATTAATTTAAAGTATCACAAAAAAAAAAGAAACCACGTGATCAGCATTTAATAAATTAAATTCTAAAAATTAATCTTTAAAAGTTCACAAAAAATCAGAAAATGGAGGTAAAGATTCGAAAATGATGTCATTTTAAAGGAATTTTTATGATCTTTCTCGTGATGTACATTTTATAACCTTCAGATTATTATTTTAAATTCAAATTTTAAAGAATGTTTCAAAAACAGCTTAAAAATTTAATTTAAAAAATCTAAGAATTTTTCAAAAATCTCTCTTAGTTCACCTCTATGCTATAAGAAGAATCGCCATGCAAAATTTCATCCCTTTAGGTCCAGCGGTGTGGTCTGTGTGTTGTATGTCAGTCAGTCAGATACGGTACTGTTTTATATATATAGATTATTTAAAACAGGTCCAAGGAAGCAAATTTGTAGCTTTTTGATTAATTTGCTCGGTTCTCGTTGGTCTGATCGCTATCGATTTTTTATTTTTTTTTGTCTTTCTCCTAAGTTTGTATCGTGTTATTTTCCGTTTTATGTTCCGTTTTTTATTTATTTTTTATTTTCCTGCTCTGGAGAAAAGAACTCATTTACAGCTTCATTTATTTATTCAGTTTTGTAAATTGATTGGAGCATCGGGTGAATTACGAAGTGTCATTCATATACAGAAGGTCGTTCGCACTTTATGGAAACGATTTTGTAATTTATTTTTGTCGTTTAAATTGTGAGATAAAAATTTGGCATCTTCGGAATAATCGTCTGCTAATGTTTTGTTTTGATTATGATTTTAACTAAAAGATTTATTTTGAAAATGGCTCCTAAAGTTGATAGATGGCTCGAAGGTTACGTAACTGCGCTTTCCGAGGAGAAATAGTCGTATCAATAAATAATAAAGCGGTGTAAAAATCATGGTTATGGCATTTCAAAAACAGTTATGTATAATATATTAAATTTGAAATGAAAAAAAACGCCTAACAGAATGTAAAAATGAAAGCATGACCGCGAAACCTCATCCTAAGACTGTTCGAACGCAGGTAAATATCAAGAAAGTGAAGTCTCTGATCCTAAAAGAAAATCCGCTGACTCAAAGATCCATTGCATCGAAACTAGGAATGGCTTCTGGCACAGTTAGTAAAATCATTCAGAAAGATTTGAAGTTAAAAAAGATGTTTAAACCTAAAGTTCATGTGTTTTTTCCAAAGCGTATTGCTGAAAGAAAAACAAATTGTAGAAAATTATATGAAAAACATCTAGCTGCTGAAAAATGGAAATTTGTGGTAACACTCGATGAAGCATGGGTGTATTTAAGTGACTGTAATAAAAAAAAAAGATCAATTTTCTATTGCTCAACTGACGGGAATGACCATACTAAATGACTTCATCGGTGTACAGAAAAGTTCCCAAAGGGATTCATGATAGATGCAGGATTTTGTTACAACGACAAATTAAAAATAAAAAAAGTCTCCAGTAAAGCCAAAATTAATTCACTCTATCAGCAGAATATTTTAGAACCATTTTTTGAAGAGGAAATTCCAACCTTGAATGGAAAGGATATTGATAAAGTTGAGCTTCATATGGACAAAGCCTCTAGTCACACGTCTAAATCAACTGCCGCTTGTTTAGCAAAGAATCAGAAACAGGAATAAGGCGTATCCCATTTAAAGAAATGCCTGTAAAATCACCTGACGCTTCTCCAATGGACTTATGCGCTTTCGGTTTATTAAAACAAGCCTTAGGAAAACGGCATCCAAGAACACTGAACTGACTTTGGAAAACGGTCCAAGAGGAATGGGGTAAAATTGACATGACAGTACTAAGAAAAAGTTTACTTTCATGGAAAATTCGAGCTAGAGCTATTGTCAAGAACCATGGCTATCAGATAGAAGCGAATCGCCGCAAAAAATACGGTATTTAAAGCTAAAACTTAATTATCAAATTCGTTTCCATAAAGTGTGAACGACCTTCTGTATTGTTAAATAGAATTTAATTTGCTTCAAATTCAACTTCCAAGTTATGCAATCTGAAAATGAATTCAGATGGATTATTTAATTTTGCGTTCTCAGACAACTGTATAGTGCAAAATAGAAGTGAAATCGTTTAGTGACTCAAAGGAAAGCGTTTTTAATTTGACAGAAGATTAACTCAGACGTTCGTAGATCGGAAATATAATGCCTAATTTATTAATTTACTGTGTCGGAGTCAGGGAAGTTAGTAATGCTACAATTGGACAAATTAATCAAAAAGCCAGGAATTTGTCGCCTTCTAAGAGTTAAAAATAATTCCGTAAAAGAAACGCTTTCATGGATTAGCCTTTGGGTGCACCACAGTGGTTTAGTGAAAAACACTTGTATGATTTTACCGGATCTACTTACGTTTAAATGGCTGTTTTGGTACAATTCTTCGATTTTTTTTTTTTTAATTACTCTATTTCAGAGACCAATCTATATATATAAAACAGTTCCGTGACTGACTGACTGACAGACATACAGATAACGCACTGACCAAACCGCTGGACCTAAGGGGCTGAAATTTTACGTTTAAATGGCTGTTTTGGTACAATTCTTCGAATTTTTTTTTTTAATTACTCTATTTCAGAGACCAATCTATATATATAAAACAGTTCCGTGACTGACTGACTGACAGACAGACAGATAACGCACTGACCAAACCGCTGGACCTAAGGGGCTGAAATTTTACGTTTAAATGGCTGTTTTGGTACAATTCTTCGAATTTTTTTTTAATTACTCTATTTCAGTGACCAATCTATATATATAAAACAGTTCCGTGACTGACTGACAGACAGACAGATAACGCACTGACCAAACCGCTGGACCTAAGGGGCTGAAATTTTGCGTGGCGATTTTTCTTATAGTGTAGGGGTGTACTAAGAAAGATTTTTGAAAAATTCTTCTTAGATTTTTTAAATTAAATTTTTAAGCTGTTTTTATAACTTTTTTTAAGTTTGCATTTAAAATAATAATCCGAAGGTTATAAAATTTATACCACGAGAAAGATCATAAAAGTTCCTTTAAAACGAAATCTTTCTCGAATCTTTACCTTCATTTTCTGAATTTTGTTGAATTTTCAAAGATTAATTTTTAGAATTTAATTTTTTAAATGCTGATCATGAGATTTCTTTTCTTTTTGTGATATTTGTATCGTTATATAAGGATTGATTTACGTACTTGTAAATGTCGTTTAAAATGAAATCTGTGCGAGAAATTTTGTTAATAGTACATTCTGTTAAATGTCAGTTCGTTATATGGATACTTCACTGTACTGTACTTCATAATTTTTTTAATTTTAGATTTGGAAACTTCAACTAGCAGATAATGAATTTAACAGTGTTTTTCTTTTATTGATATCTGTTAACTGAACGAATTGGTTCATAAACGTTATAAGAATGGAAACGTATTAAACGTATCGAATGCTTTTATTTGGAAGTGGGGGGAGGGGCGTTTTATGGAAATTTTTTTTAAAATTGTGGTATTTATTTGCATATAAAGGTTGCGCAAAATCAAAGCCGTGTAGGAAAATTTGCGAAGTAAAATATTTCGTTTAGTGGGAGTTCGTTATATCGAGACTTCACTGTACTGACAGTATACTTCACGCGTTTTTTAATATTAAGTTCTTAAACCTTAAGTCGTAAATTATAAATTTAACATGTTTTTTCTGATATCTATTTAATAAACGTCTCTGTTTATAAATTAAACGTTATATACGTGAAAACGTATTAAACGTATCGATACAGAATAAGATATGAGTAGTTGTCTGTTATTACGTGTACTTACATAACGATGAGCCTTCTTCCGGCACTTATCAGGCCGCCTATGATTCTCTGGTCTTCGATCATAAACTTCCCCATAAAATTTTTATGTACTTTTTATGCGATTTTGAGTGCCGGATTTTATGCTGGAATATATGTGTTTCGGAAATCATGATTTATGTATCGGTTAAGCCGTTTTTGTAACATTTATGTCATTTTATGAATATGTTTTGTTATCTCTATTAGCGTCGGCAAGCAATATCAATTTCGTCTTGTAAGCTTACAGCTTGTTGTTCTTAGAAGTTCCCTTTTTCTATCGTATGTGGAATTTATATATATATATATATATATATATATATATATATATATATATATATATATATATATATATATATATATATATATATATATATATGTATGTATATGTGTGTGTGTGTGTGTGTTTGTTTGTTTGTTTGTTTGTTTGTTTGTTTGTTTGTTTGTTTGTGTTAGATATAATATAAGGGGAAACGTAACGGTTTCTCCATATATTATAATAAGGGAGAATATTATAATCAAATGGCAGAAATAGAACTTTTAGACGCTCGTGTAAAAATTAGTTAGCAACTTGAATCTTGATTAATCCTATTAAATTTCCCTGTATCCATATTTTAAAGGCTACTAGACTTTTTAAAGAATATTCTGCTAGAGACAGGGAAAACGTCAAAAGGTTGGGGAATTTCTAACCTAAGTGAGGGAAGCTTGGGAAATTTCTTTAAAAAATCTGGTAGCCTTTAAAATATGGATAGAGGGAATTTTAAAAGGATCAGTGAAGATTCAAGTTACTTACTAATTGTTACATGAGCCTCTCAAAGTTCTATATCTGCTATTTGGTTATAATATTTTCCCTTATTAAATATATGGGGAAACAGTTGTGAGTTTATTAGTATAATTATTCTTTAGGCCGTAGCTGCTGTTTGTGACAATTTGACGACGACTTTAATCTTTGTGCTAAAAATAAAAATGTTGGTGAAAAGTTGCAAAATAGACATAAACAGAATGTATTGCTTTCAAGATTTGGGTGATAAAACGCTCCAAATTGTGATAAAACACGAATATTTCCCCAAATCAAATATAAAGTCAAATAATTGCGATCTTTTTTATATACTGAACGTTTTATTCTGAGCCACCATAAAGAAACAGGATAGTGGAAAGATACTGGAAAAGAAACAGTATTAGAAAGCTCCTACAGTATAGCTTCAAAACTGTGTCATGACATATATATATATATATATATATATATATATATATATATATATATATATATATATT
Source organism: Dolomedes plantarius (assembly GCA_907164885.2). NCBI lineage: Eukaryota > Metazoa > Arthropoda > Arachnida > Araneae > Dolomedidae > Dolomedes > Dolomedes plantarius. The sequence goes on along the minus strand of OU015499.1, from coordinate 103,469,485 downwards.
TTAAAAATTGGATTAACTTCTCAGAAATTCAATGCAAAGAACAATATAGTACACTGTATAGTGCTTTTTGGGAGGTCAAAAGAGAATGAGGCATGTTTTGTGAAAATCAGGCCCAGAATCTGTGAGTTATAAGTATTCTTAAGGGTGCAGCTCCAGTTTACGACCGTTTGGCGGTTTTTAAGGCTTGTAACAATTTTTGGCAAAAAGTTGAAATGTAAAAGAAAAAAAATTTGTTTTTTGGTTAGGCGAGAAATCGCCCCAAAAGGTGATTAAAAACACGAACTTTAGATAATTACATCTGTATCTTTTTTCAGTCATATTTGACTGTATTTATCGTTAACTTTAGACGTAATACCGAATTCATTTCAAAGTTCTTTTGTACTGGCGTTTGAAAGAAGCCGCTTTTTGTGAACGGATAAAGTATCTTAATGGCAAAAAATAGTACTACCTAGGTTATGTGGCCCTAAGCCAAGGGGGAAATAAAGGTTCTAGTATTTTTAAAAGATGACTTGTCAGCCAAAAATTCCATCAATAAAGCTTTGTTGATTGGAGGTAATTTACTTCTCAAAATATTGAAGAATAATTAATTTGTGTTATTGAATTATTAATAATACAAATGTATTGAAATACAGGGTGTCCGGGCTAAAAGTATCCAAAAGTTATGGCTTATTTTTACGGAACAACCCATTATAATTTCTAAAATATTATTTAAATTGAAAGAACATCTCACCAAGTTTTAATATCAATCATAAATTTCGATCATAGGATCATAGATTTCGATGTGTGCACTTTTGTAGCACGACTAACGTCTAAATGGTAATCCAGTTCTCTCCAAGTGATTCGTAGCATATCAGGAGTTATTACTCTAATTGCTTGAATGATACGCTTCTTCAACTCATCCGCAGTGTCAATTTTTTGTTTATACACAACGGATTTAATGAATCCCCAAGCAAAAAAGTCTAATAACACCTGACATGCTATACGAAACACTTGGAGAGAACTGGATTACCATTTAGACGTTAGTAGTGCTACAAAAGTGCGCACACATCGAAATATATGATACTATGATCGAAATCTATGATTGATATTAAAACTTGGCGAGGTGTTCTTTCTATTTAAATATATTTTTTAAAATTCTAATGAGTAGTTCCGTAAAAATGAGTCATAAATTTTGGATACTTTTAGCCAGGACACCACTTTATTTAATTGAGCTCAAAATCAACTTGTTTTTTTGGGAAAATGTTTATAAACTTTAATTATTTAAGGGGACAGTGGACTTTCAAAATTGTGAATTTTGTCCAAAAATTCGGTTTTTTTATTTATTTTATTGAATTTTGAAACTACGGACGAGTAGGAATGTGTTGCAAAAAGAATTTTTAATTTCTGTGATTACTTTCCTAGTTATACGCATTTGTATTTAATTTAGATATTATGTGGTTACTAATAGCAATAACTTTAAATGTGTTTTTCTCAAAATAAAAATTTTCATGTCATACGAATATTCAAACTGCTCCAGGCGCATTTCTAATTATCGTATTGCTTTGAAATTTAAGTTTTCTATACTTAACACTATATCAAATAAATCTTATTGAAAAAAAATTATGCTTCGTAGCTGAGAATTTTTAAATTTTGTACTTGAAAAGATGATTTATAGGTATTTTGCGTAATAAAAAGGGTGTTTTCACTATTATTTTTTTTTCTGTCTATTTTTAATGAATGCTTAAAATAAGCAACAAGTTTCATTGTTAGTTCTATAAGGTATCCTGTAAATAGAAATTACCCTATTATATGCAAAAGAAATGCGCATGGAACATTTTTAATTAGGTCAATTTTTTATATAATTAATAATTCCTAATTCATAAATTATTAATATTTCATCTTTAAATTTTAACCTTTTTTACATATCTATGGTACTAATCACATATTAAAATTTCCAGCAAATCCATTCAAAACAAAAAAAAAGTTAGGTTTGAAGGTCCACAGTCCCCTTAAAACTTTCAATAGCGGGTTGCCCGAGAGTTTACCAGTTGTTTAGTTTACCTTGAAAGTTGTTTTCCATTTGTTTGTATGTGTTTTCTTTAAATTCAAAGCTGAATTATGTAATATATACTTGTTTATTTAATATTTACTTATTTAAAATTACTTATTAATGAAATGCATACGTCGAACAAAATAGTTAGGGACTGTTGTTGCCAAAAGTCGGTGATAATCAGTTTCATCTATTATGTAGCGACCATGATGGATGACTGCAAATCCTTTAGTGTAGGAGACGTAGTGACAAAATTGGACAATTTTTGATGACTTGTTGAACTTAATTATCTATCAAGCGACTTTCATTGTTGCCACGCTAACGTAAAAGCTCGGAGTCATTTTAAAAATGGGATAAAATAATGGAATCTCGGGGGAAATCATAAAATTGCATAAAAAGCGTGATTAGAAAGTATAATTTTTTTTTTTTTACACTGCCCATGATGCCATTTAATTATGGAAACTTTTTAATTAAAAAAATGATATATAATAGAGTCATTTACTAAATTTAATAGACTGTAAAAATTTTTTTTGTATATTTGTGCCCTTGCTTCGTGTATACAAGATTTCATTTCGTTATTTTTCTGAGAAATATTACATTTTTTTTTCTCCTTAAGACTGCTTATTCGATTCGCTGAGCCGTCATTCAATCAGTGTTATGATCTATGGAGAAAATGTTTATGATGACTGTCCACTTGGATTGAAAAAAAAATTTTTTTTAATTTTATTTCGCAACTAGCTGAAAACCCGTACTTCGCTACGGAATACATTCAAATTAAATACAACAGTCAATGTATGCAATTAATGCCAGAAAAAATAAATAAACAAAATATATTTATTAAGAAATCGTAACGGATATTTTTATAGACAAAATAATGTAGAAGAAAATATTCAAATTAAATCTAATAGAACATACTAAAGAATATAGTACAGTTTGAGGAACATTTCTTTTACTGTATTTTAATATTTTCTTGGATAATATCCAATCGTCTGACGCATTAGCAAGAAAAAAAAAAAATAAAATTGTCTATTTCGTTGTTATGCACGTGACGCAATATTAGTTTAAAGTATCACAAAAAGAAAAGAAACCACGTGATCAATATTTAATAAATTAAATTCTAAAAATTAATTTTTAAAAATTCTCCAAAAAATCAGAAAAGAGGTAAAGATTTGAAAAAGATTTCATTTTAAAGAAATTTTTATGATCTTTCCTCGTGATACAAATTTTATAACCTCCAGATCATTATTTTAAATGCAAACTTTAAAAAAGTTACAAAAACAGCTTAAAAATTTAATTTAAAAATTATTCAAATTAAATCTAATAGAACATACTAAAGAATATAATATTGAAATTATCATACTAAAGAATATAATTTTGAAAATATCATATTTTCAAAAGTAAATATTTTTTTCAGATTTTCTGAATCAAAATTCTTGTTGAGAAATGATGGGAAAAGTTATTTTTATATTTTTTAATGTCTTGTAAATAATTCTATATTATTTTGTTATAAAACAAATTATTTTTATCGTAATAAACGGTAAGTCTGCTTAGTTAAGGATTTTGTTTCTCTTATTACCCATATTACTTTGATTATCCGGATTGCTTATGGTCCCAGTTAGTCTTGATAAACGAGGTTTTACTGTAGTTTTTAGTGGTAGTTGTTCTTTTAACAAGTAGTTTTTATCTGTGTATGTAAATGGTTTTTAAGTTTGCAGTAAAATTTCTTTCCCGGTTCTTTTTGCGTTGTATTTGAAAATATTTTATTAATTTATTCCTGTTAGAAATCTGTTATCAATTAACTGGTTGCTAATAGTTATTTTTACTGGTAGTTTTGAATTGTCTTTGTGATTAACTTTCAATTTTTTCGTACAAAAAATTTCCCGAAGTGCATTTTACGTTGCTGTTTAGTTAAAAGTTTTGTTATTCTACTACTGCATGCAACCTGCTATCTATTTCTTGGTTGCTAGTAGTTTTTAACGGTATTAGTTCTTTTAACAAGTAGTTTTGATCGGTCTGTGTGAATGGTTTTTAAGTTTGATGTAAAATTTCTTTCCCGAACTTCTTTTTGCGTTGCTAGTTAGAACTTTTAATTCTTTTATTACTGCATGAAACCTGCTATATTTTTCCTGCTGGTAGTTTATAACGTTTTTGCAAAGCAGTGATAAATATTAACTTTTTTTTAATAACCAGGATCAGGGGTTTTTGTATTGAAACCAATGCCCTAACCAATTTGCCCTGATTTTATTAAATTTGCTGTTAATGGTAAGAATGTATTTGGTTATTTTAATCACCGGGATTTGGGGTTTCCGTAGTTGAACTTTTGCCCTGATTTTATAAAATTTGCTGTAATGATAAAAAGTTAAAAAAAAAAAAGATATATTTCTTTATTTTAATCACCAGGATTCGGGGTCTCTATAATGGAACTTTTGCTCTAAACTGTTTTCCCCATTTTTATTAAATTTGTTGTAGGAATAAAAAGCTAATGATAAGAATTAATTTATTTTAATCACCGGTATCCGGGGTTTCCGAATTGGGGCTTTTGCCCTAAACTATTTGCCCTAATTGTATTAAATTTGCTGTAGTGATAAAAGCTAATGATAAGAATTAATTTGTTTATTTTAATCACTGGTATCCGGTGTTTCCGTAATGGGGCTTTTGCCCTAAACTATTTACCCTAATTGTATTAAATTTGCTGTAGTGATAAAAAGCTAATGATAAGAATTTTTGTATTTTAATCGCCAGGATCAGGGATTTCCAAAGAGGGACCTTTGCCCTTACATTTTACCGAGAAATTGCTGTCCTGAAATCATGTTTGTGTTATTCGCCATGTGGCAGTATGGAATTTTACTTCTCTACCATAAGTAAATTTCTGGGAAAAGATTTCGAATTTTGCCGTTCCATAGTTTATACAATTTGTCCTGTCAGTTTGTATTAACGTGGACTGAGTTTTCTGGAAATTTTCTTTCAAAAAAGTCGCATTTACTTTTGTCGCTAAAAGTTGGCGAGAAAATATTTTTATATAGCTTTGAAATTCTTCGAGAAGTTTAAAAGAAGAAGAAAAAAATTTTAATTTCTATACGAGTCGTGTGTTATATATATTGGCAGCAGATATAATTGAAATTTCACTCGAGTTTTGCCGCTCCATAGTTTATACAATTTCTCCTTTCAGTTTGTATTACCCTTGACTGAGTTTTCTGGAAATTTTCTTTCAAAAAAGTCGCATTTACTTTTGTCGCTAAAAGTTGGCGAGAAAATATTTTTATATAGCTTCGAAATTCTTCGAGAAGTTTAAAAGAAGAAGAAAAAAATTTTAATTTCTATACGAGTCGTGTGTTATATATATTGGCAGCAGATATAATTGAGATTTCACTCGAGTTTTGCCGCTCCATAGTTTATACAATTTCTCCTTTCAGTTTGTATTACCCTTGACTGAGTTTTCTGGAAATTTTCTTTCAAAAAAGTCGCATTTACTTTTGTCGCTAAAAGTTGGCGAGAAAATATTTTTATATAGCTTCGAAATTCTTCGAGAAGTTTAAAAGAAGAAGAAAAAAATTTTAATTTCTATACGAGTCGTGTGTTATATATATTGGCAGCAGATATAATTGAGATTTCACTCGAGTTTTGCCGCTCCATAGTTTATACAATTTCTCCTTTCAGTTTGTATTTCCCTTGACTGAGTTTTCTGGAAATTTTCTTTCAAAAAAGTCGCATTTACTTTTGTCGCTAAAAGTTGGCGAGAAAATATTTTTATATAGCTTCGAAATTCTTCGAGAAGTTTAAAAGAAGAAGAAAAAAATTTTAATTTCTATACGAGTCGTGTGTTATATATATTGGCAGCAGATATAATTGAGATTTCACTCGAGTTTTGCCGCTCCATAGTTTATACAATTTCTCCTTTCAGTTTGTATTACCCTTGACTGAGTTTTCTGGAAATTTTCTTTCAAAAAAGTCGCATTTACTTTTGTCGCTAAAAGTTGGCGAGAAAATATTTTTATATAGCTTCGAAATTCTTCGAGAAGTTTAAAAGAAGAAGAAAAAAAAATTTAATTTCTATACGAGTCGTGTGTTATATATATTGGCAGCAGATATAATTGAGATTTCACTCGAATTTTGCCGCTCCATAGTTTATACAATTTCTCCTTTCAGTTTGTATTACCCTTGACTGAGTTTTCTGGAAATTTTCTTTCAAAAAAGTCGCATTTACTTTTGTCGCTAAAAGTTGGCGAGAAAATATTTTTATATAGCTTCGAAATTCTTCGAGAAGTTTAAAAGAAGAAGAAAAAAAAATTTAATTTCTATACGAGTCGTGTGTTATATATATTGGCAGCAGATATAATTGAGATTTCACTCGAATTTTGCCGCTCCATAGTTTATACAATTTCTCCTCTCAGTTTGTATTACCCTTGACTGAGTTTTCTGGAAATTTTCTTTCAAAAAAGTCGCATTTACTTTTGTCGCTAAAAGTTGGCGAGAAAATATTTTTGATATAGCTTCGAAATTCTTCGAGAAGTTTAAAAGAAGAAAAAAAATTTTAATTTCTATACGAGTCGTGTGTTATATATATTGGCAGCAGATATAATTGAGATTTCACTCAAAACGAGAAAAATCACTATTTTCTGATTTTTCATCTTCGGAGAAAAACAGTCGCTATTTCGAGAGCGCAGATAGCGAGAAAGGAGGGGGGGGGGTAGCAAATTTTCGAGGTCTGGCCTTTTGCCCATGTCATCTCGCTCTCACGACAGCGGTATTCCGTTACGGACCCGATCGCCGATAGAAATCCTATCGATTTTCGATCGGATTTCTGGAGCAGGTCTTTGCACGCGGCCGTGCCTTTCTCTGTGAGAAATGACAATTGTATGAGAGGGGAGGAAGTGGGGTGAAAAGCGGGTCGCTTTTTTTAATGGCTCGGGGAACTGATAGGATGACCTGGAAATCAGAAATTTTACTTTGTCGTGCACCCTTCGCTGTTGGGTTTCTATTTCTGTGATTTTTACAGCTGTAATGGGAGAGAGTCCAGGATATCGTGTCGAAATTCGTAATGGATAATTTTTTTTCTTCATGTGTGCGTTATTTTATTTGTTCTTTATGTCGTGTAATTTATTTATTTGGTGGATAGATGTGTGCCGTCACGATAGACCTGCATTAGAATTATTGACACGTGATACAACCAGGTGCTTCAAATATATCTGTTTGTGTGTGTTTTATGTATGTTTTATATATATATATATATATATATATATATATATATATATATATATATATACACATAGTATATGTATGTATATATATATGCATAGTATATGTATGTATGTATGTATATATATACATAGTATATATATGTATGTATGTATATATATATATATATATATATATATATACATTGTAATAAAGTATAACAAGTAATATAATATGTTTATTTTATAAAAATAATTATTCTAAAGTAATATTAATGAATAATATTAATATTCTTAAGTAATAATAATAATAAATAATAATATTTTACTCTGAAGTTATAATAATACAATATTAATTTTGGTTTATATGTCCTATAACACAGTCTCCATTGTACGTCTGCATCTGTGTTTCCATTAACTCCATGGTTTCAAGGTTTGTGACGTCAGTCTCCGTGCGGTTTCCTACTCTTAATTTCAACATTGTCTAGCGCCAGGGTTGGTGTTCTTTGCTTGAGCAACTTTTTATTCATTTCGTCTGTTTCTTATGGATTGTTCGGTTTCTAAGTATGTTTATTGGTTAGATCATGCTTATCAGAAACAATTCATTGGTTTTTAGACAGTATCGGCACCGCTTATGAAGTGATGCTGTCTAAAACTTTTTAAATTCTTATCTTTTCATGTTTTTAGATTCAGGCTGCATAGTGTAATATAGCTTATGCTGGTTTTTCACTTTCAATGTTGTTATATATATATATATATATATATATATATATATATATATATATATATATAGAGAGAGAGAGAGAGAGATACATATATTTATATATATGTATGTAGATGCATATGTGTATGAGTATACTTATATATGAAATGTACAAATTAGAAACATTAACACATATGCAAAAGATATTTATTTTTATACGAGTCAAAGTGAGATTCTTTAATGCAGCGCATATTTTTAACATATGCTTTTATAATGATATCGATATATGAAAATTATAATTCAGATTTAATAGCATATATGCAAAAGATATTTATTTTTATAGGAGCTAAAGTGAGATTATTTAACATAAGGATATTTTTAACATATGCTCTTATCATAATACTGATAAATGAAAAGTACAAATTAGATGTATAAATATATATGCAAAAGATATTTATTTTTATACGAGTCAAAGTGAGATTCTTTAATGCAGCGCATATTTTTAACATATGCTTTTATAATGATACCGATATATAAAATTTACAACAGAGAGGTATTAACATACATGCAAAAGATATTTATTTATGCCAGCCAAAGATATTATTTAATATAAAGTATACTTAGTATACTTTATATTAAATAGTAAGCTACTGAGAGGGAAATAGAGAACATGTTCTCTTTAAAAGAGACATTCTGGCAACCCTTACCCATGGCATGAGGGAATCCTTGCTGACGTCATGCAAGAAGATAAAAAGGCATAAAATTGCCTGATAGACGAGTTCAAGCGTAAGTTAATTTTCAATAACGCTGGGAAAAATTCTATAACGCAATGGCATAACATGGCTTTAACAAAAGGCCTGTACTGAAAAATATTTCCATATTGCAGAAACATAACGCAGAATTTCAAAATAATTAAACACCGACAATATTCAGGCAGCGGAACAAAAACAAAACATTCCAGTCAAAAAACATAACGGAATGAAATTTTTGAAAAAAAGGGAGGCATATCGAATTTCATTCTTGGAAAAACGGAACGAGATTTCTCAGACAAATATTACATTTAATCTTATTTTCCGATACACACATACATAGATCCCAGATTCACTGCCTCTTCATACGCGGAAACCAAAAAAAAATCTAATTTGAAGGAGAAACTATTTTAATATATGTCTCTTTATTCTACAACTGCGCGGGGGCAAGCATTTTTGAAACATTTCCCGGAACGTTAGAAGGAGGGGGGGGGATGGAACCATTGTTCTGATGAACAAAGAATAAAAATTCAGGATTTTTTTTTAAATGAGGAGTCATATTTAAACCACCCTCTGAGACTATCTTCTGTATTTTTGTTGAATTCTTGCCCGCGTATGATGTTTTGAGTTTGGAGATCATGTCATGAAACGGACACATGAATTCGGGGTAACAACACTTGCGTTTTACACATGAGTTCGGGGTAGAAACACATGAGTTAAGATTTACACATGAGTTCGGGGTAGAAACACATGAGTTAAGATTTACACATGAGTTCGGGGTAGAAACACATGAGTTAAGATTTACACATGAGTTCGGGGTAGAAACACATGAATTAAGATTTACACATGAGTTCGGGGTAGAAACACATGAGTTAAGATTTACACATGAGTTCGGGGTAGAAACACATGAGTTAAGATTTACACATGAGTTCGGGGTAGAAACACTTTAGAGAAGAAAACGCGACCCGTCCAAAGGCTTTCCCCGCTTTGAACCCAATAAAATGTTAAGTGGGGATAGAGCTCATTAAAAGAATCGACAGCTCTTGTTTGGTGCTGCTGTGCTATAAGTCATGAGTAACTAAGATGGACAGTTACTCTTTTTTTTTTCTTTCTTTAGTGAATAGTGCGTGAATATTTTCTCTTTCAAATTAAAATTAAGGTAAACGTTGGGTTTTACGCAGAAATATATTTTAGAGCTTTCATATAAATATACGCACACACACATAGCTGAATACCCGTACTTCGCTACGGAATACATTCAAATTAAATACAACGATCAATGTATGCAATTGGTGTTAAAAAAAAGAAATATTTATAAAAAAAATCGTAACGGATATTTTTATAGACAAAATAATGTAGAAGAAAATATTCAAATTATAAATCTAATAGAACGTACTAAAGAATATAGTACAGTTTGAGGAACATATGTTTTACTGTATTTTAATATTTTTTCAGGATTATGTCCAATCGTCTGCCGCATTAGCAAGAAAAAAGACATTTTTTTTTTGTCTATTTCGTTGTTATGCACGTGACGATAAATTAATTTAAAGTACCAGAAAAAGAAATCACGTGATCAACATTTAATAAATTAAATTATAAAAGTCAATCTTTAAAAATTCGCCAAAAATCAGAAAATGGAGGTAAAGATTCGAAAAGGATTTAATTTTTAAAGGAATATTTATGATCTTTCTCGTGGTATAAATTTTATAACGCTCAATTTATTATTTTAAATGCAAACTTGAAAAAAGTTACAAAAACAGCTTAAAAGTTTAATTTTTAAAAAATCTAAGAAGAATTTTTCAAAAATTTTTCTTATTGCACCCCTATACTATAAGAAGAATCGCCATGCAAAATTTCAGTTCTTTAGGTCCAGCGGTTTGGTCTGTGCATTGTATGTCAGTCAGTCAGTCACGGATGTGTTTTATATATATAGATGTATGTATGTATGTATTGATATATATATATATATATATTATAAAAATTTATGGGAATAAATTGGGAATAACATTTTGCAAGAAATTTCAAAACTTAAATGAGTAACTCCCCTGCAGAAATTGTCATAGCTAATGGTCGGGGAATGCGCATGCTTAATAAACTGTATACATTCGGAGAAGGAGCTCCATTATGAGCAAATAAGACCGTGTTGGATTCGCAATGTTTATTTAAAACTAATTAAGTGGCGCAAGACGAAAATGTTTGCATTCCGGCGTTAATTAAATTGTGAAGGAGAAAATGCTTTTACAGGCATCGGGTGACGCTCCACGCATTATAACCGTGTTGTTTTGTCAGTCAAACTGGTTCTTCACTTAAACGCGAGGCACACAAAAGTGTGGAGTTAATTCTTTTAAATGAAATATTTATTTAAAACAGGGAAAGCTGTAGGATAGAAGTTTGCTTTTCAACAATAATGGTACAGTGGGCGTAAATAAAAAAAAATTTACTTTTTTTTATGGTCGAGAAAAAAAATGCTCTACATTATATAGATCTAAATCTTAATACATCGTCCTAATGTTTTTTTTATACTTAGCATGGAACATACGTAAAAAAGCAGGAGTGGATTTTTAACCATTTACCTAATGTTTTTACGATTTTTTTTTCGCTTATGTTTATGGGGTTTTTATTTTTAATTTATTTATTTTTTTTTTAACTCGACGTGTTTCTGCGATATATTAGGGTTTTTGTTTGACGCCGTCTTTGTTATTTTTAGCGACCAGAACATCTGGTCTTTAGTGCTAAACGCATAAAACATAATGAGTGAGGTCTAGAAAAAAAAATCGATGTAGATGAAAGTAAATATATTCTTCTTTTTGTGTATTTTTTGTCGGCTTGAGAAAGGTAAATTTTATTTCAGTTCAGCATCGCTTTTTTTTTAAACTACGTATTTTTTTTAATATAAAGAAAGCCTGTTCATTCTTATAGGTTGTATAATTTCTATAAGGATTTTCTTTTTTCAGTTTAACTTAACTATTATAATTAGATTATAATGAATTATATGATTTTGCTGTGATATGGTAGCAATATCCTGACTTCGTGCATAATTTTTTTTCATTTACATTAATAGTGCCCGTTGACTTATGAGCTTCTACAAACGTTATTAGAACATGTTCTTATTAATTCCGGTATACTGCTGAAAATATGTGCTAAAGATGTTTTTGCTTGAAAAGGGATATTTGAAAAGGTAGTTCTTAACATCTAGAGTTTTGGTAGTTTTGAACATCTAGAGTGTATGGAAACTTTAAAGTCGCTAACAGAAATACTTTTAAAAAGTCTCTTAATTTTTTGGCAATAATTTTTAAATGCCTCAGATATATATATATATATATATATATATATATATATATATATATATATATAAGAGCTTGTCTGTTTGTTTGTCCGCTATAGAATCATAGACTGTTTCACCCACCGGGACCAAATTCGGCACAGTTAATGTTTAGTACCCGAGAAACTTAAATCAGGAAAAACAATATTTGGGGTTCAATTAGTTTTTTTTAAATTAATTTTTTAATGTTTTTTGTGCCCGATAGAGGTGTGTCTACCCCCTGTGGATTCCCCTCGACCAGCTGCGTTAAGAGGGGTGGTTTGAGGATGACGGAGGAGGGGGGTGGTCAAATTCCAATGCACGGGAGAAAGAGGGTTGGGAATGACCTTAAAATCAGTCGAAGGTCCGCAGGCTCAAAGTTTCTTTCTTTCTTATTGTTTGTATATCATTTCAGTCGAAACGTGCTAAGCGCATTCGGTCTGGCTAGATGAACATGAAGAGCGGGAGTGCAGCCCAGTATGTTTTTGATGGAATGCATGAAATATTTTATATCTATATATCTACCCAGGCAACGCCGGGCAATAATGCTAGTATATATATATATATATATATATATATATATATATATATATATATATAAAATAAAAAATGGGGTTTAGTATCCTTTTCACTTCTAATTAATAATCTGTATAAGTCATGTAGCTTATTCGATTTCTCTAACAGTTAACACTACATAAATGTCTGTGGGTTGCATCCAAATTATCATGCTGAATGTTTTGTCTGAAAACATTCCTTGGGAAATTTATCAGTTATCTCTGTAAATTCACTCTGCTGGTAAAAGAGTCTTAATTTCTTATTTCGTTAATATTTTTTTACGGCTAATTGTGTCTTCTGTAATCTTTTTTTTTTTTTTTTTTTTCAAGATTATGGTTGGTGGTAGACCAACTAACCTTCGGACCTTACCCCTTTCTTGTGGCCCGGCAAACCACTCGATCAGAACCACTGTTTCGCTAATTCTGAAGAATGGAAATCTGCAGCCTGTTCTTTCTACTTTTCCCGTGTTCGGACACTCCCTTAGGGCCTGTCCTTATAGAATCCGTCAGCGTCACGCGTTAAAGATTCCGTTGGTGCTGAGAAGAGAACCTGTCCACATTACTTTTGTTACAGAAGCATCGAGCGCATCTGATTGGCAGACGGCCGTTGTTTTTTACTCGGTGTAAACAGGTTCCGTTCTTAGCGCCAACAGAATCTTTAACGCGGGATGCTGACGGATTCTGTGTGAATTGGCCCTTAATGCATGTTCACATAGAATCCGTCAGCGTTAAAGATTCCGTCTGCGTTGATTGGTTGCATGGGTCAATGATTGGTATATGATTGGTTGAAAATTTTAACGCTGACAGATTCGTTAAAGATTCCGTCGGCATTGATTGGTTGAATGGATCACTGATTGGTATATTATGACTGGTTGAAAATGTTAACCCTGGCGGATTTTGTGACATAGAATCCGTCCGCGTCAGCGAAAAATATTCCGTCGGCGCTGATTGGTTGAATGAGTCAATGATTGATGTATGATTGGTTGAAAATTTTAACGCTGATGGAGTCTTTGTGAATAGGCCCTTAGGGCTTCGTTCACATATAATCCGTCAGCGTTACTGGTATTGACATATTTTAAACCAATCACAGACCATAACAATTTCGCGGCGAATTGTTTGGAGGTTTGTAATTGGTTAAATATATTACAGTACGAGTGACGCTGACGGATTCTATGTCAACAGACCCTTACTCGACACCTCTCCGCCAAAATCCTCTGGAGCGCCGCGAAATCATTTTAAAGAGCTATTATTAAAATCGCTCTGTTTTGCCAACTTTTATTTAAATTGTTCAACATTTTAAACGCCAAGTTCACAGCCGCAAACGAGCGCGGAATCATACCCGAGTAATTTTATACCCCGTTAATATTTTTCTGATTTTTCCCGTTTTCGTGTAATTTAATTACCTTCGCGCCGAAAAGTATGCGAATATGTATATCTCGCATTAATTTAATCCGTCCGCGATTTCACCTCGTTGCCAATCCCGAACGGCGGAATTTTTGTTAAAAATTTTTCGCCCGTTTGTTATCTTGGTCTACGCGCATTCCGATTTCTTTTGCTTTTGGCGATATTTTGACGAGTGCGCGGAGAGAATATCCCCCCACCCAACCCCGTCCCCACGCTAGATTTGTCCAAACGCGGAATTCTAATTAAATTAGAACGCTTCGTGGCGTTTTCTCTCCCTCCCCCCTTGTTTTCATATATTTGTATGACTGCGGGTGCTTTTATTTTAAATTGAGTGAAATTTTGCATTTCGGGGGGGGGGGGGGCGGCTATAGAATGCCGGGAGTGCTTATATTAAACGTTAAATTGTTTATTTACGTTTGCAGTGTGCAGGCACTTTGTTTCGTATCAAATTGGTTCTAAGTGTGCTTTAATTGTCGATTCTTAGAAGTTAATTATAAGTTAAAAATTTTTAGTTCTTATCCCTTGTTTCTTAAATTGTTTTAGACACATGATGTGCTATGGGGAGATAATCATTGATTAATACTCAGCAATATTAATGCAATATAAATTTTTGCACTTCCTGATCGATTAACAAGCGCATATCTTTGGATATTGATTTCTCTATATATAGGTAGACGTACAAAATTGAGATATTGTAGTTTTTAAGAGTTATAAATTTTAGTATTTAATTTTTTTTTATATGGCCTTAAATTATCAATACTTTTGGTTACAATATCAAATTGTTTTTTCCAAAAAATGTAAAAAATATTTTTTTAAAAATTCGGTTCGAGATTTTGAATACTCATCAAGGTATTATTGGTTAAATTCTTTATTTCTCCTTCTCTGATAAACGTTACGAAAGCTTTGCTCTATTACTTAGGGTTATTTTTCTTCCTCTGTTAAACGTCGCCAAGGCATTTCGATATATTTTTAAAATTCCTCTCTTGAACGTCGCCAAAGCATTGCTATATATTTTTTTAATCTTTCTCTGTTAAACGTCACCAAAGAATTGCGATATATTTTTAGAATTCCTCACTTAAACGTCGCCAAAGCATTGCTACATATTTTTTATTACTCCTGTTGAGCGTCGCCAAATTATTGCTATGTTTTTTTATTTATTTATTTATTTCCTCTGTTTCACGTCGCCAAGGCATAGCATTGCTATATATATATATATATATTCTTTCTCATTTAAACGTTGCCAAGGCATTCTTCATATATTTTTTTTAATTCCTCTCTTAAACGTCGCCAAAGCTTTGCTAAATATATATTTATCTTTCTCTGTTAAACGTTGCCAAGGCATTGAGATATATTTTTTAAATTCCTCTATTAAACGTCGCCAAAGCATTGCTATATATGTTTTTTTTCTTTCTCTGTTAAACGTCACCAAAGAATTGCGATATATTTTTTAAATTCCTCTATTAAACGTCCCCAAGGCATTACTGTATATTTTTTTTCCTGTTGAACGTCGCCAAAGCATTGGTATATTTTTTCCCTCTGTTCCACGTCGGCAAGTCATTATATTTATATACATATATATATATATATATATATATATATATATATATATATTTCCTTCCTCTGTGAAATGTCGCCAAGGCATCGTTATATAGTTTTTTTATTATTGTTGTTTCTTTCTTTAAACGTCGCCAAGGCCATTGCCACGTTGCTTATTATATTAGGAATTCAGGTGAACTTGAAAAAGGCAAAAACGCAAATCCGTCAAAGTGATAACTTCCTTAGTGGTTACGCGCAATTTATTGGATCTATTTCCATATCAAAAATCAAAAAATGTGCATCAGCCAATCTTTGATCAGAAAAATGCGGAGAAGGAAATTCCTCGCATTGGGGACCGCAAATCTGCGATGTCAATAGATCCATTGAGCTAAGTAAAGAGAAAAAAAATCACTATTAGTTAAACAAGATCGTTGGCACTCATTAATACATTTTTTCTTTATTTAATGTTTTCACTACTGTAAGGTTAAACAATTTTTTGATTAAAGTATCTAAGCGCTGAAGCTTCGTATAAAAAAGAGCCTTTGTTATACATTTTTTGTGTTCACATTTTGGTACAGTAAATGTACATTACCGTACGCCTAGAAGGGGGTTTTAAAAAAGTGGATGTTTGCTCAATCAGACTTTGCTTTCATAATCAGGAGAATGACGTGAACCTATTTCTCTAAACATATACAATCTATTCAGTTTTATTTAATGTCCCGAGTGACTTGTAAGGCATTCTAGACCGGTTGAAGCCATATAGAAATATCAATCTATATCTCAGAAAATAAAGCTCGTCAAACGTGATGTAAATGCTTGTTTGTAGACGTCAATAAGTGCATGTCTCTTTTGATGGATACCATGCATTTTGCTGACTATGGCCGTCTGCACACGGAGCAACTCAAAAGAAACTGATCACCAATTCCAATCACAAACCAGTCCCGATTCCAATCACCCGGTCGACCGGGTTTGTAACCAGTTGCGCCGTGTGCGTGGCTCCATTCAGTTACATAGGTTACGACTCATCACGGACTGGTTTGTGATTGGAATCGGTGATCAGTTTCTTTTGAGTTACTCCGTGTGCAGACGGCTTAAATCTGAACAAGTAGACGCACATCCAACCAGTAGCGTAGCGAGAGGGGGGGGGGAAAGGGGGGTCTATCATGTCCCGGGCGCCACTCGCAGAGGGGCGCCAAATGGTCCCCAAGACCATGGGAAGGGCGCCAGAAAGGTATCGTGCCCCGGGCGCCAGTTATGCTCGCTACGTCACTGCATCCAACCGCTTTTATTTCGGAAATTCGTAAACTTCAAAATGTAGTCAAACCTTGTTAGCGTGTGATCTTTTATACCCTGTAAGATGGCTGTCTTTACGAAGGGTGATTGATGTCTGATTGATGGAGCAAGTGTGGAAATCTGGGTTATTACAAATTTGTTGGAACAAAACGCTATTTGTATAACCCAGAGTTAAATACTACCCCGGGTTAAACACTACGAAACTGAAAATTAATATTATTATTTACTAATTTTACTCACTTTAAAATACCAGTACAATGTAGGAAGTGTGAGTTTTTGTTAACAACGAAGAGAGGCAAATTTTGGAGACTTAGACAGAGTGATTGATGTCTTAATCGGAGTCATTACCGAGATCTTGGTAATTATAACGTGACAAGTATAATGTAGGAAGAGTGAGTTTTTGTAAACGAAGATAGACAAATTTTGGAGACCTCGGCAGAGTGATTGATGTCGTAATCGGAGTCATTACCGAGATCTTGGTAACTATCACATAACAAGTATAATGTAGGAAGAATGAGTTTTTGTAAAGAGAGGCAAATTTTGGGTAACTTCAGCAGAGTGATTGGTGTCTTAATCGGAGTTGTTACTGAGATCTTGGTTATTATGACATGACAAGTATAATGTAGGAAGAGTGGGTTTTTGTTTACGAAGAGAGGCAAATTTTGGAGACTTCGGCAGAATGATTGATGTCTTAATCATTACCGAATTATTTGTTTGAGTCATTATCGAAATCTTGGTTATTATAACATGAGGATAAAGTATTTACTATTAAATAGTTTTACATTCAATATCAATATATTTATTTATTTATCAGACTACCTTTGTAATGCAATGTAGGAGGAGTAAGTTTTTGTAAACCAATGGAGGTAAGTGTTGAGTAGAGTGATTAATGTCTGAATCGGAGTTTTCATCGAAATCTTTGTTATTAAAACGTTAGTCGTGGGATAAAGTATTTACTATTAAAGACATCTAAATTGGGAATTAATATTTTTACTTACTAATACGGGTATCTGTTTAAGGGAAAGTAGGAAGAGTGATTTTTCTCGCCCTGATAAGCCGAAAGAGATAAAAATATAGTTTAATACCTGAACTACTGCCATTTTGGCTGCTTTTACCATAAAGTTGAAAGGCGAGATCACGGTACCCATTCCAGTATTCACACTTAATCAATTTTTAACGGAGGACTACGTTCCTCAATAACGGTCCTCCGGGAAGAAAAAAAGTGTCCGTCCTGCGTCGCGAGTTATATATAATTTTGGCAGCACGCCAAACCCAGTAGCAATAAACAGTTAAACAGAAAACTACCAAAATGCGTCAAAAAAATAAGTTAGCTACGATAAGTAATCCTACGTTAATAACCCGCGGTAGTTCTGTTAGAGGAGACTACTTGATATATATATATATATATATATATATATATATATATATATATATATATATATATATATATATATATATATATATATATATATATATACACAGTCGAACCTCCGTATATCGAACTTCCCTATATCGAAATTTTCTATATATCGAACTCTTAGCAAATCTCCATGTTCATTACATAGAAAAACTGTTTCTATTTATCGAAAAAATCTCTATATATCGAATTTTTTTTCACGACATATTGGGAGATTTTATTCCACTTTAGAATAAAATCTCCCAAATTTTTGGCTTTTGAAACAATATTTCGTGTACTTCAATTCGTGGAAAATGTCCCTGATGAAGTTTTTAATGGACTGGATAAATGCGAGCATTTCTTTGATTGACTTTCCGCAAAACTGGCTGTTCAGTAAGATATTCGCAGTTTTTTTTAAAGAATGTAACTGTGATCACTGTAACCACTGTCTGGATTATCGTTTTTTTAAAGGTATATAGTACGGAATAAATCTTTCACATTAATTCATTTTTTAGTTATTAACTGTCATTTAATGTGATTCACATATAAATTGGAATTTGAGTTTTGCATAAGAAAATTAGCTTTAATTTCAATGTTTTAGGAGAATTATTATAAAACTAAGATCAATTCTATATATCGAAATTTCTATATATCGAATTTTTTTCCGGCATTTTGCTACTTCGATATATGGAGGTTCGACTGTATATATATATATATATATATATATTATAATGCACTAAATTATGGAAAACGGCTATACTTCCGATTAGTTACCGTTTATCTCTCTTTGGAGCGACTTCTCGCCAAATCTTGCACCCTAATTTTAATTTTGGTGTGAACAATGATTGATAGACCACATACATATGTGTGTGTGTATGTATATATATGTGTGTATATGTATGTATATATATATATATGTGTGTGTGTATGTATATATATGTGTGTATGTGTGTATATGTATGTATATATATATGTGTATGTGTGTATATATATGTATATGTGTGTGTGTGTGTGTGTATGTATGTATATATATATACACACACACTCATATATGTATCATTTCATTCAGCATATTCGCCAAAAACCAGTGGCGTAGGTATTCACTTAAATTTGTAGCCATTGTTCGCCATTTTTGCTGTACTGAGTCTCAAATATATATTTTGAGAACAAGATTACAATATTTTGAATGTACAAAATTCCTAGTATCAAATGGATTTAAACAGCAAAGTATGAAATCGCCGAAATTAACTTGCATCGAGTCTTAATTTGAAATACAGCGAACAACCACGATATCTGAGCTGGGAGAACGTTTTTCTGCGAACGTTTTTTTCCATCTGCCGCTTCACGGCTGTAATTTAATTACCTTGTTGCTCGCTCCGGCAAGTTACGCGGGTTTATTTTACATTAATTTAATACGTTCGCAATTTCGTCTCCTCACAAGTTCCTAGTTGTTGTTGTTTTCGTTTTGCTTTTCTCCCGAATTATCCCGTTAAACTGTTTATTATTATTATCTTGGTCTACTCGCGTTCTGTTTTCTCCCCCCTACGGCAATATTTTGATGAGAAGTGGTTGGAGAAAGATCCCTTTAGATCTGAACGGAACTCTAATTAAATTAGAACGCTTCACAGCGTTTTTCATGCGTCTTTTTTTTTTAATATCAGATTGTATAACTGCAGTTGTTTGTGAAATTTTACCCAATTTAAAAATCGCGTAAACATGTGATTAGTGGACTTAAGTTCCTCGTCATTTTTTTAAAAATTGCATTTACCTAAATGCGTTTTAATTACGATTATTTATTTTTAATTACGGGTTTGAATTGTTGTCGAGTTCCGATTGTTTGTACTTCATGGCTTTCCGTTTATTTGGCGAGTTATTTGGCGCGATTTAAAAATGATGCTTGTTTCTCGTGTAAGCTTGTTAGTTGAATTGTTGTTGGGTTATAATCGTTGTATATATTGTACATAAAACGTATTTTGTACTTAACTAGCTGAATACCCGTGCTTCGCTATAGAGTACATATAAATTAAATACAACGGTTAATGTATGCATATATATATATATATATATATATATATATATATATATATATATATATATATATATATATATA
>OU015499.1:103134236-103444236 GCA_907164885.2 Dolomedes plantarius | reverse complement strand
AAATTTAATTTCATCGAGATGGACGTTTCTTAAGAATGTCATTCAAGTTAGTATGTTTTATGGATATTAAACATACAAATTTATTGCACACATTGATCGTTGTATTAAATTTGAATATAATGTTCTACATTATCTATAAAAATATCCGTTACGATTTTTGTTGAAACTATATATATGTGTGTGTGTGTGTGTCTGTGTGTGTGTGTTGTTTGCATTAATTGCATACATTGACCGTTGTATTTCTTATAAATATATACTTTTGGGGACATTAATTGCATACATTTACCTTTGTATTTATTATAAATATATTTTTTGGGCATTAATTGCATACGTTTACCTTCGTATTTATTATAAATATATTTTTTGGGCATTAATTGCATACATTTACCTTCGTATTTATTATAAATATATTTTTGGGGCATTAATTCCGTACATTTACCTTTGTTTTTATTATAAATATATTTTTTGGCATTAATTACATACATTTACCGTTGTATTTATTATAAATATATATACAGTGGAATCTCGATCGATCGTTTTTGGATCCATCGTTTTTCCGTATGTGTCGTTCATTTTATCCAGTCCCAACGATCATACTGCTTTGTTATGTTTCCGCATCTATCGTTTTCCCGCATTTATCGTTCATTTCAATCGGTCCCTTGAAAAACGATAGATCGAGATTCCACTGTATTGGCATTAATTGCATATGTTTACCGTTGTATTTAATTTGAATGTACTCCGTAGCGAAGCACAGGTATTCAGTGTGTGTATATCTATATATATAAAACAGTTCCGTAACTGACTCATTCATTCACTGACTGACTGACTGACATACAACGCACAGACCAAACCGATGGACCTAAAGGGCTGAAATTTTGCATGGCGATTCTTCTAATAGTGTAGGGGTGCACTAAAAAAAAATTTTCAAAAATTCTTCTTAGATTTTTTTAAATTAAATTTTTAAGCTGTTTTTTAAACTTTTTTTGCGTTTGCATTTAAAATAATACATTGAGGGTTATAAAATTTATATCACGAGAAAGATCATAAAAATTTCTTTATAATGAGATCTTTTTCGAATTTTTACCTCCATTTCCCGATTTTTGGTGAATTTTTAAAGATTAATTTTTAGAATTTAATTTATTAAATGCTGATCACGTGATTTCTTTTTCTGGTACTTTCAATAAATTTATCGTCACGTGCGTAACAACTAAATAGGCAAAAAAAATATTTTTATCTCTTTCTAATGCAGCAGACGATTGGATATTTATCAAAAAAAAAATGCATATCCCTTACGATTTTTTTATAAATATATATGTATATAGAGATAGATATATATTTTACAACAATTGTATACATTGATCATCGCATTTATTATAAATATATATAGTTATTTTTTTGGCATAAATTGCATACGTTGACCGTTGTATTTAATTTGAATGTACTCCGTAGCGAAGCGCGGGTTTTCAGCTAGTATATATATATACATATACACACACGCATACATACACACACACACACACACACACAGAGAGAGAGATACATACATTCACACACACACATTGGCGAAATTTCAGTTAATTGGTTACTTGACTATGTAACCAATAATTTCAGATAGTGTCCGTCCACCACCTCTCCTGTCTTTTCTCGAGTTAATAGCTTTCGGTCGTTAAGCCCATTCGTTGGATCCCGTCGCATCCATTGCACTTGTCAGCTGCGTATAAAACATATCTGTGATGTTCATTGTCCCAGAACCTCGTTAACTTGATTCATTTCCGCCAGTCCCTTGCAAATGGATGCATTTAGCACTGTCGTGTACGGCGCATTCGATTGTCCGCTGCAAGTTTTCATTAACATCGGATTAGTAATTTGTGCGTTGTCAAATGGGGCGTCGTTCTTGACCCGTCCAAGTGATTCTTGACCTCCCGTGAATATTTGCTTTACAAACACAATGTGACTTGTTTTTAGGGTTTAGTTATATTTTCCCCTGTTAGCTAAGCTGTATAATTAGTTTGGAATTCGTACAATTATTTTAGAAGTCTTTTTTTACGGAAATAAGTTTATTTTGTTTTCCAGTAATTTTTTTCAATGATTTCAATCGCATTATAAAAAATGAAGAGTTTTTCATGCAAATTGGAGTTTTTATCTTCCGTAGATATTTTACGGAAATAAGATATACTTTTACCTTGTCGTGTTATTTTTCCGTGTTACAGTACATAAACCAGGCAAAAGGTTTGGATCGGAAATAAGATTTTTATTTTGTTTTCCGTAATTTTTTTCAATTATTTCAATCGCATTTGGAAAGCCTCGTTATTCATGGAAATTAAAGTTTTAATTTATTCTCCGTAAATATTTTACGGAAATAAGATTGACTTTTGCCTTGTTGTGTTACTTTTCCGCATTACATAAGCTAAACAAAATGTTTGGATCGGAAATGACATTTTTTTTTTTTTCTGTATTTTTTTTTCAGTCATTTCAATTGCATTTGAAAAGGGAGGTTTTTCATAGAAATTAGAGTTTTAACTTATTCTCCGTAATAAGTTAACGTAAATAAGATTGACTTTTGCCTTGTACCACTTTTCCGTATTACATAAGCTAAGGAAAAGGTTTGGATCGGAAATGATATTTTTATTTTGTTTTCCGTATTTTCTTTTTCAATCATTTCAATCGCATTTGAAAAGTGAGGTTTTCATGGAAATTTGAGTTTTGATTTGTTCTCCGTAAATATTTTACGGAAATGAGATTTAATTTTACCATGTTCATTTACCATGTTTTCCGTGTTCATTACATAAACCAGACAAAAGGTTTGGATCGGAAATAAGATTTTTATTTTGTTTTCCGTAATTTTTTTCAATTATTTCAATCTCATTTGGAAAGCCTCATTATTCATGGAAATTAGAGCTTTAATTTATTCTCCGTAAATATTTTACGGAAATAAGATTGACTTTTGCCTTGTTGTATCACTTTTTCCTATTACATAAGCTAAGCAAAAGATTTGGATCGGAAATGATATTTTTATTTTGTTTTCCGTATTTTCTTTTTCAATCATTTCAATCGCATTTGAAAAGTGAGGTTTTTCATGGAAATTAGAGTTTTTTTTCCGTAAATATTTTACGGAAATGAGATTTACTTCTACCATGTCGTGTTATTTTTCAGTGTTACATTACAAATGCCGGGCAAAAAGTATGAATCGGAAAAAGATTATTTTTTTTCCGTAATTTTTCCAGGTTTTTCAACTGCAATAATAATAAAAATAATCACAAGATAAAAAGAACTTTTTATACACTATGTTTTTTAATTTTCTGTTGAATCATATAAACTTGACAATTCTATGTATTAATAAATACTTTTTTTAAAAATTTTTGATGAATTATCCCATCAGCTTGAAAGAAAATTAATTTAATTGGAAGTTAACTTGCGTTTAACTTTTCATTCCCGTCCCGGCCGATAGATGGCTGCACCAGTCTACAAAACGAAATTAACTAAAAATGGATTCAATTGTGCTTAAAGATGGCTAAAAGTATTAAAATAATGCATTGTCATCGTGTTCTGAGCTATTCTAAAAGTTTCAAATGGCTAGCTAGTCGGGAAGTTAGTTAAAAATCGATTGCAATATTTGTAAGGGACAAACACACACACAAACAAACAAGAAATCAAGTTAATAAAAACATGGTAAAATAATTAATCAAAATTAGAGTTTTCTCCTCCGTAAATATTTTAAGAAAGTAAGATTTACCTTTAGCGTGGCGTGTTACAGAAGCCGGACTAAGGTTTGGAATAAAATCAATTTTATCTTACTGAAATAAAATTCTTATTTTGTTTACCGTATTTTTTTCCAATTTCTACAACTGCATTAGAATTTTTTTTCTTTTAATAAAAATTAGAGATTTATTTTATCCTCCATAAATATTTTGCGAAAAAAAAAAAAGATTTACTTTCGGCGTTTCGTTTGACTTTTCCTTCTTACGTCAGTTGGACAAAGATTCTTATTTTGTTTTCCGTGATTTTGTTTTAAGTTTAAATTCATTGTTGTTACCTTAGGGAAGCCGTTTCTTGCGGATATAAGAATATTATTTTGTCTTCTGTGAATTTTTCGCGAAAATAAGAACTGGAGACTTTCTGCGTGTCGTTTTGCTTCTCTGTGTTACATCAGCTGGAGGGCAGGTTTCAAATTCCTTAATTAATTCGGAAATAATATTTGCCTCGCAAACACGCCTTACTTGTTTTTAGGATTTAGCTTTATTTTCCCCTGTTATATAAGCTGCGAAGTCTTAATTTGACAACCGTTATTTTTTTAACGTAGGCTTACGTTCCTCCATAACGGTCCTCCGGAAAGCAAAATTTCAGATGTCCTGCGTCGCGAGTAATAATTTTGGCAGCGCACCAAATCCAGGGATTTGGCTCTGGATAACTTTAGTATACGGGCTCATCTGAATTTGAATCTTTTAATAGTATCATTATCAAGATGTGTAATCAAGTGTTATCGTGGACAGGGTGTGTATCGAATAAGCGTATCACGCCAAATTTTATAACTGTGAATAACTTGAGAATATGGACGCATCTAAGTTTCTATCCTTTAATCATATCCGTGTCAAGATGTGTTACTAAGTGTGTATCGTGGACAGGGTGTGTATCGAATCGATGTATCACACCAAATTTTGTTACTCTGGATAACTTTAGCATACGGGCACATCTAAATTTGTATCCTTTAATAGTATCATTGTCAAGATGTGTAATCAAGTGTTATCATGGACAGGGTGTGTATCACGTCTAATTTTATCACTTTGAATAACTTGAGAATATGGGCGCATCAAAGTGCCTATCCTTTAATCATATCCATGTCAAGTTGTTTACTAAGTGCGTATCGTGTACAGGGTGTGTATCGAATCGATGTATCACGTCCAATTTTGTTACTCTCGATAACTTTAGCATACGGGCACATCTAAATTTGTATCCTTTAATAGCATCATTGTCACGATGTGTAATCAAGTGTTATCGTGGATAGGGTGTGTATCGAATAAGCGTATCACGCCAAATTTTATTACTCTGAATAACTTGAGAATATGGGCGCATCTAAGTGACTATCCTTTAATCATATCCATGTCAAGTTGTTTACTAAGTGTGTATCGAATCGATGTATCACGCCAGATTTTGTTATTCTGGATAACTCTAGCATAGGAGCACATCTAAATTTGTACCCTTTAATAGTATTGCTATCAAGATGTGTAATCAAGTGTTATCGTGAATAGGGTGTGTATCGAATAAGTGTATCACGCCAAATTTTATTACTATGAATAACTTGAGAATATGGGCGAATCTAAGTTTCTATCCTTTAATCATATCCGTATGGAGATGTGTTACTAAGTGGGTATCGTGGACAGGATGTGTATCGAATCGGTGTATCACGCCAAATATTGTTACTCTGAATAGCTTGACAATAAGGGCGCATCTAAGTTTCTAGCATCAAGATGTGTAACCAAGTGTGTATCGTTGACAGAGTGGGTATCGAATAAGTGCATCAAAATGTTTTGGGACTCGGCCGTGATCCACTTTCATCGATATACCAAAAAAATTGTACTGGATAGCGATTTTACCGTGTATCTCGCAAACGCGGATACTGATACAGCTAAATAATTCAATGCGGACGTACCTTAAAAATGCATTTTTCTACAATCTGTTAAATACCAAAATTTTTTGCCATTCCAAAAATTTCTCGTTTTACGCAGGGATAAAATGACTAATTTATCTCTTATGATTCCAACATCGGTATTTTGTTATTACTCCTAATTACCGAGAAAAATTTGTAAAGGCAGTGACACGGGATAGCGCCGGCGCTTGTGTTTGAAATAAGTATTAATTAAAGGTAATTAGATCATTAATTACGATATCCAGTACTGAAAGCCATAAAAAGCTATGAAAATACAAAACGCACTCGTAATTTTTAATAATTACCATAAAGAGGATCTTTTGCATATTTTATTGTTTTTTTTAACGTATTATTACGTGCATTTTATGTCTCGAAATTTTTCGTTTTTTGGCTTCTGGCAACGTATTTGATTATTTACCTCCAAAGAAGAAAATCGAAATAAAGGAAATCGTCTGGGATACTTTTTGTTTATTCCTGAAACGCGATTGTGTGTGATTTTTTTTTTCCAAACAAAGTAAGGTTTCGTTAATTAATTTCCTTTTCCCTTCAGTGATTCCTATATAGGAAAAATTCTGTTCAATTTTCCCTTTGATGCACTTAGTTCGTGACTAATACATTTCATTTTTAACTCGAAAGGCATTTCTGTTAAATATTTAACGTCTGTGCTTTTCGTATTGTCTTGACAATTGTGTAAAAAAACAAATCTTCATTACGATTTAATAGTTTTTTGACAGTTTTCTGTGATATGCAATTTTGCAATCAGTAACATTGCTTTTAACGACCTTTGTTTTGTCGTGGCATCTTATATCTTAGAACATAAGGATCCGTTGAAGGTTGAAAATTAGACAATTACGTAATGTACCTATTCTTTATTTATTTATTTATTTATTTTTAATCACTTTGTTCGGCTATACTTTGTGCATAAATATTTTATTGGTACATGGGTAATTTATTATTCCAATGCTTTGTGTTTCGCAATATTTTTCATTTGCCCTTCCACGGCAAAAATGCATAAACGTTCCGTCTCCTGTATCAAGCAACATAGAATCGACCGTCAGAAACTAAGCCATCTGGTAGCCAGTAGTAAGAATTCGTACTTCAAAATTAGAAAGTAAAGCTGATGAAAAAACTTTATGGCAAGATGAGGGTATATATAAAGCCTCCCTTAAATGGAAACTTATCTGTAATATTGCTGTACACATTTATGCAAGTTTTATCCCAATAGTATCTGTTTACTGAACTTGCAAGTGAGTTCAGTGGTTAAGACTTAAATGGAAACCCCTTATATGGAGACTTTTCTGTAATAAAACTGAATATATTTATATTTGTTCTATCCCAGCAGTATCTGTTTACTGATCGTATAAATTTCTTATACCGTCAACTTGGGTAACTTTGGCCCGACAAACTTATTAGAATCTATATATATAAAACAGTTCCGTGACTGACTGACTGACAGATAACGCACAGACCAAACCGCTGGACCAAAAGGGCTGAAATTTTGCATGGCGATTTTTCTTATGGTGTAGGGGTGCACTAAGAGATATTTTTGAAAAATTCTTCTTAGATTTTTTTAAATTAAATTTTTAAGCAGTTTCTGTAACGTTCTTTTAAGTTTGCAGTTAAATTTTGGGGTCATAAAATTTATATCATGAGAAAGATCTTAAAAATTCCTTTAAAATGAAATCTTTTTCGAATCTTTACCTTCATTTTCTGATTTTTGGTGAATTTTTAAAGATGAATTTTTAGAATTTAATTTATTAAATGCAGATCACGTGGTTTCTTTTCTTTTCGTGATACTCCAAATTAATTTTGCATCACGTGCATAACAGCGAAATAAATTGACAAAGAAAATATTAAAATACAGCAAACGATAAAATTTAACCACTAGAAAAATTGAGATCGAAGTTTTTTAAGAATTTAATTCGAAATAGTATGTTTTATGGATATTAAACATACAAATTAATTGCATACATTGACCGTTGTATTTAATTTGAATATTTTCTTCTACATTATTTTGTCTATAAAAATATCCGTTAATATATATATATATATATATATATATATATATATATATATATATATATATATATATAGGCATTAATTGCATGTATTGACCGTTGTATTTAATTTTTTTTTCTCCGTAGCGAAGCACGGGTATTCAGCTAGTATATCCATATACCTATTATATATTTAACCCATCTATTGGCACTTGCAATAAATGATAATCACTCTCCTTTGTCTAGATACAGCACACACAATCTTTTTTCGTTTGTTGGGTCAAAGTTACCCCAGTTGACGGTATATCTATCCTCTGGTTTTATGACTTCGTTAAATGGAATCTTATTGTGTAGAGATTATTTTTCTGTAATATATCTGTATATATACTTATTAGTGATATCCTGTCCGTCCCTGTTTACTAATTCTATAAATTAATCATTAATATGTTAACTGGTTTTGACTTGATTAAATAGAAGCTTGTTATATACAGACTCTTTTGTACTATATCTGTAAATATGTACTATGTCTTAAACATGCACGAGTGAATATTACTAGCGAAATCCAGTTTGTACAGATGAACTAGTTTTAAAACTTCGTTAAATGGAAGTACGTTATATTGAGACTTGACTGCAATATATATGATTGTATGCCTAGGAATGATATCCCATTAGTATCAGTTTACTGTGTTTTCCTCATTCTTAACTTTTGAACGACACTTCGTTAAATGGAGTTTTTTTTATATTGAGACTCTACTGCCATAAATCTGTTTATGCCTATAAATCATATCCCATTCGTACCAGTTTACTTCATCCTTAACTTTTAAACGGCATTAATACTTCGTTAAACGGAAGTTCGTTATATTGAGACTCTACTGCAATATATCTGTTTATGTGTATGTCTATTAATGATATCCCATTCGTACCAGTTTACTGTGTTTTTTCCTCATTCTTAACTTTTAATCGATACTTCGTTAAATGGAAGTTCGTTATATTGAGACTCCACCGAAATATATCAGCATGCATGGATATAGTGATACCAAACGCCTACACCTGTTTTCTGATTTTTATATCCGTGTTTACTGTATTCGACAGAAATACCGAATAGTCCGCTTCGGTATTTAAATTTATTGCACCAAAATACAGACGACTTTTGACCGTTAACGGGCATTCCCGACGATTCCGCCGAAAAGAGAACGACAATAAATACGCGTTATCGGGGGGGCCTCAGCGAAGACCGTAAAATTCGTACTGGGAATGAAAAACACACGGAATCCCAGACGGTTTCCCGCACCGAACCGTCTCGTTTCCATTGTTACAAGACAAATACTGGAATAAATGGTGACCGTTTAGAGTCTTCGCGGGGCGGTCTTAAAGCTTTACAATTCGATTTGGAATGGCGGGGACGTTCTATTTGTATTTTCAAAGATTGTGGAAATATTTGTCTTAGAGACCGAAGTTTGCATATTCTTTGCCCACAGGCCACAGTGATGGGTTTACTTTTTCGACAATTAGTATTCATTCCGGTTTTCTTTGGGAAGTAGTGACGAGAATTAATTTGCTTTTATTGATCTCCGAGGGTATGAAAACACGGATTCTTCGGGTTTTCCCGTTATTTGCTTTGTTTGTGGCGGTTAATTCTTCGATTCCGCAGTTTTCCTGTGTGATTCAATTTTAATTGTTGTTGAACTTGCCGTAACAAGTCACTCACAATTTATAAGTTACGAATTCGAGCTAATTTCGATATTTCACTGGAAATGAAGGTTTATTTTTGGGATAATATAATTAAATACTTCAATCCATCCGTTGTTATTGATGAATTCCTGTTCTTGAATTATCTATCTTAATTACTTTGAGATATTATTTGCCCAAACACAACAAAGAGTGTTTTTAAATGGCATTTTCGGTTGATTTATCGTCTTTCAAAAATACTTTGAACTTAGGCGTGTTCGTCTGACAGAAACAGACGATTATTTCCAGGGCGCTTTCAAACGACAAAAGGCTGCGAGATAAATCGTAGTTTGGGGTTGCCACATTTAGAAGGCCAAAATTGTGGCGACCCGAACTACGATCAGTACAATCAGTTACATTAGATATCCGAGGTGACGTGTAAGACATTTTGTTGCCGGATGATGTCATCTTGAACTGATGCTTATGTTGGCGATCGCTTCTTTTATCAACAATTTTATGACTCTAATAAAGTTTATTACGCATAAATTGTTCGTTTGAAAGACTTTTCACTTTAAATTGCATTGTCATGTATGTATGCAGCATATTAGCACAGAGAGTAAGGATAACAGAATTCGTCAATTAGCAGAACATAGAAGTCCAGCTATATTCTGCTAATCGCCAGCTGACAAAACATGGATGTTTTGTCAGCTGGCGATGAAATTGCCACAGGCATATTGCGCTGCTTACGTTTTGGCGAAACTGGGAAACAAGATGGAGGATCATAAGTCAGCCTGGGTATTTAGGAGTACGAGTAGTAAATCAGTTGCCGTATTTTTCAACTCGTGTTCTACCTGGCAAAATTTATCGCCTCAGTTGGCGAATCAGATCATGAATCGATCATTGTACTATGAGCGCCAATCTCTAGTGGCGAAACGCTGTTTAACTCTGATACCTGTTGGTGCAAGTTTTGAAGATACCAAGTGCTTATTTATTTTGGCTTATAATACGAAGTCTTTATACCTGCGTACGTGTTGACTCGAACATTTTTCTCCGTTTTTTCTCGACTTAAAATCACATTACTGACCTAACTCCATTACAAATTAATTAATTAATTAATAGAATATTCTTCAAAATGAAGGTGAAATTTTTATAGTGTAATCTGTAGCCAGAAAAAAAAGTCGGTACATGTATAGTTATGTGTCAATTCTGTAGGTAAAGTTGTAGACATTTTTATGATTTAACGTTAAGGCCGTCTGCACACGGAGCAACTCAAAAGAAACTGATAACTGACTCGAATCACAAACCAGTCCGTGTTGAGTCGTAACCTACGTAATTGAATGGAGCCACCCGGTCGACGGGTTTGTAACCAGTTGCGCCGTGTGCGTGGCTCCATTCAATTACGTAGGTTACGACTAAACACGGACTGGTTTGTGATTCGAGTCAGTTATCAGTTTCTTTTGAGTTGCCCCGTGTGCAGACGGCCTAAATCTACTCTGAAAAAGTTGACAGTTTTATGATAGATTTACGGTAAAAACTCCAGGAGCTTCAGGAAGAGTAGTGGTAAAACTACAGTACATGAGCCAGGCCCTCCACTGTAGGCTGATATAGCAATGCATAAAACTTCAGTGATCAATAAACAACGAAAGTAGGAAGGAAAATAGGATGTGGGGCAAACAAAAAGTTTCGATAGTACAAGTAAAGCTAAAACATGGGGGAAAAAGAGAATGAGCGAACAAAGAACAGTACAAACAATTAAAAGTTACGAGCAAGAATGGCACAGGGCCGTTTCTTGTTAGCTGGGTCAGCAGGGTCGTAATCAGCAAGATTTTTAATAAGATCATTTGGTAAATCTTTGTGGAAGTTAATAGCAAGATTTTGAAGATAATTTTGAATAGTGGGGAGATTTGATTTACAGTAAAAATAGTTGACATCTTTATTTATCCTACTTATGTTCTAAGAAATGTTGCCATTTTTAAGGCCTCAAAGCTGCAATAAAAATCGTTGAAATCTCTCTATTTATTTTCAATTTACTATTTTAAAAGTTGTCATTTATTGAGCTTTATGTGAAATCTACTGTAAAAATTGTGGACCGCTTTTTATATTTATGCTAAATATACTATAAAAAATAGCTATTTTGAAGGTTTTCATGTTAAATCTACTGGAAGATCCTTGGAAAACTATTTATTGATGTTTTATATGCTATTTTAAAAGTTGCCATTTTTATGGTTCATGTTATGTTAAATATACTATAAACTAGCTGAAAACCCGCGCTTCGCTACGGAGTACATTCAAATTAAATACAACGGTCAACGTATGCAATTTATGCCAAAAAATAAATATATATATTTATAATAAATGAGATGATCAATGTATACAATTGATGTAAAATATATATCTATCTATATATATTTATTTATAAAAAAATCGTAAGGGATATGCATTTTTTTTGGATGATATCCAATCGTCTGCTGCATTAGAAAGAGAAAAAAATATTTTTTTGTCTATTTAGTTGTTACGCACGTGACGATAAATTTATTGAAAGTACCAGAAAAAGAAATCACGTGATCAGCATTTAATAAATTAAATTCTAAAAATTAATCTTTAAAAATTCACCAAAAATAAGGAAATGGAGGTAAAAATTCGAAAAAAATTTCATTTTGAAGGAATTTTTATGATCTTTCTCGTGATATAAATTTTATAACCCTCAATGTATTATTTTAAATGCAAACGTAAAAAAAGTTTAAAAAACAGCTTAAAAATTTAATTTAAAAAAATCTAAGAAGAATTTTTGAAAAATCTTTCTTAGTGCACCCCTACACTATTAGAAGAATCGCCATGCAAAATTTCAGCCCTTTAGGTCCAGCGGTTTGGTCTGTGCGTTGTATGTCAGTCAGTCAGTGAATGAATGAATGAATCAGTTACGGAACTGTTTTATATATATAGATTACAAGATAAAAAGAACTTTTTATATACCATGTTTTTAAATTTTCTGTTGAATCATATAAACTTGACAATTCTATGTATTAATAAATACTTCTTAAAATTTTTTTTGATGAATTATCCCATCAACTTTGAAAGAAAATGAAGTTAATTGGAAGTTAACTTGCATTTAACTTTTCGTTCCCGTCCCGGCCGATAGATGGCTGCACCAGTCTACAAAACGAAATTAACTGAAAATGAATTCAAACATGCTTAAAGATGGCTAAAAGTATCAAAAGAATGCATTGTCATCGTGTTCTGAGCTATTCTAAAAGTTTCAAATGTCTAACTAGTCGGGAAGTTAGTTAAAAATCGATTGCAAGATTTGTACCGGACAAACACACACACAAACAAGAAAGCGAGTTAATAAAAACATGGTAAAAAGTAGCCTTTTTTAAGGTTTTCATTATAAAGCTACAGTAAAAATAGTTGGCAATCTTATGTTTTTAAGATCAATAGACCAACAGAGTTTTAAAAAAAAAAAATGTGTTAAATCTACAGTGTAAAAAATTTTAACATCTTTGTATATTTTATATATATATATATATATATATATATATATATATATACACATAATGAAAAAGTCGCTGTACTTGAGGATCTATATTTTAAATTTACTGTAAACTACGTTGACATCTTTATGTCAAAAATACTATTTTTATTTTTTTTTAATTTACGCGTTTTTTTTTTAAATTAATGTTTAGTTGACGGAAAAATAAACCTTTACAAATCTTTAGATTAAATTAACGGTTTTGCCTCGGGTAGTTGTAATTTTTCAGCGTTTTACCGTCAATTTCGCTGTATTGCTTTGTGCAGTGTAAACAGTGCATTTATTCCTTAAGCGTCACCACCGCCTGCACTTCAAAGAGCGTGACGTAGGCCCCCGAAATATTGCACGTAAGCAAGCCGGGTATCTCAACTTGGAACATAAAATATCACCTGACTGATGCCCCGAGTAACTCTCGGAATAGTTGCAACCGCCGACGTTCGGACTCGCTCTAAATTTGAACACTTTTAATGGACTCGCATGTGTGCCTCGCGATTTAATTATTTCATGAACGAGCCAGAATTTTCCGAGTGGCTGAGACGGTTTCATCCCCCCTCTCCCGCCCCCCTCCAACCGAAGTTTGTTGGCAGATGCTTTTATGAAAACGAGAGGGGGACGCCGTGAAACTCGCTGCTCTTAGCTAGTTGCTTGTAAATATTCGCCGGGCCGTTGCTTGAATAGTTGCCATTGTTTAAGTGAGCGTCGCGTGCAGGAAGTATTAAATGTGAAAATGCCCGTTTCGCATCACACTCTTATCTGGAGGGTGTTTTTTTTTTGGGGGGAGGGGGATTGTTTTGCATTTATTGCATTTGTTCGCTATTATTTTTTGTCTCTGCGTCCGTTATATAACGTCGTAGTTCTATATAACGTCGACGTTTATAATTGAGATTGTGGTTTATAGAGCGTTACTCCGTTATATTTTTCACCTTTTAGGATGGATGATGGTTAGCAGCCATATTGCATTCTCTCTTCTCGCTGTTAATTTGTGGAAAATGTGTGATTCTTGCTAGTTGGCAACTTGCATTATTGCAAGTTTAATAAAAAAATTATTATTGGCAACTTGCATTATTGCAAGTTTAATAAAAAAAAATTTTAAGACAGTTGTTTCGTGTTATATAGAGAAAGGAATTTGTTCCGTATGTATGTTTTTCATTTTTCAAAAGAGGCGTGAATGATATTTTCAAATATAAATCATTCAGGGTAAAATGGGGTATACTGTGTTTTAAACGATAGGTATGTGTGTGTGTTATCATAAACTGGGGCAATTCCACTTCACTGCCCAATCTATTCCGATAGCGCGCCGAACTATGGCTTATTCCTAGCCACCCGGTTTCCTCAGATATCACTGAGAATACGCTGGATTAGTGAACATAAAAATAACATTTATTCAGTTCACGTATTTACAATCAATTTACATTAACTGCTTGAGTTTTGCACCTCCAGTGCATTCATGGCCTCCAGCCAACTCAATTAATTCACACCTGTAAGGCGCTCCTCCAAACAAATCACAATCACCTCCACGTGGCTTCTCCGCACACGTAAACTGCTCGTCCGAAACCAAGTCGACATCCACGCCGGACCCTTGTCTCCACACTAGCCTGCTCTCTCCTGCACAGACGAACACCAGTCCAAACCGGTTCTCCTCCCGCTGCATACCTCCGGAACAACTTGTCCAAAAAAACATTTGCACATCCGGTCCTGGTTGTCATCTGTTTACTAGAGAGCTGGCACGCCTCTTGATTGATTACCTGGAATCGCCTCTGGTAAACATTCAAAACTGAAAAGAAACTTCACCATATTTTATATATAATATACCGGGGGTTAAGCAGAGGGCCCGCCGCCATCACAGTGTCTATATATATATATATATATATTATATATATATATGTGTGTGTGTGTGTGTGTGTATTATAGGGGAAAACACAGCATAACAGACAAGTGAATTTTAAAAAATTCAGGTAGTCTCTTCTAACGGAACTACCGCGGGTTATTAACGTAGGATTGCTTATCGTTGCTTACCTCTTTTGTATGTATATATGTATGTATGTGTTATGTATATATGTATCTATCTATCTATCTATCTATATATATATATATATATATATATATATATATATATATATATATATATATATATATATATATATATATATATATATATAATTTTGACGCATTTTGGTACATTTCTGTTTAACTGTTTACTGCTTGTCCAAGCGATACAGACTGGGTTTGGCGCGCTGCCAAAATTATAACTCGCGACGACGGACGGTTTTTTGCGTCTGAAATTATGCTTTCCGGAGGACCTTTATGGAGAAACGTAATCCTACGTTAAAACTAATAAATTTAGTCGCCAAGATGGCAAGAATAAGATATTTGACTTTTATTTCGAAACGTGTACTACGCTTGTATTAAATGTTGGCAATGTGAATAAATATATTCGTATATAGGCCAGGTGATGGTCGAATGGCTAAGACACTGGCATTCGATTCAAATCCTGTGGGTTCGAATCCCACTGTTGGCATGGATGTTTGTAGTCGTTCAGAACCGGCTTTAAACTGTAGGTACCGGTCTAATTAGCAATCATGTAGCAAAAAGTTGGCCGTAGTGCTCCAAACCATATATATATATGTAAGTATGTGTGTAAGTAAGTAAGTATTTAGGTATCTGTATATTAATGTATGCAGGAATGTATATATCGGTATCTGGCCTTTTTTTTTCTTTCTTTTTTCAGAATGGCTGAATATTTTTCTGAGCACTATCATTTTTTGCTTATTAAAAATGCTTATTGTCTAACTTTTCACTCTCCCGTTGGCAGCAGGAAAGATCTGACGCTCTAGATTACCTTTAAGATTGGACGGCTGATAGTCTATTTCTCTCTGTCTTTATTAGCCGGTCTTCCTGACATTAGTTCCGTTTCAGATTGAACATTTAATGGACTTAACTTGCTTGCGGTTACGATTTAATTATTTCGCGAACGCGCCAGAAATATTCCAGGGGTCATTTTATTTTAATTTTTTGTCTTCGCAGCCAAATGCGCTTTTGGTGCCGCCAAGAACTTGTATCTCTCCAATCTCGGAGGCAGTTACGTGTTGGGCATATATTTACCGTTTGTCCTCTTTGAAATAGTTGACATAGTCTTTAAAAGTAATTCCGGTTCGGCGCGAGGAAATATTAAGTGAAGTGTAGGTCTGCATTTAGCCCCGTTTGGAACTGAGTTTTTCTCTCATTTTTTGCTTCTATTGTCTGGGTCTTTTTAAACGGAATGGTAAATTGAACTTTCTCTTTTTATAAAGTGCTTTTTTTTTTTTTTTTTTAATCTGGCTGGTGAATGAATTCGCACTGCTTTTAAAGTTTGGAAAATGAAGTCACTGAGTTTCCAAAGTAGTTACTGATATTGTAACTAAGTAGTTATGAAGCCTTTTAATCTATATATGTAAAACAGTTCCGTAACTGACTGACTGACTGATAACGCACAGACCAAACCAATGGACCTAAAGGGCTGAAATTTTGCATGGCGATTCTTCTTATAGTGTAGGGGTGCAGTAAGAAAGATTTTTGAAAAATTATTCTTAGATTTTTTAAAATAAAATTTTTAAGCCGTTTTAGTAACATTTTTTAAGTTCGCATTTGAAATAATAATTTGAGTGTTATAAAATTTATATCACGAGAAAGATCCTAAAAATTCCTTTAAAATTAAATATTTTTCGAATCTTTACCTCCATTTTCTGACTTTTGGTGAATTTTTAAAGATTAATTTTTAGAATTTAATTTATTAAATGCTGATCACGTGGTTTCTTTTCTTTTTGTGATACTTTAACTAATTTTTCGTCATGTGCATAACAACGAAATAGACAAAAAAAAATTTCTTGCTAATGCATCAGACGATTGGATATTATCCAAGAAAATATTAAAATACAGTAAAATAAATGTTCCTCAAACTGTACTATATTAACTGTACTATATTCTTTAGTATGTTCTATTAGATTTAATTTGAATATTTTCTTCTACATTATTTTGTCTATAAAAATATCTGTTACTATATATATATATATATATATATATATATATATATATATATATGAAATGACCCGAATGGTCATCTCTTGAAGAAACACAATCGAGGCCGAAATTAAGTACAATTCCAAATCACAAGAACAACTGAAGTTTATTCCATGAAAACAGTAACATGTTACTCGCATCGAAGCCAACCCGCATCTATCGTAAAAGCTCCAAAATACAATTAGTTCCGAGTGGTTGCTAGAATTGGCGGAGGAAGTTAGTGTGTTTTGCTTGGCGAGGCGTTTTCTGGCGAGAGTAGAAAAGGGGGTTACCAGAATAGAGATAAAGTTCAGAATGGGCGATTATTGGTTGTTAGTAATATTATCACACACGCACACGCGCGCGCGCACACACACACACACACACACACACACACACACACACACACACATATATATATATATATATATATATATATATATATATATAGGCATTAATTACACTGACTGCTGTGTTTAATTTGAATGTACTCCGTAACGAAGTACGGGTATTAGCTAGTGTAGTTATAAATGCTCTAACCACCTGCCTAACAGACACCTCTCGTATACGGACTACGCTCTTTTAAATACGCATTAAATTTTCCTGTCAGTGATGAGTTCCTAGAGGAATAGTTATTTCCGAACCTTAAGACTGCTGTTTACTAATCCTATTGCATTCGCTAACCTCAGTGTTAACTTATGGAGAAAATGTGTCTACTATTAACAGCTACATAAATGCTGATAATCCAATGAAAATGGTATTCTCAGATTGCAACACGATTCATTTTATAAATTTTGTCCACCAAAGGAATTCAGGAGCGTTTAAAACACACTATACCAGATTTTATCCCCGAATAATTTAAATTTTAAAATATTATTTTGCATTTTTTTTAAGCGATAAATGCCCCAAGGTGTGAAATATCTTTATCTAATACGGAGTACAATTTTTTTATAAAAAAAATATTTCAGGTAGTCTTCTCTAACGAAACTTCCACTGGTTATTAACGTAGAATTACTTATCGTTTGCTTACCTCCTTTTTTTCTTTTTCAACTAATTTTGGTACTTTTTACTGCAACTGGGTTTGGCGCGCTGCCAAAATTATAACTTGCGACGCAGGACAATTTTTTTCTCTCCGAAAGACCGTTTTTGAGGAACGTTATCCTACGTTAAAAATCTTTCAATCCAAGTAATCTATTCTTGCACACGTTTTCTCCATAGGTTAACACTGAGGCGAGCGATTCCAATAGGGTTAGTACACAGCAGTCTTAAAGTTTAAAACATTTTACGGCATGTTCACGGTGAATCCGGAGCGTTACATAGCGTCGGCGTTAAAATAATTAACCAATCACAGAGCTAATTTGAATGACCACGCGATGTTAAACCAATCACAGGTCATGTGAATAATCTCGGAACCAACGTAGTAACGTAACGCAATGTGAACAAGTCTTTAGAGTAGCTGTAAATTCTGCAAAAGTATTTATAAATACTCTAATCCCGACCTAACGGACACTTTGGATTCGGACAACCCACTTTTAAGAACGAACTAAAATCCCATCTCAGAAATAAACTCCTGGGGAATATTTATTTCCGAAAATTAAGTTTCAGAAATTTTAAAGTAGTTCTAAATGCTTACTTCTATGGTAATTATAAATACTTGAACCATCCACCTGGCAGACAATCTTCTAATGACTACAAATAATATTTGTAGGGAAAATTAAATTTCTCTCTGTATTCAGTAGATAAAATACGCATTAATGTAGTTTAAGCTGGACTCAGTAACGTGTTATTGAATCTGTTTTGCATTATTTTCATTTAAATCGTTTTAAACTTTTAATATCGATTTCCAGAACAATCCATTACTTAGATAAACTATAACCAAGAAACGTAATAACAACGTTCTTATGTTGTTTTTGCATAAACTTCTTAATTTGAGGCTTCCGCCTATTTGCCTCTTGTTCAACATTCCAAACTGTCGATAAGTCGCCAAGTTTGGTGGCAACCTTTTTTGTGAAAACTTGCCGCATCAAAATAATTTTTAAATATTATCGTCTGCATTTGTGTTATTGGAGGAATGGCAACTGAATATTTAAATTCCCAAGTCAGGTTTTATTATTCTGTTCTATTCTATCATTAGTTATACATGTGCTTAACAGATACAAAATATCAAACGAAATGTCAGTTCACTTAGACTTTTACTTCGCAAACCACTCATCGATATTATGATCAGAATCGCGTTTTCAGACGTACAGAAAATAATTTTTCCTTTGTTTCTTGCCTCAGGTTCGATTGTCTAAGCACTGCTAGTCCAAGATGGTGTCTCCTTGGATTCCTCTTATAGCAACAGTGTTGATATGTTCCAATTTAGTCGCATGCGAGCCTGGTGAAGGTGAGTAGACGCCTATTTTTTTCTCTTGTCTGATAATTGATGAAATGTGTCAGCCACACACGAACCTGAAGACGGAGTTAGAAGACTCTTTACTGTGGCAAAGAAGCTATATGTCCTCTTGTTCATGTTTTCTTTTGTAATATTGGGCTTGACTGCAGATTACTGCTCTTGGCGCCAAACGGCGATGCCTGGCTAAGTTTTGCGGCAACCTCTTTGTGAAAATTTGGCGTGTAATTTTTTTTAAAACTTATCGTTTGCATTTAGTTGTTATTAGAGGAATGGCAATTAACTAAATATTTAATTTCGTAAATTTTATAATTATATTC
The DNA here is from genome assembly GCA_907164885.2 of Dolomedes plantarius. Lineage (NCBI taxonomy): Eukaryota > Metazoa > Arthropoda > Arachnida > Araneae > Dolomedidae > Dolomedes > Dolomedes plantarius. The sequence continues at coordinate 103,424,651 of OU015499.1, read as the reverse complement.
TATTTTACCATTTGTTAAAAGTGCGTAATTCGTCGTTTTATTTATTAATTTATATTAATGTTCTTTCTCTTGTTAAATTTTGCTGTCAATTTTTTTTATACTTACGTATAGGGCAATGTCTCGCAGCATGTCGCATCTCAACTCTTGCAGATTTTACTTCTTGTTTGGCGAGGAGTGGCAAAAAAAATTGCATAATTTAACATGGCGTTCAATGAGCATTCTTACAGCTTGTTGAATAAAATGCTCTCAGATTACGCAAAGTCTTTAGATACGGTATCTAAACAAAGGTATATCACTAAATTAAACATTCAGGTACAGCCCGGAAAGGTTTATTCAGTATGTGACCCGTATTTATTTACAGAGGAAGACTGGAGTTACGATACAAGACGCTGGCCTGAAGTAACTTATCCTGATATCTATACATATCTCAACATAATAATAATCATTCTCAACGAAAAAATGATTATATTCTCTTAAACTTTGCGAAATATTAAAAAAAGTGTTAAAATACCTGTTACATACAACTAATATGAGGAATTTTATAAATAAACTTAAATTATTTAACTCAAAATGAAGGTATCGTCCAAAAACACATGCAAACGCATAGGAACTGCTTCTGTTTTCTGCCACCCGATAATGACGTCATCTATAGCAGACGAAAACTACGTAGCCAGCGACGTTTCGCCTTATTATCCCGTCGACCGCTTCCGCCAAACGATATGATTTAGCGCCAAGAATGGATAAGCATGACGTCACATGCACATTATTTCTCACCTAGAACATCATATTTTTGCTTAAAAATAAGTTGATGTAATGTGCATTTTAGAGATTTTTTTTTTTTTTTATCGTCTGCGTTGATTTTGAATTCATATTTTGTTGCTGCTATGGTGGCAGCGTATAAAATATTTCCGTGGAGTTCAAGCGATTAACAGAATACAAGTTCCAACTTCCATTTCTCTGTTTTTTCCCTCGCATTTTTTAAAAAAATTATGAAAATTTGGGATCTGCCTTCAACAGAGCTGCATGCAGTGGAATATTTTCAAAATTATGGTATCCTGGCATCAAAGGAAAAAGAGCGTTTACATCTATTGCATGAGGAAAAGTACAGTTGGCCGACAAGACAGTGACTGATTGGAACAACTACCTGAGAGAAGTTGGCACAAATAGCCTCCTACATAGAGCTTCAGGAAAAATCGGAGGGGCAAACAAAATCGTAGAAATCGACGAAAGCCTTTTGACGAAGCGCAAAAACCAAGCGATTAGAATACTTCCAGAGCAATGGATGTTTGGTGGATTGAGCAGGGAGACCAACGAGTGCTTCATTGTAGGAGTTCCAGACAGAACAGCGACTACTCTTATGCAGGCAATAAAAGAAAATATCGAAGATGGATCTACAAATTTTTGTGATTTTTGGGAGACATATAAAACTGATGAGCTAAGAACTGCTGAATGTGAACATTCCAAAGTTAATCATCGATATAACTTTGTTGATCGTAATACTGGTGCGCATATGCAAAACATTGAAACTGTGGGGTTCGGCCAAATGGCGAAATAAAAAGCACCGCGCGACAACTGTGCTACTTGTTCGGTGACGTAATATATGGACGTCACAGAAACGCCACAGATAGTCGTTTTTAAAATATTCCCATTAATGTTTAGCACTATTTAACCTTTATTGGCGCCCAATCATATCATTTGGCGACAGTTTTTGTTTGGCGAAAGCAGTCGGCGGGATAATACGCAAGTACCTTTTTTTATATTAGATGAATTTCTTTAATTATTTTCAAATTGAAAACAAATCTAAATTCATTTTTCACAGTTTTTCACCAAAACAACTTCAAAGGATTATAGCACGCTGAGTTTAATTTCGATTCCTATTATTCTGACTGCCTTAGAATATTTAATCATTTAATGTTTTTCTTGATTCGAATGGAAGATGCAAAAATAAATTCTTCTCGTTATTTTGGCAGTAGTAGAAATAAACGCTTAGATTCATTTTCTGCAATGAATTAAAATTAGTTTTGTATTTTGTGTGATCCAATTCGACGAGAGTCCGATGTAATTTAAGATGTGTAAAAAATGGAAATGATATTGGGTTAGATTCGATAAACTTGAAGTGTTACTGGATTCTTTTAAGAAATACCAAATTCAATTAAAAAGAAAAAAACTCCTAATTCCGTATGTTTCTCTGTTTAATCTCTGTAACTAACATATTCTTAAATTGATAGTTTCTTGGCCTGCAAAGTTTATTTACTCGTAATAGATATATTTTGATTCATGTCTTACGGTTTAGTGTATACATTGGATTTTTTAAAAATAATTTTGAAAATCTCGGAATATGTCAATTTGGCGAGCTTTGTCAGTCTCGAAATCACGCAAAGCAGTCACGCCAATTTGGGCCACGGGCAGTAATTTGCAGTTTTACATTGTAGAAACCTCGATGCCTTTAAACTATTTGTATTGTGTCACAGTGTATTTTTATTTATATAAATTGATGGTTTGATTCCTCTGCAGCATTCTCACATGGGCTTTTCACAGTGTTGATTCTTTCCTAAATCTCCTATAGTCTATTTTTTCTAGTACATAAGAAAGATGAGAAACATAACGGCTGCTATTTTGTCTTTTGAAAGGCAACATTTTGAAAAATATCAGGTAAAATAAAAATAATAAAAATGGTGGCAATGGATCGGTATCTCGAATAGATCACCTCTAATGAAGTCCAGAGTAATTTCTGCACGGTCTCTGAACCACTCAGAATGCTGTTCAAACACCTGGCTTTTTTGGCTGATTTAATATTCGGGAAATTTTCCAGAATTGCTCTCTGAACGCTATCCAAACATCTGCCATGTCTTACCTACGGAGAGGAACTGGATAAATAGAAATCCTTTCGTGCTTTCTACTACACGCCCTGAAGACTGTATCACATTTCCTTGTTTTATTGAAGCTAAAACTGCAGCCGTCCATTAATGTTGATTATCTGAACATTAACATACTCCATGCTTCGTCATTTCACTTCCAGGAAAAATTAAAAACAAATAATTGTAAAAAATTCTTATAGGACCATTTTTTTTTCACATTAACATACTTATGTCTTTCTGGGAAATCTGTACCAATGAATTCAGTTTGATGTTTGTGCTGTGCTTTTGTAATTGTTGCAGATGAATTAGATCATTAATGCTTAATTCAATTTAATGTTTGTGTTGTGCGTTTCCAATTGCAGATAAATTGGATCATTAATGTTTATGAATTATTTTGTTTATTAGTATTTTAATATTTCTGTATTATTTGAAAATTATGGAGTAACCATAGCTCTCTTTCTTGGTTTTACATAAACGAGAGATATTGCTTATGAATTAAATTTTTACTCCTTGAATACGTAATGCTTGAACGGCCCCTTACCCCCTTTTTTTTCTTTTTCCTGGGGCTAGTAAATGATCATGATGAAACTTCACGTGTTCTGTGTAAATTATCGTTAGCATCAGAACTACCAAACCTGTCGTTTTGATTGGTTTAAACAGGGGTAGAAAATCTAAAGTACTGTTCTCAACGCAATGCGCTGAATTGAGCAGTAAATATATCGTTCTTGTCACCCCTATCCCCCATACTTGACCGGAAATCTAGGGTTTGTTTAAGCACTATGTTATTGTTATCATTTTGACAAGTTTGCATTACTGCCATTTTCAAGTTCGCCAGTATTTCCAGTAGTACAAGTGACGCAGCAATGCCTTGACGACGTTTAACAGAGAGAGGGAAAATGACTGGGTTTTTTAAAAACATTTTTTACAGAATTTAAACATTGGATTATCAATGATACTGTTTTAGTATTGACGTGGTTTTGACTTTGGATTCGGATTTTATTTATTTATTTATTTTTGTTGTTGTAGTTTTACAATTAGAACTGAAATAAATGTCATTTTCAAGCTATGACGGACGTTAGCTTTTTGGCGGAAACTATAAAAATATATTTTTTTTAAAACTTGGGCCCTTTATTTCTTTTTTTATTATTATTATTTAGTACTGAAATATGGCGTGCTATAAACATCTCATACTTAATTTTTTAAAGATACAGTTGAGGTTTTTTTCTTTAGGTTTTTACGCTTTTTTAAGAATTCAGCTGTAAAATTTTAGGTAAAGTTTGTTCATTTACTTTTATTAAAATACTTTGAAGAATTATTTTGACTTCAATTGTTTCCTTAAAATTTCGTTTTTAAATATCGATAACAGAGATTTATATTGTTGAAATTTTAAAGAATTTATTTATATTTTACTTAATAACCAAAGTAGAAATTTAATTATTTATGGAAGAATTAATTTCTAAAAGTAAAAAATTGAGGTCAAGAATGGAATAAATAAGCAAATATATCTACATTTTGAACTGTAATAGTTCTTTTAAATATATTTCTTAATTTTAAAAAAAATTTAAGTCGCTACCCATTTGGCATGCGGAGTGAAACTCGCTAATGGAGTCTTAGAACAGGGTGGATATCGTGCTCCAGACGGTACAAACAGGTACATCTTTTTAACTGTTGAAGAAGGAATTAAAATTACACAGCATTATCAATACCTTTCCTTTGCCAAGGGTATTTCGTGCTCAAACACACACAGTGATGGTGGCGCTCATAGATAATCGTAAAAAGTGACAGGTGGTCCCTCATGGGTAGTTTTTTCTCATTACTTCCGTGTTTCCCTCATAAAGGAACAATAGGCTCGTCCTTTAAAAATAATAGTTTAAATTTTTATGAACGCTTACTTCGCGTGCAAAGCGGCAAGTCTGCTGCCGCTCGCTGTTTGGGGTGTGTTTCTTCAATGGCACACGAATTTCATATGCGAACTTCTGTCGCACGAACTTCAATTACGCTTTTGACTGCGCCTTTTCGCCCGCACGAAAACAAGTCTGGAATTTGTACTAATGACTCTCGAGTTTGGAACTTGTATTTTGCGCTCTTTGTCCTGGGGTACATAGAGTTATATTCTCAGTACAAAGTGATTTGGTTCATGTATTAATGGCGATATTGCTGTAGATTTTAATCGCAATTTGGCGACTCATTTATCTATCCTATGCGTAGAAGATTTAAAGTAATTCTTCTGCTTGTCTCATCTAGATATATCAGTTGTCGTCGCAGATCTTCAGTCTCGTTTTAAGCCCATCTTAAGCTTGCAGCTTTTTTAGCCAGGGAAAGGCTACGCTCGCTGCCCATGAGTACAAATAAAATTCAGTTTTCCGTTGCACTTTCATTGAACACATATTTCCCATCTTCTGTTTATATTTATATAAAAAAAATAACAATAATATCATTAGAAGTGGTTCTTAGAGAAGAATTACGCTCGCTGCCCATGAGTGCAAATAAAATTGAATTTGCCGTTGCGGTTTGATTGAAAGCATATTTCACCTCCTCTGTCTGTATAAAATAATAATAGAACATGGAAGTGGTGCTTAGGAAAGAATTACGCTCTCTGCCCTTAAATGCAAATAAAAAGGAATGGCCACTGCAGTTTGGTTGAATATAGATATGTTTCCCCTCTTCTGTCTTGAAAAAAAAATTTTAAAAAATTGTAATAATAGAACAGAACTTTTGCCGTAGTGCTAAGGAAAGAATTACGCTCGCTGCTCATGAGGGCCAATAAACTTGAATTTGCCACTGCAGATTGGTTGAAAGCATATTTCCCCTCCCCCATAGGCGTAGCGTGCTTCTAACCTCTCTTTTTTTTCTTTTTTCTTCTTTTTTTTAAAGGGGGGGGGGCACGAATTGAATTCAGTTAGGGCACCCCTCAGCGTATTCATTGCCGGACGATCCTTAAAATATGAAATATTATGATTTTCTTTACATTAAATAACAATAGAATTGATGTTTGAGTAGTATTCAAAAGTTATGCAATGAGAAAAATAAATATAATATAAATAAAATGAGAAAAAAAAATATAGCATCGAATTTTTGTTATGGATCATATAATTGTTAAAAACTATGTTAAGGCTAAAGACATGTCGTTAGCCTTAACATAGTTATTATGTTAAGCAGTTATTATTTTAACTATGTAAAGTCTTTAGCCTTAAAATAGATAGTTATGTTATTTCGATTATAATCGAAATCTTCAGTTTCACAGTTTAAAAAAGCGGGGAAAAAACAACTTTCTTAAATTTTTCTACAATTTTCCGATTTTAACTGAACTTCTATTAACGTTTTAATTTATTTCAAGTTAAGTTGGGGGGAGCACGTGTCTCCCCCTTGACGCTACGCCTATGCCCTCCCCTGTCTATATAGAATAATAATAATAAAACATTAGAAGTGGTGCTAAGGTAAGCACCACTCTTAGTAATTCGAATTACTCTCTGTGCCCCTCAGTGCAAATAAGATTGCATGTGTCATTGCAGTTTGATTAAAAGCATATTTCCCCTCCTCTGTCTATAGAAAATAATAATAATGGAACATTAGAAGTGGTGCTTAGGAAAGAATCACACGCGCTACCCATGGATGCAAATAAAAACGAATTGCCATTGCAGTTTGGGTCGAATATATATCGTACCTCCTCTGTCTTAAAAGAAAAATAATTGCAGTTTTAATGACCTTAAATCGCCTGTTACAAAAATGTTAGCTTATAAATTTAACTCCCTCTCTTCTTGAAATCTCCCCCCCCCCCCAGTTATCTTTCAATTCCGTAAAAATCCCTGTTTCTTCCGCGAAATACTGTCACTCCTCCTGTAACGTCTACCGTCAGTGGAGTAGCTTTCTGAAATTAAATTCGTTCTTTATCGAGCTTTTAATGCGATGAAATAAAAATTTTGTATGTAGGAATCGCATGTCATCAGTATTCAGCAGCAATTATTTGAACTGAAATGTGTAAATAGATTACAACTATGAGTTTTCTGTTGTTCTTTCTTTTTCGACCTATTGCAATCCCAAAACAAGTTCATCTTCAAATCCTTCAGTTGGTAGCGATTAGCGTAAAATTTCATTTATAAGAATTTTATACAGTTTTAATGATCTTAAATCGCCTCTAGTGATAAAAAAAAATTGGCTGGTATAATAAATTTAACTTCCTCTCTCCTTGAATTCTTTTTTTTTTCCGAGTTAATCATTTTATCCCGTAAAAATCCGTGTCTCTTCCGAGAAATACAGTCATTTCCCCCTGTAACACCCTGTCGTCATTTAAGTAGCCTTCTGAAATTAGATTTGTTCTTAATCGAGTTTTTTATGTGATAAAATAAAAATTTTGTATGTAGGAATCTCGGAATCTCATGCAAGTGGCCAACAGAATTCAGTCTCAATTATCTGAAATGAAGTCTGGATAAAGGATAAATTTTGTGATAAAAGTATGAGCTTTCCGTTGTAGGAGGTAGTATTTTTCTTTCTTTTGTGACCTATTGCCATCCCAAAATAAGTTCTACATCTTCAAATCCTTCTATTGATGGTGATTAGCATAATATTTTGTGAGTCTCACATAGTGTGAAACAGACTCAATCCTAATTTTGGAAAATCCAGTACAGACGTGGCGAGCTTAAGTATCATCGACAGGATCATTAATACATCAATGGAACTTCTTAAAATGACCATTGCTAAGTGACACATAATTTAGAATAGTTAAGCAAAAGACCATTAACGCAGGAAGGGAGAAGAGGTAAGAATGGGAGAGCCTAGCTGACGCGGCCGACAAAAGACTGTAAATACTTAACCGTAGAAAAAGGCACTGGATGAAGGATGTAGGAGGTGACTCTCGGAAGGCGTGAAGAATACTACACGTGGTGCGGTAGAACGTACGAGAATTTTCCAAGAAGAAAAAAAGGAAGGAGACAGCACGATGCAGGGAGCATTAGAGACTGGACTTTGATGAGGTATTGACGTACTGAGAGAGCGCGGGAAATCTAGGAGGCTTGAGTTCTCTACTGAACTGTATTTATGAATCCCGCTCTCCCTAATCGATGTTACGAGAGTTCTACGGAACAACTTACTGTATGTTATGATTACTGTATATAGCTTATATATGGCAACTAGATGTAAATACGAGCCGTTTATCCGTTTCTACATTGATACTACGAGTCACTTATACATCGGGTCACGACGATCCGGTTTGCACATTTCATTTGTTGTTGTTGTGTCTACGAATAGTGCAAAAGAAAAAGTCTTAAATAGAACCAAAAGCCTGGATAACAGCAGCTGTCAGATCAGGTGCCTGTGGGCTGTAGAGGAGTTCTGTGGTGACAAAACAAGCTTGAAAAGGGCAGTCACAATAGCTGGACAGTCAAAGATTGTCCAGCATTTTCACTTAAAGGAATTCTATGCAGTTTTAATGACCTTAAATCGCGCGTAGTTATAAAAAAGGGTGGCTGATAAATTCATCCCCCTTTCTCCTTGAAATCTCTCCTTTTATTATTATTTTTTTAAGTTAATCTTTCAATCCCTTGAAAATCCTTGTCTCTTCCGAGAAATACCGTCATTACCCCCCTGTAACGTCCGGTCGTCAGTGCTGGAAAATGCGGAGAGGTTCAGCTCCCCCAAAACGCGATAAGGTCACGTTCCGGCGACCTGAGGGCTTGTCATTGTGCCAAAATCGGACGTCACTCTCTCCCATCTCCACCGATCAAGCCACGTGCTTGTCTCGAGGGCTTCAGATTCGGTGAGACAATGGGTTGAATGACAGGAGTAAAAAGCGATGAACTGAGGTATTGCTTTATTTCACGCAGAAGTGATAGTTTGTGAGGGTTTTTTTTTTTTTTTTTTCAAAAGCCTTTAGCCGACAATTATTTATGGAAATAGGTTTCTTGGTAGTGATTTGTCGGAACTCCTCGACAGGTGGCTTTGTGTTCTGTCATACAGTTTATTATTATATGTTTTTAACTTAGATATATTTGTTGACAGGTGATAACATCTGTCAGTGAAGATAATGTTTTGTATTAGTTGCGTACTATTAAATTATACGTCGAGTTTTGCCAATAAAGCTACGGGACTATAACATTGACATATGTTATCAATCGCCATTTTTAAGGTCCTCGTAAATTTTTAATATCACGTTCTTTAAATTATTTTGAATGTTTTTCCCCCTGGAGTATCATTTATATTTTTTCGACGATTATTAGCATAAAATTCCGAAAGTGCGAGTGTTATGATAAATCTCCTAATCAATTTGAATTCTTTTTTCTTAATTGAGCTTTTAATGCGTTGAAATAAATTGACATTTTCTTATTTAAAAAAGTATGTGCCCCCTATTTAAAAACCATGGTCTTACTGTAAGTACTTTTTACAAATCACAGTCAATTTCAAACTTGCTGTTTTGTACTTTTGTTTGTAAAAACAAACTAAAATGTGAGCTTTGCGTTGTAGAAGGCGTTTTTCTTCCTTTTATGAGCTAATATAATGCCAAATTAGTTCTGAATTTTGAAAATTCTTCATTTGATGTCGATTGGCATAAAATTCCTTACGGGAGAATAAGTAGCCTTCTGAAATTATATTCGTTCTTTATTGAGCTTTTTGTGTGATAAATCAAGACTTTTTGTAAAATATTTACTAGTATTGAAAATTTTGAACTTACTGTAGGAATTGTATACATGTGGCCATCAGAATTCAGTCTCAATCTTTTGGATTTAAATGTGGAAACGGGTTAAATTATGAGCTCTCTGTTGTTGGAGATAGCATTTTCCTTCCTTTTATGACCTAATCCAATGCCAAAATAAGATCTACATTTTCAAATCCTTTAATTGATTGTGATTAGCATAAAAAAAATTATGTAAGAATTTTATTCTAAAATCCCCATCTGAATTTAAACTCCGCTCCATAAAGCTTTTTATACGTTGAAACTTCCTTTAAAAATTATTTATCCCTTTTAAAAATCATGCAGTTATTGTAAGAATTTCATGCTAATTTCCCTTACAAACTGTATTGAGAAACAAATTAAATTTTAAGCTTTCTACTGAAAAAGTTTTTTTTTCAGTGAGCCAAATTTAATGTAATTTTTAGCGAAATTTAGTGTAAAATAAATTAATGTATATCATACCTAAATAAGTCCTGCATCTTCCTTCATCTCATGGTGATTGACTTAAATTTCCTAAAGCAAACTCTTTAAGCTAAAATTTACCATCTAAATCAATACTCGCCTTTCACTGAGCTTTTTATGCAACGTAAGTAATTAATATATTTATTTATTTTTCTTTGGCAACTAATATAATGTAAAAAATAACTGAATTTTGATTTTGATTTTTAATTATAAATAACTTATTTTTCTTTTATATCACTTAATTGTTAAAGTTATTTTTCTTTAACAATACCTAGAAATTTCTCCAGATATTTTATGCCGACTGACGTCTGCATTGAAACTCTCTCTCTCGTTTTTACGCTCGGAAACACCTTTAATGTCGAATTTTTAAAACACCTTTAATGTCGAAATCATTAGGCGCCTGCTCATCAGCGTACTCGCGGAATTATTTAAGTTAATTTCGTGGTGACCTTTTCAGCGGGTACTCACGGTGTATATTTCCCATTCACCTTCGGTGGATGGAAATACCCCACAATTAGGAGCTGTAAGTCTGTTTTCGGTGTATTATCTCTCCGTCAATTGAATACATTAAAGCCATTTTGTCCTCAGAATAATAATGGTGGAAAATTACTGACATGGGCGTTTTACGAATGTTCCGCGAATGAGGATGTTTTACGCTTAAATATTCCGGTAAAATTTTGCTAATTTCTGCCAATGAACTATTTGCCTGTCATTTGCTCGTTTCTGCCAATTAATTTTTCGTTCCTGCAGCATCCCCCCCCCCCCCAAATTCAATAAGAGAAAAAAAATCAGTTTTTTTTTTCCTCCGTGGGAAATAAAAGAAGCTTAATTTAAATGTGAAAGTTCGATTGATTTTTTTCCCGGGGGGGGGGGGGGGTAGAGAAATAACCTTTGTATCAATATGTAGTAGGCAGCGTTCAGTGGCTAGAAACTGTGTCTCACATTACAACTAAAGATTATTGCCACCCGGTAGGGGCATAGAACAGATAAAGGGTGAACGAAAATATAGCACAACGTACTAGGCGTGCAGAATGCTCCTGCTCGCTGCTCATAGCACTAAACATACCTAACGTTTAATAGAATCGCTCAACCTTGCAAATATCCTCCTGTAGCATCGTGTCATTAAGGTGGTGCATTAATACACATCTCAGGCATCCAGTTTCCTTGTTAATCTATTAGGATTTTTGCTCTAGTATTTTTCTAATCGCGGATTAGCAAGTACATATTTCTGGGTTTTTTTTTCCATGTGAAGGCATTTGTTTATATAAGAGAGCGTAGTTTTTAAAATTTTAAATTTTAATCGAGTTATAAGCGGAAAACAAACTAATTGCAATCTTTAAGAATAATATCATTATTAATAATGAATTTATAATTGTTAATACTTGTGGGGAAATCATATGCTGTGATCCTAAATTCTTACCTATTTCTAAATGTCAAAACTTTGGAAATGAAACATATTTTCAGTCATTTCTGCAGTCTTTAAAAATACTATTGCGAGTTCTGAAAAAGTCCTTAATAACTTTTTTTTTTCTCAAAATGAGCGGCAACCATGCCTTCCCTCTTTTAATACCGTTGTGAACCTCAAGTATACTAAACTCTATTCCACGTCTATTCAATGTAAAATTTATTTTTTGCTTTAGTTGTTTCTTCATCTTTCGGCATTTGCGTCCCTTGGAATGCCTTGTGTGTGTCCCCAAGATTTCAAACTTTACTCTCGCGAAAATAAACGCAAGCCCTTTTCCCGTGTCCCCTTACACACATGTCTCGTTCCATTCCCATTCCCCCCCCCCCCTCCAGTTTCCGGGCCCTGCCAGAAATTTTCCGATGCATTTGTCAAAATGCCACGTCGGAGACGTGTGACAACTCGCATATTCATCGCCGCGTTGTTGTTTTCGGCGCGAAAGGAGCTTTGCCTACCGCAATCTCGGAAATAGTTGGGAGTTGAAGTTGGAGTTTTGAACACAGTGCTTATAATACGTTTTGCGGCAAAGTATTTATTTGCCGCTATCTCTCTGACTTGTTTATTGAAGTTGCTAGGTGTAAGTCCGCTTGTAGTTTATGTTAGAAAAAAAAGGATGGTTTTTTTCCCGTCTCTTTTAACACCAGGACTTCTAAAGACTGTTAAAAAAAAAGGGTTTTTAAATTTTTCAAAAGATTTACGCTTTAAATATCATCGCACTTTCTCAATACTTTAACTACCGTGCACATAAGTTTACCTACATAAGAGCACATAAGCTATACCTTTATATACCAATTTCAACGGGCTGAGAAATTTGTACTGTGACGTAAATGAAGATATGAGGCTTCTCTTCACGACGCAACATTTATATCAACATAATTTTACAATGAGTACAAGAAATAAAATAAAATGTAATATTCTCAACCATTTTAAGAACCTTCTTGCTCCAACGCAAAAAGAACGTCTGTCGAGTCTCGTTGCCATTCCGTGAATGCTGGAAAAAAAAAAAAGATTTTCTTTACCATGGAGTCAGTATAGCATGGAGTGTGACGATACATTTCACAGAGTCAGAATAGCTTAGAATGTCACGATACAGTACATTTTTATGACGTTTATATGATTTAAAGTCTGTAATCGTTCTCTTAATAAGTTTAATTACTTTGCCATTCCATTTCATTCATCATCTTTTGTGTATGAAATGGGGAGTGGTACAGGTGAAATGCAGTTTGGGATAGTTTATTTTATTAGCACTAAGATGTTGTTAAAACTTGGACCGATTTATCATTTCTGCCTTTTTTAAGTTCGCCAAAATTTCCATTGAAATAAGTAATCTAGCAATTCCTTGACGATATTTAACAGTGGAAGAAGAAATAATGGATGTAATCCATAAAACTTTGGTGTGTATTTAAAATCTCGAACCGAGTTGTTTTATAGTTTGTATTATTAGCTCTAAGGTGCTATTATTGTCGCTGTGACAGATTTGCAATTTGGCCTTGCTTAAGTTCGCCAAATTTACAACAGAACAGTAATATAGCAGTGCCTTGGCGACATTTAATAGAGGAAGAAAAAATAAATAATTTAATCCATAACATCTTGGTATGTATTTTGAAATCTCGAACCGAGTTTGTTTCGTTTTGTTTTTCCCCGTAGTTCTTTTAACAGTAAGGTGCTATTGTTATCACAGTGACAGATTTGCGTTTCGGGCTTTTTTAAAGTTCGCAAAAATTTCCAATTAAACAACACAGCGATGCCTTGGCGACGTTTGGTAGAAAAAATTGTATGTATTGAATCAATTACATGCTGCGTATTTATAATCTGGAATCGAGTTTTTCATAGTTTCTCTTAAATTTACTTTTTATGTTACTTTTTTTTTTTAACAAGTACTCGTTTCATCAGTCGACCGAATCAAACGTTGCAAGTCCGTTTTAAGTTTAAGAATTTTATTTATGGTTTGTTGATATCCGAAGTTGTTGCTATATTAGTGTTTTTTTTTTCTCAACAAGTTTTTTTTTATACAGTCACTTTGATGATTTATAATTTTTTTTTATTTTTAAGTGCGAGATAACTTTTTAGAGCATTTTTCAATCTGTCGTCCGAAGCAAGTCAGTTTGAATGTTAGAATTGTATTTGTTTTATTGGCTGTTAATATCCAGAGTGGTACTTTCTTGAGAGTTTTTTTTTTAAGGATGTGTGTGTGTGCGTGAGTGAGGTTAAAATTATTTCTGGAAACACATCTATAATTTGTAGTCGTAGGCGGCACGAGCGGTCAAAACTCAATAATAATCCAGACTTTTGTATGTAAAAACACCTTTATTCAAACATTCTGCGAGAAAAAGATGGTCTTTCCCGAAGGTATCCTCGTAGTCTATCTGAAAAGTGTAAGTAGACAATTATACGTGTGAAAAATGTTAAAAGACAATTATACGTCACGTAACGCCCGAAATTCTTGGAATGGACTTTTCTTGTGGTCAGGATTGTGATTATTCATCAAATTTGTACTCTGTAAGACCATATAAGGGCATTGGCATTGTGTGTAGTCTAAACTACAAGATAGCTATTTTCTTACGATCGAGTGCTTGAGGGTATGTAATAAATTACTTAGAGTTTAACAGGGGTTGTAAAATTAGAAATTAATCGGTCAAATTAAGTTAGAGTTTATAACCTTAGAGACTGAGGAATATTTTTTGGCATAACATATATATATATATATATATATATATATATATATATATATATATATATATATTTATTAAAATTAGCTTAATTTTAGTTCGAGTATGTCTCTTTTTTAAAAGTTAGAAATGTATATTATCTATTCCGTGTATGAAATGAAATTGGGCTAGCGGTTTAAGGATTCAAAAATGCATTTTATCGGCTGTCGGCACTAAGAGCTGTAAAATACAGCTCTAAAAATACTGAGCTGTTTAAAAAAAAAAAAAAAAAAAGAGCAAGAGTTTTAAAAAAAAATAGTAATGAGTTCGTTTTATTTTTTTTAAAGATACCTTTTTTATATATAAATGTTTTTTTATAAATGGAGACAGGTGTTTGTTTTTAGTAGAGTTAGCAAAGGTACGAAACTTTAAAAAACATGTGTTTATAAATATGCGTATGTATGTTGTATGTATAAATGCATATATAAAATATCTGTATATACATATAATATAACTTTCCCCAAAGTGCCTCTCTAACTGGGAGTATAACGCTCAGCCGCGTATATTTTCCCATAAATTCACCAGCGGCTGTTTAAAACCGCATTATCTAAACAATTGAATTACATTTCGGCCTGCGTTTGAATCCGCGCACTTAGGCACTAAATTAAAATAGTCACTTTGTAGCCACCACGCTCCCCTAAATATGTCGCCTATCCCGCGGCATCTGCGTAATATCTTACTTAACACCTTGCTCTGCATTTCGGCAAATTATTCCATTCATCTCCTTTTAATTTCGCGCGGCGTTACGTAGAGTGCCGTATCCGTTAGAATGTCATTTCACCCTCTCTGCGTGTCATATATATACAGTCAGCATGTGGTGGTAGTGTACCTTTTCCGACCGACATCCATCAAAAACCTTGCCTCCCGTTTTTTGTTTTTTTGTTGGACGTGTTGCCATCTTCGGTGGTCTAAATTTTAATTGGATGTTCCGGTTAATTTATGCGCTAGATTAATCGTGTTGTGCCGAAATTAAGTATATTACGAGGTGAAATATGATTTTTGCCGACGGTGGAGAGATATTTTATTACGAATGACCGGGTTTGTTAGCTGTACGAGGATAAATATGACTAGAAATTCTGATTAACGAAAATGTTTGGTTTGTAATCACTTCTATGAGGAATGCATTCGTACTATATATATTTAATCTAGTGAAATTATAAAAACCTCTCCAATTTTTTCCCTTTGTTGCGTTTAATGAGGTTTATTGTTTTAATTATTAAAGGGAATAATTAATTCAACTCGATATTATTACATGAAACTTGTGGAATACGGGAATAGACACCTTATCAAATTCCGCAATAAATGTGGCAACTAGTTTCGAACTAATTGCTATTAAACTGAGGCCCAGTTCGCACTTCGTCCGTTAGCATTAGCGTTAGGGCCTGTTCACATAGAATCCGTCAGCGTCAGCGTTACTCGTATTGAAATATATTTAACCAATTGCAAACTTCCAAACGATTAGCAACGAAATTGTTAAGGTCTGTGATTGGTTTAAAATATGTCAATACCAGTAACGCTGACGCTGGCGGATTCTATGTGAACAGGCCCTTACTTGCATTGAAATATTTTTAACCAATCGCAGACCTTAACGATTTTGTGGCTAATCGTTTGGAGATCTGCGATTGGTTAAAAAAATTTCGAAATGAGTAACGCTAACGCTGATGGTTGTAATGTTTACAAGGCTTAATGCTTTCCGGCCTAAGGGCCTGTTCACATAGGAGTCCGTTGCGTTGCGTTAAGGAAAAAGATGACGTTGAGACGAAAATAAACCAATCATAGGCCTCCAAACGATTAGCAATGAAATTTTTAACGCCTATGATTGGTTTATTTTCGTCTCAACGTCATCTTTTCCGTAACGCTACGCAACGGACTCCTGTGTGAACAGGCCCTTATTATTAATTAGCAGCCGTTATTTATTTTTTTATTACTGGTATTTAGAAGCTGTTTGTCTATCTGAATGCTTGAGTATTTTTAGCCCGAAATCTACAGCACAGTCTCTGAAATGCGTATTATTCAGATTCTTAAAGATCTCACTGATTTTTTTCTCTTTTTTTAAAGAATTTAGTGAATAATTGTTTTGTTAGTTATTGCGAGAAGTTTCAATTATTTCTTTGATTGGATACATTTCATTTGAAAGCAAAAGGTAAAAAACATATACAAAATATCAACTGTTTTTCAAACGAATGATGCCATTCCCTGTCAAAAGAAATAGAAATGTTCCTGTTTGTGTATAATTCCGTGAAACGTTTCGCATAACCATTCGGGAGTAGGAGTTAACCATGCGCCTCTGTTAGCCAATGTCTTTACCACTACACCGAAATGATGAAATATTTGATCTGGTTAGCTTCGGTGACCAAGGATTTCTGATTAACGCAAAAGTTTTATTTGTGTTCAATTTCATGTGGATACTATAGCATTTATATAAAATTTAAACAGCAGTCTTAAATCTAATGTTAATAAATTAAGGTGATATCACTTATTTTTCTCTTTAATTCAGCGTTTTCTGAGGTTTAGCATACTTTTGAACATAGTTTCGCGTCTTTAAGTTTTTTTTCAGGAGCAAAAATATCAGTAAATGAGAAATTCTAGAGTTGAGGACTTTTAACTGAATCGTGTGCTCGGCTTTTTCTCAAACTTCGTGTTGAGAGAAAAAATGGTCGCCAAATCTTGATTTGTGCTCTGATTGTATTCACTGTGAAATGTTCTCTTTTAAAACTTTTTCCTTTTCTCCTCCGAATTCGTTTAAACAAAACACTGCAGAACTTGTCTAAATTCTCGTATTTTTTTTTTTTTTTAATCTTCCAATTTTATCGCCTTTCCTGTTAAGTTTACTGCACTTTATTCCTGTCCTTCTACAAAACGTGATGGTGTCGTTGCCATTCTGCGAAAATAAACTCGTCAGCTACGGGAGAAGGAGAAAAAAATATATAAATAAAGGAGTATCGCGTCTTATCAGACGAGAAAAGACCGAAAGCCGCGAGACAATTAACTTCATCGGGTGACGATAGGAGTATTGAACGCTTCGCTTCGACCCATGATCACAAGGAGGCGCTCCCGTAGCCCATCCATGTCGATATCGTTGTTGACATCGCTTGACAGCTTTGCGATATCGAATCTGACTCCTTTTTTTCATTGTTATTTTTATTATTTTTTTTTCACGGGAAGAAACAATAGTGTTTTCATTTTCTGCCGTTCAGATGCGCTGTTACACGGGCGATTTCGTTCTGCTGAGGGAAGAGAGAGAAATGATAGATAAATGACGTGCCGCCCTTTGTCTTAAAGATCAAGTTGCCTTTTGTTCTGCTTTGTTTTTGTTTTTTGTCTGGAGGCTTGTTTATACCCGTAAGAACTTACTGTTCGCTTGGCTATAGTCCAAGCGCGCCATTTTTCTGTCTGAGTTTGTATTTCTCGCCTGTTGCGAATACAATTCGGAGAGAGATAGCGGGAATTTGAACATCGCTATTTAATACAATCTGCAATATACCGATGTTTCGCGAGGGGGCTTAGTGTTTGCCCGCTTTTATCTATGTATACATCGTTTTTGAGATCCTGTCCGAGCTTATTGAAAAATGTTATTTAATTGTTGTATATACGTTTCCATGGTTTCCAAGGTCCTTAAAATTTCTGGTGCTCGTTAAATCCTAAATTTATTTTGCCGAAGAGATAAAAAGTTTTTGAAAGGATATTTAAAATAAAACCACGCCTAGTTCATAAACAAACATCCCACCCGTGCAACGATGTAGAGGTGTGTATGTGTGTGGTGGTGGGGGGTGTAAATCGTCCATTTGTATAGAAAGAAAAAAAACACTTATTAAGAAGCCCGTTTAAAATTTTGATAGAGAGGCCCCAATTTTTCGCTGCGCCTAAAAATTCAAGTTCGAAGTGTTTGCTTCACTGCTTATACATTATAGAGAAGGAAGAACAGTTCTACAGGCAATGAGAAAACAAAATTGCGAAAAAAGACTAGAGTTGACATGACATTGTAAAACTCTAACGAAGCTTTCAATCATTAATAAAATTAAAATTGCACCATTGTCTATAATAGTTGGGGATTAAAATTCTGTTTCATAGAAAATTCACTGTCTCACAATGTCGAATGAAAATTTTTTGTACAGGCATAAAATTAAATTATATTTTTCCCATGTTTGGTGGGAGCAGTCAAATACATCATCCAAACGAGTGTTTCCCAAACTTTTTTGATCGCGTAACCCTCGGAACATTTTTCAAAGTTCATGGAACCCTCTACATTTTTTAATCAATAGACCCCTTCCTCCCCAAATTTAATGTGATATTGAATGAAACAAATATTGATTTAATACTTATATTTTATTGAATTAAACAAAAAGTCGTTAAAAAAATCTTCATAAAACAAATAATAGTGATTATAAAACAAAAATTTGAGGGTAAGATAAATTATGGCTTGGCCGTCAGACTGTCTCACGGAAACCCAGGGTTTCGTGGAACACACTTTGGGAAACTCTAGTCTAGAATAATTTGTTCGAAGGTTTTAATTTTCCTGTTTAGTGGAAACAGATGTACCGAGACAAACATCAGATCCCCCCCCTTTTTTTAGTACACTGATATATTAAAATACCTTCATTGTTTTGAAACTGGCATATTTATTTATTTTATTGCGTTTAAGTTGGACGAAAAGCAGTAAAGCAACATCCATTATCCCTATTTTAGTTTTTATCCTGATAACATAAGTATGAAATAAATAAGTTCATGACATATCTAAAAATGGGTGGTGAAACATAATTAATTATATTGTTGTTACAAATATTTCAACTATGAAGGAATATTTGAAAAACTATTATATGTAAATGAATTGCAAGTAAAGTTAATAAATTATTTAATATTCTTTACTAATTTCATAGTTACTGTTCTCTTAATAAATAAATAACCCCTTACTGATAAAGTTAGCTTGAGTACTTTACCTTAATCTTTAACCTAATCTTTATTTGAGAATACTAAATACTAATTTGAGGTACTTTACCTAATCTTTATTTGAGATTATTGCAAACTAGCCTTCATTTCATTAGACGATACAAATATTAATTGTTATCAAATTATTCTGTAATGACACTGCTACACTATGGCAAAATACTTACAGATGCAGTTCATTGTATTTATAGTGTACTCTACATAAATTCCTAAAAATCTAAGTATGAACATTATATTTTGGGGAGTTAAAATCGTGGACCAGCAAACCCCTGTTTTCACTTTGCCAAGTTAACCTGAGATAAATTCACATGTTGTTGTTATGTCTATGAATAGTGCACAGTCTTAAATAGAACCAAAAGCTTTTCACTATCCATAGAAGAGGGGTGTCATTGCTTCAAATGAGGTTAGACGTCTACCTGTTGGTCTGCAGAAGTTATACTATTTCCTTTCTACCGCCGAATGGAAATTCCAGTGGAGGCATTCCCTGATCCACCACCTGGGGACATGCCCTCTTGGAGTTATATGCTCCCCCGAGGGATAAATTCACATGTTCATAGCATGCAAATTTTCTCTCTCCAACAATCCAATTAAATGAGTTTTTCAGTGAGAAAAAAAATCATACATGATTTTGGAAGTATTTTTGTATAGGGATAATCTTTGTTTTCATGGCTAAATGGAGTTAAGACATAGTCATCTCTATTTTTGTTGATAACACTGTTGAAGAAAGTAATTCACCTGGGAAACATGTTGGGCCAATACTGTATGTATGTTAATAAGGCTCCAGTTTCCTAAATGTCTTACTTCATTTTTGTTTTATTTATTTGTATTTTAAATTTTAAATAGACTGGTTGAAAGATTTGGATCTTAGCTTTGTAAAATTTTATTTCCTTCATTTTGTCAGCCTGCTATTTATTAAGTTCAGCACATTTTGTTCTTTATATTGTTGATTCTTTAAAAATTTCTGTGGTAATAAAATCTTTGATACAAATTAAAGCTTAAGTTGAAAACAATTGTAATGCAAGGAATTCTGAATTATTGATATGAGGATGTAGCATGAATTGTTAACACAGAAGATAAAATATCAAGAAAAGTAATGTATTTCTCATTAGAAAAAATTTAATATGCAATATTTATATGAATTTTTTATCACTTGTCAGTTTATTTCAAATTACACATTTGACAATAGAAATATGATATTATCTTACATTTTAATTAAATAATCCATCTTAGTTAATATTAAAATTTTCTTTAATAATAATATTCTGACCAGAGATAATATACATGTTTTTAAATATTTTATGACTATGTACTATAAGTTAACATAAATTATATTTAAAAGGCCATAGTTTAAATATTAGGTCCTGGATTATTTGAATATTCTTTTGAGATAAATCAGAATTTCTTGCACAGTTTAAATATCCAAGGTTTCATGTTTTTCTGATATAATTAGTTGAAAGCTTGCTTTGAAATAAATTTTATATTTCTCATGCCAATGCATCAGTATTTGGTTTTAATTCTTGAAATACCACTTATTTGTAGATACATGTGCAGTTAAATCTTTTGTTTGATGATTTTAGTAGTTAATTTATTAACGGTACATGTTACTTTCAGGGGATTATTTGCAAAGAGAATATGTGAAATATTTAACAAGTAAGTTTGTGGGTTTAGGTCAGGGCACATTAAAATCACTAAATTGTTGCACTTACACTAATTCTTAAAATTATTTATGTTTTTAAGTACCAAGGTGCTATTCTTTACTCTTTCTTGTTAAAAAATTTAATTTAATTTGTTTTAAAAAATTTTAAATCAGATGATTAATGACAACAATCCAATTTATAATATTTGACATAGGTATGAAATACATAATTAAGGTTGTACTGGGGGGGAGGTAAAAAAATTAGAATTAGCTTCAAGTTTGAAGTTGAACTTCCCTATGAAATACTGAAGTAACAAATTTAAAACAAATGTGTAGGTATGTAAGAAAAAAAATTTTAATAATCTAAAGTGGGTAGTTATGCTTTATGTAATAAATTACTCTCTTTAATTTCTGAGATTAATGTTTATAAATTTCACTGCACATTATATCCGTGAGACTTCAAGGGCAGTAATTTATAAAGTTATGATTTCTTACTATAAATTAAATCATTAAAATTTTTTCATGATGTCAGATGAAAGTTTTAAAAAAGGGTTTCAGGCATTTTTAGAGCACTAAGTTATATTAAGTATCCTACACATGGAAGTCAACTTGTGTTTTTATCCCTCGGTTCAGAGAGCTCTGTTTACATAGTAATTTTTATTATTTTAAGTGTAGGGATATTGACACAGCCCCTATAACTCCAGTCTGCTCCAATTTATAATTTATGCTCTTACTTGAGGGAAAACAACTGTTTATAATTGTATCAAAACTGCTTGAATTTTAGAAGTTTGGATGGTATATTGTGAAAACATTTTTCAAGGATTTGTAGATGTTCTCTGACTTTGTTGCTCTTATATTTTTTTAAAGAAAATTTTGTTTAACAGATTGTATTTTCTCTCATTCTAAAGAGCTAGTAAGCAAAATAAAATACTATTAACTGTTTTAAAAGTATAATAAATTGCAGCTAGTTATTCAAGATCATTTTGCCTTTTAAGCTATCAACTTTGCAATTTTAGGTTTGTTTATCAAGATTTTTAGTAACTTCCAAGATGTTTTATGTGAAACATGTTAATTTTCATATTTTTTTTTTTATATTTCATTGGAAAAATATTACTTACATTTTTATTGTTTGTGTAGTTAATTTTCAAATGGTCTCTCTGGAGAGAGTATCTACAAAATTCAAATTAAACACATAATACATTGACAAAAAAAAATGCCAAATTTCCTGTCAACTACATAAAAAAATTATGTAGTTGACAGGAAATGTTTCTTAAAGTGCAATGAAGTACCAAAAATTTCACTATTGATGTTCCAGAAATTGACCAACACCCTCTTGTATATGAATTTAGAAACTAAGTTTTTCTTTGTTGTTAAGTTTATTTTAGTGGGATTGATTCTGTATTTGAAAGAACCATTGTTATTACTAAAATTAAGTGTGTAAAAATTTTTATTTTAAAAAATTAGAACTATTTTTGTAGTTTCAAACCATGTTATTAAAAATCAGCATTGAAAATTAAAAAAAAAATAATAGTTTAAGGTGAAATAGCACCTTGGTGCACAATTGAAATTTCCCTGACTGAGATTTTAATTTGTTTCTTGTGGTTCTAAGTAGGATGTTGCATTTATGGTTTTATACTGACTTGAGAAAAATCTAACTTTGGTTGAGAATATACCATTCATTCACAGTGTTATAATATTTTGTTCATAATCGAAAATTACAGTAGAACTACAATAATTCAAGGAACAGTGTCATCATCTATTAATCTTTATTTTATAAGAATAATTTAAAATCAGAAATTTCTTTATTTTTGAACACCTTTAATCTTCGGTCAAGCACAATGTTGGAAGTCACATAAGCGGGTGCAATGAGCCCAATAGGCACTTTCTATAAATAAGCTTTTTGTAGCAATAAAAAATCCTTTATTTCAATTAAATCATCCTGAAACAATATTTTAAAGTGTTTTTTTAAAACAAATAAAATGTAACAGTTCCTGGAAAGCAATGACATTTTATTCACAAAAGCATTATTCTGAAAAAAAATTTCAGATTTTCAGGTCTAGAAGACATATTCTTATATATATTGATATATTCTTACAGTATTAAGTTATGAAATGAGTTAGAAAATTTATTTTAATGAATATATTTTTTAAGTAATTACCTTATAAAATGTTGTGAGATCAGGTGCAATGTGCCTGGCAGATCACTTTGGTCATTGTACCCACTGGGGAATATTTTGAATAAATTGACTTATACACAATCAAACATCATTACATAAGCAACAGCTTTATAGCACTGCTGTCTAGGAAGGAAGAGGGGGGGGGGGATATGAGACCTGTGCTTATTAGATTGGTTGCATCTGAACGAAGGTTAAAGAAATTTTGCTTCATTGGTATATGCTTGCCAATAACTTGAAAAATTATGTTTTGAAGGGAGACATATAATGCAAACACAGATGATGATACCAAGAAATTATCTTTAAATTAGTTGAGAAAATATAAATATGTATGCTATATGAATTTTTATAGCAATTATTTTTTTTTCTGTCTAAGCATGTTTTTAAAGTGTAAAGTAAGACGACCAAAAAGTATAAAAAAATTTAAAATATAAGTACACTTGTCTGAGAAAGTTTGTTTATGAGATTTATATTCATGTAATACAGGTATAGTATTGGATATTTAGCCTAGAAGTCTAGATAAAAAATTACAAATTAATGTCCCTCTTTCTTCTTATAATAGTTTGCTAGTTGTTTGCATTTTTATTACATGTATGTGTTTTGAAATACTTGTTATTGTAATAATTATCTTTGTCTTTTTTTTTCCTCTATTGTGCAAATTGTAGTTCTTAATTTATTATTGATTCCATTCTGTTTTTGAATTATTGAAGTCCTACTGTAATAATTCTTGCTGTTATAATAGGTGTCATTATGCATTTGTATTGGTATTATTATTAATTATTTCAAAAGTTAAAGGATATTCAATCATGAAATGTATGCATTGTATATCTGTTCTGAAACATTTCACAGTATTGTGAATGATTTGAAATGTTAAAATACTTCTTATGACTGTAATTTTGAAGCATAAATGGAACATGCTACTTTTTAAAAATATATTTAATTATATATTTCAGTCTCTTTTTTTGTTGTTGTTATCAGTGTCATATAAATTTATTTCATAAATGTAAAAAGTTCCCCTTTAAAAAAAAACTGTCCAGTATCCCCTCTAATTACATTTTAAACTATTCATCTCTTTATAATGAATAATGTTTTTACACTATAGCAAAATTTAATCATCTGACAAACAGTTTTTGTTTGCTTTTAATCAAAATTCAGTAGTAATTTTTTTTGATTAATTTAATGGAAGATATATTTTTAAAAACAATTCATATTTACCTGGCAAATTGATATTTTCATGAACAAAATGCTCAGAGGTACAATTTTAAAAATAAATCTGTTTATTTTATTAAATATTCTGCACTTTATGAACTTGTTTTTATCAAATCTTATACTACCTTTGTAAGATAATATGTATTTCTTAGAGATTTTTTGTGTTTCTCCTGCTTGTTTGCATTTTCAGTATTTCTTTTAATTTAGTTATATACCAGTGTAATTATTTAAATTGATTCAATCATTTTTTGCATTGATCATTTTTTTAAGTTTTTGGTAACAGAACTCGAATAATTATTATACCTAGATTTAAGATTTTTTTCATTAATTTATGTTTGCTTCAATTTTTGAAATTTTTAATAAAATTTCAAGTTATAATTGCAATTATTTATGGCAAAAAAAAATAATACAGCGAGACTGCTGTTTAGGAAAATTGCTTTTGTGTAATTAATGGGACATAGATTATTTACAATTAATAACCAATTATCTATCATGTTTTTAAACACAAAACTGTTTAGCTTTTGTTTGCTTGTTTTTTCTTTGCTAATATTCTGAAAGATGTATCATAAATATTTGTTTAAATCTGCATTTTATTTTTTTCATCTGTCAGCTTCAATTTTAGATTTCATTGAAGTAATATCAGAAGTAATTACTTTAATTAAATAAATTTACTTTGATCTCATAATTAAAGAAGATATCAAAAACTGCTTTATAATTGTTTAAATTTGTTTACCTTTCAGATCCACCTCGCATCGAAACATACCCAAAGGATCAAACTGTTGCTAGTGGGGGTGTAGCAGTCTTTGTTTGTACTGCTGTCGGAAATCCCAACCCTCAAATTGAGTGGCGTAAAAATGGGAAAAGAGTCACAACCCAGCGCTATGCTGCATGGGACATGCCAAATGGTTCTGTGCTTAGAATTGAACCAGTCAGAGCTGGACGAGATGATGCAACTTATGAGTGTGTTGCTGAAAATGGTGTTGGTGAGCCTGTCAGAGCACTTGCTGACCTAAATGTTCTTCCAGGTAATTATTAAATTTTTTGTTGTAAGAACACGTAAAGCCCAACAATGTAGCTGTAATCTTTTCTGTTTTGGATCTGCCATTATAAAATATATCAAATATTGATTATAAAAGCAGAATAATGGTTGAATTGTTCTGGCCTTCGGCACCAGATTCTGCATATTGAAACCTCACTATTGGCATGGGTGTTTACTACTTTTTTGAACCAGCTTTAAACTGTAGGTCCCAGTCTATTTGGCCATCATGTAGAAAAGATGACTGTTATGTACTAATTCCCCATTATAAGATACATAAAATATTATTGAGCTTACTGTATAATAGTGGGATGATGCTTGAACTTACTTAATAATAGTGGGGTAATAGTTCTGACCTCAGATACTAGATTCTGAATACTGAAGCTCCATGGTAGAAATGAGTGTTAATAAACATTTAGAATCAGTTTAAATGTAGGTCCCAATTATTTTAATTCTGTGTAGTTTGAATGTGTAATTAGATTATTTGAGGGGGGAGGGGGTTGTGTTTGTTTTTGTTTTTATTAGAAAGTATGCTAGCATCTTATTTAATATCATTTATTATGACAGATTATTGTGGAAGAGGTTAAGAAAAAATTCCCAATGCAATGAACTTTAGTGACTCATATAAAGACCCTGCTCTTACTTCCATAAGTAAATTATGCATACTCCAAAATTGATCAACTACTTAGATAGTAGAGTTGATGGACTCTGTTTATTTCCATGCAATGATTGCTGAGCCTGCAAATGAGTCTAATATAATATTTATAAGTATAAATGATGGCCTAGAGACATTAGTGGCTGGTAAACACATAAAACTTGACATTGTTATTAATAATTTACAAAGCACCTGTAAGGTTGTGAGCATAATTTACTTCAACTTCTGCAGGAAAACAAAAGATGCTTGAATTAACAGCTTAGTAGGGAGAATAGATAGCAGTAAATTCTCATTATTGTGTTTTTATTTATTTATTTTAATTTGTAGGATTTTGCTGGTGTTAAATAAATTATAAAGCTCTATTTCAGTAGCATTCTTGATAACATTTGTATTTTCTCTTTTTATTAAATTTTGCCCCAAGATTAATGTTAACTAGTAAGTAATAGTGATATTCTTCCAATTAAAGTATATAAAAATAAATGCTTCTGTATTTTGTACTGATTAAAAATTCTTTATCAAATTTGTTATTGTTATCAGTAAGAGTGTTTTTAATCTGAAAAAAATTATTTTTTAATTTTCAGAGGATTCTCTGCCTGATGGATTTCCGAAATTCATAAGACAACCTAACATGCAAGGCATAGAGAAAGGTCGCAGTGCTCTCCTTCCTTGCCAGGTAGAAGGGGACCCAGAACCTACTGTCAAATGGTTGAAAAATATGATACCTCTGGACATGACTATTCCTAGATATTCCTTGGTCCAAGGATGTAAGTATTTGTTCTGTTGTATGGCATTATCTTATTTTAAAACATCCTTTATTAATTAATAAACATTCATAATTTAGACACATTAAGAATGTTTATTAATTCTTCATTAACTTTTTAACTGTCGTACCTGAGATAGTCTCGGGCACGGCACTTGTGTTCCAAAATGTCATGCCTGAGATAGTCTTGGGGTAGATTTTTTTTCTTGCATCTTATTGTCAAACCCGAATATATCTTGGGACAAGCTGATTTGGGCTTTATTCAATAGATGGGGCAGCAATGGTATTCTATACCATATCTTCGGAGGTGATTTTTTGCATTATTCAGTTCATGGCAGTATATACACATTATTTTGTACTAAACATTTGATTTTCGCAATAAAAAAAATTGACATTTTCCATACGAAAATCATCAAAATAACTTGACAGTTAAAAGGTTAATAAACATTCATTACTGGACCTGCATGAGAGAATTTGGTATCAATAAAACCATAGTTTTCTCACTTATTCAGACTGCAGTCATAGACTTGGTTTCACCTTCATCAATATGACTCTCAGGCCTGATATAGCTTTGAGTACATGGGAAGAGAACAATGTAGTTCCACATTTATAGAATTATTTTGGACCTGGAGCGGCTTATTGGTTGGCATGTTAAAGTTCGGCCTTGAGGTAGCTTGGTTCAGATCTCGACAAGTGCCACTGAATGCTCTCGTGTCTAAGATTGGTATAGACACAGTCAATCCGTAGCCAAAGAGTCCTTCCCCTGTGGTTTGTAGGTGTGGAAGGGGGGTACAAGCCCGCCAGATATTGCCCCTGTGGGTGGCACTGAGCAAAATATGATTCAAACCTTGTGTGGTGCCTAATAGTCATGAGCTAAACAGAAACTGTATCTCTTCACCCAGCAGCCTTCCATTCCAAGAATTGGACACATTATAGATTTCTCACAAGCTATTATGCAAGAAACATCATTGCCAAGAGAGTTATGAAATGACATAACCATGTTAGGAGGAGTCATTAAAATGCAATGGAATATACATATCTTTTCTATAACAGAAAGCATACTATTAAAATGCTTATTAAGACAGAATTCTTCTTTGAATACAAGACCTCTAAAAACTGGAGTCTGCACCTTTATTTTACTTTATTTAGTTCCAGCTTTTAGATTTAAGTAAATATTTATAAATTTATTTTATTTATTTATTATTTTTTTTTTTGGCTAATGTCCCTGGGGGCTAACGACATTACACCCCAGTCCGGTGTATATATGAATACAAGGAAATAGAAGCATAAATAGCACAATCACAGAAGAACTTTTATTAACAAATGATAAAACCGGCGATGGATGATGGGTTGCAGCTCCCCTTTCTAGACGGGGCTTCTTTTTGCAGCGGAAGACTGACCGGTTCCCCAGAATACAACCAAGTCTTATGCAGGTATTGAACCTGTGTCCCCGGCATGGCAGGCTGATGCCTGAACCACTTAGCCACTGGGCAACATATACAAATATTCAACCCATTACTTTGCAAAAGTGTAGCTCCATAATTGATAGTGGTTCATCAAAACATATTTCCACACATGAATATAGATGTCTACCCTTTTGCTATTTATAAAATTTAAGCTAGTTAGAAAATACTAGGCTATAAAAATGTTACTCATATACACATACTTTCTAGTAGAATTATATAAAATATGTATGTAGTTTGTGGTTAGTATTTTATTTATTGTTTTATTACTTTACACCATGAATATATGTATCTAATCTTAATTTGCTCATTTATTATTTGAGTTATATTCACATTGTTTAAAACATATGAAATTAAGTCTATAAAATGTGTACTTATATGATGTTTTTATTCAAGTTTAAAATTTCATTTGATACCAACTTTAGTTTGTAACTTAAAATAATTAACTTAATTGGGCTAAAAATATGTTGGAAGTTAGTGTTGAAAATCTACATTTAGTTGCAGTGTTACTTATTTCATATAAATTAAAATCAGATTTAAAAACAAAATCTGTTTCATTGTTTGACTTACTTTAATTTTTGAGGGGGGGGGGAACATGTTTATTAACATTCATGTTTATATGTAAACATATCGCACTTCTGCTAGAAGCATGTTACATCTCTAAAATAGCCATATTTTCAGGAAGAGCTAAAGAAGAATATGTTGAAATTTCATTTCTTGTTTTATGAATGCTTATGATAATTTTGGGAAAACTTATTGTTCGAATTACTTCAGAAGGCAAAACTATATACTATAAAAGTTGTTTTCAATTTTTAAAGCATGATTTTGAATTTTAATTATAAGATATAACCCTCGTCTAGTTATCTCATTTTGTCAACATGGACTGAAAAAGCTTGAGGGAATACTGTCATATCTCTATGCTAAGGCAAAATCTATCTAAACTTTTCACTATACAAAGAAAAAACCTGGATAACTTGAACAACATGTTAGAAAAAAAACACAAATTTATTTTCCAAATAAAAGTTAATGAACATTTTTATTACAGGAACGTTTTAATACAACAACATTAGGCACTGACAAAAATCTTATTTTCATTCTTCGCACGTGAGCAAGTTCTCCCTCCTAGTTGTGGAAGAGGGTAATAAGCGCCATCTAGGATATTGTGTTAGTACTAGGCTTATAACATTATTCGAGAATGAGAAGCACTTCTTATAGAGCATTGTGGTGCAATTATCTCAAAATCAAAAATTTCGGAGCTGTAACACTCTTCTAGCAGAGGTGTGATATGTGTTTACTTGATAACTGTAGTTAACAGGTATTCTATTAGATAATAAACTGTTTGCCCTATGAAAGTAAATTTGAACACATTTTAAGATGTGACAAACTTTTAATTTTTTGTTTATTTTTTGTAATCTGTTATTTTGAATTTTTAATATTGTTTATGTATTTCACAATGTAGTTATTTCATTCATTTATTTAGTTTCTTAACTTTTAATTTTTTTTTTCCCAGATTCCTTACAAATTACAGATGCAGAAGAAGAAGACCAAGGAAATTATGAGTGCATGGCAGAAAATTCTCATGGATCTGCCTTATCTGTATTAGCAACTCTCTTTGTTAGAGGTATGAGTCGTGTAACTTAGTATTGAGAAAGTGTTATCTTATTTGCATCATTAGAGCAAATATGTGCTCAATTTTATTTGTATCATAGATTCTTAGATACAAATTGGAATGTTTCATTACATTTTTAAATTTCTGAAAAAAAAATTCAGTAAACATTTTCTAGATTTGTATCCAAATTCAAATTTGCAACAAAATAAAATTTCAAACAAATTGTGTTATGCAAATATAATGAAGTAAAATATGATGTGATAAAATATTGCAGTGGTTAAATTTTGTGTTTTATTGTATGTTTGAAGTAAATTTTGTTTTTTACTAAAAAAATTTCTAATCTGAATTTTTAATCAAGATTTACTTTTTTTTTTGGGATCCAGAATTGTTGTCATTTTAGAAATAATTTTATGTTGAATTAACTTTAATTTTCTACACTACTACATTTTTCTTTAGAATATAGAATATTAGACCTTGCAATTTAAAAGCAATGAAAAAATCATATTTTTGTCAAAAATCAATTTTATTCTTCAACATAGTTTCCTTCAAGAGCTTTTTTTTCTGGGATCCAGAATTGTTGTCATTTTAGAAATAATTTTATGTTGAATTAACTTTAATTTTATTCTTCAACATAGTTTCCTTCAAGAGCTTTTTTTTCTGGGATCCAGAATTGTTGTCATTTTAGAAATAATTTTATGTTGAATTAACTTTAATTTTCTACACTACTACATTTTTCTTTAGAATATAGAATATTAGACCTTGCAATTTATATTCAGTATTTTGAGTATGTGTTTTTCATGTCATTTTTTTTCACTATGTCTTGTAGAACAGGAGACTTTTCCCATCAGAAATTTCTTCTTCGAAGAGTTGTTTCCCTGTGTCACATTGATTGACCGTACTACATGGGGTGAAAAGTCCCGGGACTAGCAATGAAAAAATCATATTTTTGTCAAAAATCAATTTTATTCTTCAACATAGTTTCCTTCAAGAGCTATACACTTATTCCAACGGTCCTCTAACATTAGAACACCCTTCATATAGTATGATTTGTCAAGGACTTCAAAATATGCATGAGTTTCGCATTTGACATCTTCATTTGATGAAAATCTTTTCCCCTGGAGCCTATCTCTTCAAGTTAGGAAACAAATAATAGTCGCTGGGGACCATATCTGGAGAATATGGGGGATGGTGTGACAATTCATATTTTAATTCATTCAATTTTACCATCGCTTTCACTGATGTGTGAGCCTATGCATTGTCTTGGTAAAACAGCACTTTTTTTTTCACCATGTGCAGCCTTTTTTTCCTGATTTCATCCTTCAAGCAGTCCAATAATGCTGCATAATACTCTCCTGTGATTGTTTTTCCTTTCTCAAGATAGTCGATGAATATTATGCCATGTGCATCCCTAAAAATACTGGCCAAGACCTTTCCAACCTATTGTTGCATCTTTGGTCACTTTGGGGAGCTTTTGTGAGCTTCCAACCACTCTGCAGACTGCCTTTTTGACTCAGGTGTGTAGTAATGGATCCATGTGTCATCTATTGTTACGAATCAGTCAAAAAATCCATTTGGATTATGCTTTAATAGCTCCAAAGCATGCTCTGAATTATCAGCACATTGCTATTTTTGGTCGATTGTTAGAAAATGTGGCACCCATCTCACACAACGCTTTTTCATATTTAAATGCTCATGTAAATATATCTCACCCATTCTGTTGGTATCTTTATGATGTCAGCTATCTCTCTAACTTTCACTTTGCGGTCATCCAAAACAATACAGTGGACTATTTGATGTTCTCTGGAGTTGTTGCCTCAATTGGACATCCAGTATGTGCATCATTATAGGTGTTCGTAGACCATTTTTAAACTCACTAAACCATCGACAAATGGGTTTTTTTCAATGGAGAAGATGTGCCGTAATGCTTTCCGAGCCATTCTTGGGTTTGTATGGTATTTTTTTTCATCAAAAGGCAATGTTTAATTAAGATGCAAAATTCTTTCTGATTCATTGTTCACACAAAATCAAAAGTAGCGTCACTTACATGACCACACCTCGCAAATAAATGGCGGATATGTCATGAAACTTTGATATTACTGACTTTCAAAGTTTCATCTCTATCAGAGCATTATATGGAAATTTGATTGGGAATGCCATATAGTGGCGAATCCCGGTACTTTTCGACCCATGTAGTATGATAATCTTCCTTTTAAATTCATTCCCATTTTGCTGAACTTAAAAAAATGATTGTAAATCTCATATTTTTATGATTAAGTTATTGATTTAAATATACTTCATTTGATTCAACTTGTATAGAAATTCTATGACATTATCTCCCTATAATTCTTTATAAGATAAATATATTCCAGTGCTCCATATTTTTATACATAACTTGCATCTAAATGATATGTTCTAGCATTTTATATTATTTTCATTTCAGAGAAGGTCAATATGCATCAATTTATGTTTGTATGAAACAGGGCTCATACTTTAGCATGATCAAACATGGAACTAATCAAAGTTATGAATAAAATTACTGTATAAGAACAAATGCCTTTACATATTCTTTGATTAGTTACTGAACTTTTTATAAATGTTTGATTTAATGTTAATAATAAAAGTTCTTTAACTTGTTGAGTTTGAATTTTATTTTATAAATTTCATTTTATTTTTTTGATTAACACTTGAGATGTGAATATTTATATTTTTCTAAAGTTATTCTTAAACCATACCTGTGTATGTTTTACATTATTTTTATTTTTTTACCATGAGTGTTGAATTTAACTATTGTATTCTTACTGTATCATAATCATCTTAATTATATTTGTGTAGTGAAATTTTTTAATTGCATTGCATTTTAAATAATTACTTTGATTACTTCATTTTAACTATTCAATTTTTATTATTTCCAGAGGCTGTAATTTAAGTTTTTTGCATTGAAGGAATGTAAGTTTTAACAAATTTTTCATTTCCTTAACAGTGAGACGTGTACCACCTTATTTCTCAATACGACCTGAAAATTTGTATGAAGTTATGCCTGGTAGTGCACTTAACATTACTTGTGTAGCAGTTGGTTCTCCAATGCCTTTTGTCAAATGGCGAAAAGGCTTGATGGACATTACACCTGACCATACAATTCCTATCGGAAGAAATGTTTTGGTGCTCACAGACATATCAGAATCCGCCAACTATACATGTATTGCTGCCTCAAAATTGGGAAATATTGAAACTACTGCTCAAGTTGTTGTACAAGGTAAAATAAATTTGTTTTTAAAATTGAGAAAAAAAAAATTAATGCATTCAGTTCATCTGATAAATTCATTATAGACAGTTTTTATTCAGGAGTAATTATTCAAAAATCAGTAATATTCCATCAATTGCAAAGAAATATATGAGAGGATTTTCATGTTTTTCCTAGCATGAAGCATCAATATAATACTTTCTTCCCTTTAAGAAATCCTTCTGTGACAAGTGTTCCCTTTCTTGCATATTGCAAAAACAAGGACATGTTATTACACAGTACTATATTCAGAGTTTGCACCATTCTTAAAAGTCCTTAAGAACTCTCTATTTTCACTTTCTTCTTTTAAGGCTCCTTAAAAGTCCTTATTTTTGCATTAAAGGTCCTTATTTTTATTTTTGTTTACTCCTTGGTCCTCAAAAAGTGCTTTTATTTTCTAACTGAAAAATACAAGAGTTTTCAATTTATGACTGGCAATGATTGGCTTTTTGAGAATGCAGATGATACTTATTGAATGCAGTTGATTTTTGTTTCATTGTTATCAAGCTATTTTAATACTATCCTTCAAATATACCTATTCAAAAATATGATGCTTTAGTGATCATTATCTATATATATAAAACAGTTCCGTAACTGACTAACTCACTGACATACAACGCACAAACCAAACTGCTGGACCTAAAGGACTGAAATTTTGCATGACAATTCTTCTTATAGTGTAGGGGTGCACTAAGAAAGATTTTTGAAAAATTCTTCTTCGATTTTTTTAAATTAAATTTTTAAGCTCTTTTAGTAACTTTTTTAAAATTTGCATTTAAAATAATAACTTGAAGGTTATAAAATTTATATCACAAAGAGGATCATAAAAATTCCTTTAAAATGAAATCTTTTTCGAATCTTTACCTCCATTTTCTGATTTTTGGTGAATTTTAAAGATTAATTTTTAGAATTTAATTTATTAAATGTTGATCACGTGATTTTGTTTTCTGGTACTTCAAATAAATTTATCGTCACGTCCATAACAATGAAATAGACAAAAAAATATTTTTTCCCTTGCTAATGCAGCAGACGATTGGACATTATCCAAAAAAATATTAAAATACAGTAAAAGATATGTTCCTCAAACTGTACTATATTCTTTAGTATGTCCTGTTAGATTTAATTTGAATATTTTCTTCTACATTATTTTGTCTATAAAAATATCCGTTACGATTTTTTTATAAATATATTTTTTCATGTTTTTTACATCAATTGCATACATTGATCGTTGTATTTATTATAAATATATTTATACATATTTTTGGCATTCATTACATACATTGACCGTTGTATTTAATTTGAATGTACTCTGTAGCAAAGTGCTGGTTTTCAACTAGTATATATATATATATATATATATATATATATATATGTGATGATAATATTAATAATCTTTAATCACCCTTATCTGAACTTTCTTTCTAAATGCGGTAACCTTCTGACACCTTGGCGAGATGCTCCACCTTTCCATATACTAACTCTCTCCACCAATTCCTAGCAACCCCTCTTTAACCTAATTCTATATTCGCACGCAACGAGAGATGCGGGTTGGCTTCGATGCGAGTAACATGTTGCTGTTTTCATGGAATAAACTTCAGTTGTTCTTTGTGAATTGAAATTGCATTTAATTTTGGCCTTGATTGTGTTTCTTCAAGAGATGACCCAAGTCGGGCCGTTTCGTATATATATATATATATATATAGAGAGAGAGAGATTAATTTATATAATTTATAAATATATATATATATAAATTAATAAAGTCTAATGTGGGAAAAACCAAATTTCAAATTGGATTAAAAGAATAATTTTTGTAAAGAATTTTTAAAGCTAATATTTTATCTAAAAATTTTCTTGTGGTTGAAAATGTGTCTGTGACCCTAATACCAAAATATTTTTAGTTGAATTCAAACATATTTAAAATCATTTTTAGGTCCCCTGAAAAAATGTTATCACAGATCCCTAAAAAATCCTGCAAAATTCCTTATTTTTAATATCTATAAATGAGTATGAACACAGTACATAATTATTATTTAAAGTTGTAAGAGTTCTACGTTTAATATGTAATTTGCTTTTATTTTCTGTATTGCTAATTAATAAAATATTAGATATATCTTAGCCATTTGTTGTTTATCAAAGTTCATAGATATCCATAACATAAAAGCTTTTAAATTTTTTTTAAAAATATGAATCTCTTGCATTTTTTATGTGATAGATTTAAACAGTAGATAAGGCTGCCACTTAGGTGTAAAAATTGAGAAAAATTTGTAGATTGCATGAACCAAAAATCTAAATTTTTAAATATTTAGACTGAATTGATGCATAAAGTGTTAACATAATAGAAAAAAATATTAATTTTCATTTCTTTGCAAATAAAAATACATTTTTTGATATTTTTGAATTTTCAAAGTAGAGTTACTGATTAGTCAGAAGATAAAAATAATTATGTTCTGTAGTGGTTTCATCCGTAAAATTTTTAATGACTGACTAATAATTTTTTTTAAATATAGCTGAAGCAAAAATCCACTGTTTTAGAAAACTATTAAAGCCCTGAAATTGAATTTTGAGTATTAAATTGGAAAAAAACTTATTTAATTTTCTATGGCTAAAAAATTTATTTTTTATAGAAATAAAGTTTGAAAAAATAATCTCATTAGTAACCAAAGTTTGTAATACTAGAGACTTTATTTTTATTTCCTAAGAAAAAAACTTAAAATCCTTTAAGAATCAAATGATAAAAAAATTACATCTTTATGCACATTATTACAAAAAATGTTGATGATTAATTTGTAAAAATTGTGCTCTTGCATAAAATGAAGCATAGAGAGTAAATAAATGATAATAAAAATTATGTTTCCTTAGTTGCTGCATTATCACATAAGTTTGCGTCATAATTATTATTATTTTTGTTTAAGACAAATTTGCATAATGTGGAATAGTCTTTTGTTTATTTTTACTTGATCTGTTTGTGCAAAGCCCTATTAAGTTCTTAATTTTTTTTCCAAAATTTCTAATTTTTGTTTTTCATCCTTTTTATGCAATACCCAATACATTATATAAATTTATCTTGGCATTTATATTTTTACTTTTACATCTATTACCATCAAAATTAATATTCATAGGAATGTTATTATGCGATTGTTTAATTTCAACTTAAATTTATTGTGTGGCTAACAGGATTACACAACTTCTAAGAACTACAATAAAAAATAAGATAGGCTGCTAATTTCAAACTAATTTGCCAAATTCATCAGGCTGGGAAACATTAGGTGTGATTGTGCTTATGGTGAATTAAAAAAAGCATTTATGAATGCCCATAGTGACAATTACACTCATCTTGATGTACTAGTTTACTAATTAGTTCGAGAGTAGTGTGTAAGGACCATTCCTATTTTATATAGTGGTTTTTAAGGCTGCTTGTAGTAGCCATATTGGATTTGTTCAGCTCATTGTGAATCTATGGAGTAAAAATTTCCAATCATTGTCAACATTGATTTTTTTCCCCTTGTAGTCACTTATAGAAACAGAAATTTTTAACTCTAAATCTTTTTCATTTTAGAAATTTCATCCACCAAAGGAAGTTACAGTTGTACCTCAGTACTTTTTTTAATAAGTTCCAGAAAGCACAATGAGTACTGAAAAAAAATTTCTGTATGAAGTAATAAAAATTGAATTTATTCATTCCTGAAAACCAAAAATTTCACATCTTACTGGGCAATTTTTCAATTGATGGAGTTGTTTTCTTATACCAAATCTTTAAATTAGGCAGACATAATTTAAAACAGTAATTAGATAAAATAAAATAAATTTTATCTTCACTCAACCTGTAGTGAAAGAAGTTGATAACCTAATGGGATGGTGGAAGTACTGAAAGAGAGGGATTATTGTTTGGAAAAGGAGTCTCCTTCCAATAAAAATCAGGTGCTTGCACAGAGATTCTTTCTCTTCCGTCTCTTAACACCACCAATCCCCGTTAAAGACTTTTATTATGTGATTTAGGGAATTTCATTTTAAACCTATCAAGAGAAACTTGCTTCTGCCTACATTTCAAAATGTTTCTGGAGTAAGACATTGTTTAATCATTAAAGAAGTCCACATTTCGGCTTGCTAGAGCTTTGTCAGGTTGGTACCTTTGAACAAAATTTTGTAATTCAACCTATTTTGGTTTTTCTTTTTGTCTGGAGAGACAGCATGTGAGGTCTTGTCTCATAAATGTTTAGCATGTATGATGAGATGAGTACTAAGCAAACGAGAACCAAAGCATGTTTTATCCATCGAAATGCGATGAGTAACGAAGCAGGCAAGTATTGAGGTATGACTGTATTTGCATTTGAAATACAATATACCTCATTTTTCCCAAAATAATTCAAATTTAAAAATATTATTTGTGTTTCTTATAAAGAATGAAAAAGATATCGAAATTAAAAAAAAATTCTCTATTACAGAATATAGTTTTAATGTAGGATTACGTTCCTCCATAACGGTCATCCAGAAAGCAAAATTTGTCCTGCGTTGCAAGTTATAATTTTGGCAGCGCATTAAACCCAGTCTGTATCTCTTGAGAAAGCAGTAAACAGTTAAACAGAAAAGTACCAAAATACATCAAAATTATAACATATATATATATATATATATATACATAACACAACACATATATACATGTATACATGTATATATGTGAGAGGTAAGCAATAATAAGTAATCCTATGTTAATAACCCATGGTAGTTTCATTAAAAGAGACTACCTGAAATTTGTTTACAAAATTCTACCAAGCTATGAATTGAAAGTCATAGAATTTTTTAAAAAGTCTTTAAATCCAAGTCAACAATGATTGGGAAAATTTTCACCATATGTTAACATTGATCTGGGCAATTTAAAATGACTGCTACCAAGCAACCTTAAGCAGATGTGTGTTCCTGTTATTTATGTCCCATAAGTTTATTGTCTGTAATACTGTGCTGCTAGTTTTATTTACTTAATTTGTAAAAATTTTGTTTAATATATATCAGTTCTTAACTATATGGTACTCCTTATGTATAACATTATCAAAACAATTAATTTAAAATATCATAAAAAAATAATAATACTAATAGATTAATCCCAAAATTCCGTTGAATGCATTAATTTTTTTTAATTCTTCTAGATTAGGCATGAAGTTTACCTCTTTTTCCTTGTTAGCAATTTAAAGTTCTGTAAAATTTAATATTTTAATCTTCTATCTTTTTAATTTTTTTCAGCTCTTCCACGGCCACCAACAAATGTCCGAATATCAGACGTTACTGCTACATCTGTACGTTTATCTTGGTCATATGACATAGGTTCTGAAAATATTATTTATTATGTAATCCAATATAAACCAAAACAAGCCAATCAAGAATACAGTGAAATCAGTGGTATCACGACAATGTTTTACACTGTGCGTGATTTAAGTCCTTACACTGAGTATGAGTTTTACGTCATTGCTGTCAATGGCATTGGACGCGGCTCACCAAGCACACCTGTGGTTGCTACGACTGGTGAAACAGGTAGGTTGGGTTTCTTGCTCTTCTTATTAACAATTGTGTTATCTTTTCCCTAAATGATAAAGTTGCAAAAACTCTCACTCTGCAGATGTGCTAATTTTGTCTCCTCCCCATTTTATAAAAAATTAGGAGTGTCTAGTTTTTTAATATAATTAGCTGTTTTATGCATAAAATTTGTCTCTCAAACATTTATAGCATATGGTTAATTACATAACATATCATGCTTACCATTTTGAGTTTTAATTATTAAAAATTTCATTAAAAACCTCATTACCATTTTGTATGAGGTTTTTAATGATATTTTTATCCAAAAGAAAAAGATCACTAATACTCATAATATACAAATTTGATATGTCATGGTAGTTATTTTTTAATCACGTACGTATTTACAATATTTTCATCTTAAATTTTGAAAAAAAAAAGATTTTTAATTTTCAAATGTTTATTTTCATGAAACATATGCACAATTTGATTGCATTGATATTTACATACACCTTAATTCTTTCCTTAAAGAAAACACAAAATATATTTAACCCCCTTATAAAAAAGAGGAGTAGGTAGTGTAAAATTTATCAATACAGCCTGGTAGTTAAATTTATTTATCTGTTTTTGTTGCTTTTGGTTATGTACATATTTTACTCCATAAGTGTTATAGGAAATCTATTATTGGTCACATATTTGTCAATTGGTCACTCATGGTGTATAAGTGATAAAATTAGGTTTTAATGACTTCACTTTAAAATAAATAAGAAAAAATTCATTTAAATTTTCTATCTTCATACAACTCCTCTCTTTTTAGTCTGAAATTAACTTTGAAAGGATTAAAAAAAAATAAACTTGCTTTTTTTTCTCTTTTGACCTATAAATTGTATTGCTCTCAACTTTCAATGTACATTCAGTTACACGATATTAGTTAAATATTTCCCTATGTTTTGAGCTACTTCAGTGGTCAGGTATTTTCACTTGTGGCTGTTATGTATATTTGCTTTTCGTATATACATACAAATTTCTTTTAATTATTGATTGCATAATATATGGCCTGAAGTTCTTGGGATTTTTCAAACTGACTTAAAATGGCAGACCAATAACATTTTTTCTTCTTAGTAATTTATCCGAAAAGTAAAAAATAAATCAAGAGGTTTTATTCATTTTGTTACCATTTTATTTTATCTGTCAGTTTAACAGTTAACTCATTGAAATTGAATTCTTTTTAATTATTCTTCATATATCTACCCTTGACTAACTACTCAATATATAGGGCAAAAAAAAAAATAAATAACAGGAAATATATATATCACAAAAAATAACAATTTTTAAAGTTTCAATATTCAAAACTTTATAAAAAATATCTTAACAAATCTAAAAGATAATATTCTTATGATGCATAGTAAATTCAAAGAAATGTCCTTTACAAAAAATTTATCAAAACTCGATTGCTGATTTTACTGTGTTATAGTAAATGTAGAATGTAATTTCCTTGTTTAATTCCCAATTCTCCTGATATAAAATCTCCAAGTATTATCAAAGTCTTTTCATTTTTGTTTTTATTTTGCATCATATGAATATTTATGTGTGTAAATTTGTAGCTGTCCAAATGTTAAGTTGCTGTTATTAGGATAGTTATAATTGTGTTTCAATAAATGAATTTCATATAACAAAAATATTTTACATTCTCCAGATTACAGGATTGAGCCAGGTATTTTTATTTATAGTTTTACGTATATGTTGGTGATTTTTTTTAAATGAAATTCTAACATTTAATTGGAGAATTATTACATGTGAATAGTCTTTTGTTCTACTCAGTTTGTAAATTTTCTGAATTATGACTGTTATCTGTTTTTGAGGTTCTACTTTTGTTAATTTCAGTTGAATACATTATATAAGTGAATTTCAACCTTGTTATAGAGTTATTGAAGTAACTTGGAGAATTCTGCTGTAAGAGTATTTGTCTGGAATATGAGCTTAAGTGGTACTTTCCCATTATACCGACCTGTCACAAACTGTAATAGAAAAAGTGGCCAATTAAAGAAATAAGAGGAATACTAATAAATACTTACTTTTTACACCATATTACCACTTCTGCAAACTACATTTTAATGTTAAAGTAAAAAAAAAAAAAAAACATTACTTTTCACATCACATATTTTTTATATACTTTTTTGTCGTTGTTCCTAATGACCCCTGGCTGGAAGTTCCAGACCAGGACCATATTGGCTTCGGGCTGAGTAGTGCGGCTCTGTTGTTGTTTTTGATGCTTCTTGACTGATAGTATCTATCAGTTCAAGTCCAATTAAGGCTATCGTGCAAGATGGTATGGCTCCAGTTTTTAATAGCACTGTGAGGGTCGGAATCCGACTTAGCTAAAGGGTTGGTCCTGTAATTTAGAACCGAGGCAAGTGACGAGACTGATGCACTTGACCCTGCACCTCCAGAGGTAATTTGAGAACTTGGAGGACATTGTAGCCACGAATGATTTTACAAGCACCGGCCGCCATTAGTGTAAATGGCAGTGGATTTACAGTGATGAGCATTGAACCAGAGATGTTCAGATCTCTGGCCTGCTGCTCTTGCCAACTGGGCCACAGCACCCTGATTTATAATGGCACCACATGGGTCAGAATCTAACTTGGGTAGGTGCCTCCAGAATTTTGACTGAGCATCCCCTGGGAAGACATCTGGAGGAATCATACCCTATACCCCACCCTCTCTGACCTCAGAGGGACTTCCTGTTCTACGGATTTAATGTGCCCATATCCGGCTTAGACATGGAGGTATTTAATGGCACTTGTTTGGATTCAGTCTGAGCACTCTCAGCACCAAAAGCCAACATGCTACCACTACGCTACCTCAGGTCCCAAATTACATTTTAACTAATGCAAACTATATTTCTACTTTCAGTTTAACAAATATCATTATTATTTTCATGCGGGAATCCTTACTTCTGAGAATTTTATTTACAGGAAGAACTGGAGAGAGCTACATTGGAAAACAATCATTAAATTTCATTTTCATGTACATTTCTATCCACTTCTTGCATGCCCTCAAATAGAGTTGTTTTGCTAGTAACACTATAGCGCAGTGGCTGTATCTTCTATTTGTAATCAGATATTCCAGGCATCAAACCCCAGTCTTTGCAAGCATATGAGAATGGCTTTTTTTCTTGCAAAGAGTCACAGTTCATCAAGAAGTTGGCAGTTAGTTGATATGATGGGAAAGTACCGCTTAAGCTAAATATTTGGCTTATACTTTCAATGATCCTATGACTAGGTTGTATTAAATGAAATTCTCTTAAGTGGGATTATTAATATTTTTAAGTACTTGTGTTACATTTTACTGTTATGTGTTGTTGAAGTACATTAAAGAGGAGTTTTTAATTAAAGAAATTAAAATTTCTTTTGTTGTACTGAAGATGATAAATATTTGTATATTTAGATCATTTGAATAGACAGTTTATTGTTAAATTTGTATGACCTTATAAAATCTAAGTCTGGAAATTTGTGATTACAATAAAAGATCTGAAACCATAGTTATAAGAGGGTG
Organism: Dolomedes plantarius; assembly: GCA_907164885.2. Lineage (NCBI taxonomy): Eukaryota > Metazoa > Arthropoda > Arachnida > Araneae > Dolomedidae > Dolomedes > Dolomedes plantarius. The sequence goes on along the minus strand of OU015499.1, from coordinate 103,382,672 downwards.
GGGATTTATTTTTGTTGATGTTTAGCTCTATTTTAGTATTACCTTTTGTCAATGCTGTTTTTATATAGCATGCAATGTTTTGACTAAAATAAGTTCCTTTAATTCCATTAAAATTTCCCAACAAGCACTTACATTAATTTATTATATTTGAATCTCATCTATTACAAAAAGGATTGTCAAATTCATGTAGACATACATAATCACACCCACAGTAAAAAACTAACAACAAATAAAATCATCCCCCCCCCCCAAAAAAAAAAATAATATATATATTTAGGAGTAATTAGGTCATATCCAGAGTTGTATATCCTATTTGTCTATCTGATCTTGAGTATATATTTTACCACAAGTTATGAGATCTGATGTTTGCTGAAATGCATTAAAACTTTCAAGATTTCTTATTGTTACATGCATGGTGCATATGTTGTATATTGTTGCACTTCCATCATTTACCCCTTTTTTTCTAACATATTCAGCAGACTGCTTTCATAAGTATTGTATTACCCACGCTTTAGTTCTCCTGCTCATTATAACCTATGTTGCAATTTTAATGACTAAAGTTTATGAGCTAGGAAATAGTCTCATTAGGTTTGGTTTTACCTCCAGTTCTTTTTATTTTAAAACAAAACTTTATTGCTAGAGCTGAGTTTGGAACATCATTAGCAAACCAAGCTCTCTTTCATTGTATGACCTTAAAATAGTTAAAGAATGGTGGAATCAAATCATCCTGAGTAATCTTTGAAGTTATGTGTCTCATAACTAGGGGTACGTAAATTTCGCATTAAAAAAAAATCGAGATTTCACACACAAAAAATACAATACATAAAATTTTGCATTTATTTGCAAAAAATGTATATAAATTCAAAATTTTCTCATTTATTTGCAAAAAATATATATATAAATTAAAAAATTTTGCATTTATTAGAAAATTACAATTTTACTTATTTGGATAGGTAAGTCTAAAAATTCTTTGTTAGCTAACATTGTAAAAGTCTCCACATTCTCTTCCTTAAGTTTTTCTCTTCTGCCATTAATTACTATGTTGTACATACTAAAATATCTCTCAGCATCTATGCTGTTAACAGGACTATAGAGGCCTTGTATAGCTGCCTTTGTAAAGTTAAGGTAGCAGCATGTCATTGCAATTAAAATATAACATCAAGAAAAGTTTCTTGGTTGACTACTGTAAGTAGCTGCCGGTGAAATTTGTTGTATCCATTGATGAGCTCATCTCATGGTATTTCTTTAAAAAATGGTAGTTTAGAGAAGCTTTCCAATAATAAATTTATGTTCAATGATGATATGGGCATGGTCGCGGCTATAGATGGACAAAAGTATAGATCGATCTGCCAATGTAGACTTTGTTTGTTGCTTTGGATGTTGTCATGTGTGAGTCATTTTGTTTAAATTGTTCTCTGCTGTTGTCTTCAGCAAAATATTGAGCTCCTGATCAATTTCACCATTTTCGTTAGTTAAAATGCTTTCTGTTTTTTCACCAAAATACCCTTGACTTTGGCACTCAAGAGGCATTTTTAAATCTACTAAATTGTTCCACAACACTTGATAGTTGATTTTTACAGTTAGATTTCTGGACAAACTGTCCAGGTGAAATTTGGAGCAAATCCGGAGGAGACTGAGATTTCTCAGTTAAAGACAATGGATGGTCTCAGTTATACAATTATGTTAATAAATTATTATTATTATTACCTAATTTTGCTTTAAAAGCCATCTATCACCAAGTTTTTGCTGAAAAGTAGTAAAAACCAATTTTCGCATTTATTCGCTCATATTGGCAAATTTTGCATTTATTTGCATCTATTTCGTAAATACGAAAATTATTAATCCTTACTCATAACCTTTATCTTAAAAACTGTTTGATATAGCAGGGCGTTCTGAAACACAGCTATCTCCTGAAGTAATCTATCAAACATTGTCAAAAGGAAAGAGCTACTTTTAAAGGGATCAGAAACTGTCACAAAAAAGTATCCTTTATTTCCTTTAAAAGTACCTCTTTGATTTTAATAATGGTTCATTGATCACTTAAGCAGATAGCTATGTTCTAGTTCTCCCTGCTATATCGAACTGTTTAAGATGAAGTTTATGAGACTAATAAACTCTGGAGATTACTTAAAATGATTTGATTTCATGCTTCTATTATTCTAAGGTCTTAAGATCACAGGGCTTGATTTGCTAATGGTGTTACAAGCTTAGCTCTATAATTTTGTTTGGAAAAATACAGAAATTGTCACACATATTCTATGAATTTTTTATACAGAAGTAAATAGGTCAAATGTGTATGCCTTTTCTCTACTATTTTAGGATTAATATGCTTAAAAGAAAAAATGCATGCTAAAAAAGAGACTTGTTTCCATTTATTTATACTAGTAATTAATAAGAAAAATATAAACTATATAAATAAGGAATGCAGAATTAATTTTAATGTTTCAATAAAATTATCAATTTTTTTTCTGGAATCTCGTACCACCCTAAACATTTAAAATATCTTTGTCATTTTTGTAGTGCACCTCATTCACATTTTTCAGCACTAGTTCTTATAAAGCACTTTTCTATAAGCTATGCAAAACTGACTTACTCCCTTATAACTTTTTTTTTCTTTCAGCAATTTTTGGTATTTCTGTTAGAATATTATAAAGTGATAATAATCTCTTTCATCATACATTTACTTGACTTTTGCATTTTCTATTCCTTTTTGTAAAGAACTTTATAGTATATTTGATTTTATTTATAAGGATACAGTTATAAGTATATCATGAATTATTAAAGCATTACTTAATCACATGCCTTTAAATATTCAGATTAGTATTGTATACTTGACAATACTTAGTTTCCTGCATGAATATAAGTTATTCATTTTATATAACTGTATATCTCTCAGTTATGTAATTTCCCCTTGAAAAAAAAAGTTTCTTAAGATGTCTTCAAAATTTTTATATATTATAAGTTAATAATAATGTATACCTTAATGTTTTATTTTTGAAATTAAGTTTTAAATAAATATGAAAATGTTTCCCATCATAAAAATTGGCAATATATTTATTTTTTTTACAAAGTTTTTCTTTTAAATCAATTCTTGCATATTAATGACCAAAGAAAATTGCCATTGTCATTTAAAATTTTCTTGCCTAAATTTTGTTTGTTTAATGTATCCACAAACTGCTAATAAATCTTTTTATAAATAAACTGGAAGCTTTTAAACAGTATTTGTTTTAAAGTTTCAGCACCCTTATTTTAATGACTGTAAATGGAACCAATATGCATTATATTACATTAATTTAAGTAAAATTAAACAGTGATAAGATATACTTGCATATATGTACTTTCTTTGTGTCACAAATGAAAAGACCAACATATTAAACCCTAGAATATTTCTCATGAGCGAAGTCTATCAATGACGACTGCAAAATTTCAAAAATTATTCTTGAAAAAAGATATCTACTAATTCTCCCAGAGGAAAAAGGAATCTATGCATACACATTCATACACTTTTTTATGCCTAGGCCTCTAGCTTGGTAAATCAGTCTATAAGTGAAATTTATTCACCTCACTTAATGCATATGTTATACATCTTTCTTGTAAATTATTAAAGCTTTTAAGTGAAATTTAACAGCCAGTTAAAGTAATATTTTTTTAAACTCTGAAATTCTTTTAAAGTATTGCAAAAGTCAAGTAAAAATTGTAAATGTGACCTTTCTCTGATAAAAAATTAATAATTATATTTGAAATGACCACTGTGTAAAGGTTTTTCTCAAATGCATTGCATGTGCTTTAAGCTACTTTACATTCAAGTGATCAAAATAAACAATGTTTGCCATGACTAGTCTGATGACTGGCATAGCTTGCCTGAGATTCCTGCACTTTAGCATTTGACCCTCTTTTGTCTCTTTGTTTATTTCCTCCTTCCCCAGTGGAGTCCCTTGGAGGCAGCAGTAAGTGTCACACAATCTCCTCTGTGTCCCTCATCTTACCTTGTTTCATGAATATGCATGAGTATCGCATTACATTTTATTTATTGATAAGTGTTGGAACTGGAATACCTGCATGATAAAATGTAAATGAAGTGTTGCAATGAAATTTTTTTGAAGTTCAACCTGCAGTGTTTGTTATTTATAGATCTGTTATGTAGTTCCCTCTGATCTCAAGTCTTTAATTACTAAAGAGCATTACATGATTATAATTGTCTCAAAACTTGGCTGTCTTCAGGAATTTTGGAAGCAATTTAGGAGTCTCTATGTCTCCACTGAATTTTTTAAGTTTCTTTTTTCAGTATTTTACCAGAATTTTGGGTTGGTTGGTTGGTTGGTTGATTGATTTTTGGAGCACTGCAGTTATCTTTTGCTAAATGAGGGCTAAGCAAACCCCCTGAATTTTGGTATTAGCCCTTCTGTAAGCACTTGCTGTTGTTGTTTTCAATCCCCTTGGAGTAGGAAAGCCTACACAAAGTCCAAAGGACCTTGGTCCTTGGCAAAGGGTAGTAAGCAGCTTCACTTTAAGGATAGGTACCACTTGGGCTGAAGTCTGACTTGACCTTGAAGAACATTGGCCCATAATTTTTACCGAGTCAAGTGACGAGACCGAAACACTTGACCCCACACCTCCAGAGGTAAATTCGAGAACTTGGAGGACATTGTAGCCATGACCTATTTTACATGCCCCGGCCACCATTAGTGAACACGGCGGTGGATTTGCAGTGATGAGCATCAAACCAGGGATGTTCAGATCACTGGCTTGACGCCTTTGCCAACTGGGCCACCATGGCCCCGTAAGCACTTGTAATTTCCTCTTCCAAATCTTCTTTCTTACCCATTCTTTTCTAAGCAAGTGGAATTGGCATGAGTGTAAACTCTTTAGCCACAGACATGAAAAGGGGAGCACTTCTCTCCCCTATTGCACTCCCCTCTAGAAAAGAGAGGGGCTAGTAAATGGCGATGCTGTAAGACATTCTCTCAAGTACTACTTTCATAAAACTTCTGGAAAATGTATGAGGAACATACAGCTTCTTAATATCCACAAGAAAAAATAAGGGTAGCAAGTCCACCATTAATCTATGGATATTAAGAAGCAGTGTGTTCCTCTCATTCTGTAAAGAGTCTTATTCTACCAGACAGTTTGTACAGCCTGAGAATGAACAAGTTAATAATAAATATTTTATTTTATAAATGTCCTGCTGTGCTTGTCCGATGTTTTAATTGTATGAACATCACACTGGCTTGTGTTTTGGAAATTGCTCAAGCTCTATACCTTACAAGACTAATGAAATGAAATAGCATACCTTAGCTGTTGATTTCTTGCTGGCAACAAAAATATATATGCATAGTACAGTGATAATAACTGGACAGTATTGATTTCTTAGAGCTGTTTTCAGAGTGTGTATCAAGAAGTAAAGTTTTTGTGAATAGAAAGACCATTGTTCTAGAAGTTGCTTGGGCATTTACTGAACTTCTTTTCTATTTCATCAGTATATCATTTGGTGGTAGAAATAATATATAACACCACTTTTACATTATGGCAATATAATGACCATCTTTGTTTTATTATAGCATTACTTTTCCCTAATTTATTGACTAATGATAGGTACATATAAGAAATTTTGGTGACAGACAGTTGGTCTGAATCACCAGTTTGGTGATGTGGTACTGGTACTACTGTGAGGTGTCAAATTGTATATCATAAACACTGACACTTTTAACATGCCAAACTTAACATTTTATTGAAACAACAAAAACAAATGATAAACAAAACATTCAAAGAATGAACTCAAGCCATAGGTATATGAAAATACAATGAAGTTATCTAGCTGGCAAGGCAAAAAGCAGCTGTGAAAAATCTGGCATGATACTGAGGGGTGGCTTGGTTGTTTTATAGTGAAATCCAGACATTCACATCATAAGTCCGGTGCAACTTTGCATATTACTGTACCAGAATTGGACAAACTGGTAAATTGCAATTTATCAACAGGCAATCACTAATCACAAGGTGTGATGCATGGTAGATATTGCAGGCACCACAAAATAAAGCTGTTAAAATTTTTCACTATTACTAACAAACACTGCAGTCCATTTAGGAAGGAAGCCATTTGTAAATATATATAATGTAAATGAAAGGGAGTGATCAAGTCCAATGAGCATCTTTTTACATGTTCCAATACTTATAAACCTTTATTTTCAGTTCACCGTTCTTCAAACATTACTTTTTTTTTCTTAGCGACATTTTTCATGCATGTTTAGTAAATTTCTCCTTTTCTTTCCTCTGGTTTTCCATTATAAGCATTATCCTTCATTTCTACATTCTTGGTATTCCAGAGTTGTTCGGAAGTATGTTGTAGTTCACAATAATGGTCTTAGATAGTTATGTATTATGTAGTAGATCTAGTGTGTCCAATCTATTTGGTATATGTGTGTATTGTTTAGTATATGTATTATGTTACAACGTTTCTTGGATGTCTATTGTATATTGTATGATTTGACTGTATATAATTGACTGTTTTCTATCTGTATACTTGTAGTGTATAAAACGTAGTAGTTTGTTTTTTTAGAATGTTCTCATTTGAGTTTTTAAAGTTATATATTTGAATTTTTATCGTCAATTTTCTCTCTTTATTTTTAAATTTCATTTCTCTAATGAATCCATATAATTTTTTCTTCAGTCTTAAATATCCATTTCTTAATATTCTATAAAATGTTAAATAATACTCTAACCTACTTTTTTTCTTCCTGCAACTAAACTGTAAGTATTAACAATGTAAAATATAATTCAAGAAAAGGGTCTAGTCAACTTTAAGTTTTATTTATAAATTTTTTTTAACTCGTATCTTTTCCAAAATATTTTTGTTATCCTTCCTTTTATTCAAACTTGAATTATTTTGTTTAAATATTTACATACATTTGTAAACATGTCAATTTTTATTTAATATTATCTAGAACAGAGGTCATAAAGCAATATAAAGATAATATATAAATGTTAAGTTAAATGTGAAAATAAATATATTGAGAATACCTTGTAAGTATCAGATTTATACATGTCTTTTCTTCATTTGTTAATCTATAGTTATTTTAATTCTAGGTAAATAGCTTACATGAATAGGTAATGATTAATGCATGGTACATTGATGTCCCATAATAAATATGAATACAAAAACCTACTATAAAGAGAAAATATAAGTGCTAACTCTAGGAATAATTGGAAATAAATTGAGTTTTGTACTCTTGAAGTTTTTCATTTTCATAGAAATTTATCCTTTGTTTACTTAAGAATATAGCTTATCCTTGTATAGGATTAAGTGAGTTACTAGTACATACTACAGATTTACGAATTATAAATAATTAAATGTCTCTTGTAATACAATCTTTAGGATACCCACTCAATACTTGTTGTTCTAGGGACAAAGAGAATACTAATGCTACTGTTTTATGAGTATTTAAAACAAAAATAAATGATGTAGTAAAAATTGTAATCTTTCTAAAAGAATACTTCTGTATCATTACTAAAATATTTTTTTAACAACCAATTATATTATTTCTTTCTACTGTAAATACCATTTAGTTTCATGTAATAAAATTTGCAAAAATATAGATGAAATCAGCCATATCAGAATTAAATTTTTATTGTACAAGGTGTAATCCAGTTGAGGTCATTGCATTTATATCATCATAGTTTTTTCATGAATCATTGTTGGTATGAGCAGAATACATGTACTTTTACACAAGCTTACTAATCCTGATTATGTTCCTAAAGTATTTCTATGGGTTTGTAATGTTAGGTCATTAAAATATAAATATTATAAGCAACTATATAGATCTTTTTTCTGGAATTGAGAAAACAACCAACATCTTAGAAAGACAATTAGAATTATAAGATATTCAAAGGCTATCTTTATTAAATAGCCTTAAATATGTAGTTTTAAACATGAAGTTATTTTTAAGCAAATATGACTATTATTGTAATGTCAGCTATTCATATGAAACTATCACTGATTATCAGTTTTATTAACCTGATAGTTCACAAAGCTTTAGTAATGTGCTCAAACAAAATAAATCAAATTTATTTTAGTATTTCATACATATGAAGATCACCTGTTTTGAAGTTATTGCACTACCAGTTTTCTTTGAGGCATTCTCTAGTTGGTGGATCATTTAATGCCCCTTTATGGATGCTGACACCAGTGTCTGACACATCACCTTAATACTTTTTGACAACCTTGGTGGTATTTTGGAGTACAAATATGGGTGAATCCACCAAATGAGATATTGTCAAACTCCTGCTGAAATCACCCAGCATGTTCTTGTCGAATAATAGTTTCTATCTGGTCTTCTTAAGATTGGAGCAAACCAGAAATTGCTGTATCAAGCTTCTTGGGATTTACCAGCCTTGATCTCTATTTATTTGATACCCATTAGGCTGGCAGCCTTGTTTGTTTGATAAAAATGTTGTGTTGGGTACAAAATTGGAGTTTAAAGTATTATACGTTGAGATTCTGATCTTTTGAAGTGTTCTGGCACAATGGAAACAGTGTATTTGAATGTAAGGAGAAGTTCTTTTAGGATTGTCGTTGTTGTTGCAGAAGAAAAGTCTTAAATAGAACCAAAAGACAGGATAACAGCAGCTGCCAGATCAGGTGCCTGGGGGCTGTAGAGTTCTTGCAGCGACAAATCAAGCTTGAAAATGGCAGCCACAATGGCTGGATAGTCAAAGATACTGTAAGGACTTTGCCTTAAATAAATACTGCCAGCCTTTTTGTATTTAATGCTTTAATTGCATTTCTCGACTAAATACAGGCTATTTACGATATGTATAAAAAAATTAAATTCATGGGTTCACAGCATCAATGAGGAAGGTCAGACTTATGTTGTCACTGCGCTCATTCAAGTCTATCTAGGCCTGACAGTATCTCCTTGTCTCCAGCTCCAGCATCACTCTGAATAACTTAATCTCTGAATCACTGTCTTTTAGCAACAAATGCGCATTCGGCGACTGTATATACCACTGCTGGACATTCTAGAAATATCTGGAAAACAGTTATTGTTCCCAGATGACTAGGTGCCTCCAATCGGCAACTTCCTTTTTGTAGCTGACGAACTGTTCCACGAACTGTCGATAGCACTTCCAGTCATTATGTCACCAAGACTGTCTGTCTCCAACCATATAAGTCAATTATGTGCACAAACCACATGTTGGTTGGTCTTTCCGGAATTTCCATGCACAAAATATTCGCTATTGTACTGGAGTCGTTACAATATGTTCTGGAGAAAGCTGGGTTTCTGGACAATTTCTACAGTTGATAAAGGATCTTGTGCTGTCAGGGTGGATTTTCATACCCTTAAACTGATTGGTTCTTAGTCTAGCTATTGTAGTCTTTTGGGACTCTGTCCATCTCATCAAGCTGATGATATTAATCATTGACTGAAATTTTTTTAAGCTGCCATTGTATCTCTGAGAATATTTGAGATTCTCAAATGAATTTTATTCAAAAAAGAATTTTACTTAAGTCTTCAAATAACTTGTAGCAGCTGTGTTACTTCTGGAACCTAAGCTCGTCTCAAATCTTCTATTCACTCTTTTCTGAATTCATCAGTTAAATATTTTGCAGTGATATCCAGTAACTCTCCTTGAGTTGTCATCTTTATACCTTCAAACAAGTACAGAAGGAATATGAAAGAGTTGCTTCATGATCAAAACAGTAGTGTTCACTGATGTCGATACAATTTTATCAAATAATAATTGTTCTATTAAGTATTAATTTTGGTTTAATGCTGCTCTTTTTTTAATATATATGGCTTCTAGTGACCTAATTTTTTTGAAAATCCAGAATTGTAAAAAAATAGTACAAAAAAGAAAAATAGTCGCTAACATTTATAATCCCAAATATTCATAATTATATGAAATTATTTATGTAAAATCTTAAGTACTTAAAAAGGTTTATTATTTTATAATACTTTAGTAGTCACATGGGCAGTTAGAAGTTTTCCTTATATTAATTCATTTTCTATTATTATTTACTGAGGAATAACGTACTTTTTATCAGGTAATTATCTAATGAAATCTACTCATTTATTGTATATTTTGAGGTAACTAAGCATATGGCATCTGTATAAATTTGTTCATTTTTCATTTAAACAAAAAGGAATCATGTTGATAGCCTCTGTTCTAGAAATATAGAAAAATAAAATTTTCACTCTTACTCTTTGATTATATAAGTATTGAATGTAATTAACTTTTTATTTCTGTGAAGAACCTGGAAGTGCTCCTCGGAATGTTCAAGCTAGGCCACTTAGCTCAAGTACTGTTGTCATTCAATGGGATCCTCCCAAAGAACCGAATGGACAAGTCACGGTAGGGTTTTTCTCTGTCTAATACACTAAGCCATGTTCAGTTAGATAATTTTTCACTGAAGTGTCACATAATTCAAAGCACTCAAAAATGTTTTAAAAATAGCATAAGTATTTCTACTTTTCTAGTGTGCACATACCTATTTAGCATTTATATTTATAGACATATATACATATTTAGTGAGAATGAAACTAGAAATTCCACATGAGGATAAAAGCAAAAATTTTACTATGCCTTTTAGAATTATTTCTTTGTAAGTAGTGTCAATTATACAAATTGGCAAAGTGGTATATCACTATTTATTCAAAGAGATTGTTATTTGCTCTAGTTATTCACATTTTAAGGTGAAATTTGGTGTTTATTAAGATCTTGGAGAAAGATTTTGTTTGTTTCACAGATTTTTTTAAAAATTTACTTAACCTATTATATTGACCTTTATGGTTTAAAGTTGATGTAATTTCACTGAATTATTTTAGTGTGATTGAAAGATTCTATACTTAATGAATAGATTCATTGTGTTATGATAATTTATGGGTTAAAAGGCTTGTTTGCTGGCCTCAGTTCAAGGCTGCAATATGCATTGGTGTTTGGAGCCTTTAGGTATGTGTATGTAATATCTTATATTGCACATATCATGTCTGTCAAATTAGTATAAGTTCCAAGGGGGAAAAAAAAAACCTGCATCTATTTTTCACCTTAGCATTATACCATTGGTTCTAACATTTAGCCTTTGTGCAGCATAAAAGGACCATAGTGTTAAGAAACAATGAACTATCACTTTATGATGTATATTGATGGTTCATTTTCTTTTTCTGGTGTGTTTTTGGGCTGTAGTCTGTTTATCTTCGAGATCAGTGAAGTGTGTATGTTAGAGAATTATATTTCCACAATCACCTACAATAGAAAAATTTTAAAAATTGCATTAAGAATACAATTTACCTTAATAGGAATTTCTTAAGACTAAATTTTGATTCAAAGAAATAGAACCAAATCAGTTTGTCTCTGCTATTTATAAATATATATGAATTTATGTCACTGTTATACAACTCCTTCGGTGATTTAACTTCACACATGTAAAATTTGCTTTATAGTTTTTGAGACACAAGATTTTGTTAACTGGTATTTCTGATATTACTGATAAAGCTGTTATTATGTTATTGTTACAGAGTCTGTTTTTCTTTTATTATTAATATATAAACTTTTGTATTTCAGGGTTACAAAGTGTATTACACTACACGGCCGAATCTTCCCACGTCTGCATGGAATACTCAGCCTGTAGATAATAATCAGTTAACTACTATTAGTGACCTAACCCCCCAAACCATTTATACCATTCGTATTCAGGCCTTTACCAGCCGTGGCCCTGGACCCCATTCTGCTCCTGTTCAAGTAAAAACTCAGCAAGGCGGTGAGAATTTTTAACTCATTTTGTAGCCTGTTATCTGCTTTTGTAATGTCAAATACCAACTGAATACATGTTTCACACTTCTTTTCTTTGATTCATAAATAGATTAAGTACAGTCCTTGTTGCTTAGCTATACTCATTAATGAAAGGAATGCTTATCTGTATATATAAAACAGTTCTGTAACTTACTGACTGACAGACAATGCACAGACCAAACCGCTGGACCTAAAGGGCTGAAATTTTGCATAAGAAAAATTTTTGAAAAATTCTTTAAAGTTTGCGGTAATATATCTATAAAAAAATCTCAACAGATATTTTTATAGACAAAATAATGTAGAAGAAAATATTCAAGTTAAATACAACGGTCAATATATGCAATTAATTTGTATGTTTAATATCCATAAAACATACTATTTTGAATTAAATTCTTAAAAATCTTCCATCTCAATTAGTCTAGTGGTTAAATTTATATTTTAATAATTTTTTGTCAATTTATTTCGTTGTTTTGCACGTGATGCAAAATTAATGTAAAGTATCACAAAAAGAAAAGAAATCACGTAATCAGCACTTAATAAATTAAATTCTAAAAATTAATCTTTAAAAATTCACCAAAAATAAAAAAAATGGAGGTAAAGATTTGAAAAAGATTTCATTTTAAAAGAATTTTTATGATCTTTCTCGTGATATAAATTTTATAACCCTCAGATTATTATTTTAAATGCAAACTTTAAAAAAGTTACAAAAACAGCTTAAAAATTTAATTTTAAAAAATAAGAATTTTTTTTCAAAAATATTTCTTAGTGCACCCCTACACCATAAGAAGAATCACCATGAAAAATTTCAGCCCTTTAGGTCCAGCGGTTTGGTCTGTATGTTATATGTCAGTTAGTCAGTCAATTATGGAACTGTTTTATATATATAGACTACTGACTGCTGGATAAACAGAGCTACTTTGTATTGGGCTGTTAGAGGAGAGCTATGATCTCTTGACTGTCTCTCAACTTAGAGGGGAGGGGAGGGGAAAGGAAAAACTAAATTTTTTTAATGAAATATTTGCTCAATTAAAGGTTAAAATATATTAGTATTAAGAGAGAATTTTAAAAAGCTGAACATTTTATTTCACAATAACAGTTTATGCCCTTCATGAAAGTGTTTTCAGAGCTGTTAACATTCCATTCATAGGGTTATAAGAAAGAACTGCACAACTAACTAAAAGAGTCATAAATGCATTATATTTCTAGAATCAACTGTGATAAAACTTAAGAATATATTTTTTGTTATCTGAAAATTTTTAGGGTTAAATTGTTATACTTAGAAACAGAACTTAATCAGTTTATCTCTGTTGCAGGCATATTGTTATGAATTTTATGAGTCTGTGGTAATCTATCCAAATATGACAGTTATTGCCAAATTGGCGATGGATTTGATGATTTATTTTGGTTGCCAAATTTGGCAGTATGGCACCAAATGGTCGCCAACTTGCCATCTAGACCTTTCTTGAAGCTTTGAGAGATATCTAGCTGGCTGACTGATAGGGGGCACTTTGGAAGTCTATAAATATACCTGACATTGGCATCAGAACTCAGTTCAATTTCTACTGAGGACTGAATGTGTTGAAAGTGCATTAGGCGTGTATTGTATTGAAGACTCTGGTATTCTGCCTTGTGTTTTTAGAGTTTTCTGCTGTATAGAAGACAGTTGTTATGGGTTTTCTGTTTGAATGTGTGTATGCACCTGAAGAATTTGCAGAATAATAAATTTTATTTTGTGTACAGTTTCTGAAGAGATTTTATTCAATCCTAACGAACCCAGGAAAATGGAACAATATATAATGAATGAATTCAGAATCAGAGGAGAATTGGTTATAGCAGGCTGTGTATTCTTGTAGTCATAGGCTTGTGTAGTTAGCAGATCCATTCAACACAATCCAGTTGATGGAATAATAAATCTTTTTTACTAAAATATGTTATGGATAATAATGATATTTAATTAAGATCAACATTTATAAGAGATAAAAAGATTAGAAGAATTTTTACAACAGCTATATACATTGAAGAGAGGATAGATTGTTCAAGTCAACTTATTTAAGCCATTACATGATGTTAGGTGCCACACAGTTATACTCTCACATCACAACAAAGGAAAGTTAGTTTCTTTTTGACGCATGATCATCTATGGTGCAATATGAACAGCAACAACTAGTCACCAAAGTATAGGCATGGTCTGAACAGGAACAAGGGGTAGGGTTCTATAAGAGTTACAGAAAGGAATAGACGAAATTGAGGGAATAGAATCAATAAATGGTGGAGCATTATTAATACATATATACAGTGGCAGACAAAAATGACTGCATCACCTGCGAAAAAGTGGAAAAGTGGGCAAATAATGTGTTTTATGTGTATGTTTTATGTACAGCTCATATTGTCACGATAATATAATGTTGTAGGGTTAATCTCAATCAAGTTTTATTAGGATTAATAAATCATTTATACTTCATTACTCAGAAAAATGAAAAATAGTGAAAAATATAATATTTAACAAAACATGGAACAATGTAATTGATACATAAATTTTGTAGTTAATGTAAATTCTACATAACTGCAGTCATATTACATGCACTTAGATGTGTATACACACATAAGGATCAATTCAATATTTAGTAGATCCTCCACCAGCTGCGATGACAGCCTTGCAGAGGTCCAGCATAGAAGATATCAACTTCTGAATGTAATCCTGGCTGAATGTAATTCTGAATGTAATTTCATGGAACCAAACCCTAATAATATGTTCCTGCAGTTTAATCTTAGTAGCAGGCTTCTTAGAAGCAATTTTTGTACCCATTATATGCCAACAATTTTCAATGTGATTCAGATCAGGACTATTCCTTGGCCAGTCCAAAACTTTAAAACCAGATTTTGTTAGATAGGCCTGCACCTAAAGGATTAAAAAGGGGGGGGGAATTACTTTGGTAATATCAATTATGTTGTGGACATGAAAACCTGAAAGTGAGGCACTTTTTCGCAGGTGATGCAGTTTTTTGTCTGCCATTGTATATATTGAATTGTCCGATTTGAATAGTCTTGAAAATAAAGTATTAATTATTTTAATGCATTTTTATCCATCACTTTACAGTAATTATGTTCCATACTTTGTTAATCTATATTTTATTACATGATTTTCAACCACTGACTTTTTTGCATGAAGTAGAGAAATTTTTAATAAACAGTTACTGATCTTTGAGTGAACTTCTGAGTAGATTTACAATCACTAATTCTGATGCTATAGAAAATTGCATAAATACATTTTACTGAGAAAATCTTTACAAGACATTTTACAACTCTATCTTTCTTTTGTTTTCAGTTCCCAGCCAACCAAGCAACCTACGTGTTCTTGCAACCTCTTCGACTACTGTCCATGTTTCATGGGCAAAACCATCTCATCCAGGAGAGAAAGTGATCGGATATGAACTGTACTGGAATGATACTTTTACACAACAGCAGTATCACCAAAGTCTACCCGATACAGACTCCTACACATTGACTGAGTTATATCCTGACACCCTGTATTATGTGTGGGTAGCTGCTCGTTCCAGACAAGGGGAAGGTGCTGCCACCCCACCATCACAAGTTCGGACAGATCAGTATGGTAAGTTTATAGAAAAGGTATAGTAGAAATTTTACTTCAAATTTGGATTTGTTAATCTCAATTCTGCATTATGAAACTTATAAATTCTTTCAAATAACAGCCTCATTTTCTTAGCTGTTGTAAAAGTATAATATTCTTAAAGAATTTAATAGCTGACTTTTAGAATTGAGATTATCAGTCTAATGTGAATTTTGTAATAATATTTTAGATATAGCCATCATATAAATGCTAGTTTTGTTAGAATCTGACTTAACTATCAGCATTTGAGTTTGTTAAAAGAAATATGATTCCTTGTTTAGTTCAGTGTTTAGTTTATCCATAAGCACAGTTTAAGTATAGCATAAACTTTTAGTTTATTTGAAGATCTGTTATATTTATACGCATAAATATGTGTACAATCGGTTGGAAAAAATCTAAATTTTGCTCAATATCATACTGATTATCTATTTGATCTTTGATCTCATTTACTACTTATTAAAACTAAACAGGATGTTTCTTGGATTAAATTTATAATTTTCTTGTATGAAATTCTCATGTTTTATTCATTTCATAAACAGATTACTTTTACAAGTTCAGTTGCTGATATTTAAAACTTTTAATTCTTATTTGAAATTATGTATTGAAATGATTGCTTTGAAAATGGCCATTATAGTTATATAACAATCTTGACAGAAAGTTGCCAGTTTCCTTACCCTTTTAAAATTAGTACATTCTCTCTCCCTGCAAATAGCATGAGGAATCAAGTACTTTTTTCCCATACCTACCTTGAGATTACTTGCATTATTTATTTATTTTTCTTTTTACAGCACGCATGCATTGCCTATACAAAGTGCTGTTTCTTTTTTGCCTAGTCTGTGCTGTGCACTGTGCTGCACATGCTGTGCTCCTGTTATCTAATGTACCATCTTTAAATAATGTACAAATGGTAGGCTTCTGTAGGTTATGTTGCAGCTTTGTGCAGGTAATTTGTACAGCACTGTTTATGTCTGCCTATGCAAATCCGCTGGTAATTCGATGATACAAGGAAACAAACTGACTGCAGTCATTGTATATAGAAATAGTTCTAATTTAGAATACAGTGGCTGCAGTTTTCATTGATAATTTATTTTTCTGTGTCAAACATGGTTTAGATGCCTATTTTATCAACTACTGCGTTCTGGGAATCATCCAAATAATACAAGTAAATGCTCACAATACTGAGTGAGTGACTACATTTTTCTAATTTTTTATCGAAACTCTGTATTCACACAGGATACCTCTTTCTTGTACTCTAATTTTTCTATTCCTTTTTTTTTCTGGTTGAAAATTGTTAAACTGGATTGGATAGAGGTCAAGGTAGTATAGGGTATGGAACTTACATTTGTGTATCTGCTATCGACAACTCAAAATGTCCTTGCTTCCTGTTGGGAATGTTATATTTTTATGAGTATGTCACAAGATGTGCTTTAGGTGTTAGTTTTTAATTGATAAATCTGCGATTATATTTCTCATGTTAGGCTAAACAGGAAAGTCGACTTAAGGAAATTTTGAAAATTACATATTATTGGTGTTTATCCTAAAATACCCATTATAGGGTTTGGGACTTACAGTTGTAAATCTGCTATCCACAACTCAAAATGTCCTTTATATTTTCATGAGTATGTCACAAGATGCGTTTTAGGTGTTAGTTTTTAAATGATAAATGATTATGTTTCTCAAAGTTAGGCTACACAAGAAAGTCAACTTAAGGAATTTTTGACAAATATCTATTATTGGTGTTTATCCTAAAATACCCAAGTATAATGTTTTATTTTTTTATGATGTATTGAATCATTATCGTATCTTGTTTGTTTTGATTCAATAGATTGGGAGATCTTAAAATATTTTACTTGTGAGTTTACCAGACTTGAATCAGCAAAGGGCAATATGGGTATATTATGGACATAATGTTCTTTTTGGTTGTCAATAAATATCCTTGACTTATCAAATTTTCAATGAAAAAGTCAGTTACTCCCTTAGTTCAATTGTTGATGTAATAAACTTCTTAAAAGAATTTTTAGCATATTGCCAGTTTATATCAGAATATAGACATTTGGCAGAAAGAAAATAAATCATGATTTTAAATTAGGATGTCACATTAAAACTTTATGATCTCTCTTGCTTCCTGCCAAACTTATGTGATATAGGTTCCCTTCCCTTACACACACTGAAATCTGGAAAAGTGATCTATGCTGAATATTATGAATAGTCCACAAATTCAATATTTCTGCTAAGCTGTACAGAATAAGTGCATTTTTCAGCTTTGGTCTATGAAACCAATATCTCTTATGAATTTCTTTTCCTCTTACATTTTGCCTCTTTTCTTAACAAGACTTTTTCAACACATTACAGGCTTATATTTATCTGCCTTTGCCACAAATATTGTTAGCTTAAAATCATAAATCCTGATTAAATAACAAATTTGACTTAAAATTTATGATTTTTTCTTATTTATTTTCAAACAATGGCAAACATTTTTTCCTCATTTCAAGTTGTCTTGTGGCATCATTATAACAGCATTGGGAATGTTGAGAGCTAATATATGTTTGAAGTTGGCCTGTCATGCCTTTAGGTTCTTTTTTATCGCATAGGGACTATTAGATACAGTAACTATATAATGATCAGTGGTTATAAGAATCAATATCGCAAGAACAAAAACAAATGTATTATTTCATGTTAAGAATCAGCTTACAATTTTCGCTTTCCTTCCACTTTTCCGCCAGGGTGCTGGCATTGGTACCAGAGTCTGTGGGTTCGAGTCCCACTATTGCTGTGGACGTCTGCAGCCATTCGGAATTGGCTTTAAGCAGTAGGTCCCGGTCTAATTAGCCCTCGTGTGGCAAAAGTTGACCAAAGTGCTCCAAACTAAACCAAACTTTTCATTTTTCCAATAAAAGCCACCTAAACCCTCAAAAGGCACAAAGTTGTTTACTTTTTGAAAAGAAAGTCTGATAAGACATTGGTATGGAGTACAGTCATAAAATGCATCCCTTTCTTTGTTAGACATCACATCAGTTTCCCCTTAAATGCTTTAGCTAAACACTGTCCTATTATCTTGTCCCAGGGCCATCTCTGCCCATTCAAATAATTAACATAAATTAAAGAGTATTTAATGGTAAATTATCTAATATGTGTATATGTCCACATGTGTATATGTGCATTCGTGTCAAGAAACCTAACTTTTGGCTATAAGAATCAAAAACAGTCATAATAAACATGATTCTTATAAGCGGAAATTGCTGTATATGGCAAATGAGTAGTTTTTTAACACCACAAAAATATTTATTTACAATGAAACATTGAATTACATAACAATTAATCTGAGCTGAATAAGCCAACTGCATCTCATCAGCCATCCAATCACACACTTCCATCTTGTTACCTCCCACATTTGAACTCCCCTTGTGGAGTCCAATGGTCAGAGTCAGCTGTATTCAAGGGGGTTGCATGCTACCCACTTCGAGGCAACCATTTATTTTCAGCATCTGAGGCTCCAGCCTGGCTACAATATGCAACAGACGAAATGGCTAAATATGCCTTTGCCTCTGACAGGGCTCCTAAAATTAATAAAGGATTTTGGGGGGTAAAAGTGTGGTATATTTAGAATTGGGAGCCCAGGGAATCATACTCCCCCTCTTCCCCTTCTTGTCTGGCCTGAACGATATCCAGGCTTGGAACAAACAATGTGAAATGAGAATTTTGCTCATACATTTGTAATGATTTGCAACACCTATTCAGCATGATTGTGCACTTTCTTTTAACCCTTCAGCAGGTGTGCCTGTGTACAAAGTGCAACATTTTCGTAATTTTGAATGGTTTGTTTTTACATGTAAGGTTTGAATGTTCTAAGCAGTTTCTATGTATAGCTATACCTTTTCTAATGCAGGTCTTATTTTCTGACTCTTGTATTACTTTTGATTCATTGTTAGTCGGGATTTAACCATGGTAAACCAGCTGTTATACTGGATTACAATACGAGAATAGCAGGAGTTGGATGTAGTCAATCAAATATGCAGCTATTACATGGTATCCCACATATCACAAAGATGGACAATCTCTTTTTTTTTCTAGATTTTTGGAAATAATAGGAATCCATTCTCAAGTTGTCCTTAGATCCAATAAACCGGACAGTTTTGAAATAAGGCGATTGTATCTGCATTCTTTGGCCTTTAATTATAAATATGTCTCAGTATTATCAACATTTTATATCTTGTCATAAAAAGCAGAATTTTTATTTTCATTTTGAAAAAATAAAGTTTATTACAAAAGGAATAATCAAGGTTGAAATAGACATTGCACTTTGTGCCACACGCACCTGCTAGTGTTCCAAAAATTGGCGTGCCCACTGCAGGGTTAATATAACTTAGGTTATAGGAGATATTGGGGGAACCAATGAGGCAGTGTCTGCCTGTATCTATTTTTATTTATTAATTTAATAAATTCTTTTTAACTCTTGTTCTATGTTGGTGTGAATACATAGATTTCATCTCCCTGTCATTAGTATTAAAATATCATTCATTATGCATCAAAGGAAATAACCTCTGGTAAATCATTAATTTTTAGATGCCATTTTAGTCTCACTTTGACCAAATTTATCGGTAATTAAAAGTCTTCATTAAGTATAAGTGTAACTTTACATATTTATTCCATTTTAATTTGAAATAGCTCTCATTTACAAAAGTTTTAACCACAATAGTTCAAACATGCATTGATTTTCTGACAGAAAGTTAAGCTTTTTTTTATGCAGGATAATTTTACCCAATCATATACTTTTCATTATTCTTACAGTCCACCCATTGAAAATAAAGTAATGAAAAAGTGAAGTATGTTTACACATAGCATTTTTTATTCAGAAATCAGTTTTACATTACATGGAAGATATTGTCTTTGTCATTTTAACAGTCAACAGCTACTTTGGAAGCTGTATAATATTTCAGGCAGTTTTTATATAATAAATGTAGTTTCAGTGAAACTATATTGAAAGTTACACCTTTTTTTTAACCATAAAATTACTGTTCTGTGCATTTTGGTATCGAGGCAGTTTTCTTTTTAAAAAAATTTTCACTTTGATAAAGAAATCATCTTTTGCGGTTGGTCATTTTCAACAGTTTCTTTTCTGGGATTTTTCCTCTGATTCTAAGTTATCTACCTTTCTTTGTCTCCATTCATTTTTCATTCAGGATGGCACAATAAGCACATTCACTGATATAATTTCTTAGTTCAATTTTCAAAAATTCGACTTGTGTAAATTTTTTGATTTTTAGTTCTTCAAATTTATTTTTTATGTACTCATAAGCTGACATATTTATATATGTTTCATAAAGGCAGAGGAAAATTTATGTGGTAATGTTTAGTATATAATTCATGATTTAGTGAATTTTCTGCTACCATCTAATGTTTCCCAAAAATTTTCAGTAATTGTTCTAAGTCCTATAGTTGAAATTTCTATATGTTGATTTCATTATATATTTTAAGAACTCTTGTAACTTAATCCTTTGCTATTTTGTATTCTTGTAAAGACATAAATGTAGAATTAAAAAAACAAATTTATGCATTGCATTTGTTTTAATTTTTTTCAATATCAGTTTATGCACATTAGGTTTATGTAAAAGCCTCATTTTAAGTGTATGAAAAATCTTTTATCTATGAGACCTAGGAGAAAAATATTTTGTTCAAACAGTTACAAAAAAAATATGATAAACTGCTTTACTTTTGATTTTAAAAAAGTTAGCATTATGGGTACATAAAAAAATGAAAATAGACAATTCTTAAAAATAATAAACTTTAAATAAATTTTAAAATATTGTTTTTATATTAAATTTTCTGTAGATTTTTTTCATTTGCATTATTATTGCTAATTTTTATAATTTTGTTTATTTTTATTATTATATTCTTTTAAGAAAAAGTCTTTACATGGTTAGTTTTATAATTAAAATGAAAAGTATGCTACAGTAATATAAGTCTTGTATAATGATTTTTTCACTCTGTGATAAAAATTGACCAGTTGATGCATAATTTTATATTGAAGAAGAGAAGTTTAGAAATTACTTCAGTTCGATTTTGCTGTTATGCTCATCAAATATCTTTGCAGCTTTTAAGAAAGAGTGTGAATGAAATTAATTGCAATAAAAGTTTAAAACATTTTATTTAATTAAAAATAATTTTTGTAGTCTAAGAATAAACAAGAAGGAAAAAGACATGTAAAGATTTTTTTAATGGTATATTTTAGTTTGTTTGTTTTTTCAAATAAGCATTTATTTACATAGGATTTTCAAACTCATGTTTTATATTTTGTTATTTATTATTGTTTTCCTCCCTGTTTAAAAAAAGTGGTAAAATGTTGTGTTACAAAATAAAAGTATTGTGAAAACATTAGAAATGAATTTTTTTCTGCATAAGCATATTTTTCTCCTGTTCCCAAATTTAATGAAACACTCTGTGTCAACAGATTTTCGTAGTGAAATTCAATATATATATTGAATTATTTTTCTTCTTTTAAGTTACTCTTTTTAATGCAAATTTATAAAATTTGTTCCAATATGTTTTACTAAAAATTTATTTTTTCCTCTGATATCTGGTAACACAACCCATTTAAACTTTTTCTAAACAGTGTTTTATTTTGAGTATTTATTTTTATTTTTTGTTTTACTGTAGTATATTATTTCTAGTGTATGAAATATTATTTTCTATTGCTGTTTTATTTTCCTGCACTTGATATTTATTTCAATATTTTCACTGTTTGAAAGCATAATGCTTGCATATAGTTTCATCAAATAGTTCTGCTTTAAGATTTTTCTTTTTGTAATTGTGATTTATAATTTGAGAATTTAAAATCAAAGCATTTTTTTTTCTACACTTAAAATTTTTTTCTTAAAATTATGCCTGTAAATTTACTGATTACAGTTGATATTGCTACATAGCATATCACAATTCTCTTTAGTAAATATTTTACTTTCTTATAATGTCTATTATTTTTTGCATTAAGTTTGTTTTTATTTTTTTTATGCAATGTTCTTTGACTGGGGCTTTGAATCAAAATTTAATTGCGCTCATGCTGTTTTAATTTTGTGAAGTTCATTTCTGTTAGTTGTATTTATTGTTTTGTTTTATTTTTCAACTTAAAGAGGCTATATATATGGATGAATATCCTATAAGATTTATCATAGGAATATATATTATATCTGCAATTGATTATAGGCTTTTTTAGCAAATTTAAAGCACTTAAGTTACTAAAGAAAAAGATGTATCTTTTTGCATGAAATTTTCATTACTATTGGTCTGTTTGGTGGATGTTTTGCCAATATAGTACAACCTCCCAAATCCAGAATCGTTCAGGACACGGCAATTCCAGATTTGTGAATTTTCCGGATTTGAGAGGTGTTTAAATAACACTACATAATTTTAGGAAAAAAATAAACACACTTAAAAAAACATGTAAAATGGTTTAATTATTGAATAGACCTGAATACAGAACATATAATTACATTATAATTTGAACATTTCAGTCAATAATGTCTGTTAATAGAAATTATTTTTTCTCAAATCGTATATACTGCCATAATTTCATGTTCTGAGATAAAATTCCACTGTTCTAAGCCTAATATTGTTTTATTTAATGATTTTATAAGGTCTTCTGTTGACATTCTTTCATTTTTGGGGCATTTTGAATCACTTTCATGATTGCTGTCATCATAACCTTTGTTATTTACCACACTATCAATAATTTCAGAATCGCTCAGAGAACCAACGATTGGCACATTTTCGTTGATGTTTAAAACTTCCTGTATGTCTGATTTACCCAAGTTAATGTTTTCTTTATTTGCCCATTCTACTAATTCCACTATTTCAGCTTATTTCCCAGACACCAGAAAGCCTTCAAAATCACTGCTGTCAGTTCCTTGAAAGAAAGAGTTTTTTAACTGATCATTTTGGTAGCAACATCTATAGGTAAAATGGAAAAGAAAAATTGGTCATTTATTAAAACGTTCTGGATTTGGGAGGTTGTACTGTATAAAAATTCTGGTTTGTGACTGCAAAGCTAGTTATTTAAAGGGGATTATTTTATGGCATTAAACTTATTCAGAATTTTTTTTTCTTAAGGTGTCAAAGATTGAGTTAAAAGTCTTGGTTTTAAAGCTTTAGGTTAATATGTTGAACTGATTATTGTCTATTCATCTGCACTAAAATATCTGAACAGTACTTTACTGGGTGACAGCAAGAACTTATCATCTTGAGTTTTCTTTAAATACAGTGGTACCTCAGTACTGGTCATTAATTGGTTCCAGAAGGAACGAGTGCCGAACAAATTTTTCTCGTAAGGATTAATGTAAACTGAATTAATTCGTTCCTGAAAACCAGAAATTTTAAATTTTATCGGAAATTTATAAATTGATGGGATATTTTTTTAAATGCAAAATTTCTAAACTAGACAGACATAATTTACAGCAATAATTAGGTAAAATAAAATAAAATTTATCTTCACTCAGCCTGTACTGAAAGGAGTTGATGGCCTAATGGGATAATGGTGAAGTAGAGGAGGAAAGGGGTTATTGCTTGGAAGGGGAGTCTCCTTCCAATAAAACTTCAGGCACTTACAAAGGGATTCTTTCTCTTTTCTGTCTCTGAACACCTTCAATCCCTGTTGTAGACACAGATTTAGGGAGTTTCACTACAAACCTATTAGGAGTAGCTTGCTTTTGCCTATGTTTCTAAAGTGACACATTGCTTGATCATTAAACAAGTCCACATTTCGGGTTGCTAGAGCTTTGTCAGGGTGATACTTTTGAACAAAATTTCATAACTGAACCTATTTTGGCCCTTCTTTTCATCTGGAGAGACAGGATTCGGGGCAGCCATCTTGTCTTATATATGTTTTAGCATGTGTAACGAGTACCAAGAAAATGTTGGGTGTGAAAATATTTTTTTCATGTCAAAATGCGACAAGAACCGAGCAAACGTCGAATATGGAAGCAATTTTTTCACACCAAGATGCAACAAGTACCAAGCAAACATCAAGTATCAAAGCAATTTTTTTTTTTCATCAAAATGCGACAAGTAATGAGGTATAACTGTATTTGAAACATTACATGAGGTCAGTTTGACTAATTGTTGTAGAGTTTTTCTTCTTGGGAAGGGGTAGTGGGTGAAGGTTATTGTTTTTCATATATAGGGTTAGGAAAGGATATTGTCATATTATCTAACTAAGCTGCAGAATGATGCACGCTTTAATTAAAATCCATTCTCCTAAAGCACTTTTTCTCTAGCATGTGTGAACAAATAATTATTTGCTTAGATACACTTGCAACTTAATGAGACAGGAATTTTTCATTATTATTATTGTGTGAATGTTTTCACATCTGAAAATAATTCCTGACCACTAATTAGCAAAAAAAAAGTGCAATAAAATTAAAAACTATTCAAGTATGCTATCATTTTTGTTTTCAATTTTTTAAATCCAAGGTATATATTTTTTTTAATCCAACTATAATATGTATTTAATACGTTATAAATTGCAAGCCACTAATATTCTCCCAAATGTTTAGGAGAAAATAATTATATGAAAAATAGCCTATAAATTAATGTTGTGTCCAAAGACAAGGCCATATTCCCTTCCATATATTAGCCTGTCTCTGCCTGACCCTTTGTAAATGAATTAAATTATAAGTGGAGTTTAAAATATAATTATAATTATATTTAGCTTTTGACTGGGACTTACAGCAATTAAAATATGCCGTGATATTAACTAGAATGTACTGTAAGATCTTGGTATATTATGGCTCAGAATGTAAATATTTTTCTTTTTTTACAAATAAAAGTTAAAAGTGGGAAAAAATACCTTAAACTGAGACTTATACTGAGCATATGAGTAACTAAGTTACAATTTTAATTGAGCAATTAATTATTATATTTTTATACTCAAGTATTACATGTGAAAAAAGAATGAATGTTTTTTTTAATGATGTTTCTATTATATTTATATTTTCTGTTTAATTTTATTTTTTTAATACATCCTTTTAAATGGGAAGGGGGTTAAAATGAAGCTTTAATAATATAAATTATTTCATAGGGTGTCAGTCAATTATGATTTACACAAGAAATTATTTTGATATTATTAATTTATTATTAATTTTAGTCATATTCCTAGAAATAATTAAGGTTATAAATTTAAGTATAATTCATAATTAATTTAATATTGATCACCATAATTTGTGGTTTAATATTAAGAATTTTAAATTAATTTGTTTAACAAATAACTCTAAATAATATAAGAGGCTATCATAGAATCAGTTTGTGACTATAAATTCTGTTTAGTTCTGTAGGTAGACAATAACCTAATTTTTAAAAAATCATATCAATACAGGGTTCCTAAATTTCTATGTTGTTGTTGCCAATCTAACGTCAGCTAGATCAAATCCACGAGTCTGTTCACCTGCATAAAATCGTGTACCAAAAGAGGATCCACACAAAGGTCATCGAGAGTCAACCCCAGGCACTCGAGAATGTGCACTGGGGAGACCTGGCTCGAATTCACATTTAAGGCAGATAGGATGAGTCTTGCGACCACAGTTGTATGTGAGACTTCAGATGGCCACTGAAAATACAAGAGAGGGCCATCTGAATGGGTCTGTCGCAGATGAGAGCAAGGAATCTTCTGGGATGATCACTATGATACCAAGAGTGTTCCGGGGACATAATCCATGTCTGCCTATCAAGATTCTTTCTAATCAAATATATTTCCAGAAACGTCAAAGAGGGAGTGTTAGACAATGGCTCATTGGTACCCTCCTTTGCCAAATTGTCTGCCATGTTGTTTCTTGTAAGGTCTACATGAGAAGGGATCCACTGTAGATGTACCTCACAGCTGGAAGAGATATGCCTGAGTTTGTTGAGAATAGCTATACCAGTCTTGTCTCCAGACTGTGCCAATTAGATGGATGTTGGATGAAGCTATGACTGTGGGACAAAATCCAAACGACCCTTGGGTCCAAAACAGACAATATGTGATTAAGCCGCTCATCAACAGTGAAGAGCTCGCATCTGAAAACTGAAGTCTGGATTCATTTTCTTGATTTTAACAATGCTGTTTGGAGCCTTAATAAGAATTTCGCTGCCAGACTGACAAATTTCTATACGTGATACAATTACTTTAAATCTTAATTCCTCCCCCCCCTCCCATTTCAGGAAAAAAACCTGCAATACACTTTTCTATAACATTCTTTCTTCTTGCTGTAAATTCAAGAAAATAAATTTCAAATAATGTCTATAATTTACATTTTTTTTTATGCTGGTGTATTGGCTAAATTTTGTTATTGTGAGAATAATTTATTTTTTATTCATTTTTCTTTTTTTATATGTCTGATTGCATTCTAGAGTTTAATATCATATTTTTCTTGTTATAAATTTAGAAATATGCAAGCTCATTTCATGATTTCATCAAATAAGTTTATCTATCGCACAAACTAATAATATTTATTGCTGTGGAAAATGACTAAGCCTTTTTTTTTGGGGGGGAGGGGGTGATAAATGTCCTATTTAAAATTCTTCTGTAATAAACAGCAAATATTTATGTGTAATGGTGAGTATTTTGAATAAAATTTTTATGAGATTTTTTTTAAAGTTAACTTTTATTACTTCTTACATTTTAAACTTTTTTGATGAACTTCAAGATATAATTTGAAACACTGGATTGCCATGGAATTGAATGTATTTCTCAAGGAAGCAATTTAAATCCCAGCATTTATCGGGAGTAGAAATTGTGAAACTTATAGAGGTAATTAGGGACCCTGTATTGATATGTATGTTTGTGTGTGTGTACAAAAGCATGCATCAATACATTAAAAAGTTTTCTAGATTATAGTTATCTGTGTTAAGGGTTGTAAAA
Source organism: Dolomedes plantarius (assembly GCA_907164885.2). NCBI lineage: Eukaryota > Metazoa > Arthropoda > Arachnida > Araneae > Dolomedidae > Dolomedes > Dolomedes plantarius. Next base: position 103,355,379 of record OU015499.1, on the reverse strand, counting down.
ATTGCTTTTCTAGACATCATTTCACAAAAATAATTTAAAAATTTATTTGCTTCAAACTATTTCTTAATACAAATCAATAAAAGCTGTATAGATTCATTTTGTGTAAATTCATTCATAATTTGAATTTCAGAGGACTTTAAATCAACTTCTTTGAATTTTTCATCCTTTTTTTCAGTAACTTTTGTGCTTTTGTTTTGGTGTTATGTATTATGCCTTTAAAATTCAAAATGATTATGAATTGACTCAAATAGTGAATTTAAAAGGTTGTTATTGATTTGTGTCTTTTTTACTAGCTTTGGTGCTTTTATTTTTGTGTTAAGTGCTAGTGCATATTATTAAAATAATAGATTTAACTACTATAACCAATACTGGATATAAAAAATAAAAGTCTAGTTGTAGTTTGTTTCATAATCAATACCACACATGGAATATTTTTCTGTAATTGCTTTATTATTTTATAGTAGTTTATAAATATTTCAAGCTTAAATGAAAAAAAAAATTAATTTAAAAGCATTTTTTAACTTAGTATATTTATCTGTAAGCTTAATACTAAAAATCTGTTTTGAACATGATATTAAGCTTTTTATTTTGTCCATATCTAACATTAACAAGAAGAATTTGAATAAAATCTGAGTCTTACATTAATGATTCTAAGCCCCACAGTAATGACATTGCATTGAAAATATTCATTTCTGTTCCCTCATGCACTAGTTTGCTCTTAGAACCCTTCTTCATATTCATAGACTGTAATTTTTTTTCAATATTTTTCCATTGCCATTTGATTTAATGCACTTCAGATTTTGTGATTTCTCTTCTTCACTGTGATATTTTTGCTCAAGCACAAAAAGGAAAATCTTATCTAAGCAGTCTTGATGTTGGAAGTAAGTAAAAAGGGAAGAAAATATTTCTATTACACCAAAGGAAATCCATACTTGCCAGCTTTAGAAAATTTTTGTGCAGTGGTATAGCTATATAAAAAAAAATTTTTAAATAAAAAGTAAGAGAATTTAAACTGAAAACATCATATATATGTGGAAATAGATTTGAAAATAAATTCATGTGATATAGAGTAAAGTAATCCAGAATCCATTTATATAACATAGTTTTAGTCAAGCATCTATTCAGTTATTTGTGTTTATGATTTTTTTCTTATACTTTAGGGTTCCTTATCTGAAAATTAATTTGTTCAGCTAATAATACCAGTCAAATAGCATTTACATGAATAAACAATAACTCTTATTCTAGTAATCTGTATAACATTAAAAGAGCTTAAAGTGCTGTAAAATTTTAGATAAAATTCTCAAATGGATTTCCTTGCATGTCTTGTCCAAGTGGTGTACTCGTTTGTTTATATGGAGATATTAATAGTTCTCTTATTAGGCACTTAAACCCTTTAGGCTGTAGGCAATTTTGTTGTATTGAAATCTGATGAAGCAAATGTCAAGTGCTTGTCTTTATGTCCTTGACCTTCTAGCTGCCCAGTACTTCTGTTTCCAGTTACTAAAATCTTTTAAGCATAATACATAAGTCTGAGTGTTAAGCCATCACAGGTTAGCTACTGTTACGTAAAATAATACATAGAAATTTAACTAGGTTAATGTACAAAAACAAAAATATTAAGTGGCATTGATGGATACTAGCTCTAAATTCTCCTAACTCTTTTGAGTATATCAAAAATTGGCAAGTATGGAATTCTGAACATTATGGGAAAGTTTCAAGATTACTACATAACATCTCCCATTCACTGGTTTGCACTACCTCTTGCTGAAGGGAACTAAACCATTCGACCCTACCAACCAATGGGTTTTAAGTGAAAATATTAACAAGATATCAAGTACAGGAAGCTCCCAATGGAGACCAGTAATTAGAAGCAGCCACAAAAAGAATTGTATCCCACCACTGCACATGTCGCACTCTTCCCTCCTTCCCTCCCTTCCCTACAGTGCCTGGCGCCCCTCCCCAAGACGTACGTGGCTCTGCCATTGACTCCCGTTCCCTTCGCATCACCTGGAATCCCCCTCCCCGAGAACAGCAGAACGGTGCCATCACTTACTATAAGCTGAAGTACCTGAAAGTTGACAGCGGAGATGACCTGGCTAAGGCCCAGGAGATCCGCGTCGAGGCCGATCAACAAACTTATGTGATCGGAGGGCTGGAAAAGTGGACCGAATATAGAGTCTGGGTGATTGCTGGAACCGAGGTAGGGGATGGGCCCCCTTCGTTGCCCATTCTCGTTCGCACAGATGAAGATGGTATGTATGTCACCACCTCTCCCTAAATGAATCACATTCTATCTTTGTCCCCCTCTTGCATGATTCTGAAATTCTGTGATATCTTGTGTTTCTAACACTCTTGAATTTAATTGACTAGCTTATATTCTTCTTTCAATTTAATTTTCTGTTGCTTTAACATTGCTTTATTGATTAAAAGTCCCTGGCCAAGACTTTTAATTGATAAAGTAGCTTAATGTGAACTAATATTTTCAAATAAATTTAAACTGGCAAGATATTTCAGAATTTCTCTTGATGTTCCTCCTTGCATCTCGTATAATTCCTTGCTGTGAAGCCAGTATTATGTTGCATGATGTTGCATGAAAACCTGAAATGCTTGTCTCGGTCAGCTGGCAACTCTCTCCTCTACTCCCAGTTCATTAATTTTCTCTTTATGAACTGTACATGAATATCTAATCTTCTCTGTGTCATTTTTCATTCTGTGTTATTTGATACAACTAAAATTTTACTAAATTTAAAACTATTTACTAACTTGAAATGTGCTTATATACTTGCTTATCTGTTTCTATTACATTACTGATTGTATTAACTGTCTTGCAGTATAATGTTGCTTTGCTGATTTTGTTCTATCTAATAAAAGTATATTACATGTAATGTTTATTGCAATGTTTCTTTTAATGTTTTCATGGAATAATCATTCATTTTTTCATTTGTATTCGTACTTAAGTGGAAGCTAATATTTTTATTTATAAGATATTACGGGGACATCTGAAATAAGTATGATTTCCATTTTCCGAAAACATGTTTTCAAAATCTTTTTCAAGTATTAATATAATTTTCTCTTTTCTGCATATATTTCCTTAAGTGTATTTGTTCCTAATTGTTCTTAAAGAAGCTTTTTTTCATGTAATTTTTCTTAAATGTATAAGTAGTTAAAATATTCTGTTTGCACTCATTTGGATTGCCGGTAAGTCTTAAATAAGCAATATCTCTCAAGGAAACAGCAGATTATTACTTTAAAGATGAAAATTTCATTGTCGTTTCCTGACTAAATTTTTTATTGATTCTAAATTGACTTTTTTTCCCCTTTGTTAAGTTAAAAATCATGTTAAGAATTAACTTTTTTGTGCTTTAGAAAAATGTATGGTTTTTTTTTTTTTTTTAGCTGAGTCTGAAACTCTGTTTTGTTTTTGTGTTAAAATTAATAGTGTCCAATACTCGCAATTTCACTTTTTCCCCAAACAGTCCCAGGAGAACCCCGACAAGTGAAAGTGGCAGCAATCAATAGTACTGCCATCACAGTACGCTGGAAACCACCTGCCAATAAAGATCGTAATGGTTTAATCCGGGGCTATCAAATTCATGTACAAGAAGTAACTAGGGATGGAGACCTTGTTAATGAACCCAAACGTTATGATGTTGCTGATGAAAATGCTGAGGAGTATAATGTCACAAAGCTTCAGCCAGATACTCTGTATTCTGTACAAGTTGCTGCAGTCACTAGGAAAGGAGATGGGACTCGAAGTCGAGTTAAAACAGAGCGAACACTTGGTGGTGGTGAGTTACATTCAGCAAAAGTTTTTTTTTTTTTTATGTGTGTGTGTATGTTCATGTATGGATGTATGTTATCAAGTAAAATTTATACTTTTCTGAAATATCTGAAATTAGCATAAACCAGAATTTAAAGGACCTGGACAGACTAGTGGTTGGTGCATTGGAATTCAGCACTGAGGGTACTCAGTTCAACAAAGTTCAAAATAGTTGAAAAGTGCAACTGAATTCTCTCATATTCTAACCATGTATAGTCACATCAAATCTGTAGGCCAGAAAGTCCCTTTGTGGGATTTGTAAGGGTGAGAGGAGGGTATGGCCCTACCAGATGTCAGCCCTAGGGTCCTTGGTCTAAATTGGGATGTCACGTTGGTGTTGCTCCATTTAGCCCTTCAAGGGGCTATACAGTAACAAGCAAGCAATGAAAATTTTTATAGATTGATTGAGAGTGGTAGGGTCATTTTTTTTTTTGGTACACGAGGGCTAAAGTTTCTAAAGAAATCCAACTTATTGGGACTTTGAATTTTTTTGGCCTTTATAAAATATATTTATCAGAAATGTATGGTTATAAATTTTTAAAATTGCAATTCAAAAATTTATAGCTCTCACATCTCGTGTTTGGCAAGAATGGACAGTGTCCATTCATAGGGGTGGAAATTACACTGTTGGAAATTTTGATTCTGTTTTGATCAAAGTCAATCATTTTGATGTATTATCACGTCACTTTTTCCTCCATTTTTTTTTTCAATAGAATCATCCTTTTATGTCTCAAATCAAAAGTTTAAACATCTCCAGATTGAGGTTGGAGTAAACTAACAATTCACCCTTATTAATTCCTTTCATTACAAAACTGAGTAGTATAAACTTAAATTCATTGTTGACATGAATATTAATCTTTGTTTACTACGAAATTGAAAAGTTTTTGATGTACCATTAAAGAAATTGTTTACACTTTAATTTTAACTTCCTCATAGCCTGAAGAACTTCTTACCCATTATTTATTCGCTACTCAATACAGTATTTGTTATCTATACTTTTTAAACTGCTTTATGTATTAACTAGCTGAAAACCCACACTTCGCTACGGAGTACATTGAAATTAAATACAACGGTCAATGTATGCAATTAATGCCAAAAAATATAAATATATATATATTTATAATAAATACGATGATCAATGTATACAATTGATGTAAAAAAAACAAAAAAATATATTTATAAAACCACCGTATACAGTTTGAGGAACATAATATATTTATTGTAATTTAATATTTTTTTGGATAATGTCCAATCGTCTGCTGCATTAGCAAGAAAAAAAAAATATTTTTTCTCTATTTAGCTGTTATCACGCGACGATAAACTTATTTAAAGTACCAGAAAAAGAAATCACGTGATCATCATTTAATAAACAAAATTCTAAAAATGAATCTTTAAAAATTCACCAAAAATCAGAAAATAGAGGTAAAGATTCGAAAAAGATCTCATTTTAAAGGAATCTTTATGATCTTTCTCATGATATAAATTTTATAACCCTTAAATTATTATTTTAAATGCAAACTGAAAAAAAGTTACTAAAACAGCTTAAAAATTAAATTTAAAAAATCTAAGAAGAATTTTCAAAAATCTCTCTTAGTGCACCCCTACACCATAAGAAGAATCGCCATGCAAAATTTCAGCCCTTTAGGTCCAGCGGTTTGGTCTGTGCATTGTATGTCAGTCAGTGAGTCAGTTATGAAACTGTTTTATATATATAGATAGAAAATATTTGTCATACTATTTCATTAAACATATTCTGATTCACTTTTACATTAGTGACCATAAATCACTACATCCTCATATTCATTTTAGAGAAAATACTGATGTCTTAATAATCTTGCATTCTTTGCTCGAAATGTTATTTTTTACCAGTGTCTTTTTGTATAGTTACATGAGTTAGTCCCTGGTGTGATTTGAATTATATTACCTTTACTTTTCAAAATGCTCTCAAAATGTATAACATTTGACTTTTCTCATCTAGATGAACTGAAATGAGAAAGTGTCAAAGTTTAGCATAGCCTGTGGCAAAAACAATCTTATTTTGTTTATTATATATATATTATTAAAAATCAAAACTAGCAAAGCATAAAAAACAAAAATATAAATAATGAGGCAATCGACCAGTCTCCTCATCAGGAGGCCTAATCAAGTTAGTCACCTCAGGGAGCCTGTGGTAAAAACAATTGTTTTTTGTTTATATATATATATATATATATATTATTAGAAATCAAGACTAGCAAAGCATAAAAAACAAAAAGAAACGTAAATAACGAGGCAATCGACCAGTTTCCACATCTGGAGGCCTAACCGAGTCAGTCACCTCAGGGGAATCTTTCTGATAAGATATTGGTCAAGCCAAATAAAACATATCAAGGCCCCAAGATCCCCACATTGAAGACAGATAGTCAAAAGCATTAGATCAATTGAAATCACAACACAACATTAAAAACACAAAAACAACTTTACAAGCAAACTTACTATACCCCGATTAATAAGCGATAATAATTCAGGATAAGTATTAATGATTGATAAGGAGCATAATGAATATCTTCATTTGTTTTATTCCAAGTTAATTCCTTGGGATAAGTTTGATTGAGAAATTCCAGATCATTACAATTAAAAACTGCAAGGTCATAAATATATCTATACCTGAAAACTCTCTTTTACTTAAGAAACTTAGTCTGGTATGTAGAAAAATATTGGCAAAGGTGCTAGTAAAGCTATTTCCCATCGGTATACCTTTTATTTGTTTAAAAAAAAACATACTTTGAAATAAGTAGTTTTCAAAAATATTAAATTTACAAAGTTCATTCCAATTGTATTTAGAAAATATTGTACTATCCATGTATGAATCGTACATTTCCAAACAAATATTCATAAAGTTATCAGTGTGGAATACTGTTTAATAGATTTTCAAAATCAAAAGTATGTATATTTTCTATATTCTCATTCTTTAAAAGATCTAACACTCCTCGGTTACTATTAATAATTTAGCTATGTTCAGTTTCTTTAATTTTGTTTAGAATAATCTTTAACAGATTAAAAAAAATTTTACTAAATGAGGTATAATAGTACAGGGGTCAGCAATGTGGTGCCCGCGAAACAATTTTAAAGTGCCCGCCGTTCAAATATCTAAATTTTAGACATTTGAACAACAAACACTCACATTTGTAATGAATAATTTAATTTTTTAAAATAGAAATCATAAAACCTTAAAAATGAAAAACTGAGCAGCCTTCTCTGTCAACAACATCGCTCTCCCCTCATTGTGAGTCAGCTTCTTTTTCCTGCTCTCAAATTGAACCCTCTTTGCGCTTCGACACATGATTGTGAATCTTTGTTTTCCAATATGAAATACTTAAAATCAAAGTACTGATCACACCTCACTGACACTCATTTGGACCAATTCTTGAGAACTGGGAATACAATTTATGTGTCATATTACAACGAGTTGGTGGCAGATTTGCAAATATCAAATATCGCATTATCAATTTTAAGCTTGTTTTGTTTAAATCAAAATTTGAATTTATGTATTAAAAATTTATGTCACATTATTTTCATGTTTAAATATTAATACCCCCCCCCCCTTCCTTCTGGTCATCCAGCGGTGCCCACCGAACTCTCGCATTTCTGAAATATGCCCTCCTAGTAAAAAAGGTTGCCGACCCCTGTTATAGTAGTTGGTACTACATGGGACAAACCTAAATTTAATTGGTACTTTATGGAATTTATGATAGGAATTTCCTACCATCTGTATAATGATACAACAACCAATTTAATCTAATGGTTCAATTTTGCAAAGATTGCTACAGATTACGGTAATATAAAAGAATGCAATAAGAAGTAACTGATAAACTCCTTTTTTTTTCAATTCTTGACTTAGGCCACTTTCATAATCACCAGCACATATTCCGGCCACTTTCATAATCACCAGCACAGTTTCCGGATTTGAGGCGTCTGGATTTGGGAGGCTGTACTGTATATACATACATATATATATATATATATATATGTGTTTGTGTGTATATATACATATATATGTGTATGTACATATGTATATATACATGTGTGTATGTGTATATGTATATATGTGTGTATATATATATATGTATATGTAAATGTGTATGTAGGTACATGTATGTATATGTTCATATATTTGTATGGCTGCTCCATACTCTTGAAACTTAATCACTTAATAAAGTCATCTTCAATATGCATTTCTTGGAAAGAGATTTTTTAATGAATTTGATGTATATTCAAAAGAAATTCTGAATAAATATACAATCGGAAATTTTGTCTACTATAGAAAAACAATAAATTGTTAATAAAATGCAACAAAATTAACTGTAGAAAATTTGATGTTTTTCTTCATAATTGTACTAGAATTTCGTGCCAAAACTTTTGGAAAGCCTAAGAAGTCAGAAAAAATGTCTATCTACTATTTGAGTATTTACACATTTTTTCTATTTAAAAAATTAAAGCTTATTAAAACTATTTCATTTTAGTTCCTACGCGTCCAGAGCTTACAGCTCAGTTGATTCAGGAAGAGCCTACTCTTGTAGCACAAGTACAGTGGTCTCGTCCCACCCACATATACGGGCAGTTGATGAGTTACAAACTGCGGTTTGGCCGTTCAGATACTCAGCAAATGGAGGAGAGAGAAATTAATCCCCTGGATCAAGTTCATCAGATCCCTAATTTAGGTTTGAAGATTTTACTTTTTTTAAATGTTGATTTATTTTATATCAAATTAAGATTTACCCTTTTTTGTGTGTGTTTCAAATATTTTTATTATTATGTGTGGAAAATAAAAAATTTTGTTTAATAGTATTAAGTTGTTCACATGGCGATAACCAAAAAATATTTAAATTTAATACGATGTTTATACTTAAAAGTAAAAGAATTTCTCTGTAAAATTGTGTATGTGTATACAAAAAAATATTCATTTTTTGTAATAATATGTTGCATTTCAGATCGAGGAGCAAGGTATGAATTTTACTTATCTGGAAAGAATGGTTTAGGCTGGGGTCAAGAGGCTTATACCTATCTGGATACTCCTGAAGGAGGTAGGTTTTCTAATTCCATATTTAAACTATGCTTCTCTACTGTAAGTGTTGAAGTTAAATTTTATCTACTAAACATTTTCAAATTTTTGTTAAATGTATTATGTCATTTAAATGCAGTGTTTGTTGTATCAAGAAACTTAAAATATTGAAGTGCCTTTGATAATCAACAGTAAACACTGTAAAGTGTACTTTTGGCTTTCAAAGGCATTGTTATGAAGGCACTGTAAAATTTCTAGTGAACTTTGTCTTTTTAGATGAACTACCATTAAGGAAAAGGCCCTAAATTTTTTAAAGCTCATTGTTGGCCTGATTAAAACAATAAATAAGATATGGTAGATATTTTAAAAAGCATCATTGCAGAATGTAGCAGTGGACTGAAGCAGCAGCAAGTAAAAGAAGCAGTCTCTCTTAAAAATAAAATGTAGATTTAATTCCTCTTTAAAAGATAAGCCACCACAAAAATTAACTCGAAATAACATCGAGCATCGACAATAGCTTTCTGCCTGACACAATGCTCCGACTGACCCGAGAGCTAAGTAAAGCCAGCACGTTATATACATTCAAAAAAACCATATGTGCGTTTGGCCGATTTGCATAAACGTAATTACAAATGCAGAAAACAGAAAAAGTTAAGGCCAAATAAACATCAATATAATTGTCACACAAAAGAACACTTACAATAAATAAAAAAATATTACAAAAATATATAAACATTGAAAATAAGAAATGTTAAATTTAAACATCGCAATTAGTAATAGCAACTGAACATCAGAATTTGTGATCATAATGAAATGGTTACATTATGTCATTCCTGAAGCTTGTACCTCATACGATGTATGGAAAAAACGATGTAAAGTTTAATTTCCAAATGGGAAAGATGGAAAGTAGGGAGTATCCCAACACTCATAAATCCTTTTATGACAAAAATATTTTGTCTTTAAACCTTATTTTAAAACCAACTTTTTCTTCATCATTAATTTTATGCTCTAAATCCTAAATTTCAACTATTTAAGTAACATTTATTTTGGATTACAAATCTTTTTAAATACTAGCTTTAATTATTAGCTGACCAAAAGACATGCTTATTTGGGAGACATTTTGGGAACTTTTTGCTCTGAACTTGCATCTCAAGTTTATTGGCCATTACACATGATTCTTGATTATGCCCTTGTTTATGGACTCTTCATGGCTTCTGTATAATATAGATGCATTAAATTTCTATAGATGGAGTTAAATTGAATAAATAATATAAACCTACATTCTATGACCATATTTGAATAATGAGATGAAAGTTACATTGCATTGGGTGGCTCCTCCTGTGAGCATTTTTCATCATTTCTTTAGAATGTCTATAGTTTATCACAAATTCATTCTCTTCGTGGTCAGTTCAAAGAACCAGAAATATATTTGTTAATTAATTGCATTTAAAATGTAAAGTTATTTGTATATCGTAGTGTTTTCCCCAAGATAAAGCAGTATAAGATTTCTCATTTATAGATGGTACTGAGAGATTGAAGAACGTTAATTTTTTAATGAAAAGGATGCTTTTCATCATGGTTTTCACTCATATTAATCTAAGTTGTGATTTAATCTTAAATTTTATTTAATGCATATTTGATTGATTGAAACTAGCTTTAAATAGCTGACACTCATATTTAAATTTAAATAGGTTTTGGCAACAAAATTTTGTACAAAAATAAAATCAGTTTGAAAGAAATTGGGTAGAATAAATTTTTTTCCACTAATGAAAATAAGGTAGGGCTCTCATAGAGCCCCCCCCCCCCCCCCCAAAAAAAAAAAAAAAAAAAAAAAAAAAAAAAAAAAAAAACTGGCCTGGGCATTTAGCCTTTCTAAAAATGAATTGGTGAAACACTGTATGGCATTGTTCTGTCTGCTGTGTAAGAAATAAATTAGTTTGAAAAAAATATGGTATAGGATAAATTTTTCACCAGTGAAAAAAGTTCAAGGCTCACTTAGGGCTAGGGCTATAAGAAAGTGGCTAGGGCAACTTAACCTTTTTAAAAATGCATTGGGGAAATACTATCTTCTCCAATGCAGCAGACGGTTACTTGACATTATCCTTACCGTCATATGAAACCGCAGATATGCTGGCCACTTTTCTGGGAGCACTGTATAAGTGAACCAGCATTACCTCCCTTTGGGCCGGTCCCGTAATTTTGAACCGAGTCAAGTGACGAGACTGGAACACTTGACCCCCGCACCTCCAGACGTAAATTCGAGAACTTGGAGGACATTGCAGCCACACCCTATTTTACGTGCCCCGGCTACCATTAGTGAACATGGCAGTGGATTTTGTCAGCGACCGGCCTCGAACCCGCAACCCTCAGATCACTGGCTCGACGCCTTTGCCAACCGGGCCACCACGCCCTGGGGAAACACTATTCATAGCACTATTCTGTCTGCTGTGTATCTGCTGATGAGGCCATGAAGATGAAATCTCAGTGAAACCTTAATGCATGACTGCTTTTAAATGTATTACAGATGTATGTCATAAATAGCAAACTCTAAAATAATATCCATTTATGTTTTATGCATTCATAACATTTTCAATATGAAATGATACTTTTGTAATCCCATATTCATAATAATAAATAATTCTATTTTCAGTACCTACTGCTCCTCCACAAAACCTCTCTCGAAGACTCCAGAGTCCTACAGGGGTTGTTATCACATGGGGTCCACCATTAGCTCAGTTCAGAAATGGTCGCATAACTCACTACAGCATAAAATTTCACAAGACATCTGATGGTTCTGTAACTGAAAGAAATACCACTGAAACCCGGATGGTTTTCAGGTTTGTATTTAAATTATTTTGCAATTTGAATATTTATGATAATTTTTTAAGAATGTCTCATTCATCTAACCCAGGGGTTCCCAACCTTTTTCCTACATAGAGCCCTTTTAAAAGAATGATTATCTTCATTAACCCTCTATCATTTTACTCCATAATATACAGCATGCAACATAATTATGATACTAATAATGGCACATAAAACACTTAAAGATAACAATTTGACTAAGGATATGAACAAAAAATTAGAAAAAAGTGGTTCATGAGGTTTATGTTTTATTATTTTTGTACTATTTTCAATTTTAATTTCACAAATGTAAACAAGATTTCAGAAACAGATTGTAATTGCACAAACATCACCAAGAGAAAAATGAAACTGCTTCTGATTGATCGCATCGGGAGGATCCATGTGCTATTTAAGGTCCAGTGGATTTCCCCTGTTCTGCCTAGTGTTGGTACGCAAATAAAAGCTGATGGCAGCATTTGAAGCATATACAAAAGCATCATGACATTCGACTTTAGATGTGTGGATCACTCCACCCAATGCAAATCTGTATTTATACATATTAAAACAGATATTATTATCTGATAACTAGCTGAATACCCGTGCTTCGCTATGGAGTACATTCAAATGAAATACAACAGCCAAGGTATGCAATTAATGCCAAAAGAATTATAAAAATTGTAACAAATATTTTTATAGAAAAAAATATTCAAATTAAATATTATAGAACATACTAAAGAATATAGTACAGTTTCAGGAACATTTCTTTTACTGTATTTTAATTTCTTTTTGGATAATGTCCAATCGTCTGCCGCATTAGAGAGAAAGAGAAATTTTTTTATTTGTCAATTTATTTTGTTATACACATGACACAAAATTAGTTTAAAGTATCAGAAAAAGAAAAGATACCATGTGATCAGCTTACTTGGTTTCTTTGGTAATGCAGATGCACTTGCTCTCACATTTGAAACCTAATGCAGGATTAACACAAATAATATAAATAATTCAACACGAAACAATACATGTAAAAAAGGCATAGACAGCCGAACAAATTAGCAGAAAAACAACCCTAGCGTTGAAAAATTTTAACTTTTCAATAAAAGATTGTGCAGTTGCAATAAATACTCATACTAAAAACAGATGAATATAACTAAAAAGTAAATAATTCAACAGAGAAAGATAATTTCTAACAGGAAGAATGCAGACAAAATAAACCGAAATCAGGCACTTAGGGCTAAACACATAAATGCAAGATTCTGTAGCAATAAAAGAACAAAACCATATAACAAGGCAACTGACTGGTCTCTTCATCAGGAGGCCTAACCAAATCAGTTAAAATGTTAGACCTGCATCCTATTCAGAAAGTTCCCCCTTGAGGTAACTGATTTGGTAAGGCCTCCTGATAAAGAGACCAGTCAGTTGCCTCATTATATGGTTTAGTTCTTTTACTTCTACAGAATCTTGCATTTATGGTGCGTTTAGCCCTAAGTGTATGATTTCGGTTCATTTTGTCTGCATTCTTTCTGTTAGTAATCATCTTTCTCTGTTGAATTATTTACTTTTTAGTTATATTTCTAATGCAGGATTGTTTTTTAATCAGGAACGACATCAGTTACTTAACACATCCTAATTGCCCTCTGTGTCGCAGTAACAGGATTGTTGTTTTTAAAGAAATCCTCGATAACAAAACCTAGATGTTTACTGGTCCAACTCATGGTGTCTACTGACAACTAGACAATCTGCCCAAATTGTTGCCACCTCCCATGCTGCCCTACCCCTACTACTCCCTTACCAGTGACCTTCAGAAATGTGAGAATCCATTCTGCTGAACCCTGTGTAATCAAATAAAATCAGCCCACAATTGATTTAGAAATGTAATTCAAAATTATTATTTTTAATTTTCTGTGACTGCTAACAGTATGTTTTTTTTTCCTTTTAGTAATCTAGATGAAAACACTGAGTACACATTCCAAGTCTGTGCATACACCTCAAAAGGAGGTGGTCCGTGGAGCCCTAGAATGACTGTTCAAACACCGGGGGATGTTCCACCTGCACCAACGAATGTCCAAGCAGTTGCAACGTCAGATCAGTCCGTAGAAGTCTGGTGGGACCAAGTACCATATTTCTTGGATATTCTAGGATATGAAGTAAATAACTGCTTTATATCTATGATGTTGTAAGAGTTATAACTGCCACATTTTCTGTTTTTTAATCATTTTTGTAACCATAAAATACAGCTTGCTTGATGTGGAATTTAACCAATTAATCTAACTAATTTTATCCCCAACCTCTAGTTTTGTGGACAGGTTTGCTGTGCCCTCACACTACCAAACTTATGCACATTTTATAAGCAATAATTATGACATATCTCCCACAGAACTGCACACAAAGAACTCCTGACTCTTAATCAAAATAATTTGTTCAAGCACCAATTTGATAACTACTCTGCCTCACTGTCTCATTTTTCCTTCTCTACAATCCTTTGCTTACCATATTTTTTCCACATTCACAATAGTCTGGTCCAAACTAAATTTTGATCATTTTCAATTAATTCTCAGCTTGGCAACTTTAGTATATTTTTGCATGATATTTCCCATATCCTTTGCAGTCTATTTTTTTACTCCTTTCTATAAATCTAATCTGAATTAATTTTAATCATTTCTAATTAATTCTCAGCTAGACAACTTTAATATATTTTCCTTAAGCCTTTGCAACCTAATCCTTCAGAGTAGGTTGGAAATATTTATGGTTTTTATTCCTTCAGAGTAGTCTAGCCTAAATTCATGTTTGATCATTTCCAATTTATTCTCATCCAAGTGAACTCATTTTTCCTTACATTTATCCTCAATTTGTGATACAAAGTAAAGTAGCTTTCACATAAAATATTTCTCGATCATTTGTTAATAAATTATCACAGTTTAAATTTAAAATTTTTATTAAAGAATAATTCTTAGATTTGTTTAAAGCAGCGTTTCTCAACCTTTTTTCTAATCTTGTACCCCTTGGTAAATATTTTTCACAGATTGTGTGGTGGATGTTAAGCCACAGAGATTATGCAAATCACAGTGTGTTAAAATGATTTTAATTAAAGTCATATAGAAGAAAAATAACTGAAATAAGGTATAGGATTTTTTTTTATAAAGCAGTCATAAAAAAAAAAATTGAAATTGGGAAATCAATTTGTTTTTCATGCAGTTTGGGAAGAGGAGGGAAAGTGACATAGAATCTACTCAGACACAAATTCAGGAGCAATAAATAAATCATGATTTAATCAACTTTTGTGTTCATAATATTGATATTCATGTACATATGAAACTGAAACTGTTATAATTTATTTATGTGGAATATTTCTTTAAAATGTCATCCTCTCAACAGACAGGGAAGTGAATAGGATTGTACAGACTATCTTCATCAGCTGTGGCTAATGAGGATTCTATACAATGCATACATTAAAATCTCCTTAATTTTTAGTTCAAAATCTAAGTATGAACTAAGTAACATTAATAACTTTAACTGGGTATATTGAAATAAAATAAAATGACTGGCCCTTATTATCTTCCATCCTAAAAGAGCAACTTGGATCACCTTAGTTTAATTTAATCACGTACCTTTGTTTCATTTATCCATGTTATTTAATCCCAGAAAAATATGCTTGGCTTGCATTTTATGTGGACTCAATCCAAGATAAACATGCACAAAAATGGAAAGTTAGATAAAATAGAATATGAAAGCAAAGTGCCTGTACAATATGTGTGCAAAGACATACTAAATTATAAAGTAATCTAATATAAAATAGGAAAATGTAAATGCAAAAATATAGTTGTAAGTATATTTTAAAATAAGATACAAAAGTAATAATTTATTATGTAAATAAATAAATATATATATTTAATGTTACATAATATAATACATTATTTAATATATATATATATATATATATATATATATATATATATATATACACACACACACACACAATTGGATATAGAAAATAGAATAGAATAAAATAAGCAAAACAGATAACCCTCAGTTGATACTACTCATTGCCTATGAATTTATATGAATTAACCATTGTCATATAGGACCTGCAGAAAAAATGTAAAATGTTTCATTTTAATTATATTGTGCTAAGTATGAAAAATATTCGAATTTGAAAAGGGAGAGAAAGTTTCCTAAATATTTGATTTTTTGACGACTTAACATTTGGAAAAAATTAACTGTACAGTAATCAGAGATATGAATAGGTTGCTGTTAATTAAACTGCAAGGGTCCATTCTAAATATGCTCAGATATTCATGTGTGAAACATTTTCAGGTTTTGTACATTCAATCTCCTGTGGAAGATCTAGATAAATGGAGCAATAAGAGTGTGCCTTTAACATGGTCTGCTGAACTTACTGGTCTAGACAGCCATGCAATGTATGCCATAAGAGTGGCAGCTAGAACACGGCAAGATTTAGGCCGCCTCTCTGAACTTATAACTGTTCGAGTTGCACCAACAGGTATGCCTTACTTGAAATTTAGTTATCACATTATAGTAATAAATCTTTATAGTAATCATCAATGCTTTTATCTTCTCAAACCATAAAAGCCAGCATAGTATGACCAAAGGTCTTAAAAAGCTATTCTAAAATTTGGAATGGGTATAAGCTTTTCCAACCTCTCAACTGCAAATCGCAAGGCTGAAAAAAGATCAACTTCTGAAGCTGTATTTATGTGATTGAGACAAAACTAATTTTATTAAAGTTATGATAGATAAATGTTTGCTTAATTTTCTTAAAGGCACTCTGAAAAATTCAAAAAAAGGTTTCAAATTGCAATGACCAAAATACAGTTATCACAGAAAAGATTTTTCTTGTGCTAACTTGTTCAGTGGTCTGTCAATTTTGGTTTAGGATTGAAATATTGCAAAGCTCTCAGATTATAAAGTAATGCTCTTGTCTTGCTGGAAATCAGTTTTGTAGTACTAGCAACTGTATACTGTAAATCATTAAGATGACTCCCTACATTTGGAGTCAATTTTTTCATGATAAAATAGTACTTAAAATTAAAAAATGAGCAAATTCCTGTAAATACCATACTTTTTTATAAATTGGTCAATTTGAAGTAATTTTTAATGACGTTTAGCTTTTTAGCTAAACGTCACTCTGCACAAAATCTCTGCCTATCACTCTGCACAAAATTCTAATGCTACTATCTTAATTTCCTTCTCACACATGTTATATATGACAGTTAATTTCAAAATGACTTACAATTTAAGAGAAATTTTAAAATGTAAAATTGATACAGACAATTTCATGTTCCAATATGAAAATTTTCCCCGATTCGTCATTCCTTTCCTTATAAAAACAGCCCCAAATAAAAAACTATTTATCGTGCATCAATTATTGTAGGTTATGTCATTAACAACAGCATCTAAAACATGTCCTGAAAATTTCATCTAATTATATGCATTATTATGTGAGATATCATGATAACAGTAGAGATTTGGGCTAAAAAACATAATTCTGAGAAAAACACAAGTAAAGTTTTTAAAAAGCAATGTAAACAAACGCTAGAGTGAATGACGAAGTTGACAATTTCTATCAAGAAATCAATTACATAACTGCAGCAAAGTAATGGCTGTGCACTAGCAACATTATGGCACATATTTATCAATTACAGAAAAAAATTGTTAAAGCTAGAATCTGCAATTTACGGTAACTTCCGGTTTGAAAACCAAACTTGTGGTTCAATTTTGTAACAGATGATGTTTTTAAAAATAGCAATAACTCTGCTTCTAATTGATGTAAAATGAAAATCAAAATGGTTTTGAAAAGAGAAAAGATTAAATTACACGATCTTGCAAAAAATAACTAACAACTAAAACTTTTGACTAAAATAGTCAAAAAATGACATTTTCAACGTAGGCAGTCATCTTAAAAAAACTTGTAATATGGTTAAAAATTTCTGAGTTTATCTTCAGAAGGTGTGAAAAATCATAAAACATAATTAGAAATAGATTGTAAGATGTATTTATTTAAAGAGCTTTAATCATGTATCTAACTTTACCCAGATGTGCCAACTCAATTAAGAGCTCAAGATGTAACAACTCACAGTATGTCTTTGTCATGGAGAAGACCATCCAAGTTAGATCCTATTAAATACAAGGTATGCCAAACTTCACTTAAAGTAAAAGCATGCTTTAATTTATAGCATGTTATGCATAATGTGTTATATCACCAAATTAAACACTTTTAATTGAGGGAATGTAAATTTTTTTTTAATACTATGATTTTTTATTTATAGTTAAATCTTCTTTTTCTAGAAATATCTTTTAAAGTGATTTTCTCTTTGATTAATAATTATGATAAAGATAATTATATACATTAAAAAAACAAAAAATGAATGAAACTGAATTTATTTTACTTTGCTTTTGAAATCATCTAATTATAAAGCAAGCGTTTTTTATGCTATTGGAATAAAATTTAAAATATTTAGTTTTTTAATAAAGCCAGAAAAGTCAGAGAAAATATTAAATTTGAGTTCTAAATCTTCCATGAAAAACTATTAAAAATGTTCTGTTATTTTTAATATATAATTGAAAGCAATGCTCAAGTAATAAACAAAAAGCCTCACATTTTATCTTAGGCTTTACTTAACTAAAGGCTTTATATAACTTTTAAGAATCAGAAAAATCAATTTTTATAACACTCAGGTATTTACATTGTGTTCTTAATTTTGATTTTTCGTACATTAATCAATCTTTTCAAAGGTGTAGTATCTATTGGATTGTATTCAATTGTTTTCTCACCAAGCTTTTAATTGAGGCTAAATCATACTTTTTTTTTGTCTTAGATATCCTATGGAGCCCATAAAGAATTTTATGACAGCCAAGGCAATTTGCAGAAACTGCCCATACCCACTCACACAGTATTTGTGAATGCTAATGTTACTGAATACCATGTGGACAATTTAATGCCTTTTACTAGCTACCAAGTCAACATTACTGCTATTCCCGGTGATGAAAGCTTCAGACCTCCAGCCAAAATTACTGTTACCACTGCTATGGCTGGTAAAAAAATTTTGGGTTTTTCTATCTTTTGATTTGTGCTATAATTACTAATTGATACATGCAGTAGACTGCCATATAACAAGAGTTCATACAACATGTTAAAAACAGTGCGATGACTTTATTCATATACAGTCGATTCTGGTTAATTGGACCACTGGTTAATCGGACCAGCTGCTTATTTGGACCGAATCCCATCTGGTACCATAAGGCATGTTTGTTTAATCGGACCAGCTGGTTATTAGGAGCAAAATGATTGCATCCCGGTGTGGTCCGATTAACCGGAATTGACTGTTATGCGCTATAAAATAAAATGAGGAAATTTCCCTTTTAAACCTGTACATACATTTATTTTTATGCACATGGGGTTTTTAATGATTTTGATGTAGTAGTTTTACATTGCTTTGTCAATTTAATTATATATTCTATGTGTAAATCTTTATAAGTAAATTTCTATACCTTCACATCATTTGCATCATGCAAGATTTTTACTCCTACAATATGATTTCCTATACCACGATTTCATACATCGCGTGACATGTTAATTGTGTTTTATGTAAGTCTACTGTATATATGTTCAGACCTGCCAACTTTCCGGATTTACCCTAGCAATGCCGGATTTTGAATGCATCTTCCGGGTTTCTGGAATGGACACTATTATTACCAGATTCCGAAGCGTAAAAAATAACGCTGGTTTTAACAATCCCTCACAGTAATGCACAGTATTTCCTATACCGCGATTTCATACATCGCATGACATGTTAATTGTGTTTTATGTAAGTCTACTGTATATATGTTCAGACCTGCCAACTTTCTGGATTTACCCTAGCAATGCCGGATTTTGAATGCATCTTCCGGGTTTCCGGAATGGACACTATTATTACCAGATTCTGAAACGTAAAAAATAACGCTGGTTTTAACAATCCCTCACAGTAATGCAGAGTGTGAGAGGATTTTTAGTTACATAACAAAAATACCTACTCAGTTCAGGTCATCTGTGTCAAGGGAAACCTTAGAAAATTTGCTAGTATGCAAATCAAACCCACAAGGACACTGTTATGTAGAACAATTTGACAATGAATTTTTAAAAAGAGCAAAATCAGCTACAGTAAATGCTGCAAAAATTCCAAGATTTTCTGTAATTAATTGAACAAACATTATAAAGAAATAGAAGTACTCAAAATATAGACTGCTGGGGGTCCCTGATAGTGTAAATATGATGTACATTAAAATATATGATTACAAATTTCAAATATATATAACTTTTGTTTAATATTATAATTTCAAGATAAGCTGAACAGTAAGGAAATATTTTGAACTATGTAATATTATTAAAGATATCCTATAAACTATAAGTAAGTATACATTATAATTCTTTTATTATAATTTTTTACTATACTGTTTAGTGTTATGTCGTTAATTTTATGCACGGTAGAATATTGCAGGATTTTGCTCTTACTGAGGTTGGCAGGTCTGTATGTTTTTAATCTTAGGAATTTTGTTTTTCTTATTTATATATTAATCTAAATTTTATCCAGTCACATTCGTTGTTTAGTTAAATTATTGTATGATTAACTAAAAATAACTTATGCCATTATTTTAAGAATATTTCCGATTATTTTAGGTGATTTGAAAATTTAGGCACTAAAAAAATGTAATACTTTGTAAATAGACTGATCTTTTGATTGTCTATGTCATTAAACTCATATGAAAATTGACTGATTTTATTCATAAGCACTAATTTTATTCATCAATAATATTAGCACTACTGATGTAGAAGCAATGCTAATCCCTCAAATGACATTATATTTAAACTCCGTGTCAAATTTCAATAAAAGGTATCCAAATGAAGTAGTTTAAATGATGTATATTAATATTTTTATACCTATTCATACTAACATGCAAGTAATTAACTTATATATTGTTTTTACATTCGTCATGCTGTAATCTTTTTCAGCTCCAAAACCAATGGTAAAACCAGATTCTTTTGGTGTCAAGAATGGATGGGAGATTACTGTAATATTGCCAAAGGCTTCAGAAGAATATGGGCCTATTAGTCACTACTTTTTAGTAGTCGTTCCTACAGAGGAAGCTTCAAAAGATCCTGGTGAATTCACGATTGATGAGGTATAAAGATACATTAGCTGGAAAGCTTTTTAGGATAGTTGTTTTGAATACCATATGATTTTTACTTTCTCATTTAATTTTTTGTGTTCTTAAATTATGTAAAAAAGGAATTAAGTCTGAATTTTGTTTAAATCAAAAATATTAATAGTTATGCTTCTTAGCATCAGCATGAGATTAATTTTACGCATTACACCAATTTCACTACAATTGTTTAACATTTTCTTTCAATAGTTATATTTATGTTAGTCTCCTTGTAATGAGTTGGGGTATTTATGAAGAATTCTTGAAAATTATAAAAGGTTAACACTTATTTGGTGCTTAAAAGCTTATAATTATCAAGAATTCTTGAAAATTATAAGAGGTTAACACTTTTTTTTTTTGGTGCATAAAAGCCTATAATTATGAAAGAATTACACAGTAGAGTTAAAACAGTACATCAATGTACTTTTAATAGCTGATATCTGATCAAATAAAATGTAAAAAATCATTATAAGTAGTTTAAATCTCATTGTAGCTTTCCAGCCATCCAGAATGATGTGAATTTATTTCCTGTCTGCTCTTTAGCTAGTCTTCATTGTTAAAATTTTGTAAAGTGGCTAAAAATTTGTGGTACAAAATTAAAATTCAGTAGTTTTCAATGCTATGTGTAAAATCCTATTATTGATCCTTAGCTCTTTTTAAAAGTAGTCATTTAAATCAAGATAATTATTATCATTTCTAATTTGATTTTTCATGTATGATAGAAGATTTGTTTTTTATTAATATTTAAAGTTTCACTTTGCTAGAAATATTTTTACATCACTTAATCAGTAGTGAACAATAAAATTTCCATCCTCATTAATAATGTAAGGTGCCTTGTTATGTATTGTTGAATAACAGACTCAATGAGTCCCTAATATATAACTACAAATCATTTACAAATCCTCCATATTCCTATCAGGTTAAAGAATTAATATGAATCCCCCTTTCAATTGAGGTGGTGAAAGGCAAAGTGGTTTAAGTCCAAAGCATTTTACTGCAAAAACTATAAAAAATTCCACTATAAATTGAACAAATTATAATTCATAATAATTATTATAATATTGCAAACAATAATTATTTGTGATACCACTATAAATTGAACATGGAGATTACATTTTTGCCCTCAAATAAAGAAAGTTGAAAATGTGACTTACACCACTTTGCCTTCACCGCCTCAGTTATAGAAGTTAATTTTAGTACAGTCATACCTCGGTACTTGTCTGCTTTGATACTTGTCAGATTTCAACATGAAGAAATGCTGCAGTATTTATCATACATATTAAACCATGGATAAGACAAAATGGTGCCCCTGCATCCTGTCTCTCCGGACAAAAAGAAAGACCAAAATAGGTTGAATTACAAAATTTTGTTCAAAAGTATCACCCTGACAAAGCTTTAGTAAGCCGAAATGTGGACTTGTTTAAGGATCAAACAATGTCTCACTTCAGAAACATTTTGAAACGTATTCAGAAGCAAGCTTCTTTTGATAGGTTTGTAATGAAACTCTCGAAATGTGAGTCTACAACAAGGATCGGGGATGTTAAGAGACAAAAAAGAAAAAGAATCCCTGTGCAAGCGTTTGATGTTTTATTAGGAGACTCCAGTTCCAAGCAATAACCCCACTCCTTCTGTACTTTGCCACGATCCCATTAGGCCATCCACTCCTTTCAGTACAGGTTGAGTGAAGATAATTTTATTTCATCTAATTATTGTTTAAATTATGTTTGTTTAGTTTAAAGATTTTATATAAAAAAACAACCTATCAGTTTATAAACTGCAAATGTGAAATTTCTGGTTTTTAGGCACAAATTAATTCAATTGACATTACTCCTTATGGGAATGGAACCAATTAATGACAAGTACCAAGGTACCACTGTATTAAATATTATTTACCATGTTGACATTCTTATAATTGCATATGAGGGGTATAGATTAATTTCAGTTATAAAATATGATGTTTGTCAATGCTTGCAGAATTCCTT
This sequence comes from Dolomedes plantarius, assembly GCA_907164885.2. Classification (NCBI taxonomy): domain Eukaryota; kingdom Metazoa; phylum Arthropoda; class Arachnida; order Araneae; family Dolomedidae; genus Dolomedes; species Dolomedes plantarius. The sequence goes on along the minus strand of OU015499.1, from coordinate 103,332,500 downwards.
ACATTGTTTTTGTAAATGTTTGTTTACAGCTGTCTGCTACTCCCTCTGATCAAGTCGGGCCGTATATTGCTGCAAAATTTTTGCATCGGTCCATGCCTGAAATTTTCCCTTTAGGTGATGGTAAAAACTACCATGGTTACGTGAATCGAAGACTTCAGCATGATCAAAAATACAGCATATTTGTGCGAGCAGTTGTAGATACTCCTCAAAAGGTATTCAAAGCAAAGTTTTCACCAGGGCCTAGTTGTTTTAAATGGAAATTTCCATTTTTTTGTCTTTTTTTTATTATCATCAGTTTTTTTTTAAATTTATTTAAGGGGGTCCAGGACACAAAATTCTTCAAATTTTCGAAAAACGTTTATTGCATTAAAATTTTTTCTGTTATTTGTTGCTTAAAATGATGCTTAAATCATGTTTCTATTTTAATTATAACAGGAGATATTAGTTTTTTGTTTTGCAACATTCTAATAGCAGCCAATCTTTATTTAAACCTCTGAATGTGTTTTTCTGCATGATGGGTTTTTTCACCATTTCCCGTCTTTAAATTGTTATAAGTCAAGAATCATTAAAGATAAATGATTCAATCTTGGAACATATCATTTTCAATTATTTAATTTTAATCCAGTAAATTTGAAAAAAATATTTACTTTTGAAAATATGATTTTTTAAAAATAAGTTACATAATTTTTTTTGAAATTTTTACTCTAAATATTTTAAATTTTTTAAAATTAATATTTTTAAAAATATTGAATCAAAATTAAAACTTATATACTTCTGTTTAATTAAATGAAAAAAATTAAATTAGACAAATAATAATTCAAGTTATAACGATTTTTTAAAAATTTTAAATTAAAATTTTTTTTTTTAACTTTATAAGAAGTTTTTTGATGTGATTTTGTTTACAAACTATATGGTTAACCATCACAAAAAAATTAAAAATTTTGGTTCAAATGTGTCCTGGACCCCCTTAATCTATGCATATGTTTGTAAATTAAATTTGTAATTTAATGATGTACTGGAAATAAACTAAATTTAATGCTGATCTGCACAATGAATAATCTAGTTGGATAGTGTTAAGTGTTGTGCTAAGCAGGGATAGCATTATTATCAGACAAAGGATTGTTTCTGAAAAAGTTGATTTTAGGTAATAAGCATTCCTCGACAATTGATAATGCTTTTAAAGAAATTTTGATTATGGGGGGTGGGAGATATTTGAGGAGTAAATGAACAGATATTTGAACAGAAGCAAACATGCAACTGAAAACCTAGGTAGCCCATGATTAGGCTGCTGATCAGGCTTTCAGATATATCTATGAATGCAGTTAGAGCAATACTGGGCAATAAAATGCAGATGTGCAATAATTGAAAAGTACCATCCGTAGGAAGCAAATTTTAAAATAACAAATGAATTTGATAAGACCTTTATAAAAAAATTTAAATTTTAAATTAAACCACAATGAATTAAATATATTCTGGATCGGTATAGGATGACTATCTTCATATTGCAAAGATAACTTTCTTTTCATTTTTTTTCTTTTTATTACGTACGTAAAGCTAGCTTTTCTTCTTAACATTAAAAAAGTTAAGTAATAAATATATTAATTATTCATTTTTAATGCAATAAAATTTTAAATTACTTTTTTTTTTAACTTGTTTCTCTATACTTAAACATTCTAGGCACTCTTATTCTTTGCATGCTATTGGTCTTTTGTATTAATACCATACTTTTATATATCACTATAATGAAAGCCATTTTCCTGATATAGTAGATCTCTCTTATGTATTATTAATGAACAAGATATGAATGCAGCTTAAAAGGAAAATATATCAGTTTTTTTTTATGTTAATGTGCAATAAATTAAAAAGTAGTTTGGTGGTATATATGACTGTCTAACCTGGAATTTATTATTTGTTTATCACATAATGATACAATACTTCTATAATATTACTTAATACATTGGACTGTCATTCTTTCATACTATCTGTGTGTCATCCAATTTCAGAGTCTCTATACCAGCAGCCCTTTCTCTGATCCCCTGAGTCTTGATATGACTCCCATTAGAGGACCAGCTCCTACCTTTGAACCAGGTTTCAGAGACCGAAATGATCACCCAGACATGTCCCATATCGATGGCAATGCCGACAAAGCTCAGATCATTTGGATTGTTGGGCCAGTAATAGCTCTGATTTTGATAACTTCCTTAGTTGCCGGATTATTCTTAGTAAAGAGGTGAGAAAGGGATTGCTTTTGAACGTAATTGATGCAATACCTTTTTTTTTTATCCAAGTGCATTGGTGTCTTTTTATGTAAACTAGTGTTTAATGTCAGAAAAGGTTATGGATCTAAATTTATTTATATATATGTGCACAAATATTTACATGCATGCATATATGTAACGATAATGTCCCAACGCCCCACCTTTATTAATCTAACGCATAGTCAAAATTATCCTTGTTTCCTCTCAATAAAGTACAGTCCCTTATTGCATGCATGGTAAAGTTATTTTTAGACATCAACCCCTTTTCCAAACGCACGGTAAAGTTATTTTTAGATATGAGTCAAGCCACATGTGCTTAGGTTGCCATGTGAAAAATCTTATGACATTGCATCATACATTTACGTGTTTGGTTCTGGCCAATTTTAGACTCTAGCGCCCCCATGGTATAAAAGTATTGAGCAGCATTTTGGTGGCTTCCTTCCTCGCTTGCTCTTCTGGCTGGCCTCCTTCATGTGTCTTTCGTACTTTGAATTTTGTCCACGTCCTGATTCTGCTACTATCCTATAATGTACCATTCTGTCTTTTCACTGCCCTGGCAGCCAGCCCAGTGGCTTATTTAGTCTTTAACGTTCAACTATGTATTACCGTGTACTTTCGTTGTGTTAAATCTTTTGTGTTTGTCCTGCGGAATATCTTCATTATCCAGAATCATCAAATAAATAATGTGTATCTCCGTTGCTTCCTGTTGTGCTCTTCACTCTGGCCTCTACACTGAGTTTAAAGTTAATCATGTTACATATATATATATATATATATATATTTTGAAACTTCTCTAGCTGGCCACCCCTCTAAATAGCCATATTTTGTTCCTAAGCAAGTATAACATGGAAATTTCTCCCCTTTGATATAGTAAACAACCCCATCAATTTATAAACTGCCTAGTAAAAAGTGAAATGTCTGGTTTTTAGGAACAAATTAATTCAATTAACATTACTCCTTATTGGAAAAGTAGTGCTTAAAGTTTAATATGTTAAAGATGTACCATTTCAGTGTTTTTTGTTTATTACATGTTAGATTGATATCTGAGCATTTCTTAAAAATTTTCTGTTTTTAACAGAAATTTCTCAAATCTCTTTTTATTTTTCAAACCTCCCTCATTCCTTGTGTGTTCAGATAATCAAGGTTCTCTCTTCCTTTTTAAGTGGGTGTACATATATATATATATATATATACAGTCGATTCCGGTTAATCGGATCAGCCACTTATTCGGACCAAATCCTTTGGACCGAATCCTGTCTTGTAACATAAGGCATGTTCGTTTAATCAAATGATCGCATCCCGATGTGGTCTGATTAACCGGAATCGACTGTATATATATATATATATATATATGTATCTGTATGTATATGTATGTATATATATGTATATATGTATATGTATGCATGTATATATGTTTGTATGTATGTATGTTTGTATGTGTATACATATTAAAAATACTTATTGTTCTTCCAATTTTGTGATCATCAGTGATGTTAATTATATTATAACAATTTTTCTTTAAACTGTATTTCAAAGTAAATTAATTTATTCTTGTATCTATGTATTTAGAAAGTGCATTCATTATTTCTATTGATGCTTTTATGTGAGCTGTTATGAAGCTTAATTTCAATTTCATATGTTAAAGACAAAACTTTTTGTTGCTTACTTCATTTTTCCAACTCAGTTTTTTTGCTTTTTAATTTATGCCTATTTATTTTTGTATTTATTTGTTGCATGTTTGATTTTGATTTTATGTAAGTACTCCTGCTATAAATCCTTATTCACAATTTATGCTCACATTTTAGTTGGATTTTTTGTTGCTTTACTGCAGTAGTACATTTTTAAATGAAGGAACTAGAATAATTAAAATTACAATAAAGAAATAAAACTGTTATTAAGTTTTCCTTTTTTCATATGGATAAATTTGATCTCAAGATCTTTTAAATGTACAAAAAAAGTAAGCATTAAATTATAGCTTTCTCTATCTTAAAAAAAGGGACTGGAATTAATTATGTCTTAAATATATTGTAGTTTTCTTTCCCTGGGGAAAACAGTGAAATTTTAATACATCCTTTAGTCATTGTTTATATATATGTATATTATGATAAAATATGCGTAGTCCAGTCAAAATTATGTTGACCCATAGACCCACACACATAAACTCTTAAAGATATCAAACACTTATTTTATAAGGGGTCTTTTGGGTATATTTAATTAATTTTAAAACATTGTTTTGCTAGGGTTCTTTTTAAGTTGTTTGTTGTTTTTTTAAGGACTTATGTAAAATTATAAAATTTAAAATGGGTATTTGAAAAGTACTCCAAAAAGCTATTATCCTTCTTCTTACATAGAGGAAAGGAAGTCCCTAATAAAATACCTTTTTTGTTGATATTTGTATGTTCATAAGTAGCACTTTACAAACTTTCCTCTTAATGAGTTAGCTTACTGGCATATCTTTGTCATCGCATATTATCCCTGACTTCTGTAGTGTATAGCTGCTTATTTAAGAGTTAACTGCATAGTTTGCAGTGTCTTATTTTTGTTTTAATGCTGTTTGTGTTCCTATATTTTGACTGCTAATTTTTTTAGTTGTTTCTTTTTATTTATTGTTTTTGCTGCATGTTGCATGTTGTTTTGCCTCTATCCGCTTGGTTTTGTTTCGTTTCTTATGTAATGTTTAGCACCGAGATGACATTGTTACAGGTATTTCCCTCAACTCCTTAGAAGGCGACAAATGGCAAAGACACCTGCCGGGGAGACCACTATGAAGCTGTTAATGACAACTGCCGAACGGGAGCTGCCGACTCACCCCACTGATCCAGTGGAGATTCGAAGAATGAACTATCAAACTCCTGCTATGATCAATCACCCTCCAATTCCTATAACAGAGCTTGGAAACCATATCGAAATGCTCAAAGCTAATGACAACTTGAAGTTTTCTCAAGAATATGAGGTAATTTTTTTTTCTGTATTTCAGTATTGTTTGGCCAGGTGATGGCTGTATGGCTAGGGTGTTGGCATTCCGTTGAGATCCTGTGGGTTCGAGTCCCACTGTTGGCATGGATATTTATAGCCGTTTAGAATCAGCTTTAAACTGTAGGTCCCGATCTAATTAGCCCTCGTGTAGCAAAAAGTTGACCATAGTGTTTGAAACCAAACCTCCGTGTAGTTTGTTTTGTAAATTCATAGCTAGTATGATGTAATAACCTATCTTCAATCAAACTGACTACCTTGGCATAGAGAGCTTTTTTCACAAATGCAGTTACGTATCAGCTCTCTGCTTTTCAAATTCAAGTTTGAAACTCTCCTATTGCTCACTTCACTGCAATGCCATTCTTTATTTCTTTATGTTACAAACTAGTGACAGGGTTCCCATGGGTTCTAGAATTTTAATTTCATTTCCTAGGCTCATGAAAAGTTCTCTAATTATGCTAGTTTTGTTTTTTGTTTTTAACCCCTTAACAATTGCATAATTTTCAAGAAAATGGTAATAAAAGTGCCTATTTTTCTGGAGGATTCCATTTATTTGTTGATCTGCCACATCTAGTTTTAAAAAACCAACCCCAATTACATTATAAATAGTCTAGTGCTGCCATCTGGTTTGTAAAATAAAAAATAAATTTTTTTCAGGGTAAATGAAATGGATTGTTTTAATCTTTTTGGTGTGTTACTTTTAAATACTCCAGCCCGGAAATATCACGGGCACAAGAAATAGAAGGCGAAACCTCACCCCATAATTTTGACGGGAGTGAAAAGGAAGGGGTTAATTCCAAAACTTTTTATATCAGGAGTTATAAAGTTTTTGCAATATAACTCACATGGAAAGTAAATACTTTCTTATGTCCTGTCTTTAGATACTGTTATTTCTTGTCTATAATCTGCAATGGGATGAAATCTACAACCACAATTTTTACCAAAAAAATCCCTGTCTGTGGAACATATTTTTGCAGAGGTTTGTGCCCCTGCTCATATGCTTTTTTCATCAATATATCTTGTTCCACTAATGGAGTAGCACCATTTGATGATGAAATTAAAGTACTTGACTAATTCACAACAAACCTTACAACTAAGTAATAATTTTTACTGTAATTCAATATGATAGAATCATTTTTATAATTAATTTCAATAGTGACAACAATAATAATGACTTTTTTTTATAATAAAATGGTCCAGTGGTACTAAATTATGTGTGTGTGTGTGAAACAGGCTCAACAAAAGAGTATATATGTTATGTAAATTGTAACCAATGAAATTGACCAGCAACAGCCATTCCTACAGTATATGATAAAACTAATCATACATTCTGTAATGAAGCACCAGTCTTCACCTGTTAGCTATAATATATATATATATTTTAATATTTTAGAAGCTCATTTTCAGTAATACAAACATCACCCTGTAATCTCCAAAAACACAGGTGTGAATGCAAAAGCTTATACTCCACATAAAGAAATTCAGAAGTTTTTTAATGTGTATTCTGCAGATTATTGGAAAGAGATTTTGGTAGTAAAAATTAATCCAAATGCTGAATGATAGTTGTAGAATCAACACTGAAATAATGTTCTTGTGTGAGTGCCATTCAAAAAGGGATAAGTCAATGCATGAGGTGATGAAAGGCAAAGTGGTGTAAGTCAGTAAGTCGAGTGGAGTAAGTCCAAAGCATTTTACTGCAAAAACTACAAAAAATTCCACTATAAATTGAGCAAATTATAATTCATAATAATTATCATAATATTGCACATAATAATTATTTGTAATTCCACTATAAATTGAACATGGAGATTACATTTTTGCCCTCAAATAAAAATAGTTGAAAATGGGACTTACACCACTTTTCCTTTCACTGCCTCACATATGTATTTCTTAATTTCTTTTAGATGGCATACTGTAATCACCCATTTCATATAAGGTAGAAGATTACCTGAGCTTTGACAGTCAAAGTGATGTCTCTTTTTTGGATCTACAGAGCTGGGATAGTAATTTGTAAAGTGTTTGTGTTTGTGTGTAATTACAGTTCATCTCTTAACAAACCTCTTCCATGTATAATTTAAAAATTTAAAAAAGCACTAGAAATGCGGCTTTAAATCATCTTAGCTAAGAAACACTGAAGGTTTTGTATTTTGCTAAGTATAGTCAAAAGCATACTCTCTCAAGATCAAAGCTTGATCATAAATTTGCAGTACAAGCTGAAACTTTAAGGATTGGCCTTAAAACCCCCACCATGGTTGTCCACTATATTAAGAAAACCATTTATCCTTGGAAGAGCTAGAAATAGACCTTTAAGTATCACAGAGTTGTGGGAAGCCCTTGTGTTAACCTAGAAAATAACTTTATAAAATAATAAAAGCAAGCATTTGTATCTTTGAATAAAATATTTTGCACATTTATAACATACAGTTTGATAAACGTCTTTTTTTTTCTCTCTCCTAGTCCATCGAGCCAGGTCAGCAATTTACATGGGAAAATTCAAATCTCGAAATCAATAAACCAAAGAACCGGTATGCAAATGTCATTGCATATGATCACAGCCGAGTTGTTTTGCAGTCCCTCGATGGTATACCAGGATCTGATTACATCAACGCAAATTATTGTGATGGTTATCGGAAGCAGAATGCCTACATTGCTACTCAAGGACCCCTTCCAGAGACATTTGGTGACTTCTGGAGAATGGTTTGGGAACAGAGAAGTGCAACAATTGTCATGATGACAAAATTAGAAGAAAGAACAAGAATAAAGGTATGCAATAATTTATTCATTTTGAAAGGAATACATTGAATAGTGATTTAATACAGCAAGCTCATATCTGTTGACTTTACTGAATTCCTCCATACCGTAAGATGGGGTTACTTTGTGACAGATTTTAAGTTTTTTCCTGTGCCAGCCAATCAGTTTTAAAAGCAGCCCAAAATGAACAATTTCAAAACCATTGGTACATACTTCCCTTACGTAGTTATGTATTGTGCTAACCCAGATCTTTAATTACCATTGAGAAATTAAAATTAAAATATGTCACAAAGTTGCCCTGCCGAGTGGGGCTACTTTGTGACATCTGTGTTTTCGCCTTGAAATGCAAGAGGAAAAATTACTTGACACAAAGTTAGACAGTAAAATGCTTATCAAAAGCTTGATACACAATTATATATATACCTATTATAAATAATGGATAGCTTTATCTATATCTTTGAGATCAAAGAGTAATTTGAGAAGATGAGAAAATTTGTCTTTTGGCACATTCTGCTCTTTTGGGTAGTTTTTTTTCCAGATAGTCACTACTACTTTCTCTCCAGTAATATTTTAGAGGATGGAAAAATGCAACACTGAGAGGCTGGAGGAGGTGGGTTGACTTTGTGGGTTATTTTGTGACAGTGTCAATGTATCACAAGGTAACCCTGTCACCTTTTGATATTTAGGTTATGTTCTCATATCTCTCGGAAATATCACTACACAAAAGTTTTATTCATCCACAATCTTACCAACATATTGACAATAAAAAATAATTACCTGTGGTAGTTGGTTGTAATGTGTTAGCCTTCAGCACACAATGTTTTTGAAGTTGAGTTAATAGCTTGACAACAGGTTTGAACAATTCATGGGCCAGCAAAGACAAATGGCATGCAGAAGCTTCATACACTGGCCACTAGGTGTCTCTGTATGTCCAACAAGCTGTTGGTGCTGTTCTTTGCCTACCCGGTATCATGGGTGCAGCGCAAGATCCAAAATACGAAAAAATTACTATGTGTCACAAAGTAACCCCATCTTACAGTATTAATTTTGTTTTCTATCTTAACATACTAGCAGGCTTTTTAATTTTAAATAATGATACTAAGTTGAAGAATTTTACTAAAAGGTTCCCAAGAAATCTCAAACCTCTTTGAACAGTTCTTGTATCATGATTTATTAGATCAAAGTAATGTTTGGTTGTTAAAATCAGAAGTATACAATTAGATAGTCAAATCAAAAAGCTCTGGGCTACACTTTATAAAGATTCTTCTGTTGGTCCTGATTCTCTGTGTTTTGCTGCAGTCACATATGTTAGACTTTTAACTGACTACAACTGTCTCCAGACATGTCTTTTCTGGATTGGTCTGGCTGATTTGCAAGACTGTGTCTTGTTCCATTCAGGTCAACCTATGACTGCATTACATCTCTACATGTGCCCTTCACTTTTAAATCTTAAATCCCTTGTTTTGAAATATTGGAGAGCCTGTGGTCTAATGGCCTAGTGGCCAAATGATTGGCATTGGGAAATAAAAGATAGTCAAATCTTTTAGACTTAGGTATATATAATACATCAGATTTTTTTATATACAATCGAACCCCGTTATAGCAAACCTGGTATATAACGAACGAAAATTTTGGTCCCGCCATTTTCCTATTGTATGCAATTTAATTAGTATTGTGTCAATTTAATGTTATCAATTTTAGTCAATTTAATTCATTAATGATCATTTTTAATAGATTGTATCATTTTTTAATACATTATTATTGAATACACATTGCAACTAATGAGTTATACATTTTGTGAACTTTAGCATTTTTCTTAATGGTTCGGATATAGCAAACCACCGGATAAAGCAAACAAAATCTTTGGTCCCTTGAAATTCGTTATAATGAGGTTCAACTGTATAATCTTTGTTTCATTTAAATTTTTTTTAAAATTTAACTACATTTCTATGATTTTAAATTGTCTTTGACTTAGTGATATTCTGAATTTTGATTTAAAAATTGAGTGGAATCTCACAGATTGATGAATATTGAAAAAATATTCAGTTTCACTTAATTGTTAAATGTGAAATTATTGGAACATCTTTAGCATTAAGTAATTATTTAAAAAAAGAATACTAATGGGGAATTTTTTTTCAACCCCTAAAAGATTCTATAACTGTAGACAGTCTAATTTCGAAAACTTTTCAACTTCAATATATCAAACTGTAGGTGTGAAAAGTTATTCATTTAATTATTCCAGTTAAAATTTCGTGTACTGTTTCAAAAATTGTTTCCCATGTTTGAAAGAATTTAAGTATGCAGAACCTCTTTTTCAAAATGGGGTTCATTGCACAGCAGTAGCTGATAAATTGTGGAAGAATGTTTTTATTTAGTCGCAGCTTTTGCTTTCTTTGGACAGCCCATTCTGTAGTTCCTGAAAAGTAATAAAATTTGTCTTACAGTGTGATCAGTATTGGCCGATCCGAGGAACTGAAACTTATGGCGTCATGCAAGTATCACTTTCAGATGTTCAAGAAGTAGCCACTTACTGCATACGAACATTACATATTACTAGGGTGAGTAGTAGTAGACATGTTGAATTTCTAGCATACTTTTTGCTTAAAGACATTAAAAGGGCATTTCTCTGAAGTGCTTCTGTTAACAATATGAAAAGGGGAATTGTTAAAATTGTTCTGTTTAAAGACACTGAAATGGGAATGTTTAAAGTTGTTTTGTTTAAAGACATTAAAAGGGGAATGTCTAATGTTGATATGTTTAAAGACATTAAAAGGGGATTGTCTAATGTTGTTCTGTTTAAAGACATTGAAATGGGAAAGGAAAGTTATAAGTAGCAAATGTTGTATATGATTTACCATAATATAATAATGTCTAAATATGTAAATTTTAACCTAATAAAATATTATGTTTTTCTTGCTTGTTACATTATTTAAACTTAAGATAATGGTTTTAATTCGATTTTTTTCTTAGAATGTTAACTTTTTATAATGTCATAAATATATTAGAGCTTTTATTTTGCATATAATGAGTTTCAATGACATTAAATAGGCTCTCAGATTTCCTGCACATGATTTAATCTGATGTAATGAGGTCTTAACAAACAAATTTTAACCTAATAGAATATTACAACTGTTTAATATCACTTGCCTATTCCATTACCTCTTTTTTTAATTTAAAAAAAATTGAAATAAAACCATAATCAAATATTCTGTTACTACTTTTTTTTTATGTTGTAAATATATATATATTAGAGCTACTTAGCTTAATGAGGATGTAAATCTAACTTCTGTAAATCTGAGCATTCTTAGCTCCAAAAGATCTTTTGTGGGTCACTGATATCAAAATTAATATTCTGTATTTCAAATTTAGCTCAACCAAACTGGAGAAAAGCGAGAAGTGCGTCAATTTCAATTCACTGCCTGGCCAGATCATGGTGTTCCAGATCACCCCACTCCATTCCTAATGTTCCTAAAGAGAGTCAGAAGCATGAATCCTCCTGAATCAGGACCAATGATCGTTCACTGCAGGTATGAATTAGGTTTAAAATCATATGACTGAAAATGTGACCTGCAAAAATAAAACAACTGCAACCAGATTGACCATAGAGCTCAATCTGCATCTACAGGCTCCCGTATCAGCCATTATAGGTAGGAGGGAACTTCATAAACAAAACATTTATGGATGAGTAACAATTCCCAAGCCAGTTGTAACAGATAGGAATACAAAACGTCGTCCACGATGGTGCCACGAGCACAAATCCTGGTCAAGTGATATGTAAAAGAATGTTGTGTGGTCAGCATAATCATCAGTCCCATTGTTCCCCACAAAAGGATGTGTTCACTACTGAAAAACACCCAAACAAATATATAATTCTGATAGTCTCGTGAAAACTATCAATCATGGAGACGGATCTGACATGGTTTGGGCTGTTATCTCATGGTTTTCAGCAAGTCCTATTATAACCCTGAAAGGGAGATACACTGGGAAGGACTAAGGAAAGGTCAAACTTTTTGCCAACCAGGTTTATCCTATGATGCAAACATTGTTTACCATTGAAGAGGGTGTTTCCCAGGATGATAAAGCTCCTGTCCATAGAACTAGCCCTGTCAAATTATGGCTTGAGGAACATGAAAATAGAGGCAAATATGTTTCATAATCCCCACAGTCCCCCAATGTCAACATTATCACAAAATTGTTTGTTTTAGAGAATAGTCAAGTATCTATATCCACCAATATCAACTCTACATTTACTTTCAACATTTCTCCATGAGGAGTGGTATAATATTCCTTTAACCACTATTCATGTCTTGTGCAAATCTGTTCCTAGGCGAATTCAGGGTGTATTACATGCCAAAAATGTTCCTACTCCATACTAATAGAGTGTTTCATGTTATTCCTTGGTGTTTCCATTATTTTGATAACCACTTGTAGGAGGTTACTTTACAAGTATTAATTAAAGAAAGTACTTTAGATAATTTAACTGAAATCACTTATGAAGGCATTGCCCTTTATTTTTCATTACAAAGAAAAGTAATTTAGAAATTTATTAAAGAAAAGTAATAAAGAATGGACCATTTGATAGGTCCTTTTTTATGCTTTTTTTATGGATTAGAAAAAGAATAGGAACAATAAATTACTCCACAAGTTTTATATACAGAAAGTAATTTAGACAATAAATGCATTACTTCTTTTGTTAAAAAGGAAAAGAATGGACTATTTGCTGTCCTTAAAATTTTTGATAAAGCTACCTAAACTTCCATAAAAAAGTATTAAAAAATTAGACTAGAAATACACTAGGAACTATGACTTGCTCTCCAAGTATAGCAGTTTTATAAGCAGAATGTGTTGAAACATGATGATTTGCAACTAATATATATATTTTAATTATAGTGCTGGTGTGGGCAGAACAGGCTGCTTTATAGTAATTGACTCTATGTTGGAAAGACTAAAGAATGAGAGCACAGTTGATATTTATGGGCATGTCACTTGTTTGAGAGCCCAGCGGAACTATATGGTTCAGACTGAGGATCAGTATGTTTTCATTCATGATGCCGTGTTGGAGGCAGTCATTGCTGGCAGTACAGAAGTTCCTGCTCGAAATCTCTTTGTCCACATTCAGCAACTTATGCAGGTGCTACCAGTCGAAGGATGCAGTGGCATGGAACTAGAATTCAAGGTTTGGAGATTTTATTTTTATACTGATTATTATTTTGATTTAAAAACTCATGCTCTTGTTTTTATGTGTATCATACCTTGTTTATATCAAGGTTTTACTTTCAAATGTTAATCGCAACTAATCAAATTTTTCTTGGAACAGTGTGGATTCTTTTATGTGATTTAAAAGTTCATTACATTTTAGCTCTATATATACACTAAATATCACATCTGTGGGCTACAACCATAAGCGTAGCATGCTTCTAACTTTTGGGGGGTCATGAATTGAATTTGGTTAGGGCCCTCCTCAGCGATTTGCCTACCAGACGGTCCTTAAAATAGGAAATATTATGATTTTTGAAATTGAATAACAATAGAATTGATGTTTGAGTACTATTCAAAAGTTATAATATATTTATTTTTCTCATTGTATAAATAAAATGAGAAAAAAATATATCATCGAATTTTTGTTATCATATCATTGTTAAAAGCTATGTTAAGGCTAAAGACATAATTGGAATCTTCAGTTTCACAGTTTGAAAAAGCGGGGAAAAAACCAGCTTTCTTAAAAAGTTTTCTACAATTTTCTGATTTTAACTGAACTTCTATTAATGTTTTAATATATTTCAAAATTGGTATGAAATAGTTTAAAATTTAAGGTATTTAACCATTTAAAAAAAATTAAATATTTTGTATTCTCGATTTTATTTTCAACCGTCAAATTGACAGCATTCAGTCTTTTTAGTAAGTAAAAATTCCTGTCTTTCTAGTGTTTAGATTATCACTAGCTGTACCCGTCCCGGCGTTGCTCGGGTAATGTAATTACCAATTTTTTAGTAGCCTTAACCCTTTGTTAATGGGCGTCGCTGTCATCCTTTTCCTCACCACGATACATTATTTTACCCATATAAATTTAATCCTTTCTGGCACATTTTGGCAAAATTTTTGACATAGGATTACTTAAAACTTTCCACAACAGTCAGCGAGACGAAAAACGTTTTCCACAAACACACCACAAATTATATGATATTAACTAAGTGTTGGCCAAAAAAATTACGGCATTACTAAATGCGATTTTTTAATCGATTATCACTGCAATAGTAATCGATTTCCTTTAACCACCCAATTCCTCATAGAAAACAAACGCCCCAACACATCACGTGCTTGACGTCGAAAACGGCCGACGAAAACGGCTTGACGTCGAAAACCTGTTTTCCCCCGCTTTACCTTCGTCCGGAAATGAAGAACGAAATCTCCAAAATGAGATTTCTCGCAAGAGTTTCCGAATCATAAAATAAATTATTAAAAAATAACTACAATTTGTAAATTAATTTTGGTTCTGGATTTCGAAACTGTGATGTCTAGGGTCTCTGAGATAAAAATTTCGTAAAAAATAACGACATTTACGTATAGATTCAACAATTTGGAAAAAAGCATCGCGGCCAAAATCGCGTTTTTTTTTTTAAAAAACGGGTGCGTACAGGCGATCGAAAAAAAATCACAATTAATCGATAAATTAAGACAGACAATTTTAATTGTGATTTCCGAATAGTGTCATCTTTCCCGTATAGGCTCGTCCGGGAAAAAAAATTCTTGGACGGATACGTTAGGATTTATGGAGCTTTTACTCGTCCGGGAGCTCCAAATCGCAACTAAATATTTAATTACGGAAAATCTAATTAAAAAATCGAAAAAAGGGCTTCGAGGTGCATAATGAGACCTCGGGGGGCATCTTCGTGTCGAATCTCAAGACTGTCCGACCTGCCGTCTTTGCGCCGTGCCGCGAGCAGACAAAAACTCGGTCACACACACACAGACTTTGCCTTTTATATATAAAGATATGTAATTTTTTTAATTATTTTGTGTATAGGCAACTCACAGTGTTACAGTAAACTTTAAAAATATTTTAATATATTTATATCATAGCATAACATAGCATGTAAATTCGGTCACATATTGATTGTCTGGTGAATAATTTTTTATTATCCTTAAATTATTAATAATAATAGAATTACATTTTTACTGATACAGTCATGTGTGAGTTGTATTTGAACATACTACTTCTTTTTTTGTCTCTATACACTCCTCCATTAATAATCATTTTCCTTGCTGTTATTCCAGAAACTAGCCAACATGAAGACTCAGTCAAGCAAATTTGTAAGTGCTAATCTGCCAGTCAACAAATTCAAAAATAGGTTAATGAATATTCTTCCCTGTGAGTATTTCTCCTTCCTTAGTCTTTAAATTATTGTGGCATGTAACTTTTTGAAATAACTTTTCTCTCTGACTTTCTGGTATCATAATATAAATTACACCAAGTCATACTCTCTGTACGTTTATTTATATTGTCTTATTTATTAATTATACTATTAATTTTTTCTTTTATATGAATTTTAATCTCTCCAAAATGCTCTATTGTTTTTTCTCTCCTGACTGTTTCTTTTGGGTCAAAACTGTGTTGTCCTGTAAATTAGCTAAAATTGATTAATAAAAATTGATGAAATTTTTAGATACTAAATTGAGTTGTGTTAAAAAGAAAATTTTGTGTCTTAATTTGTATGAATTTCAGACAAATTAATTAAGCATAAAACCATGTTAACTAAAAAAAAATTATGAGATTTTATATATATGTAAAAGTATGTGTGTATATAGTTGTGTGCATATATATATATATATATATATATATATATATATATATATATATATATATATATATATATATGTATATGTGTGTGTGTGTGTGTGTGTGTATATATATTTATAAATTCTTATGTGTATACAGTACAATCTCCCAAATCTGGAATTGTTCACGACACAGCAATTCTGGATTTGAGAGGTTTTTAAATAACACTACAAAATTTTAGGAAATAAAATAAACACACTTAAAAAAACATGTAAAACAGTTTAATTATTAAATAAACCTGAATACAGAACATATAATTACATTATAATTGAAACATTTCCGTCAATAATGTCTGTTGCTTTAGTTTCGGCTTATTAATAGTTATTTTTTCTTGAATCCTATATACTGCCATAATTTCATGTTCCAAGATAAAATTCTGCCGTTCTAAGCCTAATATTGTTTTATCTAATGATTTTATCAGATCTTCTGTTGACATTCTTTCTTTATTGGAACATTCTGAATCACTTTCACAATTGCTGTCATCATAAGCTTTGTTATTTACCTTACTACCAATACCAATAATTTCAGAATCCCTCAGAGAACTGACAATCAGCATATTTTTGTCGATGTCTAAAACTTCCTGTATGTCAAATTTATCCAAGTTAATGTAGCCTTTAATTGCATATTCTACTAATTCAGCTTCTTTCCCAGATACTTGAAAGCATTCAAAATCACTGCAGTTACTTCCTTGAAAGAAAAGGGTTTTTTTTAACCAATCATTTTGGTAGCGACATCTATTGGTAAGATGGAAAAGTAAAATTGACCATTTATTAAAACGTTCCGGATTTGAGATGTCTGGATTTGAAAAGTTGTACTGTATATGCATGTATGGATATATGTATGTATGTATGTATTAAGTGTTTGTGCTTGTGTATATCTTCCGCTGACTCAAACAATCTAGTTGTTGCTGCTAAAATTGCTATATAAACTATGTTAGAAGTGAGTAAACAATTACTAAATATCCATTTTTCACTCTTTCCGTCAGATGAGTCAACTAGAGTGTGCCTACAGCCCATTAGAGGTGTTGATGGTTCTGACTACATAAACGCTAGTTTCATTGACGTAAGTGCAAATTTTAAGATATAGTTCCTTTTTTTATAGTAATTCTATAAGCCTTCTTTATCAATAGTTTTAAAAATTGTTTGATTAAAACATCCTTTTGAAATTCATGCAATAAGTGTAAATAAAAGCCTTAAAATTCAAATTATGAAGACTGAATTTAATCAAGACAGCAGGTTCTTTTAGATGTCTAAAAATATTATAATTTTGATAAATATATTCATTATTATTGGTTTATTATTTCATTTTTATTGATAGGTTTGTGTTGTAAAATATATGTTTATGTGAATTTTTTAGGAAGAAAAGTAAATTAAAATAAATATTTTAGATATTTTTTATTTTCATTTAAATGTGAGCAGAAGTTTAAGAAGTGAAAGAAATTTTCAAAAATTAGAGTTTTCTAAAAATTATTCAAAATTTCGGCAATGAAAACTGTAATGAGGTTCTACATCTGTTAGCTTCTGAGTTTGTTGTTTGAAATATAATATTTGAAAATTTGCTATTATATCAATTATTAGTTTTTAGACTTCCATGTGTATAAATTTGATATTAAATTTAATTAAAAAATTTTAAATCATGTTATAAAATGTCTAGGGGTACGTAAATTTTGCATAAAAATATCGAAATTTCGCACAAATAAATAAATAAATAAATAAATATATATATATTAAAAAATTTTGCATTTATTAAAAAAATCACAATTTTACTTACTTGGTTAGGTAAGTATCAAAATTTTTAGTTAAAAGCTAACATTGTAGTAGTCTCCATATTCTCTTCCTTAACCTTTTCCTTACGGGGTGGGATAGGATGTATCCCAAGAATACAAGCCCAAGAATGAATATATATATAATCTCCCTTAATGGCCGTTCTTATAAAGGGTTTATGAAATTTGCCGTTCTAAATAGGGAATCGGAAAAATGGGCCCCCGTAAGCTAAAGGTTAAGTCTTTAACAATAAGTAATAAGCAAATTTCAAGAGTGAGATCTATGAGTTAAAGACTGTGGATGGTCTTAGATAAGGGAATTATGTTAATAAATTATTACTATTACTATTACCTAATTTCGCTTAAAAAGCCGTTTATCCCCGAGTTTTCACTGAAAAGTAGTAAAAAAAATAAATTTTGCATTATTCGCATCTATTCGTAAATACGAAAATTACATATCCCTAAAAATGTCTCTTATATTCTCATGAGAAAATCAACACTCTATAATTTAGTCTGTTCTCAGTTTTGTGTACTATATATTGAATTTGTAATATTTTTTAGGGTTATAAATACCGTAACGCATATATTGCTACCCAAGGGCCTCTTCCTGAAACCACTGAAGACTTTTGGAGGATGCTCTGGGAACATAATTCAAATATTGTAGTCATGCTCACTAAACTTAAAGAAATGGGAAGAGTAAGTAACTGTTTCTAATAAAATTCTAATTGCCTTCTACAGAATTGAGTCTCGATAACTGGAGTAATCTATTCAGTGTTATTTGAAAGTAATAGTTTTGTTAAATGAGTTTCAACTATTTTAATTTCAGATGGGCAATTCTTTTTGTAGCACTTGTTGTCTTAGTGTTAAAATAAATTACATGACCATAGAATTTTCTCTCATTAGTATTGAATAGGAAAATATTAAGCATATGTCTTTGCAACTGGAAAAATTGAGTACAGTCCATTCCAGTTAATCGGACCACATCGAGACACAATCATTTTGGTCCGATTAAGCAAACATGCCCTATGTTACAAGATGGGATTCGGTCTGGATAAGCAGCTGGTCCGATTAACTGGTGATCCAATTAACTGGAATCGACTGTACTTTGTTGTTATTACAGTCGTTTCCGTTTAATCGGACCACATAAGAATGCGATCAATTTGGTCCTAATAACCAGCTGGCGAATAATATTAGGCTTATGCAATAGATCTCTTTCAGTTCTTTAGGATTCGGTTCAAATAAGCGGCTGGTGTGATTAGCCAGTTGCATTTACTGATAACCGGTGGTCCAATTAACCAGATTCGACTGTATTAAGTTTCATGGATATGGATACTTATTAAGATTTATAATTACTATCATGCAAGTTTATGTGTATTTATGTTCACTTTTGATCCTCTAAAAGTTAATATTAAAACTATTTTACTTTTCTAGGTGTTTTGTTTTTTATTTATTTATAAAACGATGTGTAAAATGGGTTATATATGCCATTTACATAACTGAATTGAAAACTATAGGAATTATTTTAAATAATGTAATATTTATTGATAATTAGTATTCTTATATATGTCCTAGTACATTAGAGACAGTAAGTAGAACTGATAAGTTTTATAAATTAAAAATTATTTATTAATTTTTTAACTCATTATTTGTTTTAAAGAAATATGTTTTGTTTTTATAAACTTATCCTTTCTTTGGTTTATGCATTCCTTTAACTTGTTTTGCAGAAAATAAGTTAAAAGAATGCTTAAACCAAGTTTCTTTTTAATTAGAATAATAAGGCCTTTCTTCTTGATCACTGTTAAATATCTAGTAAATGATAAAATATTCAAGAAACCTGCAAGCTTACTAAATTTCAGAATTGTTTAGTTGAAGAATATTGATGGAAAAAAACCTGTAATTTGTGTTTAAGTATAAAGTTACTTAATGCTTTTCATTTTTTGACAAGAGTATATATCCTTGAGTATGCATCTGTTGTTTATATATTAATGAGTGTTCTGGATTCATACAGAAATTTCACCAAGTTTTTAAATTGTTTGGTGAAACGTGATGTATGGAAATTAGATTCTAACAGTAGGGAAATTTCTTCAACATGTTCAATATTTTTAAAATTCTGTAAGCTTCAGAAATCATAATTACAGTGAAATATATTCTTTCATAATGCATTCTCTATTTTCAGGAGAAATGTCACCAATATTGGCCAAATGAACGATCCCAAAGATATCTCTATTTTGTTGTTGATCCTATAACTGAATACAACATGCCACAGTATATATTAAGAGAATTCAAAGTAACTGATGCCAGGGTAAGTAATGGCTGACATTTAAATTTTCTTAAAAATGATTTAACTTTTAATTTTTTCAACTGATTTATTGAAGAGCAGTCAGTAATAGAGTACCTAAGCCCTTGCTCGAGCTTGATTCCTTCTGATCTTTATACAAATGATTGGATAAATCTTCAGATGTGATTTAGATCACAGCATTCGAAACTGAAAGATAATGAGAGGCAAGGATCACATGATAGCCCCAGGCCAGCATTCTTTAATGAAGTCGTGATTTCCTTACACTTTTGGTGCCATTGCATATGCTGCCATCCTAGTTTTCCATAATCAATAAAGAAAATATTTCTGAACTATCAAACTTTGTAAACTTTACCTGGTAGTCTTAGAAAAATCTGCAGCTAAAAAAATAATAATGATTAATATATATATAAATATAAATACAACAATGTAAACAATTCTACATGAACCAAAACTTATAAAGAGGGCATAGACTGCCAAACAAATTAACTGAAAACTTACCCTAGCTTTGAAAATTTTAACTTTTCAATAAAAGATTGCACAGTTACAACAAATACTCATATTGAAAACAGACAAATTTAACTAAAATTAAATCAACAGAGCAAGACAATTATTATCAGTAAGAATGCAGACAAATACAAACAGAAATTACGCACTTAGGACTCAACGCACCATAAGGTAAGATTCTGCAGCAGTAACAGAACTAAACCAAAAATCGAGGTAACTGACTGATCTCGTCATCAGGAGGCCTAACCAAATCAGTTACCTCAAGGGGTAACTTTCAGATTAGGATGCAGGTCTAACCAAAAGACATCCCAAGGCCCCGAGATCCCCATTGAAACAGATAGTCAAATCAAATGCACCATAAATGCAAGTACACATACAATCCTGAAGAACACAAATGAAAAGACAGAAATGCAAACAAGTACACTTACCCTAATTCAGTAAGTAATGGTAATAGTTTTTCATTTTATTATGAGTGACCAAAAACAATAGTAGGCAATTGATATACCATCCCTTTGCCCCAGTCTCGTGGGCACCTAAAAATTTATAACAACGCCTGGGATTCCTATGCCCAGATAACTGGGTCGGCCAATAATTGCAAGTTGCACGGGTCATGTGACAGTACCTCATGAAGCTTATTTAAGCTTGGACATGGGTTTTTCGTGTACTGTACCTCTGCTTCCTCACTTATTATTTTGTCCTGTCTTTGCGCTGCTCCATTGTTATCCAATACCATGATATAAACATCTGACTGCCCTGGCAAGTTCTGGTGGCTGCTAGTATTGTATGTATACTGTCGTGCTCTGCTGTCCATGTACCCTCTCTTTTACGCTTGTCTCGGGGTGTCCTTCCGTTTCTGTCCAGTGCTGTTATTGTGAACACCATGTCGTCAGCTTAGTTCACTTCATTCAACTATGTGTTACCGTGTACTTGTGCCGATGTCTTAAATCTTCTATGTGTGATCAGCTGAATATCTTCATTAACTGGAATAAAGTACTGCAGCTCTTCAGTGTGCTCCTGTTCTGGGTCTCTTGTGTATTTACTACAGTATGCCTGAAATAGTGTTTATCGCTTCACTCGGCTTCCTCTACATGGTTTCTCATCATTATAAAAGTTAAAGTGTATTATCATCACATATGTATATATACATACATACATACACACACACACACACACACACACATACATAGGATTTATATATATATATATATATATATATATATATATATATATAAATCCTATTACAAGAGACAGTTGACAGACCACAATGCTCTATATGCAGCCCAATATAAAACAGCTCTATTTTTCCAGTAGTCGAAAGTAAAATGGTAGTCCCTCAAACAAGTAGAATTCAGAAGATTGTTAAAATCCATCTCTCCCCAAACAAACAGAGGACAGTTAGGTGAGCTAGCCAAACCAAAACAGTTTAGGTGACAAAGTAAAAAAGTCATGTAAAGTAAGATTTCTAAAATTGGCAACAAAAAGGTGTTGTGGCAAGTCTATTGGACTGCAGCTAATAAGCAGCAACTTATAATTCGATATGAAGGATTTTAAAAGGTTTTTTTTGTTGTTGTTTAATCCACAAGTTATAGGAAAGAAATTGAGGTGATTAAATTCTACTGAATATGTTTCTGCAAACCTGAAATATTTCATCTTTTTTTAAAATCCTGTACTTTTTATCTCCAGGATGGTCAGTCAAGAACCATTCGGCAGTTCCACTTCACTGATTGGCCCGAGCAAGGTGTCCCAAAATCTGGTGATGGCTTTATTGAATTTATTGGACAAGTGCATAAAACTAAAGAGCAATTTGGTCAAGAGGGTCCAATTACTGTGCACTGCAGGTATGAACTATTACATAAAATCTTTTCTGTTTTATGACTGTAAAATCATAGTATTTATTCTTCTGTGCCTTGAGATTACCCATGATTGGGAAAAAGAGAAAGAATGCATGATATACATTGCATCAATTAAAATTTTACATTCAATAAAGGATCTGGTTGAGATTTATGACTTGATTTTTCTTTTTCTATTAATATATATGTACTAGCATTCTCTGATTAAATAGGCTAAGTTTGCAACTTTTCAAAGTGGTGTCAAATTGATTAAACTATATTAAGAGATTAATTAGTAATAGTATAATTGTTACAAAAAAATCATACATTGCTTTTGTTGTTGTTGCTATAAAAATTGTTTACCATGTTACAGTCCTCATTGGTTAGCATGCATAGTTAATTAATGACATCTTTTGGATTAATACTTTTGAAGAATTATGTTTATAATTTATTTTGGGTTCATACATTAACCCTTTCAGAAGCAACAACCTCCACCATTTGCACAGTGCAGATTTTTTCCGCTGATATTTTTTAACCTAAAGAATCTTGAAAATTTTTTTAATTAAAGGTTGCAAAATGGTTTTACTTCTTTAAACTGATAACAGATAGCAGTACTAGCCATTTTGCTGCTCTTTTAACTGGAATACATTGAATGCAAGTGAAAAAAGACTAGATTTAAGCGACTACACTGTGTGAACGGCATCCCTGAAAGGGTTAAGGGAAATATGGATATTTAAAGACTATGTTGAATTTAGTGAGATTTTTATAAATTTTCTCTTCAAAGTGCTAAAACTACATGAGGGGGAAAAAGTAAAGTAAATACTTAATTTTCAAGCATTTGCTGGTTTATAAGTTTTTCTTTTTAAATTACCATTTTAACAGATAAGAATATTATATTTATGGAAGAGTCAAATAATATTTTCTACAACTTTAAATTAATCATTTATGTGAATGATTTTTTTTATGAATGCAATTTAATTGCAGTGCTGGTGTTGGCCGTAGTGGAGTCTTCATCACTTTAAGTATAGTGCTGGAGCGCATGCAGTATGAAGGAGTAGTAGATGTATTCCAAACTGTTCGAACTCTGAGAACCCAACGACCTGGCATGGTTCAAACTGAGGTAAGTGTTTTTATATTTTCATAATACAGATGCATGTTTGATGATAAAAGTTCAGCTTTAAAAATGTTCATATCTACCCTCCGCTTAAATTACCAAATGACTCATAAATTACAAACTTTAAAATGGTACTTTTCAGTAATATACTTGTATTTCAGTAATATACAACTACTTGATAAAGTCCTCAAGCCTTACTAATCTGTAAGCAGCAAACTGTTACCAAATGCTTTTTTTTCAGTTCAGTTTTCCTTTTTTGAAAATAGATCTGTGGTTTTTGTTTTGTTTTTCAAAAAACAATTTAAATTTTGTAGAAATAGATGGTAAATATTCAATGCCTTTATAACTAATGAACTAGTAAGTCTCAATAATACAGTATTCTTGTCAAGTAATTGTATAAGTCCTTAATGCAAGTAGTTGTAATGTCCTTAAGTCCTCAAGTCTTGCTAATCTGTAAGCAGTAAACTGTTAACAAATGCTTATTTTTCAGTTCAATTTTCCACTTTTGAAAACAGATTTTTAAACTGAATACATGTTTTTTCAAAAATAAAGGATCTATTTTCAGCAACAGAAAACATAAAATATACATTTGCTAATTATGACTAGAAAAATACCAAGAGAAAGATTACTTATAACTTAACAAGGGGATTGTAATCCTGTGATGTCAACTGAAAATGCATAGTTTTTTTTATACTTTTATGGATTCCTAACAATAGTATATACCTTTAAAATTGTTACAAGTAGTTGAGAAATGAAATAGCTTGCAATTTTATGTTTGTTTCAAAGTAATATCTCAGCTTTTGTTCTCTAATTTTTAACTATTTTCTCATTTCAAGGATGCTGCAAACTATATATTTTATGTTACATTGTGGTATTTATGGCTAAGAAAAAAATTACAACTTTATTGAAGCAATTTATCTGATTTGATATTTAGACTTTTATTCAAACCTTTAAATTAGATATTAGATGCCCATAACTATATTTTAAAGGGGATTTGCTGAAATTATAAGAATTATTTTGGCTGTTTTTATTATTATAAAATATTAAATTTGTTTGATTTGTATTTTACACAATTTTAAAAATTGATTCATTTTATGAGTGGTGTAGGACTAAAACTAACTTTTTTTTTAAAATTTATTATTTTTTTCAAAATTGAGTTAAGGATATTTTCATATAGTACAGGGTGATCATAAAAAAACTGTGCCAATATATGGACCTCTACTGGCCATTCCATTCAACCAATCGAGATGAGATTTCAGATTTAGTTATTCAGAGATATGAACTCGGGATTTTGTGAATGGCAACAAAGTGGCACTCATAGTTATAGGTACAGAAACTCAAAATTTTTGAATAGCAACACCAACTTTTTCCATCACAAAATGCTCAGCGCATGTGAAAACCCTAAATAGTGTTGGAACAGTACGTGTATCACAAAAAACTAACACATTATGCATGTACAAAAAACAGCTCTGTGAATGGCTAACAAAAACACGATCAGGGCACACAAAGGAAATTTCCATATGACAGAGGCAAGACACCAATCACTGATGACTACAAAGATCGGACAAAATAAAACTTTTATTTGGATTACACATTTTCCACATGGGTGCCCTCATCGTGTTTTTGTTGGCTGTTCGCAGAGCTGTTTTATGTGCATGCATAATGTGTCCGTGTTTTGTGATACACGTACCGTTCCAATGCTATTTAGGGATTTTGCAGGTGCTGAGCATTTTGCAATGGGAAAAAGTAGGCATTGCCATTCGAAAATTTCAAGTTTCTATACCTATAACCATAACCGTGAGTGCCACTTTGTTGCCATTCACAGAATCCCGAGGTCATAGCTCTGAATAACTATAACTGAAATTTCATCTCGATTGGTTGAATGGAACAGCAGCTAGAGGTCCATATATGGGCAGAGTTTTTTTATGACCACCCTTTATTTCAATCAGTTGAAAATGAAAACTTTTAGGAAATGGCCTAATAATAAAAAATGTGAGAATTTTTCTAAAGGCAATTGTAAATTTATATCTTAAAAAATGGTCTGATAAAAATTGCTAGTTCTGATCCTACACTACTCATATTATGCATAGTTTTGATAATTCACTTTGAACTCATTGGTGTGTTAATCTTTTCAGGATCAGTATCAGTTCTGCTACCGTGCATCATTAGAATACTTAGGATCATTTGACCACTACGCAAATTGAATTACGCTGAATTATCTCTAGTGTCGTAACCAACCAGTCTCAGTTATCATCTCGCCAAAGCATCTTTTGTTTCCTTTTTTACCATGCTGGGCCAGGATGGTGCTACTCTCAGTTATGAATCTCGAAAAAAAAAAACAACATTTGAACTAAAACTGTGCACAGAATCAACGATGGAATTGGTGCTGAAAAAAGTAACAACGGCTCTCTCGACCTGTGCACACAAACTTAAAAATTGCAAACTCAGCTGCTAACTGAATGGACTCCATTGAACCATGTACGAGTATATGTAGACTTGTGTGTGGTACTTTGTTCCTGAGAAAAAATGTAATTTTAGGCTGATCTGCAGCAACTATTAATTGAGTGAAATTAAGCATTGCCACATATCTCTGCATAATTAACTCTGCATTTGGGAGGAACATATCATCGTGACCTTCATTTTAATCACCTATTTATTTCATTCAGAAATGTCATTTGAGTTGTGGCAAAAGTAGTGTATCAATAAAGTGTTGCTCAGATGCAGTAATGCATAATTCTATCGCTCCTTGACATGAGATAGTGTTTCTTGACCATTCTATTCTCACAATTGACCTGCATCTTTAAACCAATATAAGCGTAAATATACAAATATACTTCTCCAGCATAAAGGTTTTGTCCTTGATATGGACTCTAGAAAGGCATAACCAATGAAAGGAATTCCAAATATGGAATTTCTCCAAATTTCTACACGTGACTGACAAAGGGCAGTCATCCAGTCCACTTCGGAAAGAACCATCGTCTATCATGGTACAAAATCTAGAATACAAGAAGATGATGGAAACTTTGTCATTTTCTTGACTGTGTAACCTAAATATGTATAATTTAATGTGCATGTTTGGGCCAACTTTCCATATATATACAGTACAACCTCCCAAATCCGAAATCATTCAGGATACGGCAATTCCAGATTTGGGAATTTTCCGGATTTGAGAGCTTTTTAAATAACACTAGAAAATTTTAGGGAAAAAAATACACACTTAAAAAACATGTAAAATCATTTAATTATTAAATAATCCTCAATTCAGAACATAATTACATTATAATTTAAACATTTCAGTCAATAATGTCTGTTGCTTTAGTTTTGTCTGATTAGGAATTATTTTTTCTCGAATCCTATATACTGCCATAATTTCATATTCAGAGATAAAATTCCACTGTTCTAAACCTAATAATTTTTTATCTAATGATTTTATCAGGTCTTCCGTTGACATTCTTTCATTTTTGGGGCATTGTGAATCACTTTCACGATTGCTTTCATCATAACCTTTGTTATTTATCCCACTATCAATAATTTCAGAATTGCTCAGAGAACTGATGATCGGCACATTTTCATCAATGTCTAAAACTTCCTGTACATCCGATTTATCCAAGTTAACGTTGCTTTTATTTGCACATTCTACTAATTCTGCTATTTCAACATCTTTCCCAGACTCTTCAAAATCCCTGCTGTTACTTCCTTGAAAAGAAAGGGGGGGGTTTTAACTGATCATTTTGGTAGCGACATCTATTGGTAAAATGGAAAAGTAAAATTGGTCATTTATTAAAACATTCCAGATTTGGGAGGTTGTACTGTACAAAATTTAGAATACAAGATGACAACGGAAACTTTGTCATTTTCTTGACTGTGTAACCTAAATATGTGGAATTTAATGTGCATGTTTGGGCGAACTTTCCATACATATATGAATGATCCTATATCCGTGGGTAAAGCAGAATATTTAAGCTGCAGGTAAGAATATTTTTACTGATGTTATACTTCCATGTTTCATGTGCTCTTTACCTGAATTTATGTGCTAATTATTCATTAACTCCTGGTGAATTAGAAGTATTAAAACAGATGCAATTGTTCATTTGCTGATATTCATTTATGGAGGGTTGGTTTTTTTGTTTTTGTTTTCTTATGAACCTCATATACCTCAGTTTATAATGAACTGCTCATTAGAATATTAATGTGACAAACAAGTCATTACCAACTCATTTATCATGAAAATCTCAGTGATTTGAGGATATATTTTTAAAAATGAAGTTAAATCATTTATTTCACTTTTATTTTTTAAACAAAACAATATTTTTAACATTTTTAAATTACTAAATTTTCAAACGCAAAAAAATTTGACAATTTTCTTTTTAAAATCCTGTTTTTCAGCCAAGTCTTTTAAGATATTTGCTTGGAAGCTTTATAATGTTTTAATTTTAAATGATGACATGTCAGCTTTATTGACAGTTATAGGTTCCTTAGAATGTGTGGGGAATGGCCAAATGGCTAAGACACTGGCATTTGATACCAGAGTGTGACGGTTTGAGGCCCATTCTTGGCATGGATTCTTGGCATGGCCCATTCTTGGCATGGTAGCCATTCAGAATTGGCATTAAGCAGTAGGTCCTGGTCTAATTTGCCTTCATGTAGCAAAAAATGACCGTAATGCTGTTAACCAACCCTAACAAGATGTGCTACTGTAGTTAGTTTTGAAAAATGGAATAGTTTGTTTTATGTTTAGCTGTGAATAATTATTAACAAATGATAAAAAGCAATTATTGAAAAATCAGAAAATAATATTCAATTGGCTTTATCTTTATCTTTATCTTTCATGTGATCAAAGATGAAATATAGGCACTTTATTTTATTATTTGTGCTAGCCATTCCTAGCTTTTGAACCCTTAATACATAATTTTAAATTTGAAAATAGAGCACATTTAACATTATTTCAATCCCCTGCCTACATATATACATAATATTGGATAAAATATTTTCCAGAATGAGATAAGCAGGAAATATTCCAAATTTGAATGAAAATTGATCTCAGTCCCCTGCCATAGATACAAAAATAACCTACATTGGTTTATCTACTCTTTAATAATGGATAAGTTTCAAAAAGATTACAGCGACCACAGCTCTCGCCTATACGCCCTATCGAACTACTGACCGGTCACTACATAGCAAAACCTGTATATGCAGTCGAGGGTTGATTTTCCAAGTTCGGAGCTACTCATTTTTATAGGCCTGGGTGCCGGACAGACAGTACTTATCTGCCGACCAATTTGAGCAACCCTGGGCCCTAATGGATAAACAATTTTCCATATATCTTTTTTGGGGAGAAAATTGAAACCTGCTTTAACAATGCTCATAACATAATATTTTTGAATAAACGTACATTAATTTTATAAAATGTGTTGTCATTATTTCCGTTCCCTCAAAATCATGAACAACTTGTTGATGACAATAAATAGTAGTAAAATAAATATTAAAGTAGTTTATCTGTAAGCTGTGACTTTTGGTTATTCAATACCCATATTTTTAGGTATCTTTAGGTGTCCTTGGTTTTTCCTCAATATTTAATGTAATTATAATTCTATATTTCATTATTACCTTTGTAAAAATTTTCAATTTTTTTTTTAATTAAAAAAAATTTCACAGATAAACATTTTTTTTCTTATCCAGTTACATTTGTTGTCTTAGTGTGCTAAAGAAAAAAGGGGGGAAATCCTGTTATTAAAGATTGCAACTGTAAAACTGTGTTAGGAGATTCTAAATCATCCTTTAAATATATTTTTTATCAATATTTACAAGAGAAAAGGCCTTCAAGTATTAACCCCTTATTTTATCTGAAAGATGCTCAAAGTTCAGGCATTAAGCCGGGGAAATTTGTGTCTTAAAAATGACTACTGACCTCGAATTCATGACCCATTATGAACCCCAGAAGAAATAATTACAAATAGATGGTCAAGAAACACTAGATCAAGGGATTAATAATCCCCTGTGTGAAAAACAATGTTATCAGCACAATGTGTCATGCACTGCCCAATTGTGTGATTGTTTTGGTTTTTATTTTATTAGCTATATCGGAATAAAAAGCTGTAAGAATTAACTGTTCTTTGTTTGGTAGGATTTAAAATTTTAAACGAGAAGAGGTTTAAAGTACTCAAATTTTTGTATAAACCCTGATATGTGAAGAAGAAAATCATATTATCTCTGCTATGTATTGTGTGATAAATCTATTATTTTATGAAAACAGGGTTTCAGTATTTTTTCTATTTGCTACAATTATAAAGGTAATTAATATGTGTTTTTTAATAATTCCCTGTGATAAATGAATTAGTCCCAATCATGTAAAATAATAAAAAATCAGGTTCTAATTTGAGAATTTAAATCACTGGACTGAATAATTATTTCTATTATTTCGAAATAAAACCATAAAGTTAAAAAACTGATTCTTCTGGTGAAGTTGAATAAATTATTAATTAGATGTAGTGATACTTGGCAGAAAAATTAACAACATAAATTAAAAACATAATTAAATCTTTAAAAATGCTTGGGACTGCCGTTTATTGATTTCTCGCTATTCTTTTTAATTTATTATGCATACTGTAATTTTTTATTACAGCTTTTTAATGAATGTTATTTTTTAAATATGTATTGCTCTTTACAAGAGGAATGATTTATATTGATTTTTTACCCAAGTTTAATACATATGATATTGTGAAAGATTTATTATTGGTTTTATATTAGACATCAGTTCTTTTATTCTCACATTGTGATCTAAAGGGTGATATTAGCATAATGAATTACGATCTAAATAGTAAGGTAGTGAGTAATTTGTGGCATCACAGTATTAAGTTAGAAGACTAGTATTGTTTGTTTTTGGAAATTTTTGTGAGCCAGGATATTTAATATTGCAAACACTTCATGATTCATTGGTATGTTTGTATGCAGTCCAGATGTGGTAATTTAATCTAGATAAATACAAGCAGTTGTAAGTTATGAATTTTGGAATTTAAATTACTACTGTACTTAAGCAAAAAATTACTTCATGCTCACCTGATTTTTCAGATATATATCTTGTACTTTAATTTATTTTTTTATGGATGTAATAAGTATTATATTTTAAGATTATTGTATTTTTTATTTTCTGGATAGTTAGCATAATTTTTTAAACATATACATTCATTGGTATAATTTTAATTTTATTTGACAAATGCTGGTCATTTGGACTTGGGGTCTCCTATATTTTAAAACAGGGGATTTAAAATTTAACCCTCTTATTGTCGCCTTTCTAGCTGTAACACGAACAGTCGCGTGGGGTATAAGTGTCACTCACTTTTATGTTGGTGTTATTTCCATAGGTATTTAACTTTTTTTGTAAGCTAATTATTTCTATAGTTTTTTAAGAGTATATACTACAAATAAAACACATATTTTAGAAAAAGAAATATTTATTACTTCCAACCCTCCAATGGCCGCGATCAGGGAAGAGGAAAACAGGTGGGTGACATGTCAGCCACGTGACTGTTGGAGGGTTAAAAGTGCAGAGCACATATTAAGATGTGAAGCAGTGATTGGTTGATTTGAATGGCACAAGACGCAGTCAGGCGAATTAGCCAGACCAGTCCAGAAAAGATGTGCCCAGAGGCAGTCATGGCTGGTCAGAAGTCTAAAACTAATGACCACAACAAAATACATTAAGCCAGGAACAAAAGAAGAATCCTTACATTGTGTATCTTAGTGTTACTTCTGATTCCCTGGTATAATCAAATAATGAAATAGGACAAACATTTTCATTTTAAATTGCAGACTGATCGGAGATTCAAAGCATACTTATGATGTGTTAAATTACCACAATTCGGCTGTATACATTTGAAATTTTCATGGTTGTAATCAAAAACAAAGTTTTTCAATTATTTTTCCTAATTCAGTAAATGGTATAAAAAATAAAGAGTTCCAATGCAAATTATGCAATGCTCTTTTGTTTCTTTCATAAGGCAGTATAAGTCTAGCCTTTGCTAATATTTATCTATTGCTGGTGGAATTTTGTGCTTAAATAATCCAAACATCTCTGTACATTGTTCAGAAGTTCTTTCATGTTTTATTGATTTTTAAAGGCTGATTTTTTTTATCTTGTTTTATTATTTTTAACCCATATTAAAGTGATACTGATACTCTTGAAAATGCATTAAATATTCATGAATTTTATTTGTGTATTAACCACAAAATTGAAGTATTAATATATTGTAATTAAGTATAATTATTTATTTTTTTTACTCTTTACAGTTTTTTGTATATTGCTTTTAATATACTTTTATGGTACATTTTTTAAACTTTTATAACCTTAGGAATTTTTATATATATTAGTTTGAACTTACTGTGGTGTACATTGTAAATGAATGTAGATACTTTACAGGAAATCATGCACACAGTGAGGTTATATGTTTCTATGTATTTACCTAGTCATGAAAATTAATGAATTCTTCATAATCTGTAATGGAAAAAAATGGTATAGTACCTTACAAACAAATATAGGAATTATTAGGGCTTAAGCACTGTATAGCAGCTGTTCTTAGCATAATTCCCTCTTTTCTTTCTTATGTTGGATACTTATCCCGAACAATGCAAACAACATTAATAACAAATGTGTGTGAAAGTTAACAATTAAATTCACCCATTATATATTAATGCATACAAATTAATATCTAATTTTAATATATTATGATTGTGTTATATATTTTTCCCAAGTATAAATTAAACTGTATAGTTCTACAATGTGAAGAACATAGAATGCTAACATGTGCTATTAATGTACAAAGAAAAACAATGCTTTGTTTTATTTTTGCTGAAATAGTTCTTAATTTGTACAACTGCTGATTAGACACCATTGAATGAAAGCTTATAAAACAGCAAGATGCGATCTGTTTATCCTAAAAATTTAACCTTGGGATTACTAAAATTAAGGAACTATAGATGTAATTATGTAAATTTTTAATGATATAACACCTCCTCAAAACCCCTCCTAAATTAGGTTATTTTATATACAATTTGCTATAAAGTATTCACATCCCACATTAAATAAATTATGCTAAGTAGCACCTGTATAGTACTTCAGTCAGATAAAACATTCAAAATGCACCGTTAATACTTTTTTTGGTTAAAGAAAAGAAATATATGTTTTGTATTTCAAATATCCTACAATTCATTGTTTTTTTTTTATGAACGGGTATTTTCAAATACTTAAAATGTGTATAATGTTAGGCTGTGTCATAAGTTTTTGTTTTCTGTGTATCGGATGAATTTTGCTTATTTTAATTGCTTATTTTACATCTAATATTTATAAAGGTATTTTAAGTAAAGATGTCTGTATTTTTAGTTGACTTTATATGATTTGTGAATTGTCTTTTATGTGTGTCTGTGTAATAACGATGATGCTACCAGCTTTGTACTATTTTTCCCAGAGAGAGAACCATAGCAATTACTAGTTTTAAAAAAAAATAGTAGTATGTGTAAATATGTATATTACGAAGTGATGTTTCCCTAGTATGAATGATATTTTCTTTTTACCATGAATTCTGTAGGTCTTTATGGCTACAATATGCTGCAATGTGAAAAGTCTGATTCACTCGATATTACGTAAACAAATTGGTCCTTTTTTTTTATTATCCTGTGTAACTTTTCAAAAGGATGAATTAAATAATGCTGTTTATTTAATGGAAGTTATAGCAAATGTAAAATTGCCAGTATTTTATTTGGAGTATATTTGAAAATTTGAGGTTAAATAAATTTTTTACTACCAAATGAATATTAGTGTCAAGTTTTCATTATTCCAGTGTTTCTTCTTTCTTTCTTTGCTTTTCATTTCCTCATATGTCTGTCAAAGAGGAAATTATACAATCATATTTAAAAATTAGTTTTTTCTTCATATTCACTTTCCTGTGATATTCACGTGTCGTAAACAAAAGTTTAGTTAAGATCTAAGGCAGGTTTCAATTTGGAAAGGTGGTTGTTTCAGACAAAATATCGCCTTTGTTTGCATATCTAACACTAAATGAATATGTCACTCATATCTTCACACCAAAGTGACAGACTGTTTTTTATTATTCATTACTAAAGCCTAGAAATATTCATAAGTTATTCCTCTTTATTGTGAGATGTTACTTTTCTATGTTCATCGTTTAATCACACTTTTAGTTAATTTGCAAAATTTCAAAATAGAGTAACCTATTTCCATCTATATAAGCACACTCCAGAGTAAGGGCCTGGTTAGACAGGGGAAAAATGCAATGAGTTTACACAATGAGGGAAAACCCTAGACTTTCGTACGTCATTTTTATGCATTGGGTACATTGTAATGTTGGTTTCTATGGAAGTCACTAACTTATCACATATTCCATTGAATATTCTCTCTGACCATACAGATATTATCAACATCATAAAAGCCTGAGCAATAATCATACACAAGTGACGTTTTATGAGGTCAATCCAGTTACAGAAACTTTTCAAATGATGATGATGTATAATGTCTTCAAGTGTTGTTGAACCCTGATTAATTAATGTTTTGCAGTATTACACAGGTGTCTAGAGCGCTTTAAGATTTGCATCTAGAGGCAAGAATCTCTCTTGCATTGCTATGCTAATGTACAGGATCCAGTATAGTCCCGGTGACCCAACACCTTACTAATTAAAACTAAACATCCATCAGGTATAGCATCGATTATGGTCTACTACCTCTACATAAAATCGAACAAATGTTATTAGTACAATCAAACTTTTAAATATGTTACCTTGAATTATTTTACCTTTATTTTCTTTATTATTATCTTATTGTAATATAAAGTTTTTACTCAAAACAGTAACTATATCATCTCTTTAAACATCGATATTTATCAAATCATCTGAAAATATTCATCCACAAATAATCTTATATCTATTAAAATAATTTCATTCCATGAAACTTTTATTTAAAAACCCCTCATTTTTACGTAAAAGTGCCAAAAATTCCAAGAATAATTTTTACATCAAACAGGAAAAGTTTTTTTCAGTAAAAGTATCAAAAATTTCAAAGTATAATTTTCACATCATAAAGGGGGGGGTTAAAGAAAAAGCATCAGAAATGCCAAGTATAATTTTTATAACAAAAAGGAAGGGTTTTTCATTAAAAAATAATCTCTCCTTTTTGCTGTAAAAATTTTACTTGGAATTTCTGGAACTTTTCCTTAAAAGTACCAGGAATTTCAAGTATAATTTTTACATCAAAAAGGAGGGTTTTTTTATGTAAAAAAAATTCTAAGAATAATTTTTACATAAAAAAGGGTTTTTTTTAGGAAAAGCATCAGATATGCCAATTATAATTTTTATAACAAAAAGGAGGGTTTTTTCTTAATAAAATAACCTCTCCTTTGCTGTAAAAATTATATTTGGAATTTCTGGTACTTTTTCTTAAAAGTACCAGGAATTCCAAGTATAATTTTTACATCAAAAAGGAGGGTTTTTTACGTACAAAAAATTCTAAGAATAATTTTTACAAAAAAGGGGGGTTTTTTTTAGGAAAAGCAGCAGAAATACCAAGTATAATCTTTTTTCTTTTTTTTTTTTCAAGAAAAGAAAGTACCAGAAATTCCAAGAATAAATTTTGCATGAAAATATTTAAAATTCCGCTTTCAGCAAAGATATGAATTGTAATTAAGTATTTCCTTGCAGGCATTTCAATTCATATCTTTGCTGAAAGTGGAATTTTAAATACTTTCACACAAAATTTATTCTTGGAATTTCTGATACTTTCTTAAGTTTTTCGTTAAAACAGATAATATTTGTTTTAATTGTTTGACCCAGTTTCACCACAAATCAATGAGTAAAAGTACATATAAGTGTAAATGTAAAGGTTTAATCATACATTGTTGTCATAAATTTTAGGTATTTGAGTTTAGAAATTTGATTTTAGATATTTTTGATTGTTTGAATTTGGATATTTGATTGAGAGAGATCAGTAGAAGAAAGGCATCTGAGCGGTTTTTAAATTTATTACCACAGGTGAAAGAATTTCTATTATCCAGGAATAAAATTTGTTTAGAATTAGAGAAAAAGCCTTGGTTAATTGAGCTAGGCTTTCTAACTGATGTAACTGTAAAATTGAAGGAACTAAATATGAAACTACAGGGTAGAAATCATCATATTTCTTCTATGACAAGTACGATAAATGCATTTAAAGCTAAATTGGCGCTCTGGAAATCGCACATGGAGAAAGATAATTTATCACATTTCCCAAATTTAAAAATGGTGATAGAAAATTATTATGATGGAAATTGTACCAACTTTCAGTTTGCCAAACATTTTGATTCCTTATTGGAAGAATTTAATACCAGATTTGAAGAATTCTACGAACTGGAGGCATTCTTGACGTTTTTTATAAATACTTTCTCTCATACAGAGGATGATGTGACTAATAAAATCGCAACATATTTTGATATTTCCAATACGTAGGACTGCGAACTCGAAATTATAAATATAAGAAATGACATTGAATTAAAATTACATCATAACGAAGAAAAATTCAGGAATTTAGTGAATGGAAATAGCTTCCCCTTATTTTCCAATACGAAATTCTTAGGAACTGTTCACATATGAGTCCGGTAGCGGAGCGTTAAAGTATTGAAATATATTTAACCAATGACAAACCTCCAAACGATTAGCAACGAAATTTTTAACGCCTATGATTGGTTTATTTTCGTCTCAATTCATCTTTCCTTTAACGCCCCGCTACCGGACTCCTATGTGAACAGGCCCTTAAAATCAAAGAACCGATCAAGACTCACTGACACTCATTTGGACCATTGCCTGAGAACTGGGTATTCTACTTAAGTGCCCCATTACAACGAGTTGGTCGCAGATTTGCAATGTCAAATATTGCATTAATTATCAATTTTAAGATTATTTTGTTTAAATTGAAATTTTTATTTATGTATTAAAAATTATGTCACATTAATATTTTCATATTTAAATATTAACCCTCTCCTCCTCCTCTTCATCCAGCGGTGCCCGCCGAACTCCCGCATTTCTGAAATATGCCCCCCTAGTAAAAAAGGTTGCCGACCGCTGCGCTAGGGTGTTTCAACCCGCCGCATCTAGTGTTGGTAGTTGTGCTTCTACACTGCCCTCCAAAAGTTAAGGTACAACATGTTTTTTATGTCTAATTTAAAAATGAATGACAGAGAAACGAGAAATTTGGATGAAATGTGCACTAAACAGTTATTAATTACATGCGATAAATAAATTTACATAATTTACGTAAGTTACAACAAAAAAGCACTCTTGGCAGAAAACTCCATTATTGGAGAAAACAGTACATCACAGTTTTATGTGGAAAATGTCATTGAAACATTTAAAAAATGGTTTCTAACTAGGAACATGTCCACCCCTAGTCGTTATGCATTGTCGGCACCGACTTCCCATGCTGCCAATTAAGTTGTCGGACACTGAAATGGGAAGCGAAGACCAGACACGGAGTAAACCTTTTTCCAGCTGATGTAACGACCTTGGAGGATGACTTAAAGCAGCAACGTGTCTTCCAAGGTAGTCCCAAACATGCTCTATCGGATTCAGGTCTGGAGATCGAGCTGGCTATTCCATTCGCTCCAAACCGCGACCCTCAAAATAATCCTCTACAATAGCACAGATCGGTGATGTTTTGCATTATCATCCATTAGAATGAATTCGTTGCCAATAGAAGTGGCATATGGGCGGACATATTGTTCAAGAATCTCGTCCCGATATCTTACACCAGTCAGAGTTCCTCTATGCAACACATGCAGGTCAGAGTGACCACCGAAAGAGATTCCTGCCCAAACCATGATTCCACTACCTCTGAAACTGTGTCTTTCGGCAATGTTGGATTGGTTGTATCCGGTGCCTTGTTCCCCCCCAGATCAGCAGACGCCCTGAATCGCTCTCTAGTGTGAACCCGGGCTCATCTGGGTAGAGAACAGAACCCCATGCTGTCTGGTCCAGGACACGTGTTCCCTTGGCCAACATAAACGGGCACTTCTCTGTCGTCGGTTAAGTGGGACACACACAACTGGTTGTCTTGCATAGAGACCACAATTGTGAAGGCGTCTTTGCACCGTAGTAGTGGATATTCTTGTCCCCGAAGCGATAAAATGATCTGAAACAAGCTGAGACACAGAAATGCTTCTCCTTCTTCGGGCCGAAAGAGCTAGAGGGCGGTCTCCCGCAAGTGTTGTAACTCGTGGTCGGCCTGGAACATGTCTTCTAGACATAGAATCTTCTGATGTAAACTGATTCCACAGTCATTGGACCACACTTCGAGACACATTGAGACGTCTAGCAGCATCAACTTGTGAAAATCCATTTCCATCCATCCGATCACCCGCCACCTTAATGAATCGGGTAAACGATTTCGCCGAGACATTGGTAAACTCTCCTGGGTATTGTGAATGAAATTGCCAAAAAATTGAAAATAAACAATCATGCACAATAATTACACACAAAGTCAGGAAAGTTTGATTTTTCCACATTTTCTCTTACTCTTATACATATGACAATTCTTTAAAATGAAAGAGGCGACCAAGGTTTTTTTGTATGTTTTCTTAAAGTTCCATACTATCATTCATCTACACTATGAATTTTATTGTTACAGTCTTTATTTTAATAGTGAGCTTCGAAAAACTAGTTGTACCTTAACTTTTGGAGGGCAATGTATTTCAAACGGCAAAATTGTAAATAATCCCTAGCATTACTTCTTGTTGTTCAGATTTTGGTTCAAATGCACAGGTATTACTATGTACTGCGGTAATTAGTGTTAGTGATTCTTTTGAAGGTGTTCATTTGTGTCGTGCTCTTCTTGATCCTGGGAGCCAAGTTTCTCTGATTACTAGTGATTGTTTACAAAGGCTAGCTTTACCGAGGCAAAGAGCTAAGGTTCTTATTTCCTGTTTAGGAGCATCAGAAACTTATACAAATGGACTTTTTGAAATCAAGTTTACTCCATATCTTACATCGACTCCTTCCTTAACACTTCAGTGTATGTTGTTAACAAAATCGTGGGTCCATTTCCACATTGCAGTTTAGATCTTCCTTGTTCTGAACTATTTAGTGATTTGAAATTGGCTGATCCAATGTTCTACAAAAGCGATCCTATTGATATTCTTTTCGGAGTTAACATAGCTCTTCCACTGCTTAAAAGTCAGTCTCTTTCCATTGGCGAAGGTAAACCTTTCGCAGTTCGTTTGGAACTAGGATGGATAATTGCTGGCAGTGTACCTTCTCATGACGTGATCTCGACTATTCATGTCAATAACATCCAGCTAGTTACAGATCATTTAGTGAATAAGTTCTGGGAATTAGACTGTGCCTACTGTTAGTGAATTAACTAATGCTGAGAAAGCGTGTGAGGAACATTTTAAGGCAAATTATTTCAGGGACAAGAATGGGGAGTATGTAGGGAAATTGCCATTTCATTCTCCACCATCGAAACTAGGAGAATCCAAACAATCTGCTCTTCGCAGACTCAAGTCTGTAAAATGTTCTTTATCTTCTGGCCCGTGAGATGTAAGCAGTACAAAGACTTTATGCAGAAGTATCTTATGTTACAGTACATGCAACCTGTTCCGGAGGCAGAGTATTCTAAAAGGGAAGCATACTATCTCCCTCATCATGCGATCGTGAGAGATTCGAGCACTACAACTAAGTTTAGGGTGGTGTTCGACGCGTCATCAAAATCACCTTCTGGATACTCCTTGAATGACCTACTAATGGTTGGTCCTCGCATTCAGCAAGATTTATATTCAATTCTGCTAACTTTCAGAACTTTTCCCATCGCTATATATGCAGATGTGGAGAAACTGTTTCGGCAAATCAAGATTAACACGGGATAAAGACTGGCAAAGAATTCTTTGGATAGAGACTCCTGACGAACCTCTGAAGGAGTACAGATTAACTACCGTCACCTATGGTACTGCAAGTGCCTCATTTCTCTCCACAAGAACTCTGCATCAACTCGCGTTAGACCATAAAGATGACTTTCCACTAGCTTCATGTGCAACTCTTTATCATTTCTGCGTGGATGACCTGTTGACTGGAGCTGCATCAAAGAAAGAAGCTGTCGAGGTAGTGTCTCAACTAAACAATTTGATGAAGAAAGGATGATTCAGTCTGCGAAAATGGGATTCCAACATCCCACCAATAATTACAGAAGTTTCAGATGGACCGGAGGAATATGATGTTATACCCATTCAGACGATGAAGTAAAGGTCCTCGGGATCAAATGGAATTCGAAAGTTGACTGTTTCAGTTTCTCTGTTGCTCCGATGAAGGAAAAGTTGTATGCCAAGAGAGAAATCTTATCCGAAATCTCTCGAATATTCGATCCCTTGGGAATTCTGTCTTGTGTGGTATTTATGAAAATATTACTTCGAGTTATGGAAACAATTTTGCATGGGATCAACCGATTCCAGAAGATTTAAACAAAAAGTGGGCAGTATTTCGCAAAGAACTTGTTCTCGTCGAAAAAATAAAAATTCCTAGGTGTGTCTTACAGGTTGTAAATACTGAACTCGAATTGCCCGCATTTTGTGATGCCTCCGAGAAGACTTTTTCCAAGGTCATTTATTTACTTGCAGTGAAATATAGTTTAGAGGTTTATGTTTCTCTACTTACATCTAAGACAAGAGTTTCTCCGTTAAAGATTCAATCCTTACCAAATTTGGAGTTATGTGCTTCTTTATTGCTTGCAAATCTTTTAAAGATAGTGTTGTAGTACATAATTCGAAAAGTGTTTGCCTGGTCATATTCCAGGATAACGTTGGCATGGATATCATCAAAACCCTACAGAGATGGCAAGCGTTTATCGCAAACAGAGTGGCTGAAATTCAGGAAGTCATACCGAATGCTGAATGGAAATTCGTCCGAGGTTCACTAAATCCGGCGGATTGGACTACACGCGGACTTTTGCCTTCGGAGCTTTTGAAATGTGATATGTGGCTCAATGGCCCAGATTGGTTGAAATCGTAGACGAATTTTTGTAATGAAGAGTTTCAAATTCCCTTTGATGATGAAGTTTAAAGAGAAGAAAGAAAAACTGTAACAGTAACAGTTGGTTGTGTAGATACAAACTTATTAATTTCTAGATATTCAACTTTCTCAAAATTAATTCGCGTGTGCGCATAGATTCTTAGATTTTTACACAACACCCTTCCCTTTACATCCAAGATGTCTGGTTGCTTGACAACCTCAGAACTCAACAACGCAGTTACTTATATTGGGCGTTTAATTCAAAAGGAGGAGTTTTCGCATGAAAGAAAATTCCCCAATGAAGGCAAACCATTACGTGATAGTAAATTACTTCCTCTAAATGTGTTTTGTGATTCAGATATGTTGGGTGGATTAAACCGCATAATTTGCCCCTTACCTAATTTCCTGAAAAAAAAAAACCTTTCACAAGAAAGTAGACTTGATGAGGCTAACTAAAATGCCTTTATTTTTCTTATTTTACATAAAAACATAGTAAAAAATGGGATCGATTTGATCCAATAGCTTGGAAGAAAAATATTTACAAAAACTTAACCATTAAACAAAAAAGAATACAGATAAGCGTGTCATGAACGGGCGAAAATTAACCTACTTTAATTTTGAAAAACTACTTAAACGGAATGGTAAAGCTTGGGATAGGTATAGGAAGAAAGGGATACAAGTTTAATGGCTCGACAATTCGTCGCAAACACATCTAAATATCAAACTTGCTGCGAAAACAGCTACTAACACTATGGCTGGAAGCCCCAACTCGCTCGCAGAATAGTTACTGCTTAGAACCCCCACTCGCTGAAAAAATACGTACATCTTAAATACTTCTTGTATTTACTTGTACAAACCCCATTGGCTGTGACGCGAGAGCTTCGTAATTCCAGTCCTGCCTTCAAAGTTGAAAAATCTGCATATTTATTTTAAACCATCCGTTCATGACACGTTTTTAAATGTCGCGTTTTCCGACGAAGGGAAAACAAAAACTACAAATTCCCCCTTTTTCTCTTCATCGGAAAATGTGCTCACAATATCTACTCAATTTATCAAATGTAACTGGCTTAGTTAACAAATCAGCAATGTTCCAATTTCCAGGAACTTTTAAAAGTTTGAAAAGTCCATCAGCTAATAGCTGTTTAACATAATGAAACCTAATGTCTATATGTTTGTTTCTTACATTCTCGATAAAGTTTTTACAATAGTAAATAGCACTTTCAGAGTCACAAAACATTATAGGTTTCTCAACAGTTACTTTCAATAAATAGTGTAGAACATTCATCGTAAATATTGTACGATTCTTTAAAAAAAATCGAAACATACAGGGTTTCCACCTATATCAGTTACACCCCCCCCCCTTAACTTCTAAACGGTGAGGCTTAGGCCATAAAGTTGGTGTCTAGGTATAGTAAAAAGGCTATGCGCTACTCGATGAGACAACTTACAACGCCATCTATCGGCAAATTTTGGAATTAGCGTTTTTATCTCAAAAACGGTACGAGATACGGAAAAAAATCAATTACTAAGTTGTTCAGCATCATTGATTTAGTAAGAAAA
This sequence comes from Dolomedes plantarius, assembly GCA_907164885.2. Lineage (NCBI taxonomy): Eukaryota > Metazoa > Arthropoda > Arachnida > Araneae > Dolomedidae > Dolomedes > Dolomedes plantarius. The sequence continues at coordinate 103,290,585 of OU015499.1, read as the reverse complement.
GACACTTTGCGCACATTAATACTTAAAAATAAATGTAGAAAATGAACATTTGTTTGGTCACGATTTCGAAAATTGTCATGTCATAAAGAGTGGAAGACAGAAACTGAGACACTTCCCTATCTTCAGGATCATTTATTTATGTTGCTGAAAATGCTCTCGATTAGCCACTACACACATTTTTTGGTATTTAGTCCGTGAGGTGGTCTTTTCGAGCTTAGCTCGCGTTTCACGACGCCATAGTGTTGAAAATCACGACCAAACAAATGTTCATTTATTACATTCTGTTCTGAGTATTAATGTGCGCAAGGCGTCTTTTCTTACTAAATCGATGATGCTGAACAACTTTGTAATTGATATTTTTTCCGTGTATCGTACCGTTTTTGAGATAAAAATGCTAATTCCAAAATTTGCCGATAGATGGCGTTATAACTTGTCTCATCGAGTAGCGTATAGCCTTTTTACTATACCTAGACACCAACTTTATGGCCTAAGCTATCACCGTTTAGAAGTTAAGGGGGTGTAACGGATATAGGTGAGAACCCTGTATAAATTTTTATAAGTTGAACTATAGAAACCGCGTAAAATGAAGGATTTCATAAAAAACCAGTAACACTTAGAAAAGTGTTGTTATGAGGAATAAAAATGGAGGCCTTGGGCGCTTGCCCAGTTCGAGAAAGATTTCGAAAAAGATTTCATTTTAAAGGAATTTTTATGATCTTTCTCGTGATATAAATTTTATATCCCTCAGATTATCATTTTAAATGCAAAAAGAATGTTACAAAAGCAGCTTAAAAATTCAGTTTTAAAAAATCTAAGAAGAATTTTTCAAAAATCTTTCTTAGTGCACCCCTACACCATAAGAAGAATCGCCATGCAAAATTTCAGCCCTTTAGGTCCAGCGGTTTGGTCTGTGCGTTGTATGTCAGTCAGTCAGTCAGTCAGTCACGGAACTGTTATATATATATGCAAGTAGATAACTTAATGTCTTGATTCCTGCACCAGGTCTTGCACTTTGTCACTTCTTTATTTCTTTTAATTACAAATACCTAATCTTATCTACAATTGAGTTTATATTACATATGTATACAATTATTTGCACATAAATGTTTACATTCATAAAAGCATCTGCCTTTACATAACATAAAATAAGTATTTATAAATAGTCATAAAAGCATATGCTTTTATACAACATAAATTTAATAATTATTTATATGCATAATTTAGTAATTACAAATCTACACATACATAAATATGCTTTTTTTTACACATATATATATTTTTTTAAATTCACAAAAATACGCAATTACAACAACAATTAATATTTTCTATATATTTATTTACTTTCATATATTTATCCATATATATATATTTTATTTAATTTATTTCGATACTGTTTCATTTAATTTTACTGTAACCTATATCTATATAAATAAAAGGAAAACTTTGTCGGTCGGGGAACAATTCCGGGTAGATCGTTTCCGGTATGGCCACCGTTATGAAATTCGGCCATATTTGAAAATGTCGCAATCTATGCATTTTTTTCATGAAAGTACATAAATTTTACAGATTTGGAAGGAGCTTTAAAAACTGATAATATTTTCTGCGTGCACTTATTCTGTTGCTTTAATAGTTTTAGAGATATTTCAATTCTAAATGCATTCTCCAGCGATACAAAACATAACCGCCATGTTTTAAAAGTTAAAATCGATGTATTTTTTTTAAAGAAAGTACATAAATTTTACATATTTAGAAAGAGCTTTAAAAGCTGATAATTTTTTCTGCGTACACATATTCTGTTACTTTAATAGTTTTAGAAATATTTTAATTCTAAATGCGTACTCCACCGAACAAAGCGTTAACCGCCATGTTTTACGATGTAAACACAGCGTGATTCATTCACAGCGTGATTCTCACTAAAAAATTAAATCACTGAAGAGAAATGTTTCATCGTGTGTCTAATTTTTAATTATTTTTCTATTTTTCATACTTTTAATTTAAACTTTTTAATCATAAATACTAGATCATTTGAAGATGTACTGATTTTTTGGGGATTTTCTGGCAATTAAAAGTGAAAAAAAAATTTAATACTTCAAGTGAACCGTGATTCGAGAGCTGGGCGAATCCCCAGCATGGGTGGAAATGAAACAATGAAACATATTGTCTAATATGTTTCATTTCCATTACTAATGTTTCATTCCTTGTGAATTCTTATGTTTCATTTTCTTGTGAATTCTATGAATAATCGTTTCATTTCTAAATACGTTTCATTTCTTACCATCGTTACAAATATGTTTCATTTCCATCCTTGTTCAAATTACTCAAACTAGGTTCGAACCGAAAACCTCGCCATTCGAACACAAAGCGGTAGCTCCAAGCCACTGTTCTTCATGCTACTTTGTATTGTATAGACTAATACTTATATTACTTACTAACGGCCCGTCCCGACTTTGTCCGGGTTGAACAAAATATTATACCAATAAATTTCCAGTTGATAGCCAATAAATTGTAAATCTTTTTTTACCTTAATAATAACCTAAATAATACCTTAAATTAATTTTATGTTACTTAATAATTAAAATAATTTATTTAAAAGAAAAAGGCGTGCCGGAGAACTGCTAGGTTCGAACCGCTAGCGTCAGAGCAGAAGCCCACCGTGATAGCACCACGATAAGGATCGTTGAAATCTTCGGAACAAAAAGCGGCAGAAGACAGTAGCGGAAACAATGGAGGTTGTTAGGATTAAGCCCCATACTTTATTTCTACTAATTAGATATACATAATATATAGCCTATGTCCATCTGGAATAATGTACCTTTCAAACAGTGAAAGAATTTTTCAAATAGGTACAGTAGTTCTGAAGATTACCCTCCACGTACAAAATCGCTCTCTCTTTATATATAAGTATAGATTTATACGTCTTAATTATTCAATTTTAATTAACGTCACATATGTTTTAATAAACCACTTTATGTTACTGATGTATTAGTTTAATCCCTTCAAGAATTACTTTAAAAATATTTTACCTCTAATTTTTCAGATTCTTTATAAATTACTTTTACACTACATACCTAATTAACAGTACCGCATTTAACCAACAAATTCTTTACTGCTCCCTGAAGGTCAAAAAGTTAAGCTAACTGTACACTTACCGTACATATAAGTGTTGTGCTCTACTTTCAAAATATATTCGTATTCACCTACCGCATAGGAGTGAATTGATAAAGTACTCTAATCGAAACAAGTCATAGGCGTAGCGTGCGTCTAACTTTTTGGTGACACGAATCGAATTCAGTTAGTCAAATATGAAATATTATGATGTTTTTTATATTGAATAACAATAGAATTGATGTTTGAATAGAATTCAAAAGTTATACAAGGAGAAAAATATAATATAAATAAAACGAGAAAAAAAAATATAGCATCCAATTTTTGTACGGACATATCATTCTTAAATACTATGTTAAGGCTAAAGACATAATGGGAATCTTCAGTGTCACAGTTTGAAAGGGCGAAAAAAACCAACTTTTTAAAAAGTTTTCCGCAATTTTCCGATTTTAACTGAACTTCTACTAACATTTTAATTTATTTCAAGTTAAATTGGGGGGGGGGACACGTATTCCCCCGGACGCTACGCCTATGAATCAAGTATTATGTTTGTTTTTGATTTGCTTGCCTGCTTAAGTAATCTTAAAATCCTATTTATATTAGTAACCAGTTGTTTTTATTGTCTTTTGTATTATTACATGATTTCAGTATTCGTCATTATAAGGCTTATAGCTTGTAATACTCTTTACTTATTTACACTTTATTTTACTTTTCATCCTCCATTTTCAAATATTTATATTTTTTACTTTGCCTACTAACCTTTAATGCATTAATTTTACACTATTTTGATACTCATTACAACACTCTACTCTACCGTAATACTTCATTATTATTTCATTATCTAGTATATATATAGAACAGTTCCGTAACTGACTGACTGATTGACTGACATGTAGCGCACAGACCAAACCTCTGGACCTAAAGTAATTGATATGTGTAAAGTACTAATTGATATGTTCCTCAAACTGTACTATATTCTTTAGTATGTTCTATTAGATTTAATTTGAATATTTTCTTCTACATTATTTTGTCTATAGAAATATCCCTTACGATTTTTTTAAAATATATATTTTTTGTTTTTTTACATCAATTGCATACACTGATCGTTGTATTTATTATAACTATCTCTCTCTTTCTCTCTCTCTCTCTCTCTCTCTCTCTCTCTCTCTCTCTATATATATATATATATATATATATATATATATATATATATCGGCATCAATTGCATACATTGACCGTTGTATTTAATTTGAATGTACTCCGTAGCGAAGTGCGGGTTTCAGTTAGTTTTAAATATATTTACTAAAATTTTATTTATATTATTTGTTAAATTATCTATGCTATTTTGTGTATATATGCATATATACACTTTTTTAAAATTTCTTTTAGCTTTGCAGCCCCATCACAGTGATTGGAATCGATCCGTTGACAAACCATCCTGTATCCATATCTATTCTACTACGCCACCGTTTCATATTATCCTGCAACTCAAATCCTATCAACGTTAAATTTAAATTATTTTGTTTCATTATATTCGCTATTCCGTATCTATCTACCTATATATATAAAACGCGTAGGTATGCGGCACAAAAATCGACGATATTTCTATACTCCGAATGGCAACGGCTGCAACTACCAAATGTAAACATTAGCGGCCATCCGCAATTTGCAACCGCGTGTCAACATGGATTTACGCACTGAAATCAGTAATGCTCGGAAGCATGCTGTACTATCAAATGAAAATTGGGAACAGTCTCAATAAAGAAAGCCAAGAAGAAATAATTCATTGAGAGAGGTGCAAAAGAGAGAGCATAAATGATCGCGAGGTTAGGCTTAACTCTCGCCGGCATAGCAACCGAGAGCCAGTAATACTTAATTTTGTACACTTTTTTCAGTATTTGATGAATTTTTACTCCATTTTATAAGCGAACAAATTTTCCCAACAATTTATTATTTGATATGATTAGGTGTAGATATCTGAGTTGTGAACAATAATACATACAGAGAGTGGTTGTCAGACTCTCGTCTCCCATTCTTAAGTGGAATTGATGAAGGTGAGTAATAGCGTCTTCAATAAGCCCAAAATAAACGCAAACAGGTGTCGAACGATATAACACCTTTGGAGATGTGCGATAATAGGTAAAGGTACGCAAGTCATTTAGAATGATTTGTGAAACCCATTAGCGGCGCGCTTTTCCAAGGGAAGAGCCGCCAGGAAAGAAATTCACCATAGGTGGTCTGCAGAGGGCGGAACCGGAAAAGGTCCAGTATTCGACATTGTTCGAGAAGGGGCTAAGAAGAATGCATAAATAACGACGCGGTTGCGAATGAAGAGGAGAATAGACTTGGACTGTTGAAACGTCGCCACGCGTACGGAGAGAGAGAGAGTCTCGCACGGACTTTGAATAATGAGCCCTGCTCTCATGAGTATATTAACGTTCGTCGGAGAGAACCTTTGTAAATGATTTATTTAACAAAGATTTTAATGTTTCAATAAACCAGATGTAAATAAGAGTTGGTTCTACAGTTATGATTACTTCTACAAGATAATGATTTGTCGGATCACGACGATAATGGTTCACAGTGATGAATCCACACTATATGTTAGTACTTGCTGAATTTTTACTCCATTTTTTTAAGTGAAAAAAATTTCCCCCCCCAACAGTTTCTTATCTGGCGTAATGATAAAATGTAGATATATTAATTTTGAAAAATAGTACATACAGAGAGGGATGTAATTTTTAAAATCATTGGTATTGGGTTTCTCAGTCTTATCTTTAACTCTGTTCTGAAGTAATGGAAATTCACATTTTTTTAATCACGAAGTTTTAGAATCAGCCTTCTAGAGAATACCCCTTAACAACGTATATTAATGATGACAGGTAATGGTAACATTCCTTACATTTGTTACTTTCAGTTGAGTTGCTTTGCAAAAGAAAATATAAAACTAAAAGCGATCATGCTGGTCGCGCAGCGGCTAGTTATTTTTAAGTACAGGTTGTCCATAATTAAACTTCCCTACTTTAAAGTTGCCTACAGTCGAAACTATTGTTCAGAAAGTTGTGAAATTTTCTGTAGGACATATTGAAGGGATGGGAATTTGTTTGAGAAAATAAATAACAAGTAATATATAAAAAACAATTTTAAAGTCAATTCCTACTTAGGTCAACAAAGAAAAACTTGAGTGTGAACTAATAGTAGGAATTGAAAAAAAGGATTGCCTGCCAGAACTTGCCTACTGTGCGAGATTAGGAGCGGGGGGAAAGAGGAGAAAAAGTTTGTCAGGTTGGGGATTCGATCTCGCAACCTACAGGACGGGAGTAGCCCGCGATACCGCAGTGCTACCGTTTACACAGTAACAAGAGGGAAATTACTATTCAAGAGCAAGAGACGCTCTAGGTCTAAAACTAAAATTGATTAATTAAATTTAATTAATGAATTAATATTTGAAAAATCTGTATTAACATCAAGTGTCATCCACTACAAGTTTAAAAAAATGTATTTGAACTTGAGTGGATGAATAAAAAGCACTTTTATTAACGATTGAAAATTTGAAGAAGATATATATAGAGAGAGTGTGAACTAATAGTAGGAATTGAAAAAATTAGTTCAAAATTTCATCACCAGAGAGCTTTTTTTGAGGAATTACATATTTACGACTGGTTCTTTACTTAAGATTTCACCATCTTTTTATCCATAGGTCACCCTAACACAATAACTCATACTCATTAAATTTTACAATCTTTAAAGTGATTGCAAAGTCGATCGGAAACTTGTTCGATGACTAATTTTCGGACAAAAGATTTGAAGGAACGAAGAAGAAACAAATATGCAAATCAATTTTTGTCGACGTAGAGTAGAAGCTGTTATAAAACCTAGAAACTTTCATGGAGATTCAGTTTTCAGCGTGCTTGCTATTGCTAATCAGAATGTCATCGTTACGATTACAAGATCGAGCTCTCCAGACCTCAACCCAAGCGACTTTTGGCTATGGGGGCATGTGCAACATCTAGTCAGTCTTGATAAACCAAGAACTATACCTGATCTGAAAGACAGCATTTCACGACATGTTCTCAGCATTTCCCCGGACGCACTGCGGTCAACTGTAGAACATGCTATCTTACGATTTGAAATGGTAGCTGAAAATGATGGCCGTCATGTTGAACATGTCCTGTTGTAATAGATTTTCGTAAATGTTGGCTAAATGTGTAATTCATAAAAAAAAACGCCCTCTGGGGGATGAAATTTTGAACTAATTTTTTTATTCGCTCAAACAAATTCCCATCCCTTCAATATTTCCTACAGAAAATTTCATAACTCTCTGAACAATAGTTTCGACTGTAGACAACTTTAAAGTAGGGAAGTTTAATTATGGACAACCTGTATATTCTTTCTGTCAATTACTGTTTTAAGATTCAATAACATACTACTTATTCAAGACAATATATAGTCAGCTAATTTTACTTTTACCAGTTCGCAATTTAAATTAATAGCGTCTCATAAAATATTATTTTTCAATTAATTTTAATATATTATATATTCATGATATCTATGGCCTATCATTTAGAACCTATTATTTTATTTTATTTTATTATTTTTTATGTCATTTCAAAACCATTAACCTGCATACATTATTTATAACTTAATTACTATTGTGACCAATATCTTGTAATATACATTATTTACAGACGGACTTAGTATTACCTTAAGCAATTTACATATCAAAATTTCTTAACGCTAGTTTACATTTAAATGCAATATTTTACATAGTCAATACACAAAAACTTTCATTTTAGCAAAATTTACTTATCTCTAATTTCTTTTTGCTTTTGCAGTACTAGCTGAGTCCGAACTATGGATTCAACCATTCCTAGCCAATGACCATAGCCCGACGCCACAGTTAAACGGATCTTGATGTCTTAACTAAACTTTAAGTGATATTTATTTCCCTCAGTGGTTACATTAAACTACTCGTATAGTCAATAAATTCGGGGACTACCCTCTCCCCTCATGCCCGGTGTGTGGGGGAACCGAAATAACGATGTGGTTTGCAAGTCTGGTTATCTGCGTACGCGTGAGACGTCACATGACGCTTTGCACAACTGCTAAGGTGCGCAGCTCGCCATTTGGCTGCAGACTGTCTGCCTATGATGTCGATGTAGCAAAATGTCCTTTTTGGAGCAACGTTCCAACATTACATTCTGCTACAAATTAGGAAAAACCACTGCAGACGGTTACTGCAAAAAGCGTATCGAGACGAAGCTATGTGCAGATCGAAAGTTTTCAAATGGTACAGCTTGTTTAAAAAGGGGAGAGACGCTGTTGCAGATGATCCGCGAAGTGGGTGGCCAGTGACCCCGCAAACGGAGGCGAACATCCAACGGGTAGGAGCAGTGGTTGTTTGGTTGCTTGAAGTTTATTGGCGCAAGGTCCAGAAAGGACAAGCTGCGCCAAACACAAGGTATCATCGTCAACAAATGGTATGTACAGGTTCTTCGTCGTCTCCGGGAGGCAATCCGTGGTAAACGTCCACACGTTTGGAAATCCAACATGTGTTTGTTGTTGCATGACAATGTCCCGGCGCACCGAACCCTGATGGTGCAACAAGCCCTTGCTAAACACGGAACCACAGTTCTGCCACATCCCCCGACCTCGCACCTTGCGATTTCTACCTGTTCCCGAAACTGAAAGATCGCATCAAGGGCAAGAGATTTGGAAATGCCGAAAAAGTGATGGCAACAGCGACAACCGCTTTACGACAGCTCTGATGCAACAGTTTCCAGGACTGTTTCCAGAAGCTGTATCAACGCTGGCAGAAGTGTAGAGTTGCGGAAGGACATTATTTTGAAGGTGATTGTGTTCAGAAGACTTTGTAAGTGTATTCGTTGTTGTAGTAAATAAAGTCCCCGAATTTATTGACTGTACGAGTATATTATTTGCGTGCATTATTTTCTCAATTCACAATATTTTTGTTATTTACATTGCATTTACATCTTCTGTTATTTAACAATTCAACTATTCTATGCAAGTCATACTACAGTGTTACATATTCCCCTAATAGTTGCCGTGTTCTGTGTATGCCTCTGTCAAGTAACGCTTCCGGAGCGACCGCTTCAGAAATATATCAGCCTATATTAATCTCACGTGCAAAAATACAATAATAAACAGAAATTAAAAACACCAAAATCGTTTGTTTAACAAATTTGTAGGTTAAGTTAATTGTTATTCAATGCACGTGTATACAGCTTTAAAATTCCTGAAAATAAAAAAAAAATGCTGAAACGCGATTGCAGCGCTGCCTACCGGATCCAATTATTGAATGCACGTGTATACATCATTAAAATTCATGAAAATAAAAAAAATTCTGAAACGTGATTGCAGCGCTGCCTAAATAGACTGCAAACATTTTTTGCACGTGAGTAATTTGTATGATTTTTACCATGTTTTATTAACTTGCTTTCTTGTTTGTGTGTGTGTGTGTTTGTCCAGTACAAATCTTGCAATCGATTTTTAACTAACTTCCCGACTAGCTAGACATTTGAAACTTTTAGAATAGCTCAGAACACGATGACAATGTAGTTTTTTAATACTTTTAGCCATCTTTAAGCAGATTTTTACCACGTTTTTATTATTTTCAGTTAAAATTTGGTTTGTAGACTGGTGCAGCCATCTATCGGCCGGAACGGGAACGAAAAGTTAAACGCAAGTTAACCTCCAATTAACTTCATTTTCTTTCAAGTTGATGGGATAATTCATCAAAAAAATTTTAAAAAAGTATTTATTAATACATATAATTGTCAAGTTTATATGATTGAACAGAAAATTTAAAAACATGGTATACAAAAAGTTCTTTTTATCTTGTAATTATTTAATCTGATTTTCTTTAGTTTATATATTTTATTTTTGCTTAATATATTTATAGCATATTAGTTAGATTGTATACATTGCATATTAGTTAGATTGTGTAAGTCGGATTGCAAAATCAGCGGTAAGCATGCTTTTTTTTTTTTCCAAGACTTTTTTAAAATTATAAACTCGGATTTTTACAACTTTTTAATTATAATATCGGATAGAAAATCAGCTAATATTCTGTAAAAAATTCTAATATTTTAACAAGGTTATGAACCCTTTTTTTATTGGAACTGTTCAATTATTTACCGTCAAGTTTTGACGGGTACTATCTAGTATATGACTAACACATCAGGGACGGTCCTGGTGTGTTCAGCAGCAAAACCAACTGAACTACAACAACAAGAAAAAAAGAAAAAAAAAATTATATATATATATATATATTGTAGCGAACTGAGGTTCGTAGTGTCAACCAGAAGATGATTTAAACACACCAGGTATCCATCACTCATTACATAAACAAAACAAATGCAATTTATTAATAAAGTTGATGATGATGAGATATGTACACTGCACAGATGTAAGATAAACTTCGTAACTTAAGTGATCACACTCGATTTAATCGGCGTGGGGCGGAGTAAGAACACAGAAGTCCGCTAAGCTAGCAGAACTGGCTCTGCTTCAATGATGAAAAAACGGCACTTCTCCTGACGGGAAAGGGCTCCCCAATAATATCAACGGCGGTGACCACTGCACACACCCGGTAGCGATGAAAATATTAAATTAAGGAGAAAGGACTCCTCACTGGGAAATAAGGTAGCAAAGGCTCCTTCCACGAAGACTGGTCTCCGACAAATTAGTGGAGTATGTTTACTCCTGCAGGAACTAGATCGTCGCTGCAAACAGTCACAAGGGACTCTTGAACCTCTAAGGGCGGCAAACCCGGCTGCTCTTAAACTGGATCCGCTACGTGTCAGGAACTAAAAAGACGCAAGCCACGACTGAGGGGTCCATTCTCTTTTTATAGAAGACCTCCACCGGATACTGCATCACTCTCCAGAAAGTCGAACGATCTAGAACAAGTGAGCAACGGAAATGGGTTTCCTGGGGCGATAATGAAATATTTTCCCCGGGTCTAAAGCGGCGGCCTTTTTAGTTTGTCCTCCAAGCCACTTCAAAGAGTCTCAAAGGGCCGCTTCGGTAAAATGCGAAAGGCACGAGTCCTTTTGTTTAGGCACGCGACGCCTCCAGGATGCTGCTTAACAATTGATAGTTCATGAATGAAAGCACCTGGGGGTCTCCTGTCATATATAACTAATATCAGCGGCGTCACCCGGTGGCGATGACTAAATCAAGAAAAATGACCATGTCCCCTAAGGTTCTGTGGAACAAGTCTATCGGATGAACAAAAGGAAAATTGCCGTCAGCATATTGCCACCTAAGTCGGAAATCTTTTGATGGGTCTCAGGCCGAGATAGAAGAATTTCTTTTGTTAACGGAGAGGTTGAAATGCAATACTCTACAATATATATATATATATATATATATATATATATATATATATATATATATATATATATATATATATATATATATATATATATATATATATATGTAGGAAGGAGTTAGTACTCCTTCCTTTAGAAGTGAATCATTAGACTTAATTATTTTGAACATTTAATTAAACTAGACGATGTTTACAAGACAGGACTAACACTTAGTATGAAATTAAAAAATAAACACAGAAGCATCAAAAGAGCTAAACATCGGGAGCTTGCAGAACAACACATCCGCTTAAAGTCCTTCGTGCCGCAGTAGTAGGAGTCGAAGTTGTAGTAATAGTTCAGTTGTGTTGCCAAACTCACTCTCACACGGCCGTTCTGACTTTCCAGACGTCCGCGGCTGGGTTGTCAACAATAATTCTGAAAAGATAAAAAAAAAAGAGCAGAAAAAGGAAAAATATTTCAAAAAATCAAGCAGTGTTCAACACAGTGGTATTGGTGTTCAGTTTCTGCACCACTGTTTCATTTTGTCCGCTGCAGTTGATGTTATGGTTGGACCATCGTGATGTCCTAACTTTCGAACTTCGTAACGATCGTTGGGGTTGATGTTCGTGATCTCATATGGTCCGAAGAACTTTGGTCGGAGCTTTAATCCGGTTCCAAATTGAGTTCGTTGTATTGCCACTTTGTCACCGATCTTGTATTTACAAGCCGGTTTACGCCGTTTGTTATATTGTCGTATGTTTTCTTCCTGTAAACGGAGGATATTTCGTTTAGCTTCGATACGTAACGCTTCTTTGTCATCAAGAATTCTTTGGTGGTGTTCCTCGTCAAGAAGATTTTTAATCTGTAGATCCTCTTGTTGTTTCATTTTAACACCAATTAAAAGTTGAAAGGGTGTGAATTTTGTACTGCGTGTGGTGGTACTATTTAAGATACGTTGCAATCTTGGGACATATTTAAACCATTTGTCAGGTTCATCTAGAGCTAACTTAGTTAAAACGGGAATAATTGTGCCATGAACACGCTCAACCTGACCGTTGCCACGTGGCACACCTGTTGCTATTGAAATGTGTTCAATTGACTGTTCCTGGCAGTAACTTTGAAATTCTGAAGATGTGAATGCGCTACCTTTGTCAGTAATGATTTTTGAAGGGTTGCCAAATGTAGTTTGTTGCAAGGATAATTTGTCTAAGGCATCTTTCGTAGAGGTGGACTTCACGGGATAGATCCATACAAATTTGGAAAAGGCATCAACTACTGTAAAAAGATACTTATAACATTTTTTTGTCGATGGTAAAGGTCCTAAAAAGTCGCAATGGTAACATTCAAGGGGTGCATCACCTTTTGGAATGGGGTGAAGGTATCCTTCTTGTTTTCCAGATTTTCGCGAGGACAAAATGCAAGGAATACAGTTCGAAATAATTTCTTGAACTAATTTCTTAAGTTGAGGAATGAAAAATTCACGAGAAACAATTAATTCGGTTTTTTGTGAAGCAAAATGACCTTGTGAATGGGCGTTTAGCACTATTTCTTTCTGCATCATTTGTGGTACTACTAAAAGTTCGGCATCCTGATGAAGTTTATAAAGAATTCCGTTTTTAACAAAAAATTCATCAGAAGGTGTAGATTCAAGCATAGATTTAATTTGAGATATAAATTCATCCTGGTCTTGGGCATTTTTCACCTTTTGAGTGATATCATTTGAGGTAATTACAAGAATGGGGTTACGACTTAAAGCATCAACATGTTTCATCTGTCTACCGGGTCGATGACAAACTTCATAATCAAAGTCTTCTAACATCAATGCCCATCGAGCAATTTTAGCTGGTAGGTCTTTTTTGTGCATCGTTTTTTGGAAAGCATCGCAATCGGTGATAATTTTAAATTTTGTTCCCAACAAGTAGTTTCGAAATTTTTTTAGCGCTTCAATAACGGCAAGAACTTCCAGTTCATAACTATGATATTTTTCTTGTTGAACTGTAGTTTTACGGCTAAAATAATGAATAGGATGAAACTGTCCATCATCGGATTGTTGCAAGAGCACAGCGCCAAAACCTAAGGAGCTGGCATCAGTGTGGAGTTCTAATGGGTATCCCTGTTGAAAAACATGAAGAACTGGGTTTTGTGAAAGAATGTTTTTAAGTTGTTGAAAAGCTGCTATTTGTTCAGAGTCAAAATTAAATTCTACATTATCCCGAAGGAGGTCACTTAATGGTCTAGCAATCAGCGCATAATTTGGAATGAACTTTCTGAAATAACTTGTTAATCCAAGAAAACTTTGAACTTGTTTAGGGGTTTGAGGTTGTGGGAAATTTTGAACAGCTTGTGTCTTGGTAGGTGAGGGTTTAACTACTCCATTTTCGATAATGTAACCAAGAAATTCTATCTTTCGCTGTAAAAATTGACACTTTTTAAAGTTCAATTCAAGGCCATAGTCTGCAGCTGTTTGGAGAACGAGGCGTAATTTTTGTAGACCTTCAACTTCATCATTAGATGGTATGAGAAGATCGTCCATGTAAACAATAAGAACATTGTCGCGAATGAGATTTCTAAAAACTGTGTAAACATATCGTTGGAAAACACTGGGACTGTTACATAAGCCAAATGGGACACGTAAAAATTCGTATTGTCCTTCATGAGTCACAAAAGAAGTATATTTAGTGCTATTAGGGTCCATAGGTACATGAAAGAAACCATTTTTGAGATCAAGTGAAGTGAACACCCGAGATTTTCCAAGTTTGTCTAAAGCTTCTTCGATGAGCGGTAAGGGAAATTTATCTTTTATCATTTTTCTATTCAATTTGCGGTAATCAACACAAAGTCTATAATCTCCACTTTTTTTTCTTACATAGAACAATCGGTGCGGCATAATCGGAGCAACTTTCTTTAATAATTCCATCATTTAACCAATCTTGAATTTGGCTTTCTACAATTTTCTGTTCCGCGAAAGGGAGTCGTCGAGAACGTTGAGCTACAGGGATTTCATCTTGTAATAAAATAGTCATCTTAATTTCAGTGTCTTGAACTTTATGTGGTTTGTAGGAAGTAACGATATTTTGAACTTCCTCACGAGTTTCAGAATTCAAAATGTGTGAAAGATCAAATGGAAAAGCTTGATCATCAGAAACATTAGCAATATTAACGAAGGTGTTATTTTCAGGAGTTTTGCATAAACGAATACCGTCTTTATCAAATGTAAATTGGGTTTGCTGTAAAAAGTCGATTCCGATAATCACATCAAAAGGAATCAAGTCATCCTCTAGAACATGTATTTTAGCAGGTAAAGTAATGGTTTGAATTTCGATGGAATCCTGAAAGAATCCGATGCTGTGAACTTGGTTTTTGCCAATTCCTGAAAAGGGAATGTTGGTGGGCTGCAATGGTGGCGAACCAATTCTTCGATAGGTTTTCTCATTGATGAGGGTTGCCTGTGACCCAGTGTCACAGAGTGCTGTCAATTGAATTCCTGCAAGTTGAATGTCAACATGCATGGGATTTTTCGATGAAGTTTCAGGAGAAAGTGCATTTACAGTTTTATCAGAAATAGGTTTTTGAGAATCAGGTTTTGGTTTAGAATTTCGATAACTTTTAGGGCAATTAGCATGAACATGACCAAAACTTTTACATCCGTAGCATTGTTTACCATGTGACTTATTCAAACATTGGTTGCTTTTGTGACCTCTCAAGCCACAGGAAAAACATACTGGCTGTGTATTTGGGCTACGTGTATTATCGACTTTCACATTGAGGTAGGAAGCATCAATTTTTTTCTGATTATTTTGTCTGAAATTTTGTGATCTGTTAAAGATTTGTTCATAAATTTTCAACTTTTCCTTAAATTCAGGGACGGATTTACAACCGTAAAGAATAACTTTATTGTTTGTTGAATCAGGAATTCCGTTTATGACATACTCAAACAGAGAGGAGTCATCGAGAGAACCTTTGTGTGCCAAATCTCTCATAGCTAAGAAATATTCTTGTAGGGTTTCAAACGGTTTCATACGTCGAGATTCCATTAATTTATGTAACTGAATACCGTTAATTTTGTCCGAAAATTCGTCTAATAAATGGTGCTTCAATTGTTCCCAATTTGTAATTCCACGAATAGACCTAATTAAAGTTTGAGCGGGACCAGTTAAACATTTTCTAACAAAAGTAATTTGGTGAATTGGATTGTTTATCTGATATAAACAAAAAAGTTCTTCAACGTCAGATATAAAATTCTCAACACTGTAATTATCACGAGACGAGAAAGGTTTTATTAAATCAACAACGTCTTTCAGACTAAACAACTGGAAAGAGAGATTCGCAGTTTCAACTGAAGGCAATGAATTTTGATCTGATTCACCAACGGAAATGTGTGTATTTTGCTTATTCGAAGATTCTTTTGCGTCAATGGTGGGGGAAAAGGGAGATCTATTTTCCTCTATAACGCTGTTAGTTTGGGATGAACGTGCACCCGGAAGTGAGTCATCATTCACTTCGCATTCCGAAAGATCAGAAAATTCTGCTTTTAATAACGATAAATCACTAAGACTCATAAGAATGGTATTGGCACATTTGTCTGGGTCAGTTGAAAATTCTAAATGAAGTAGATTACAAATAGAAATCAAGTCTTTAAGTGAAAACTCTTTAAGTACTTTCTGTTTCGTTGCTTCTAACACGAATGGCTGTTTAAAACCTGTAAATTTACGCAATCTGGTACGATTTTGTCTGTCGCCGTCTGTACCAAAAATTAAACGATGTAGAACCTTTATTTGATTCGTACCACCAAATTTTAATGATTTTGCAATATTGGGGTAATCGTTGAGAGTAGCCATAACTATATACTAGGTTCAAACAATTATAGTACACAAATATACAAATATTCAAAACCAAAATCAATAATTATAATACGTAGTTACTCAAATTCAAAAGTAGAAAATAATATTTCAAATCGAAATTTTTTCAAATACCAATTCAATAATAAAATATTGATTCTCAAAATATGCATCAAAATAAGTAATCTTTAAAACAGGTTTTGTTCAAGAAAACAAAATTATGAACTAAAATAAGCATCAAATATCAAATAATAAGTTCTTCAAAATAATTTCTCTGGTTGAAGAAAATAGAGGATGTAAATTTAGATATGTATCAAGTTAGATATTACTTCAGCAAAATATTCATCAAATTAATCTTCAAAATAAATCACTGTTGAAGAAAATAGAGGATGTAAATGCAGCATCAAAATAATAGTTAAAGTTCTAATGTTAAAAGCATCAAAATTGGGAAATCGAAAGTATCAAAATTGTGAAATCGAAAGCATCAAAACATTCTGCAAAATAAAAAATATTCTCGCAAGAAAACAGCAGAATTAAGTTCAACATCAAAGCGCATCAAATAAGCAAAGTTGTCATCAAATAAACATTCGCTTCGTCAAAATTATGCATCAAAATAATAATATAATAATCTTCAAAAGTATTCAATTCGCGATCTTTCAAAATATATGTTATGTTGTGGTTTGTTCAAGGAAACAAGATTCTTCAAGTTAAATGTCGAAATTTCATCAAATCATCAAATAATTTCATCGAAATAGAATTCTCTTCAAGAAAACAGA
Source organism: Dolomedes plantarius (assembly GCA_907164885.2). Lineage (NCBI taxonomy): Eukaryota > Metazoa > Arthropoda > Arachnida > Araneae > Dolomedidae > Dolomedes > Dolomedes plantarius. The sequence goes on along the minus strand of OU015499.1, from coordinate 103,273,530 downwards.
AGTGATAAATTCAACGTCAAAGACCATCAAAAATGAATTTAGCATCAATTAAATTCCTGCATCAAAAGAACGTTGAAATATCTTTCAGTTTTCTTAAATCATCAATAAGTTGAGAATTCCCTTAATCATCAAAATTTTCTTGAACAAGCGTCAACGTATGCATCAAATAATTTTAATATGATCCAAGTTACTTACAATTCTGGTTTTGGTTCTCATCATCCCATCAGAGTATCATCAGAGTCCGTGGCACATCACTTTGGCTTTCGCTTTCGATATCCAAATCCAAAATGACAGACAACAGTAATCCAGTCGAAATCAAGTCGAAATCAAGTCGTATCATCGAAAGAAAATAAAGTTTTTTTTTTTTAAGTACAGCATGCTAGGGGTATTTTTCGAGTCCGAGGGCCGAGCACCCATGTAGGAAGGAGTTAGTACTCCTTCCTTTAGAAGTGAATCATTAGACTTAATTATTTTGAACATTTAATTAAACTAGACGATGTTTACAAGACAGGACTAACACTTAGTATGAAATTAAAAAATAAACACAGAAGCATCAAAAGAGCTAAACATCGGGAGCTTGCAGAACAACACATCCGCTTAAAGTCCTTCGTGCCGCAGTAGTAGGAGTCGAAGTTGTAGTAATAGTTCAGTTGTGTTGCCAAACTCACTCTCACATATATATATATATATATATATATATATATATACACACACGAGGCGTGTTTTTTAAGTAAGTACGGTTTTGAAATAACGGGGACCAAAGTAAATGGGGTTTTTGAAATGGGGGGGGGGGAACCAAAGTAAGACATGTCTCATTTTCGTCGGACTTTTTTAAAGTTTCTTTTTAAATTTTATGTTTTGTGGGAAAATATTGACTTTTACATCTTCAGATTACGACAACTCGCCAAAAAATGATCGTAGAATTTTGATCTTTTCACAATCTAAGACTACAGACATTTCTCTTTCAAACTAGACCTCATTTGTTTAAAAATATTTTAAAACAGACTAATATTTTCATCAAAAAATGAAACACAGTTTTTCAAGAAATATCGTCCCCTATGTGGATGTAATATCGATGCTCCTCGAGTTTTTATCTTACAAAGAAAATATTTACATCATCTGGAAGCTGAAAGCTTACTTATACATATAAATCTCATTTCAAGTCTATATCTTAAAATTTCGATTTTTAATTGAATTTTAAAGCTGATAATTCAACAGTGATGAAACACCCTTCGCATTAAGGGTGACAACAGTAAATGGATGGAAGCTGTTACAATGCCCGAGAATCACCCCTATGTATCTCGCTATTAGCCATAACAGAGGAGCGAGCGTAGCGAGCTACTCAAAATCTTTTATTAAGTAAGCTACTTCAATCAAAAGATTTTGATTTATCCCAAGCCACTGATATATTAAATAGCTCATTAACTTTTTAAAAAAAGAATTAAGATCGGATGAATCCTTTGTCAACATTATCTTAGAAGCTGAAAAATTAGCTAACGAAATAGACGTAGAAAAAAACTATGAATTGACTACACAACGTCATCGTGTTCGATCTAAAACACGAAATTTTTCATTTGAAAGTGTAGATGAACCTATACAATATTCAAAATAGAAATATAAAATAGAATTATTTTTCCTTTATTATAGATCAGGCGATCAGTGCACTAGAGCTGAGATTCGACCTATTGAATAGATATAACGACTTTTGAGTTTTATATGATGTCCACAAACTTAAAGACATCTGTAATAATTACAAGATAAAAAGAACTTTTTATATACTACGTTTTTAAATTTTCTGTTGAATCATGTAAACTTGACAATTCTATGTATTAATAAATATTTTTAAAATTTTTTTTTCATAAATTATCCCATCAACTTGAAAGAAAATGATCAAATGCGTAATAAAGAGAACAATTATAAGAAATTTTCAAACAACAAAATTAACTGAAAATGAATTCAATCCTGCTTAAAGATGGCTAAAAGTACACTGCTGGCCACTGTAAATGCAACACCCTGAAGGAAACATGCAAATAACATGAAATTTACAACGTGCATTAGCGGAGGTGAGATATGCAAATGATTAGAATTTCAGCGCAGACGCACATCACGTGCGCCTGTGGCGCCACTTCAAAGCGCTATTTAAGGCTTGGAGATTTCGACGATTTCATGTTCGGCAATTGTGTTTTTCTTGTGGTTTTTTCAAAAAAAAAAACGATCAATTATGCCTCGTCGAAAACAGCGATCATCTTTTGATCAAGTATCCGAGTTCGACAGAGGAAGGATAGTGGCCTACCGAGATTGTGGATTATCTTTCAGGGAAATCGGTAGTCGTGTTGGACGAAACCAAACAACTGTAATGCGGATATGTGATCGTTGGATGCAGGAGGGTACGACGGACCGGCGTGTTCGATCGCATCCACCTCAGCGCACCACTTCACGTGATGACAGGCAAATTGTGCGCATGGCAGTGACGGATCGCTCAGTCACATCACGAACCATAGCACAGCACATGCAGTCTGTAACGCATCATCCAGTGTCTGCGCGTACCATTCGACGCCGTTTACAGCAGAGTGGTCTGTCCGCAAGACGTCCATTGCTTTGTCTACCCTTGACGCAGAACCACAGACGTCTCCGCCGCCAATGGTGCGATGACAGAAGGATGTGGACGGCAGAATGGAATGAAATTGTCTTTACTGACGAGTCACGCTTCTGTCTGCAACACCACGATGGTCGCATTCGAGTCTGGAGACACCGTGAAGAGAGGATGCTGAACAGCTGCGTTATTCACCGCCACACTGGTCCTGCGCCGGGTATTATGGTATGGGGCGGTATTGGATATCACTCTCGCACACCTCTAGTACGCATTGCCGGTACTTTAAACGGCCAGCGCTACATATCCGAGGTGTTGGAGCCAGTTGTCCTTCCTTACCTTCAGGGCTTGCTCACAGCCATATATCAGCAGGATAATGCGCGACCACACGTGGCACGCATTGTCCAACGGTTCTTCGTCAATCGCCAGATTGAATTGCTTCCCTGACCGCCTCCGGATCTTTCGCCGATAGAAAACATGTGGTCCATGGCTGCTCTACGATTGACCCAGATTCCATCCCCAGCTGCCACAGCAGATCAACTTTGGCAACGTGTGGAAGCTGCTTAGTCTGCTGTACCCCAAGAACTCATCCAAAGTCTCTTTGAATCAATGCCGAGGCGTGTGTCAGCGGTGATCTCCAACAATGGCGGCTACTCTGGCTACTGATTTTGGCAGGAACCACACTTCACAGAAGTCTATAAATTTAATCATTTGATACTTGGTCAACATGTTATCTACAAAATAAATTTTGTTGTGATATCTCTTGTCTTTCTTGGTGTTGCAATTTGGGTGGCCAGCAGTGTATTAAAATAATGCATTGTCATCGTGTTCTGAGCTATTCTAAAAGTTTCAAATGTCTAGCTAGTCGGGAAGTTAATTAAAAATCGATTGCACGATTTGTACTGGACTGTACCGTAACGAGGCCAATAAATTAAACTTTCACATTAGGAAAGACACCAGGTAGCGTTTTCTTCATTTTTTTTACGGCACAGAATACACACACACTATATACAAGACAGAATTATATACAGCAGGGGTTTCCAACTTACAAGTGTCCAAGGGCCGCAATTGAAAACATCTGTCTAGTGCGGGCCGCAATTTAATCAGGACCATACCCAGGACTTTTTCTTGGGGGGGGGGGGGGATTTGGAGGATATGTGTATAGTATGTACTATGAATTTTTTAAAAATTCGAGGAATAACCTCTAATAACGATCTTGATTATAACTGGCCAATTTTCGTTAAATTACACAGACACACACAAAAAAAAACTCAAATAGGAAGTGGGTATTTTAACATCATTAATTTCATATTTAAAAAACTTCCATACTAAAAATATTTTAATTTTGTATCAAGTGTACAGACATTTACATAAATCTTAAAAATTTCAAAAAGAGAAAAAAACTTAAATACAAGCAAGCAAAATGTTCAGTGAGAGAATTGAGGTCTATCAGCTGCAGCCACCAAAGCACGTATGTCCACCTCAAGCTCCGTTGTTGAGAGTCTCAGGAGATGGAGTTCAGAAGAATCTGTTAGGCGACTGCTATTATTGTTCTTAATAAATTTCAACGCAGAAAATACACTTTCGCATAAGTACGTACTCCCGAACATTGATGTAATTTTCTGCCCAAAGTCTCGCAGATTTGGAAATCTTTCTTTTGTTAATGGAAGTAGTCAACATGAGGTTCAGTGGTTAACAATTTCTAAATCGAACGACAAAAGAAACGAAAGTCAACAGAATTAATATTAAGAATAACATTTAATGAAAATAGAATGTGCTCTTAGTAAGAAGCACCCTTTCGAAGTGACAAAAATTTACTTAACGCGGGAATCGAAGTGTTGAAAATCAATGCGCATGCGCGCTATACAGGAAGTGATCTATTTATAGAAATCTCGCGCTACAGTTCACTATAGCAGCTGTTAGTAGAATTACATTGCGAACAGTTTATGATTAAAAATAAAAAAAGAGTTAATATAATCGAAGAAGGAAAAGTCCGGAGATGATCAGACTGGAACAGTTAATAATTTAAAGAAATCTGCTCCCCTTTCTTCCTTCGTTTGAAAAAATATACCCGCTTGTAGGTCGCATAGTTCAAGTTGAAGATGAGTTGGTTGATCTTCAATCTTTGCTTGAATAAGATTACTAAATAGCAGCATGCTATTTAGCAATTTAGTTCTCAACGACTCAAAATCTTTAAATCCACTGTCAAACTCCTCTATGATTTCTTGGACATTTGTAGCAAATTCAGAGAAATCAAGTGTCTCATCATTTTCAATTTCTTCAGCTAACTTCCGACAGCTTGTAAAATGGACCAAATCGTTTTTCTTTAAGGTAACTTTGAAAATTTTTAATTTATTTCGAAACCCATTTACGTGGCCCATCAAATTTGACATCAGTTTATTTCTTCCCTGGAGATTTAGATTAATTTCATTAAGATGAGTGGTGACGTCGGTGAGGAAAGCCAATTCTTTTAAGAAATCTACACTTTGGAGCTCTTCTTCCAGTTGTGTAGTGTCTGTTGAGATAAACTTGTTCAGGAATTCTGGGATGTGTTTTCTTATGCCAAAGAATCTCTCGAGACACTTTCCAGCACTCAGCCATCTTACATGATTGTAGAGCAGCAAATCCCCATATTCTGCTTCCATTTCCTTCAAAAACTGATTTAGCTGCCTATGTTAAAGCGCACGATTTCCACCTCTTATCATATTGATAAATTTTATCACAAGTTTGAAAACTTGATTTGGTTTCACTGACTTTCCACACAAAGCTCCCCGATGAATAAATAATGCAATGAATTGTCGGACTAGTTACTCCATTTTCTCTTAGTAATCCAACCAGTCCACATTTTCCTCCTACCATTACTGGTGCACCATCCGAACACAATTACTGAACATTTATCACAATTACTGAACATTTATCAAAACCTCCGATTTTGTCAACTGCTATTTTCACGGCATCATAGATGTCCCTTCCATTTCGTGGTTTCAGTCATTGGACATATTTCCAATAATTCTTCCTTGGTGGCAAAATCTTCTTGAGTTACACGTATAAATATTAACAACTGACTTACATCTGTTTGGTCATCGAGGCAAAGTGAGAAATAGGTACTTTTTTTCAACTAAACCAATTAATGATTTTTCTACCTGCTCTCCCATATCAGTAACTCTTCTCTGTAAAGTTTGGTTAGAAAGTGGCACTGAATCAAATTTCTCGGCTAATTTAGCATCCCCCAAAGCATTTTCAATTTCAATAGCACTTTTTGTACTAAATTGCCATCTGTAAATGTTTTTTTTTTTTTTTTTCCTTTAGCAAGCTCAAGAGAAACGGCATGAGAAACATACAAAGCAGATGATTGACCGTGCGATATTTTGGAAAAAAAAAAAAACCTGTCTGCTGTTTCACTTTCTTCTTCAGCTCTGAAATCAAGATATTTCGATCTTCTCCATATCTTCGATACTTTTCTTCATGGATTGAATAATGTCTTTTCATATTGTATTCTTTAGGCACTAATACCACTTGCATGCAAACCAAACATTGGAACTTCCCATTATTATTCGAAATTAAATAATTGCTTTATTACGAATTATTTATTAATTAATTACTTTCCTAGAAGTCTTCGCGGGCCGCAAAAAAAAGGCACCGCGGGCCGCCAGTTGGAAATCCCTGATATACAGGAACAGAATAACATCATCACATTCTAGCTTATGGCTCAACCTTCCCCCTCGCAGGAAGGTAATGACCTCTTCCCCGCAAAATCATCTCCCCACCAAAATTATTTTCTTCTTAACGCATGCGCTTAGAAACAGCTGAGGACTTGACTCCTACAAACAGATTTCGGGAGGGGGGGTTAGTACGGTACATGGACAAACACACAAACAAGAAAGCGAGTTAACAAAAATAATAAAATAATTACAAGATAAAAAGAACTTTTTATGTACCATGTTTTTAAATTTTCTGTTGAATCATATAAACTTGACAATTCTATGTATTAATAAATCCTTTTTTAAAATTTTTTTGATTAATTATCCCATCAACTTGAAAGAAAATGAAGTCAATTGGAAGTTAACTTGCATTTAACTTTTCGTCCCCGTTCCGGTCGATAGATGGCTGCACCAGTCTACAAAACAAAATTAACAGAAAATAACTGAAAATTAATTTAATTCTTTTTAAAGATGGCTAAAAGTATTGCAAGTACAAAATGCATTGTCATCGTGTTCTGAGCTGTTCTAAAAGTTCCAAATGTCTAGCTAGTCGGGAAGTTAGTTAAAAATCGATTGCAAGATTTGTACTGGACAAACACACAAACAAGCAAGTCAAAAACATGGTAAAAAATGAATTACTGGCACATTGTAAAGATCTGGAAAATGTCTTAACAGATGGTGATTCCTCCGATCTTAACGCTTTAGAACTGGCTGACGAAATATACCTTGTTTCTTCACTTTTAGAAAAGAAAGAAGGCCCAGTTGATGTTCTTAAATTCATTACCTCCCTTAACATTGCGCCAAATTTAAGCATTGCTTTAAGGTTACGTTTAAAACATCGATTTTGACGAAAATTCCGAAATTGTTTTTATTCCTTTTTTCTAAAGATTGTAAATTTATGTTTCTAAATATGCTTTTATTTTTTTTATACTATCATTAGAAATGAAATGAAAACGATTTGAAAATCAGCAACAGCTATGGATTTCAATACTAGTTGAAAACTTTAATCGTGTTTTCTGAAGAACTTATTTTTCATCAAAAATGTAAACGACTCTTGTGATAACTCCAAATCTAACAATATGTCTATGAAATTTTTCACGTATGTTTTTCATAATACTAAGAATGTAATGGACTACAGATTTGATTCTAGGTATATTATTTGTTGATTTATAGCTGCATTTATAAAATATCTCATGGAAAATTACTAAAATTTTACATGTAATTGCATATAATGACCTGTATTTTTTTTAGATTTGAGATATCGATTAGCTTGTAGGTCATTACACTTAGAAGGTACTTTACGTACATATGACAAAAAAAAATTAATGTTATATGTATATATACAGTCGAACCTCCATAAATCGAACTAGCAAATTGCCGGAAAAAAATCGATATATAGAAATTTCGATATATAGAATTGATCTTAGTTTTATCATAATTCTCCTAAAACATTACAATTAAAGTTAGTTTTCGTATACGAAACTCCATTTCTAATTTATATGCTTATCACATTAAATGAAAGTTAATAACTAAAAAGTGAATTAATATGAAAGATTTATTGAGTACTACATACCTTTAAAAAAACAATCCAGGCAGTGGTTACAATGATCACAGTTACATTCTTTTTTAAAAAAACTACGAATATCTTGCCGAACTGCCAGTTTTGCAGAAAGTTCAAAGAAATATTGGCATTTATTCAGTCCACTAAAAATTTCATCAGGGACATTTTCCGCGAATTGAAGTCCACGACGTATTGTTTCATCTCGACGTTTTGCCGAAAAATGGGAGATTTTATTCTAAAGTGAAATAAAATCTCCCAATATGTCTTGAAAAAAAATTTCGATTTATAGAGAGTTTTTCGATATATAGAAACAGTTTTTCTATGTAATGAACATGGAGATTTGCTAAGAGTTCGATATATAGAAAATTTCGATATGAGGAAGTTCGATATATGGAGGTTCGACTGTATATATAATATATATATATATATATTAGCGCTAGAGCCGTTTTTGTAAAAATTTGCTAAATTTCGACCCAATTACCTAAATTTCGTTAAAATTTGCGTAGTTAATGTCTATTTTTTTCCTCATTTTCGAGTTTGTGTTATATTCCTTCGAAAAATAAAATAGAAATGTTCGCAAGTACAGTTTTTCGATAAAAGGGCTCCGAACGTAGTCGGATACCTTAAGAATTTTGCTAACCCTGCCCATAACTGTTGCTACCGGCAAAGATCTTTTTCTAAACTAAAAATAATAACAAAAAATTTAAGAACCATGTCTACTGAAAATCGTTTAAATGGGTTAGCAATGTTGGCCATTGAACATGAATTGAGTAATAAATTAGATCTGAAAGATATTATTCGAGATTTTGCAGAAAAAAAGGTTCGAAAGATTATTTTAACCCTTACGTCGGCTCATCTGTCTTTATACTGTTCCCTAGCTCACAGACCGCCACGCTATAAAATTAGGATATTTTCCTATTTTTATAAGTTTTTCGCAGCTATAAGTCATTAATGCAAAACCTACTGCCACCTCTCATTCTGGAAAAGGGTAAGGTAAATGCACCTATAATGGGCCGCCTAGTAGCCAATGACCCCACCCCTTCTACTGCCTTAGGTAACGATAGACCCTTAGGCCGTCTGCACACGGAGCAACTCAAAAGAAACCGATAACTGACTCCAATCACAAATCAGTCCGTGATGAGTCGTAACCTATGTAATTGAATGGAGCCACGCACACGGCGCAACTGGTTACAAACCCGTCGGATGGGTTTGTAACCAGTTGCGCCGTGTAGGTGTCCGTGATGAGTCGTAACATAGGTTACGACTCATCACGGACTGGTTTGTGATTTGAGTCAGTTATCAGTTTCTTTTTAATTGCTCCGTGTGCAGACGGCTTTAGAATTTAATTTCATCGCTAGGCAGAAGTCACGTGACTCGTGTACGTCATTTGGCAGCTTGCCAAAAGAGCGGCTTTAATATAGATTGTGTAATAACACGCACAACGCAAGAGAAACTGGCGACTGAAGTTGCTAAAGACTCGACACGTTGAGTTGCCTACGACTGATTACAAACACGTTGCTGACGGGTTTGTAACCAGTTGCGCCGTGTGCGTGGCTCCATTCAATTACATAGGTTACGACTCATCACGGACTGATTTGTGATTGGAGTCAGTTATCGGTTTCTTTTGAGTTGCCCCGTGTGCAGACGGCCTTAATTTCTCGACATTTCTAAAAGGCGGTCCATTATAGGGACATGGCCCATTATATGTGCATTTACCTTAAATTTTAAAAAAAATGGATTATTCAACAAAAATTTCAGAATCCGATTCCTCAATATGTGATAGTGCGAGACAGACAAAATGTCAGGTTCGTTGTGAATTCTTCCAGCCATGCTAGCTACAACAATAAAACAAAGATCTTGGAAATAGAACGAATGCATGCAGACTGACAGATAATTAACCCCTTGACTACCAGGACGTACGTCCTCTCATTTCATTAATCAGCGACCAGGACGTACACCCCGTACGTCGTTCACTACACAGTAATCTATATATATAAAACAGTTCCGTAACTGACTCATTCATTCACTGACTGACTGACATACAACGCACAGACCAAACCGCTGGACCTAAAGGGCTGAAATTTTGCATGGCTATTCTTCTAATGGCGTAGGGGTGCACTAAGAAAGATTTTTCAAAAATTCTTCTTAGATTTTTTTAAATTAAATTTTTAAGCTGTTTCTTAAACTTTTGCATTTAAAATAGTACATTGAGGGTTATAAAATTTATATCACGAGAAAGATCATAAAAATTCCTTCAAAATGAATTTTTTTTCGAATTTTTACCTCCATTTCCTGATTTTTGGTGAATTTTTAAAGATTAATTTTTAGAATTTAATTTATTAAATGCCGATCACGTGATTTCTTTTTCTGGTACTTTCAATAAATTTATCGTCACGTGCGTAACAACTAAATAGACAAAAAAAATATTTTTTTCTCTTTCTAATGCGGCAGACGATTGGATATTATCCAAAAAAAATGCATATCCCTTACGATTTTTTTATAAATATATATATATATATATAGATAGATATATATTTTACATCAATTGTATACATTGATCATTGCATTTATTATAAATATATATATTTATTTTTTTTGGCATAAATTGCATACGTTGACCGTTGTATTTAATTTGAATGTACTCCGTAGCGAAGCGCGGGTTTTCAGCTAGTGAGTGCATATTTTATCCGTATCGGTCAGTGATATACAACTGATATAGCACGGTACTGGTCGGAGGTGAGTAGTAATGACCTTGATTCTACTCCAAGGACGCCGCTAGATGGCGAAAGGAGCGGCGGGGTATGAATTCGCACAATCGCTTCAAAAATCAAAACGTCAGTTGCGATTCGACTGTTGTCTGTGTTCACGTGTTTTATATTTGCTCGTGTTATTTAAAGAACCTTAAATTCTTCACTATTACATCACAGAAGTTTTTAAATGATTTATGACGCGAACATTTTACACCGCATAGCCTGGTATATAGCCCTTCACCGGCGAAATTAAGCCTGGAAGTCAGTGGCGTAGCGAGCATAACTGACGCCCGGGGCACAATACCTTTGTGGCACCCCCCCCCCTGAAAAACATATAGTAATATAATATATAGACCCTATATTGGCGCCCTCGATAAACATATAATAACATAATATATAGACGTTATATTGGCACTCCCCCCCCCCCGAAAAGCATATAGTAACATAATATATAGACCTTATGTTGGCGCCCTCCCCGAAAAACATATAGTAACATAATATATAGACCTTATATTGGCATCCACCTCGAAAACATATAGTAATATAATATATGGATCTTACATTGGCGCCCCTCTGCGAGTGGCGCCCGGGGCATGATAGACCCCCTTGCCCCCCCTTTGCTACGCCACTGATGGAAGTCAAGGGGTTTTAATATGGTTCAAGGCTTATCGGTCATACAGACCGGAAAAAATTTAAATCAGTTCAAGGCTCATCCGTCCAAAAGACCGACTATGTTTTATAAAGATTAAATTTACCGACAAAATACGAGCGGGCGAAAATCTCCAATGTGTTGTACTTGAAGATCGGGACCCGACTGAAGAACTCACAAACCCTCAACAGTCTGATCACCCCCACCCCCACCCTTCAGAACAGGTGCAACAGCGGTCTCTTAGACCGATGAGCCGACGTAAGGGTAAATTTAGGTTTAAACTTTGTACATTGTACTAGTATTCTTTATTCCTTGTTGTTTTAAAAGTATTATTTGCACCAGTTTTAGTTCCAAAATTTGTGTTTCTAATATAAAAAAATATCGTATATATTGCATGAGTGCTATTGTCTTAAGGGGACTCACTACCCTTAAATCTTTACAACATTCGATTTTTGAAAAAAATATATGTTAAAGCCTGATCATTTCTGAACAAAATAAAGCAAACCGCACGAAAATTTTCCGCTTAGTTCCGGAGATATTGATATTCTAAATATTTAATTATTGATCAAGTTTATGGTAAGAAAAATTTTAAACTCATTTTTCTCAAAATGTAATTTTGCATCATTCCGCAACTGATATCTCAAAGACTATAAAACATAATTCCATGAAATTTTTATCACTGCATAATCGTGTTATTTTATTGTGTCTGAACTGGAATTGTTGCAATCACTGAACATTTTGTTATTTTTTTCCAGGGGTAAATTAATGCAAAAATTTAAGGAAAATTTAAGTATATTTTGAACAGTTTTAAAAAATTGAAAAATATTTTAATGTTGAATGTTTTAAGTTCAACTGTATTTTGAACTATGTTTTTTAAATATAAAACAGGAATTATACATTTAAGTGTAAATTTAATTTCCTAGTTCTGCACGCAAGCCAGTATACAATAAAAATACTTAAAAAAACAAGGTATATCTAAAGCATTTTAAACAAAAATTATTTTGAGAGTTGAAATTTTGTTTATTAAAATAAATATATCAATTTATCATATACATAAAATTTGGAAAAATTGGGAGTAAATTGAAATAGTTACAAAGAGTCAAAAAGTATGAAAATATGCCTTATTTCCTCGACTTAAGGGCCGTGAGTCCCCTTAATTCAATTAGATTAGACCGTATTTTTCTGGTTACCATGTTTTTTTTTATAAATCCGTTTCCTTTTAATTTTAAAGTTTTTGAAGCTTGGGGGGGGGGGGGGGGCTTTTGAAGTTTGCCTACGGCGCAGGTTTGCTAGGACAGGCTCTGCTCAGCAACAATGGGCTAGCACAGTGGTCGGCAAACCACGGCTCGCGAGCCACATGTGGCTTTTTGGCTCCTTGCGTGTGGCTCTTCCACAAAATACCACGTACAGTGCGATTGAAACTGGTGTTCTTATTTCTATTTTTGCATACTTAGTTGGTGTTTATGTATCTTTGTCTTTAGGCGAGTGCTCTGAAGCGACTTAGACCGTCTGCACACGGAGCAACTAAAAAAAACTGATAACCGACTCCAAACACAAACCAGTCCGTGATGAGTCGTAACCTATGTAATTGAATGGAGCCACGGACACGGCGCAACTGGTTACAAACCCGTCGACGGGTTATTAAGGGTCTATTGTTAACCTTAATTTCTCGACATTTCTAAAGGGCGGCTCATTATAGGGACATGGCCCATTATAGGTGCATTTACCTTACAAACCACCAACGAAAAACCACTATGAAATTTCTCGTTTCCACCAACTATGAAATTTCTCGTAATTTAATCGCATGCGAAAGGGTCTCACGGGCCACCTAGTATTGGAAAAAAGCAAACGTGAACTTAGTTCACAGCACAAGTGGTCTGCTTTGAAAGACCTGGAGAAGGAAGATATGGTGATTTTTAACACCTGGAATAGCACTCGTACATATGATCAGATAAAAAAAACTAGCGTTTGCTGTTATTTCCTTATTTGGGTCCATACATTCTGATACGAACAATCGTTTTCAAGCATGAACCTCATCAAGAGTAAATTGAGAAGTCTTATTGATGAGAACTTGGAATCATGACTAAAAATTAAAAACAACAATATACAAACCCGACTTACCCAAACTTTCCAAGGAGATGCAAGGCTATTGTTCCCATTAGTGTTTGTCTGTCATTGCCATGATTTAATTTTAGGGATACCTTACAATTTAATTTTATCAATTAATAATATCGTTATTAAGTATATCAAGTTTTATTCAACGCACCTAAAGTTTATGAAGTTAATTTTAGGGAGCGTTATGGAGTCAAAGAAGATCTAGTGTCGAGGATTGAGAAAGGTATGTTGAGAGGATTTGGACATATAGAGAGGATGAACGAAAGGAGATAGACGAAATAAGTATACAAGACGAGTGTGGGTGGGAGAGTTGGAAGGGGTCGACCTCGGCGAACGTACCTCAATCAGATTGAGAATGTTTTTAGTAGGGTTTTCGATTTTGAGCAACTTTTTTAAAACCCGGGTTTCGGCTTTGACGGGTTTTTTAATTTAAAAACCCGGGTTTACTTTAATTTATTAGAAGCATTTAATTTATTTCAGAATTTCAAATATAAAAAGTAACAGTACATAAATTTAATGTTAATAAACATATACATATATGTATAACATAAATAAAAGTGGTACAAATATCCCATTTTTTTTATAAAACTGCCTTACAACCATTGCACTCAACGTATCATCATTGAGTCGGCTTCTGAGTTTATTAGCAAAGAGACCCATTACAGAAAATGCTCGTTCTGCTTCCACCGAAGTTGGTCGAATTGTTTGAAAGGTTTATCTAGCATTTCAGGTCGGCTTTTTGTTGTCCGAAACAACTCAATTTCTTTTCTTATGATATATGAACCAGATTTTGATTTTTTATGATTTTCCTTATTATCATTCTCCTGCAGAAACATACTAAGCTCATCAGATAGGGACATTTGTTTAGTACAAGCACCAATACTCGTAGCATCATCTTCAATTCCATCTTTAACTCCCACCTCAACTGCTACCTTCTGGTTCAGACTCTGACCCCATTATCATTTACGTTGAATAATCGTTTTATTGAGGTTGTTGCCAGATCAAATATTTTGTTTTTAAAAATTTTTACTACCAAACTCATCATATGATTGGTCTTGGTTCCAAATTAAGGAATACAATTGGTATTCTACTGTATTAGATAAATAACTAATTCCCCGGATTTACATTAAAAATTCCCCGGGTTTCGGGTTTGTAAAATCTTTGAAAAACCCGAGTTTTGGGGTTCGGGGAAACCCGGGTCAAAAACCCTAGTTTTCAGCAAAAGCCAGCTTTGGAGTATCCTAATTAAGTTAATAACAATGTACTATTAGTTTAAGTTTTAAAAATTTGGCTCTAAAAAGACATTTCAAGCGTTGTGCTGTTGATATTTGGCTCTGTAGACAGGGCCCGACTTAGCCTAATTGGGGCCCGGGGCAAAAACTTCTTTGGGGCCCCCCCTCTGCTTCACTACTTCAGTAATGAAGAACCGAACTTTATGGAGGTATTTAAATTTTTCACCTCATTATAGATATATAACAAGAAAATTGACTAGAACCTAAAATAGCTATAAAGTCCCCCCCCCCCTCCAATGGTCAGACGAAATATCGTTCTGTCCATTTTATTGATTTTCTGACAATTCTATGTCCATCATTAAAAGGGATATAGCACATTTAAAAAAAGTTCATTAAAGAAGGAAACGTAAAATAAACTTTCTATTCGATTTGGGGGCCCCCTGTAATGTGGGGGCCCGGGGCAACTGCCCCGTATGCCCCTGCCTTAGTCAGGCTCTGTCTGTAGACTAATGAATTTGCCAACCACTGGGATAGCAGAGCCCTTAGCACCTTCAGCACTCCTCGTGCTTCTTACACTATTACTTCTATTACTTTTTTTGGTATCGATTTTCTCTTTTTTTATAACTAGTTTTAATATTATGACCTAAAACATTTTTATATATCTTATTCCCACAAAACAATATGTTGATTCTTCATTTGCAATATGTACAATTTCAAGACATTACATTACAACACACACATTTACACTGCATTAAGGTGTAAAAACGTTGAAAGTGTCATTTTTTCACTATTTTAGTCAATGTTATTTTTTGCTAGAATCGTGTAATTCAATCTTTTCAAAACCGTTTTGATTTTCATTTTACATCAATTAGAAGCAGACTTATAGATATTTTAAAAAACATCATCTGCTACAAAATTGAACCAGAAGCTGGGTTTTGAAACCGGAAATTACCGTAAATTGCAGATTCTAGCTTTTATGATTTTTTTTTCTCTAATTGATAAATAATATGTGACTTAATGTTGTTATTGCACAGCCATTACTTTGATGCAGTTATGTAACTGATTTCTTGATAGAAATCGACAACTTTGTCATTCACTCTAGCGTTTGTTTACATTGCTTTTGAAAACTTTAAATGCGTTTTTTTTCAGAATTGTGTTTTTTAGCACAAATCTCTACCGCTATCATGATATCTCACATAATAATGAATATAATTTGATGAAACTTTCAGGACATGTTTTAGATGCTATTGTTAATGAAATGACCAACAATAATCTATATATATATATATGTGTGTGTATATAAAAGGGAATGTTTCTTTGTGTGTGTGTATCCTTTATGCGTTCCCGAACGGTCCATCCGATTGAGATGAAATTTTGTACAGATGTTGTTCTCACTCCCGCGGAAAACACTGGGGGGAAGGCACCCCTAGGGGGGCAGGAAGGACATGTAAAAGTAATCGAAAATAACTGATATTCGTGTCGAATCCATAGTTTTCTGGGTCGCTGAGACGAATAGTGACATTTCCGATGCCGTTTAAGTACAAGTTCAGCTCCCCAACAGCATTGGGGGGGGGGGAGGGGGGAAGCGAAGACGAGGTGAATATAAAATGTCCAAAATGACCGAGAGTAGTGTTGAATCCAGTTTTCGGGGTCGCTGAGATGAATAGGGCCACTCTCGATGCCGTTTAAAGGAGAGTTCAGCCCTACATCAGCATTGGCGGATGCGAGGGGGGGGGGGGGGGAAGAAAGGGTGAATATAAAATATCCAAAATGACCGAGAGTAGTGTTGAATCCAGTTTTCGGGGTCGCTGAGATGAATAGGGCCACTCTCGATGCCGTTTAAGTGAGAGTTCAGCTCTCCATCAGCATTGGGGGATGCGAGGGGGAGGGGAAAGAAAGGGTGAATATAAAATGTCCAAAATGACCGAGAGTAATGTCAAATCCATAGTTTTCGGAGTCACTGAGAGGAATATAGGAAACTAAAAATGTTGTTTATAGTCAAGTTTTGAGTTAAATTAATAATGGAGTGAATTTGTAATTTTACTTTATCATTTGTATGCTGTACTTACTTTTAAATAAGTGTAAATTAAATTACTTAGATTTTACACTAGAGGTAGAATCTATTCCTTTTCCTGTGTAATAAAAATATTGGGACAAATAAATACCCGGGCAAAGCCGGGCAAGCAGCTAATAAATAATTTTTTATTTGGCGCTGTTTTTATAAGGAACGGAATGACGAACCGGGGAAAATTTTCATATTGGAACATAAAGTTGTCTGTATTATTTTTGCATTTTAAAATTTCTCTTAGATTGTAAGACATTTTGAAGTTAACCGTCATATGTATCATGTGTGAGAAGGAAATTAAGATAGTAGCATTACGATTTTGTGCAGATAGGCGTTTTAGCTAAATTTCATTTAAAATTACTTCAAATTGACCAATTTATAAAAGAGTAAGGTATTAAATTTACAGGTACATTTTTGCTCAATTTTAATTTTTAAGTGCTATTTTACCATTAAAGACCAAAAAAGCCTTAAAAAATGATTTTTTCAAAATATTGACTCCGAATGTAGGCAGTCACCTTAATATAATATTCACTCACAATTTCAATTCTAGCACAAATACAATATTATATCCATATGTACAAAATAAGCTTCAATGTTGATAAATAAATATCTGCAAGTTCTTGTATCAACATCATGTTGATATCAATAAATTGCATATCTCGAAATTATTATCAATAAACGTTATTAAATGTCTGTCTCACTGCTTAACTTGAAATATATCAAACGATTATGACGAATAACACATCCTACCTTGTCTTTACTACTCCTTTGCTGGCATAGTCGTAGATACCCCGGAGCGCCACAGTTCTTCCCGGGCGAAACAGCCTCTTCTGCCGCTGTGTGCATACGGCTTCCCGTCACCAGCTAAACCTTCCACGTACTTTCCTTCCAAGTCCTTATTTTCAATAAAATACACATCCAAACTGAAGAAATTTTATATCTGTGTATTTCACTAAGCGATGTCTATCTTATAGAAGACATTTAAATACTATTCAAGCGAAAATAACACATGAAATCATCATAGATACGGAGCGTCGAAAAAACCGTCATTCACTCATGGCCGCCATGATCAGCCCCTCTCAAATATAAGGTAATGCGAAATCTAACACGTCCTGCCTAAAAAGGCACACGTTAAAATTGATGCCCAGTCGCCGCAAAAAGCATTCTCTCGACTTCGGACACACAGGTCCAGAGACCTGGTCACGCGGCACTAAATAATAACAAAAAAAAATTAAATAAAAAATTTATTTAAAATTTAAGGCGACAATGGACCGTGAAAAACTTTTTATTTATTTATTAACCAATTGCTATGAAATTTTGTTTGCTTATACAGTGTTGTTTAGAGATGAACATTCTAAATTTAAAAAAAAATCAGAATGTAATTAATTAAGATATTAATCAAAATCAGTTTGTTAATTACTCTATTTAAAAATGCTCCATGCGCATTAATTTTTGTCTCAGATATCTAATTTTCTCTCTTAATCTAGCTTTATATAGTTATAATAAAAGTTAGTAGCAATATTTGATTTACAGTCATATTTATAAAAACTAGAAAAGAAATCGATAAAAAATAGGTCATTTTATGCAAAATTTTATCAAAAAAATTTTTTTATTGTAAAAATTTTAAGTTGTTTTAAAATAGTATAATGAATTGATTACTAAGTTTTATTCTAATATATATAAATAATCATTTTATGAAATTTTATGAAAATTCAATAAAAATTATGACGCATGGAACATTTTGAACTTACCGAAACGACATGAAAACTTGTTTTGAGAAAATAACATTTAAAGTTTTAATTTGACTAACATTTCCATTATTTACGATTAAAAAAAAATACTTATAACTCGGTTAATAATGATCGGATCAACATACATTTTTTTAATTTAAAGCTGATGAGTTGCAGAATCATTTTCTGAAAGAAATAAAATCGTTTTGGGGACATATTTTTGTCAATCTGAAGGTCCATTGTCGCCTTAATTTTAAACTATATTTATGGTGGCTCCTGTGTTGCAATTGACTTGTTTTACTATGCCATTCGTACTTTAACCAATTTTTTCCCTTGTAGGACTATAGCTTATTATGTACTACATTACTTGATATTTTAATCTCTTATTTAAATTTACATTAATTCAATTATATTAGGTTATTCCTTTACTTTTACAAACACTTTTTTTTTACTATTCTTTTAAATAAAATATTTACTATATTTTCCATATATTCTACACACTTATTTATATTTTGAACTCAATTTTATACTTATTTTTCCCCAGAACTCATGTCAGACCTGGGTCCGAACCCGCGACCTCGCCATAGTGAGTCTGCTGCTTTACCACCGCTCCACCATTCGTCGTGAAACAAAATACTTTTGAATCGTATGTCTTAATGTTTGTAATTTCCATTTTCTATTCTTGATTATCAATATCTATATATATAAAACAGTTCCGTAACTGACTCATTCATTCACTGACTGACTGACTGACTGACATACAACGCTCAGACCAAACCGCTGGACCTAAAGGGCTAAAATTTTGCATGGCGATTCTTCTAATAGTGTAGGGGTGCACTAAGAAAGATTTTTCAAAAATTCTTCTTCGATTTTTTTTAAATTAAATTTTTAAGCTGTTTTTTAAACTTATTTTACGTTTGCATTTAAAATAATACATTGAGGGTTATAAAATTTATATCACGAGAAAGATCATAAAAATTCCTTCAAAATGAAATGTTTTTCGAATCTTTACCTCCATTTCCTGATTTTTGGTGAATTTTTAAAGATTAATTTTTAGAATTTAATTTATTAAATGCCGATCACGTGATTTCTTTTTCTGGTACTTTCAATAAATTTATCGTCACGTGCGTAACAACTAAATAGAAAAAATTGAAGGTCCTTCAATTTCTCTCATGCTTCAATTCCTCAAAAGTATTCAAAATACATCCCTTGAAGGTCGACACATTTTTGCCAGCGGCTTTTCCACGACTCGACCGCTCCTTGGTAGACGAATTCCGGAACGTCCTTAAGGGTACGCGTGCAAGCTTCTTTGACGGGTCTTAGGGTCCCATGGTGGTGTCCGTTGAGGGACGATTTAACTTTTGGGAATAGGAAACAGCCTGCTGGTGCCAAGCCGGGACTGTAAGGGGGTTGGGGAATCGTCACGATGCCGTTTATCGTCAGGTACTCGGAGACCTTGGAGCAGGTGTGGCTGGGTGCACTGGGACGAGTTTAGTGCAGATCTTTCGCATCGCCAGATTTTGCAGTGATAATGCTGTGCACTGTCATCTTATCAATGCCGATTTTATCTGCGTCCATGCGCACATTTAACCGGCGTTCCGAATCCAGCACTTCACACACTCGTTGCACGTTGTCGTCAGTTCTTGGGGTCGACGGCTGTCCAGCGCCGGGCTCGTCCTCGACACTCTCTCAGCCATCTTTGAAGAGCTTGTACTACTTAAAAACTGCAAATTTGTGATATGCTTTCATCCTCGAACACTTGGCGAATCGTGCCAAACGTCTCCGTACCCCATTTTCCAACACAGAATCAGATGGCGTACCGCTG
The DNA here is from genome assembly GCA_907164885.2 of Dolomedes plantarius. Classification (NCBI taxonomy): domain Eukaryota; kingdom Metazoa; phylum Arthropoda; class Arachnida; order Araneae; family Dolomedidae; genus Dolomedes; species Dolomedes plantarius. The sequence goes on along the minus strand of OU015499.1, from coordinate 103,253,312 downwards.
TTCAATCGTTCGCTGCATTTTGCGCGAGTCACTCGACAGGGGTCCACTGAAATCACGATCTAGCCTGAAGAAATGCTCGCAGGCGACTGGCGCGTCATGTAGGTCATATCCCCCACCACCGAGCAAGCACGGTACGAGCGCGCTCCGACGTACAATCACGTCAGGAAAAAAAATGTTCCCGATATACAGGGTGTCTATAAAAGAACTCCGGGGTTTTAAAAATTCATATCTCACTAACTATAAAAGATAGCAAAATTTAGTCGATTTCTCTGAAAAGAGTAGCTCAAAAAGTTTTACTCATACCAATTGGGAATGTTTGTATCAACTGTTGGCGGCGCTGCAGGGCGTTGACCTTGAAATGACGTCGCGAAATTTGAAATGATGGCGACTCCGCAACAAAAGGCTCAATGTGTTATTTGGCTCATAGAAACGAAATCTGTAGTTACCGTACAAAGAAACTTTCGACGTAACTATGGTGTTAACCCGCCTTCTGACAAAACCATTCGTCAATGGTTCAGTGCATTTAAGGAAACAGGAAGTGTTTTGAAGCAAAAGTCGCCGTTTAGACGTCTGCCGTGCCACTAACGGGGCTCATATAGAACTTTACTAAGTGTTAAAAAAACTTGAAAATGTAAGCTTTTCAGTCATGTATAAAACATGTATGTATGTTTTTTATTTCATTAAAATATTTTGCCTCAAAACCCCGGAGTTCTTTTATAGACACCCTGTATTTTATACAAACCCTGGATATGTGTCTGTGTGTGTATATGCATACGATAGCGTGCGCCTGTGTTTCACCGTCCACGACTGATGGGAATATTTAAATGACAAAGACGTGCAACACTTCCTGAAATTGCTAAGTTTTACCTTTTGAAAAGGGGGAAAATAAATTATTAAAGCTTACATACTCTCTTAAAGGTGTAAAAAAATCAATAATTGCATGAAACATATTAACTCAATTGCGTTGTGGTTAGGAGCAACAACCCTTTAAAATAAAAATACCCGGTTCGTTGGTTGATGCCCCTGCTGAAAAGAGGGTTGAATCATGAAAATTATTTTTAATTAACTTGACAAAAATTCACTGTAAAGGAAAACTGAAATAAAAAAATTACCCAAAAAGGAACGAAGATCAACTACGAGGCAACTGAATGACATGACTAGATTTTACAATAAAATAATACGGTTCATTAATACACTATATGATTTACAATTGCAAAGCTTTTCGACATTAAGGCCAATTTCGTTAAACAAGGAAACAATATTCTGTCATTATTTCTTGTTACAAGACTCATTATATAGAAATTTAAATAATTGACTCATCCAGTAAAGTGGCTGGCGAAAATAATTAAAAAATAATAAAAAACTAAATCTCAATTGAAAGACTTTTTAGCAAATGAGGGGGTTATTGGGAAATGGGCGAGGGCAAGGTATCTCACATCTAAAAAGTCTTCTCTTTCCTTCATCTGGGATATGTTGAGGCAAGCTGATAGCACCAAGGGTAGCATTGGACTTTTCTGCTGGTCGACGCCACTCCAAAAAAATCTCCCCCGACGAAGGGCAATTTAACTTTTTGTAACAGTCCGCTCGCAAGATGGTAAAAACAAAAGAGATTTGCCGAGGACTTAGGATGGCAGATCTTTCCACAACAGCTTGTGAGAGGTGATTTAATATATTTGATGTTGAATGAAATTTTATGTTGACCTTTTATCTTCGTTACTGCTAGAATTTGAAACTTGTGGATCAGGCGTGGCGATGCTGTTGGTTTTCATGTATACATGCGCGTCTGAACGTGTTTTCGTGAAGGAAAGCTGAGTTGTGCGAAAAACATTTAGGATGTCTGTTTTTGGGATGTTTCTTGAAATGGATACTTTTGTTAATCCCTTTATCCGGCGTAGTTCTGGGTATGTGCTACGGAATACTGCGAAAATGGCGATGAGCTTGTGGATAGATTACATTGCCTTACCAGCCCAGTACAAACATGGGGAATTGAATAGGGTACACAAATTTCTTATAAGAAAAAAAAATATTGTTCACTAAAACTTAATATTTAATGTTAATTACTTAATCACCAGCCACAAGAAACTATTATATATACCATCCATTTTTACAAGCTAATGAATAAAATAAAAATCAATGTTTACAGTCATATCTAGTTTTTAAAAGTTAAAGAATCAAATATTAATGCTTCCCGTGATCCAGTATTTTAATATACTCTTATGCTACCTCCCATTATCAGAAAAATTGCACACTTTTTCTAATAATCTTCAGTAATAATCAAGAAATTAAAAATTGGATCATCCTAGTTGAAAAAAGTTCAGTAGAGGCTTACAGGGTTTTAACAATGCTAATACAGTTGGTTCTCTGTTTAACGACGCTCTACTTAACGACGATCTCTATTTAAAGACGATATTTCCCGGTCCCGGTCCCTCCGACGTAAAAAAATTCTATTTTAAGACGATTTTGTTCCTATTTAACGACGATTTTTTCTTACATGATAAACTTTTTCTTCAACATTTTATCTACAGGAGGGTTACTTTCTGTGGGGGAGTTTGGTTTCAATAACAGACCCGGAATTTCCTTTATGTTTGTTGCAATCATAGACTTGTTGCAGTGGAAAAAAACCGGGGGAGGGGGGGGGGATTACTGTTTCTAGGAAGATCGAACATTCTTCCCTGGTGGATCGAATTTCTTAGTGCGGGTGTGGAATCACTCTATTGTACCTACCATGTTGTCATGTGATTTACGAACTGTCCAAAAGCACCCCTCTCTCACTCCTTCTGGGAAGCACATGTTCATGTTTAGAGAATTCATGGTTGTGTGTAGGAGCTCATTCCAGTACGAATACGAGGTGAGCAGAGCAGAATGGCATCAAAGCGAAAGCATCTTACGCTACACGAAAAAGTGAAAATTATTGAAAACTGGGAAGAAAGTGTTGGAATAACAAAAGTCCAATTCGCAAGACAATTTCAGCTACCCGAGTCTACTCTCAAAGGCATTTTAGCAAGAGAAAATTCTTGAAGTAGCACAAAAATTTGGTTTGGGATCCAAATTCAAACGGCAGAAAATTCAATGTGGCCGATCAGAAGAGTTTGAGAAGGCAGTCCTGCAATGGTTTCATCAAGCAAGAGCATCTAACATTCCAATTTCCGGAGTGATATTTAAAGAAAATGCTATTATTCTGGCAGAAAAATTTGGAATGCAAAATTTTCAGGCTTCGGCTGTTTGGCTAACAAAGTTCAAAGAAAGATACGGGCTTGAATTTAAAAGCACATCTGGCGAAAGTGGCTCCGTAGATGAAAAAATAGTGGATGAATGAAAAATAGTGCTGAAGGGGATATGATGAGAACAACATATTCAGTGCAGATGAGAAGGGCCTATTCTACAATATGGTGCCTAATAAAACCTTAATGTATATGGGCGAAAAGTGTTTTGGTGGAAAACACAGTAAAGAACGATTGACTGTTTTACTGTGCACTAATTAGGATGGATCTGAGAAATTTCCACCTTTATTTATAGGCAAATCAAAGCAACCAAGGTGTTTTAAGAATATCACCAGGAAACCTTGTGAGTACCGCAATAACAATTAAGCGTGGATGACATCACAAATTTTTATTGACTGGATTAGAAAATTTGATGCAAAAATGCATCGAGAAAAGAGAAAAGTTTTACTTTTAATCGACCGATTGACTGCACATACTCCAAATATCCCTAGACTTACAAATTTGACTATCCATTTCTAACCAGCTAACTGCACTAGTGTTAGGGAGCGTACTCACATTTCGAATTTGGCGCTGCGCGCTGTTTGGCGACGGGGGACCGCCCCAATGCCGGTTGGCGGGCAGATATTGTCTCGGAAGCAGAAGCGAAAGTCGCAGCGGACGGAGGTGTTCGAACGTACGTAAGCGAACAGAACAACAACATAAAGAACCACCTGTGAGTACGTTATCCCTCAGTAAATATCCCTCTCTCCATCTTGTAAAATATTATATGAAATCAAAATTTATTAATTGATGTTTTTTATAATGTTCATTGTAACCAAATAAAGTGCTTTCGTTTTATATGTATCTGATGCTTCGCCTGCCTTATTTAGCACGTGGCTTGAATATAAATCTAAATTTAACTATACAAATTAGAATTGATAACTAGGATAATTTGATAATTATTTATATGTTCAGGAGGCGTTGTATCACTAGCAAGTTGCAGCCATTAGACCTGGATATCATTCGCAGTGAGAAAGCATACTACAGAAAGTCTTTAATTAGGAAATTAATAAACAATTCGGCTGACAGTATAAAAATTAGATTTCTACAATCTTGGAAGCAATGCACATGATAACATCAGCATGGAAAGAAGTTTCTTCATCCACAATAAAAAACTGCTTTCGCGTTGCTGGAATTCACAAAGAACTTGTAGTGGAACTGCAAAGTACGGATGTAGAAATCAACGAAGATGCCATTACCCCTGAAGAATGGAGAAGTCTTGTTGAAGATGAGGATGTTTCAATTCAAGATTTCTACAATTGTGATAAATATATTTTAACAACAGATTTCAGAAATGTAGAACAAATTTATGAAGATATCGTAAACGAAAACACAGTGTCAGACGAAGAAGGTGAATTTGAAGACACGGAAAACGACACACTGCCACCGTCTTACACAGATGCAATTTCTGCTCTATATGTTCTCCGACGCTATATTACATCGAAAATGGACAGTGACTCATTTAACATTTTAGAAAATCTGGAAAAGAGAATAACGAAAACAAGGCGAATGAAGCAATCAACACTTTTTGAATTTTTTAAAACGTAATTTATTGTATTGTTTGCACTCTTTTTTTTCAATGTAATTTAAAATAACTTTTTTGTGAATAAAATAATGATGATAATAAAAATAACATTTTTAAACACGCCAATATATTAAGAAATATATTGACAGTCCTAAGCCTGTAAAGTGTGAAGGGAAATGCTATTTTTTTACAAATTCTGTTTAAGGACGATTTTTCACGGTCCCTTGAAAGTCGTTAAACAGAGAACCAACTGTATATTTAAAGACAGAGATTACAAAGCGCGTTATTTTTTAATTATATACAAAAATAGTAATTATTAAATGTGTTTTACCTACACCACAAAATTGCTGAGGACTTCACTGCTGGGTCGTCATCAACCGTCATGGGTGTTCGACGGACCGTCATTGCCATGGGCTTTCAGAGCCGCGGATCCACTCGTGTACCGTTGTTGACTGCACGGCACAAAGTTTTACGCCTCGCCTGGGCCCACCAACACCCCCATTGGACTGTTGATGACTGGAAACACGTTGCCAGGTCTGACGAGTCTCGTTTCTAATTGTATCGGGGGAATGGACGTGTGCGGGTATTGAGACATCTTCATGAATCCATGGACCGTACGTGTCAACAGGAGACAGTTCATTGCTGGTGGATCCTCTGTGATGTTATGAGGTGTGTGCAGTTGGCGTGATATGGGACCCCAGATAGGTCTGTAGACGACTCTGACAGGTGACGGGTGCATAAGCATCCTGTCCGATCCTCTACACCCATTCATGTTTATTTCTCATTCAGACGGACTTGGACAATTCCTTCAGGACAATGCAACACCCCACACGTCGAGTTGCTACCAAGTGGCTCCAGGATTGCTCTTATGACTTTAGACACTTTCATTGGCCACCAAAGATCCCAGACATGAACATTATTGAGAATATCTGGGATGCCTTGCAACGTGCTGTTCAGGAGAGATATCAACCCCCTTGCACTCCTATGGATTTGTGAACTGGCCTGCAAGATTGATGGTGAAAATTGCATCTAGGATACCTTCAGACTTTAGTAAAGTCCATGTCACGTCATATTGCAGCACTTCTGCGTACTCGTGGGGGCGGCCCTACACGATACTTGGTAGGTGTAGTAGTTTTTCTGGCCCTTTAGTGTATATAGCAGAGGTATTTGTGGATTATGGGATCGATATTTTTTTCTATGCAGTGGAAAATTTCGACGTGAAACAAAGTTGCATTTAGCCATGCAGGGGAACTTTTAAGCTTTTTCTCGAAACTTTAATGCATATTAACAAAAAAAATCTATCCACGCGCATGAATCTAAGAGCTAGACAAATTACATCGAAATGATGTTTGGAAATTTTACAGATAAAAAAAATGATATTCGTCGAACTCTGGTAACCCATAATATTTGCCCCTTTTTAAAGTTATAAAATTGAAGTCATAAAATTAGTCTTACCTCTGCTGATAAGTGGTTCGTGAATGATTTATTTTTTTTACTTAGTAAACAAAAGTTCTTTTATTTTAAGGAAATTTAAAAATTATTAGTTTGAACTGAACTTGACGAGCATTCGCAGAATGTTTGACAGCATGTAAGGGTACAGAGGCTGTTCACACATTTTTTAGACGATGTATATTGTATTCACAAAACTAAATTACATAAAATTCTTGTGTTTTAAATGTTCTATTTGACATCCCTTATTCTGAACAATCTTTCGACACCGGAATTTCCAGGATAATAATGCCTTTTGAAGTGTCAGAAGAGGTATTCTATCCCATTCCTCTTGAACAGCTTTCCAGAGTCCTGTAAGGGTTTTGGGACGACGTTTGGATAATGCAGATTTTAAAAGTCCAAAAGCACAAAAATCCATAGGTGATACATCGGGAGATTTAGTAGGGATATCAGTGAAGGGTATGGCCTTGATACCAGTTTTTTGTTCCATTTCTTTTAGGAAATTTACAGTGGATTTTGATGTGTGACTGCTAGCTTTGTCCTGATGGAGTCTCACAGATTGATGACACTGTGGGTAAAGCGATGGTATTTCATGCAAAAAAATTGGCGATACAATATGTTCCTGATAGCATTTGGAGTTAATTTTTTCCACTCTCTTTATTTTTAACTTGCCATTATAAGAAAAACCAGCAACAATCATGAATCCCTAAGAAAAACTTTCTTTCGATTCTTTGAACCATGTACTTAAATTTTTTCTCCCCTTTTATGATAATAAATGGCTCTTTTTTTGTTGCAATCATTTAAATACACCCATGATTCATCTATTGTGACAATTGTTTTCCATTTTTCTTTGGATAAGTGTTTCTCATATAGAATTCTGCAGCGTGTCCTGCGTTCAGCGATATGATTTGGAAGAAGACGATGCACATTGCGTTTTTTCGCTTTCTTAAGATTTAAATCAACGTTTATCATTTTGTTTACAGTGGACACCGAGCATTTTAATGATTTTGCAACTGTCCTTTGACTAGGGGGATTTTCTTTTAACATTAAACAACGTACCTTTGCAATAGTCGAAGATGTCCGTTTATTCCTTGGATACTTGTTTGGAAATTTTGTCCCACTTGAGGCTCCAATTTTACCTATCGACGCTTTAGATATCACAAAACCATGACTCTCACATCGTTTTTGGATAACGGAGTATGTATATTTCTCTTCGGAAAGAGCATAAATGTAGCCTTCGAACCACTGCTTTGTGAAAAACGCCATTTTGAATAAAAACAAAACTTTTAAGCCGCAGACGATAATTTTGACTTTAAAAACATAGTACAATTGCAATTATTTCTTTTGCAGCAAACGATTTTTTATTACCGCTTACCAAAATCGTCTAAAAAATGTGCGAACAGCCTCTGTATTTGATATCAAAATCTATTTTAAAAACCTTGAAATCAAATGGAGTAATACTCCTGCTGGTAATACTATAAAATATATCCACTTATGAAATCCGAGATAAAGTCGACTATCAAAAAACATGTGATCAAAAACCAACGTAAAAGCATTCTGAATAAACATTATATTAATGAGTCGACAACGAACGGTTGGCATTTATATTTTAAACTGCAATCAGTGAGCAATAATTTTTTAATTAATCATTTTGAGTTTACATAAATTCTCTATCGAAGAAATTACTTTGTTTTCGCATGTTTGGTCCCTATAACCAAAGTTCACCGTGATTTGCTGATAATTTTGAGAGTTTGGAACATTTCTTTCTTACCATGTTTTTATTAACTCGCTTTATTGTGTGTTTGTCCAGTACAAATCTTGAAATCGATTTTTAACTAACTTCCCGACTAGCGAGACATTTGAAACTTTTAGAATAGCTCTGAACACGATGACAATGCATTATTTTAATACTTTTAGCCATCTTTAAGCAGAATTAAATTCTTTTTCGGTTAATTTTGTTTTGTAGACTGGTGCAGTCATCTATTGCCCGGGACGGGAACAAAAAGTTAAACGCAAGTTAACTTCCAATTAAGTTAATTTTCTTTCAAGTTGATGGGATAATTCATGAAAAAATTTTTAAAAAGTATTTATTAATACATAGAATTGTCATGTTTATATAATTCAACAGAAAATTTAAAAACATGGTATATAAAAAGTTCTTTTTATCATTAAATTATTTTCTCTAAAATTACACATTTTTCATGTGCTCACAGCAAAGTGTATTTCCTGCACTGCTTATGACTAAATTTCCTAACATAGTTAGCCATGCCATGCGAGTGTGGCTATCGATTATTCCCGTAGAAGCAAACAAAATGACAGCGACCATGTGTACTTCCGGATTTACCTACTAATCCAATATGAATACGCACACCAGAACAGTGAACGTTCTTCACGATCTGCAGACCGTGGCTAGAATCTCTTCGACTTGCAGCTCGTCGCCGTTTTATTGTCAGTAGCTAGACTTAGTGCCTGCTTACGATTCGTGGCCACAGAGAATGATGTCCTTTGCTTATTCATATTTGCATAGCTTTATTGGCGGTGTTCTTGCTTGAATTTAGAATCCAGGGCAATCTTTGACTCACTTAACCAACACTTCAAATTAACGTAGAAGTGGTAGGTACACAAGGGCACTGAAAGTAAACATGTTCCTTGTCATCTCATTCGTTTCTATGGGAATAATACACAACCCCACTCGCAAGCCAAGGCTGAAGGAAATTTGACAGGATAAGAGCCACTGACAGGCAGAAATATGTCGGATGTGAAGCTTGGGAACATTGTAACCGCAGTAAGTTCAGTTCGTTTAAAGTTGCAAAATTTTTCTACTACGAGTGTTTATGACCATCTCTAAGAAGAGGAGATCGAACTATTGCCTTCATTTGCAGCCTTCGAAAATAAAAAGTTTTTAAAGTGAATTGAGTCAGAGTGTTCTCCGCACAATTAATTTCATTTCATTTTTTCAGTGATGCTGATTTACTCTTTTCCGTCGTGCATTTTTTGTATCATACTTCCCAAGACACGAGCGCCTTATTGTCTGTAGTCTGCACGGCGTAATAGGGATCGACAGCCCTCCCCAAGGGAAGGAATCTGGAAAAGCAAAATCCTATCTCAATAAAGTTATCTAAAAATCGCTCAGAAAAAGAAAAACATTTTAATTCTTCACAAATTGTGAGATGCAACTTCTATTAATGAATCATTGTCTAGTTCACCTAAATTTCGTTATTTTTTTTTTTACCGAATATCCACTTCTTGTGTGCGTGGGTTGTTTCAAAACACTCATTTAAATCTTTTTAACATACAGTAGAAATTAACCTCAAATGTGTCTAGCTGTAAGTTCGAAACGACATTCTTCAAGTTAAGAAACTTCTCCTAAGAAGATACCACTTTCCTTTAGACCACGTCGTTACTGCAAAATAAATTTTCTTACTGATACCTCCACATTCTTGTGAATTTTAGATATACTCGTATATTTGCGCACAACATTAAATTTAATTTGAGTAAGACACAAAATTTATCGCAGCTGTCCAGCAAATTGCTAAGCAAATTCATAAAAACTTGCTTTAAATACCAATCGGACTTCGTCTTATATTGTGAAACGTCACTTCCAACGGTTTCCTCTCTGATTACCGGTACCATTCCGAGTGAGAGAACATGATCACATGTCCTGTCCAAATATATTGCCAGACTCAATAAAGAGTCCAATATTTGATAGACCACGCTTGGTGTAATTTATAAATTTTAAACATTTTTCAAGAGCTGAGTTCAAAATTAAAATTCTATATGCATAAAAATTTAAGACTCATCTAATATAAAAGAACTAGCTAAAAACCCACACTTCGCTACAGAGTGCATTAAAATTAAATACAATGGTGAATGTATGCAATTTATGCCAAAAACAATCAATCAATATATATATATACATATATTAATAATAAATACGACGATCAATGTATACAATTGACGTAAAAAATATGTATAAATATACACTGCTGGCCACCCAAATTGCAACACCAAGAAAGACAAAAGATATCACAACAAAATTTATTTCGTAGATAACATGTTGACCAAGTATCTAATGATTCAATTTATAGACTTCTGTGAAGTGTGGTTCCTGCCAAAATCAGTAGCCAGAGTAGCCGCCATTGTTGGAGATCACCGCTGCCACACGCCTCGGCATTGATTCAAAGAGACTTTGAATGAGTTCTTGGGATACAGCAGACCAAGCAGCTTCCACACGTTGCCAAAGTTGATCTGCTGTGGCAGCTGAGGATGGAATCTGTGTCAATCGTAGAGCAACCATGGACCACATGTTTTCTATCGGTGAAAGATCCAGAGAGCGAGGTGGCGAGGGAAGCAAATCAATCTGGCGATTGACGAAGAACCGTTGGACAACGCGTGCCACGTGTGGTCACGCATTATCCTGTTGAAATATGCCTGTGGGCAAGCCCTGAAGGTAAGGAAGGACAACTGGCTCCAACACCTCGGAGATGTAGCGCTGGCTGTTTAAAGTACCGGCAATGCGTACTAGAGGTGTGCGAGAGTGATATCCAATACCGCCCCATACCATAATACCCGGTGCAGGACCAGTGTGGCGGTGCATAACGCAGCTGTTCAGCATCCTCTCTTCACGGTGTCTCCAGACTCGAATGCGACCATCGTGGTGTTGCAGACAGAAACGTGACTCGTCAGTAAAGACAATTTCATTCCATTCTGCCGTCCACATCCTTCTGTCATCGCACCATTGGCGGCGGAGACGTCTGTGGTTCTGCGTCAAGGGTAGACAAAGCAATGGACGTCTTGCGGACAGAGCACTCTGCTGTAAACGGCGTCGAATGGTATGCGCAGACACTGGATGATGCGTTACAGACTGCATGTGCTGTGCTATGGTTCGTGATGTGACTGAGCGATCCGTCACTGCCATGCGCACAATTTGCCTGTCATCACGTGAAGTGGTGCGCTGAGGTGGATGCGATCGAACACGCCGGTCCGTCGTACCCTCCTGCATCCAACGATCACATATCCGCATTACAGTCGTTTGGTTTCGTCCAACACGACTACTGATTTCCCTGAAAGATAATCCACAATCTCGGTAGGCCACTATCCTTCCTCTGTCGAACTCGGATACTTGATCAAAAGATGATCACTGTTTTCGACGAGGCATAATTGATCGTTTTTTTTGAAAAAACCACAAGAAAAACACAATTGCCGAACTTGAAATCGTCGAAATCTCCAAGCCTTAAATAGCGCTTTGAAGTGGCGCCACAGGCGCGCGTGATGTGCGTCTGCGCTGAAATTCTAATCATTTGCATATCTCACCTCCGCTAATGCATGTTGTAAATTTCATGTTATTTGCATGTTTCCTTCAGGGTGTTGCATTTACAGTGGCCAGCAGTGTATTTTAAAAATAGTAAGGGATATTTTTACAGACAAAATAATGTAGAAGAAATTATTCAAATTAAATATAATAGGACAAACTAAAGAATATAGTACAATTAATATAGTACAGTTTGAGAAAAATATCTTTTATTGTATTTTAATATTTTTTTGGATAATGTCCAATCGTTTGCCGCATTAGCAAAAAAAAAATATTTTTGTGTCTATTTAGTTGTTAAGCACGTGACGATAAATTTATTTAAAGTACCAGAAAAAGAAATCACGAGATCAGCATTTAAAAAATTAAATTCTAAAAATTAATCTTTAAAAATTCACCAAAAATCAGAAAATGGAGGTAAATATTCGAAAAAGATCTCATTTTAAAGAAATTTTTATGATCTTTCTCGTGATATAAATTTTATAACCCTCAAATTAATATTTTCAATGCAAACTTTAAAAATGTTACTGAAACAGCTTACAAATTTAAATTAAAAAATCTAAGAATTCTTCAAAAATCTTTCTTAGTGCACATCTATACCATAAGAAGAATCGTTATGCAAAATTTCAGCTCTTTAGGTCCAGCGGTTTGGTTTGTGCATTGTATGTCAGTCAGTTGGAACTATTTTATATATATAGATAATTAGACGCTCCATGCATTAAATATTCTTTGGCTGCACATCACAAAAACCTTCTAATAAAAAATTAAATTAATTCAAAATAATTAAAAGAGACACAAAAACGAAAATTAACTCAGTCTCAATATGAAGCCATAAAATATTTATTTATATATCATTATTCATATTAATTTCCTCATTTACAGAACACAATAGGTGTAGAAAAAACTAGTGTAATCTTCAAAATTATAACTAAATATTAGGCAAAAAGAAAAAGTATTTGCAAAAGTGGCATTTCATAAAACCCTTTCCTGCAGTATAAACTGGTATAATGAGAGGTTCTTTTACTTCAATCACTTTGGTAGGTCAAGTATCCCTCAGAGATCGTAGCTCATGACCGATATCGCATTAATATATTTAAAAATAATAATATCATAAAACACTAAATTAATTGAAACACATAATTATGTGCTATATCTCCTCTACATAAACACCATCAAACCTGATTTCGAATTCCAATTTCGACGACAATTTCACCACGGTGGGACAAAAACATTTCTTTGCGCCAAAAAATCCCGTTCCATGCAACAGTACAGAGTTGGTTCCATTTCTGATCGGGTACGGATATGCGTTCTTTGAGTTCTCATGCCAGAAACGTATCTCTCATACAGTGTAAATGAAAGGGTTTCTCTTTATAAATTACCCTCTGCAGAAAATTTTTTCTCACATACATTGCAATCGAGTCTTCTCTTTTCTATGGTTAAGGAGATACGCTTTTAAAGCACACTAGAAGGAAAGTCTTTTCTCTCACATTCAGAACGAAAGATTTCTCTGTTATGTAGGTACGAACATGTTTTTTAAATGATCGATTTTACAATATCTTTTCTCACATATCTTCCAGACCAAAAGTCTCCACGGATAAGGAGACGCGTTTTCAAAGTATCCTGCAATGAAAATCTTCTCTCACATACCGTTCAAGCGAAAAGTTTCTCTCACGCGTGGGTGCAGATATATGTTTTAAATCATCCCGTCGAGAAAAAATTTTCTCAGATACAGTTCATGCGAAAGGCTTCTATGCCGAGTGGATGCGGAGATGACTTTTTAAACGATCCTGTATAGAAAATGCTTTCCCACAAACAGTGCATGCGAAAGGTTTATCTCCTGTGTGGGTGGAGAGATGTCTTATTAAATGACTCCGTTGATAAAATCTTTTCTCACATACAGTGCAGGCGAAAGGCTTCTCTCCTGTATGGGTGCGGAGATGTATATCTAAACTAACCTGATAAGAAAATTTTTTTTCACATACAGTGCACGCGAAAGGTTTTTCTCCTGTGTGTGCGCGGAGATGTGTCTTTAAATGACCCTGTTCAGAAAACCTTTTGTCACATACAGTGCATGCGAAAGGTTTCTCTCCTGTGTGGGTGCGGAGATGTCTTATTAAATCCCCCTTTTTATAACATTTTTTCTCACACACAGTGCAAGCGAAAGGTTCTTCTCCTGTGTGGCAGCGGAGATGTATATCTAAACTACCCTGATAAGAAAATTTTTTCTCACATACAGTGCAGGCGATAGGTTTTTCTCCTGTGTGTGCGCGGAGATGTACTGTTAAATTACTTTGTTGAGAAAATCTTTTCCCACACACAGTGCATTCGAAAGGTTTTTCGCCTGTGTGGGTGCGAAGATGCGTCTTTAAATGACCCTGTTCAGAAAATCTTTTGTCACATACAGTGCATGCGAAAGGTTTCTCTCCTGTGTGGGCACGGAAATGTCTTTTTAAATGAGTCTGATAAAAAAAATTTTCTCACATAGAGTGCAGGCGAAAGGTTTCTCTCCTGTGTGGGCGCGGAGATGTCTTTTTAAATGAGTCTGATAAGAAAATTTTTTCTCACATACAGTGCAGGGGAAAGGTTTCTCTCCTGTGTGGGTGCGGAGATGTTTTATTAAATCCCCCTGTTTATAACATTTTTTCTTACATACAATACAAGCGAAAGGTTTTTCTCCTGTGTGGCAGCGGAAATGCATATCTAAACTATCCTGATAAGAAAATTTTTTCTCACATACAGTGCATGCGAAAGGTATCTCTCCCGTGTGGGCGCGGAGATGTCTTTTTAAATGAGTCTGATTAGAATATCTTTTCTCACATTCAGTGCAGGCGAAAGGTTTCTCTCCTGTGTGGGCGCGGAGATGTGTCTTCAAATGACTCATTTCAGAAAATCTTTTGTCACATACAGTAAATGCGAAAGGTTTCTCTCCTGCGTGGGCGCGAAGATGCCTTATTACATCACCCTGTTGATAAAAATTTTTCTCACATACAGTGCAGGCGAAAGGTTTCTCTCCTGTGTGGGCGCGGACATGTGTGTTTAAATAATACTGTTCAGAAAATCTTTTGTCACATACAGTGCATGCGAAAGGTTTCCCTCCTGTGTGAGCGCGGAGATGTCTTTTTAAATGAGCCTGCTCATAAAAAGCTTTCCCACATGCAGTGCATGCGAAAGGTTTTTCTCCTGTGCGAGTGCGGATATATTAAAACTACTCTGTACAGAAAGTCTTTTCTCGCGTACAGTGAAGTTGAAAGGTTCTGTATGGGTACTGCGAGGATTATCAATAATGTGTTACGAATGATGCATATTTAAGGCGGACAGCTCTGAAAATATTCCAACACATAAATTACATTTGTAAATTTCCTTCTTGTGTGCGAAGGGGAATCTGGTATGGAACTTATTACATTTAAACTATTCTACGCGTCTCACATAGAGTGCATTCATTTTTAGCTTTAACAGGGTTCTGCTCGAAGAATGACATTCATAGTCTATGTACAATGGAAATAAGGACATTTGCTCTTTTGGCATGCCGACGTTGCTTTACACGATGGTTAGAAAACTGTAATATCCAGCAATACGTTGAATTTCCGAATTTATGGTCACCACAAACATATTAGTTTCAGATCTAGGAATCTGTACCGAGAACCTGCAAAGAGAGGAGAAAGGAATTTGAATGAGATATATTAACACTGTACCATCAAGCATTTTTCAGGTGAAATCAATAGCAATACATAAAAGTTTGTGTCTGCTAAGGAATTATATATATATATATATATATATATATATATATATATATATATATATATATATATATATATATAAAACTAATATGTTGTAAATTATGTTCTGGATTATTAAAACTGAAGCGCATTTTAAATTTATTGCAATTAGGGAACGAAGTTCCTTATCCATCCTTATTTTTTAGTCCTGATACATTATAAGGACATGCAGAAATCTGACATGTTTCGGTTTGTAGGGATCACCACAAAAATAATGATATCGGCCCAATCAATAATGGATAACAGTATTCATATTTTCCCCTTTATATTTATTTTAGTTGGACTAACAGAGAGAACGTGGAACCAAAGACCTGCACCAAAAATACGTGACCATAACTGACACATCAAAATTGACGGTCGACGTTAAGAAAGCGATGACAGAAGACTGTCTGAGGCTCGTGGACATAGTCCACTAACAAGAAAAAGAAATCGCTAATCTGACGGGACAGATATCAGTTCTGAAGGATGGCTCAAGCTATGCAGACATAGCCAAAAAGGGAAACGAGAATCGAGCAAGATCGCGGTCGAAAAGGTGTGTGACTAAGGACACATTTGTACTTGCTATTTACCTAAAAGAAGAATAAAACAGGACAGGTGGTACTTGATATGATAGTACAATACGATAGGAAAATTCGTAACCAAGAGGATAGTCTTCCTACATATGATGATCCCTTTGGACAAAGCTGGATCGACCTCACAATAACGATGGGGCTAGCTGATGATCAGATAACAAACTGGCATGTTCGTGACTTTCACGAAATTACTGATCATGATGCAATCAGATTCGATCTACAAATACCCCGTCCTGTCGGTGACAGGCGGCATACTAAAAAGTGGGAAATTTGGCAGAATTAGAACACGGTAAGCAAACGCAAGAGTCTAATAGCAGAACTGGCTAACCTGTACGATAAGCACAAGAATAAAAAGTCCTAATATACACTGGTGGTCGCCTAGCATCAATATAAAAAGAAAGAGCGTTAAGAACATGAAAAAGAACACAGGAAGACGATGAGATAGAAAAGTATAAACTCTTATTTAAAAAGGAAATAGCAAAGTACAAGAGACCTCTACAAGAACTAAAATAACCACATTCAGGGAATACCTCAATAAAACAGCTATAAAACATACATTTAGCTTCATTTATACAATAATTCGAGATAAGATGTACAAAAGGCATGTTATAAAAGGCGTTGAAGACGACACGGAGCAAACACAAAATGATGAGAGAGTAATAGAAGTTATAATGGCTAAGCACCATTTTGAAACCAGACACGAAACCCGGGTGTGTATTGGGAACAGGAATAACAGAAAAGATGATGGGATAACAGCAAACGAAATAAAGATCATCATAAGGGAAATGGCATAGGGCAAAGCGCCTGCTCATGAAGGACTTACATTGAGCATAATAGAAGTGCAAACTTACAATGTAAATATACTTAAGAATCTATATAATGACTGTTGGGAAGAAGCAGTTTCCAGATGACTGGAAGAAAGCTACGGTAGTATACTTTCCAAAAGAAGGAAAATGCCATACAAAACCACATGCTTGTAGACCAATTTGCCTTCTCCCAGTTATGGGAAAGGCATTAGACAAGATCATTACGAATAGGCTTTTTGAACATCTGGAGGCTAACAACCTCCTCCCTGAAGCCGAGTTTGGATTCAGACGCAATAGTGGAACAGGGATACACTAAGGAAAGTGCTCAAGATAATAACTGCAAATAGAAAATCCAAAAGGCATGCATGATATGTTTGGATATCAAAAATGCATTCAACTCTGAGAAGAAGGCAAGATTTATTGAAGAGCTGGGTAAACTAAACCTTGAAGATACACTCTACAGAATTATTAATAGACTATCTACCAGGAAAGTAATACTGAAAGCTAGTGAATGGAAGTACAATGTGTGTGTTCCACAAGGATGGTCCATGGGACCAGTTCTCTGGCTCATTATTATAAAGGAAATATTAAAATATTCCTGAGGTGATAGGTCCATACAGCTGCAAGCATTTGCAGATGACATAGTAATCTTAATAAAGAGCCCGTTTGTATATAAGTTTACGGAACTCTCTATTAGAGTTTCGAGAAAATGTGAAGAGTAGGCTTACAAGAATGAACTGTAATTTAACATTGATAAATGCATTGATGCAATATTCACAACCAAGAGAGACAAGTTGCGGAAACCTACCATCAAAGTTTGTGGGATGAACATAAAATATCAATCATAAATCCAGTACTTTGTTATCTTGATAGGTAACAACCTTAGCTTCTTCAATCATCTCTAGGTAGTGAAGGAAGAGTCCTTGAAACTAATGTTTAAAATACAGAGATTCAAACGTAAAACGTGGGGATTGAAGCCGCTAATCAGCAAGAAAATTTATAAAGTTGCGGCTGAGAAAAAACTCCTTCATGGGGTGCAAGCTTGGTAGTACGATACCAAGAAGTTTAATAATAAACTCTTACAAACCCACCGTAACTTCCTAATATCGATAACAAAGTGCTACAAAACGCACTCCACACTGTAGACACAGACACCCTCGCTGTCCTGGCAGGGTGTCTACCTCTGGATATAAAATCCAGAGAAGAACAGCGTTGGTACACTCTCTATAATGAAGGGACAGAAATAGAAATAGCTGGAAAGAACTACAATACAATAAATAGCGAAATGAAAGAGATCTGGGGAAGAAGAATTAAAGTTATAATCCTAAAATGGGAGAAGATTACGGACCCAGAGAATGAGATATTCTACTACACAGATGGGTCGAAAATAGAAGAAAGAGTTCGTGCAAATATGGTAAAATATCATAGAGGTGTTAAGAATGAACTTGAGAAAGTTCGATTATCAGATAACCCAACATCGTATCTCGCAGCGATACATGCACTTGAACTGGCACTACACGATGTGGACCTAAATGGTCATAGTGAATTCGATATATTCACAGATTCCCGTAGTGCATTAGAAGAACTACAATACTGAAAGATACATCGCGAAAAAGTTCAGAATATTAAAAACTGCACAAAAGAGGATGGACTTCAGGTAATGATGCATTAGATAAAAGCCCATGTTGGAATAGAACAGAATGAAGAGGTTGATAAAGTAACGGAAGAAGCCACAGCCCTTCAGAATACACGAAGGAACAGCTCAGGAATATATTGAATAAAAAGTGCCATACATGCCTGGCAATTACGTTTGAACACGGACAAAGAACGCAGGGTCTTTGAAAACCTACGTATAGTCAAAACAGTTTCTCTCCAAGGAAACTGTTGGACGAATCGAGCGATAACAGGGCATGGGAACTTGGCCGAAAGCCAGGCTCTAGACGGACTACTACTGTGTGAAAGACGTCAATAGAATTGTAAGCAGACTTATGGCTATACATTTTCCATACTAAGCTGGTTTATGTTAACTAACCACAAGCCTTGGGTTTGTCTTCTGTTAATGATGTAAATAGTTATTTTGTACATATGCTTGTCATTATATTTGGTGTTTAAATACACCTATCTTATACTGTACTCACATGTTTGGCAATACTATTCGTAATTGGTGTCCTACTACGTAATGTTGATGTTTACTTTTACAATGATGTTGTGCCGTTGTATAAGGTTTTTTAATTTTCTTAATATAGATAATTTTTGGTAGGCCATCGTGGATAAGTAATGTAGATCGTAGTATAGTGTTTGCCTAAGGGATACTTCCCACGGGTATCGTGGTTCAAATTTAAATTTAAGAGGTGTCAAAATTGGGGCTTCGGATCCTGGATGCTATGTTGCGCGGTACGCAGCGGCGGACTTGCATCAACTGGACAGTTGGGAGGTCGTATCGTGCTGGATTGCGACGAGCGATCGGATGTCAGTAACACTCTGGATGCTTCACGGCGGATCAGATTATTCTTGTGATTACATCGCATGCCGACAAGACGGAACGACGTATTTTTCTGACTAACAAACTTCAAGTTTCATTTAAAAGCTTTTGATAAAATTCAGAGCTACTTTTAGATTTCTCAACAAAATCATCACTTCGAAGTAGGTCAGGAGATATAAAAGTGGTAAAATGAGGTGAGAGAAAATGCCACACAACACCATGAATAAGCTAACATAAATTTGCATTAAGTTGTGAACACAACTGAATATATACCTATGGATAGAAATATCACAGTCTGACAATTTTAATTACCAAGTCAGGACACGATATACAGTGGTACCTCCGAAAAGCGGACACTCACGGGACCAAAAGTTTTGTCCGTTATGAGGAGGTGTCCTCTATTGGGGAAGACAACCTTTTTATAAAAAAATTTTTGCTGTTCTGTTTGACATTTGATTGAAATTTACGGCTGCAATTTTAATTAAAAAGGAAAAATTAATTTTGCCAGAAAATAATAATTATTTACTACTTTACCTTTTAATTGTGTGCTAATCCTTTTATCTCGCATTAAATAATCCCAAAATACAATGTATAGTAGCTAAATTATTTTAATTACTGCTGAAAAAAATCTCTTAACAAAGTTTGATTTCTCTTTTTTACACAACAAACCTTTTTTTCAAGATGAATCTTCATAGGATTTAGGTTTGCTAGTCCCTCCGAATCTTCATTGTTCAGAAAGAACTGTTTGAATTTTTCGCTGCATTTCAGTGCTTCCGAATAATCTTTGATTTCGCAGTCTTCCATTGGCGATTCCTCCTCATCATCCTCAGAAAGGTCCAGTGCTTCAGTGGTGGCCCGATGAATGAAATTGGAAACACGCAGGTTTTTTTCCTCAAAGGATAAATCGTCATCTTCAACGCTGACATTTGAATCCAAATTGGCTACAAGATCCGCAAGTTCTTTTTTGCTTTTTTCGGTAGTACTGTCAGTTGCCACTTCGCTTGTACTAAAAAATCACGTCTTCTTAAAACATTTTTAGAAAGCACCCAGGTTCCACCTTTTTAAGCGCTGATGTGGTCCAGGAAACTTTGCCTCCAAAACAGATACCGATTTTGCCAACTCTTCGCTGGATTTGCAGGAGATAATCTGTGTCAGAAGCAGATTTCTGTATCGTACTTTAAAGCTGCGAATAATTCCCTGAAAGTGGCTGTAGCATTGTCCATGAACAGAATGATTTTTCTGTCCTTTTTTTTATTATTTTGTTGTCTAACTCCACCAAACAATCGCTCATTATCTCAGTGGTTATCCCCGCTTTCTTATTTGACTTCCATGAAACACTAAAATTTCGCACATTTAATGTTCTTGAAACATCTACGCTTCTTAGCTTTTCCAATAACAACTGGAGTTTCAAAGTCTCCCAGCATGTTGCAACGCAGCAAAAGAGTGAGTCGCTCTTTTGAAATTTTCCCGTCGATACATTTCCCCCCCCCCCTTAAAACATTAGGTCTTGTCCGGAAAGACGCGGCAAAAGAGGCCAGACTCATCGGCATTGAAAATGTCTCTGTCATCATATCCTTTGCACAAAGATTTAAGCTTTCCAATCCAATTTGTAACTTCATTTGAATTTACAGATTGTTCTTCGCCACAAATCTGTTTAAAAAATATGTTGTGACATGTCCGGAATTTCTCCATCCATCCATTTGAGATGTTAAAAGTTTCTAATTTTTAAATGTTTGCCAAAATAATTGAAAGTTTTTCAAAAATACCTGTCCGCTTTTCGGAGTGTCCGCTATTCAGAGAGAATGACATGGATTGTCCTATATAAAAGGACTGGGACTCGTAAAAATGTCCGTTAATTAGAGGTGCCCGCTATTCGGGAGTGTCCGTTAACCCTTTACTTCCCAGTACCCTTTAAAGTTGAAATGACCTAAAAATTTGTAGGCACTCTGTTTACGCTTAAAGGAGTACACAGTTAAAATTTCATAAAGATTGCTCTTCCGGTTTCGATTTTGTGGGTGTTCCATGACCTGGACCACTGGGAAGCTAGCGCTTTGAAAAGTGCGGCTAAGCGAGCATTGCGGTGAAGCGAACAAAAGAAAAAACGCACACACACAAATAAAAATACAACAAAAAAACGTGATTATATATGATTTTAAATGAATATTTACAGTTCCTATATACAAAAGCAGTTCCTACACTTAAAAATATTCACTAACCTATTTTTTTGCTTCGCGATATTTTTGGAAGCACGCCAGTCCCTTCTGAAAAAAGCAAAAACCAACATTGTAGGTTTTGCAACATTGCAGGTCCTCGAGTTTACGAACAGTAAACTCGAGGATGCCAGGATGCTGCCCAGACAATCGACGAACAACGAGGAGCCCGGAGGACTAGTATTGCACAGGATTTTAGACATATGGCTTTTGTTCGAGGTATGCGGTAGAAGTTGAACCGGTTTGGACTGGCTAAGCTGAACAGAGAGGTCTCCAGAGTGAAACACGTGTACTACTGCGCAAACTGCTCTAGTTTCCCAGTGTTCCATATCATGGAACACCTTTTGAAAATCTTTCGTTATTGCTATGGTTTCGGTATAAAAAAATTAAAATAATATAGAATAAATAGTTTAGAGTATAGCCAATACAATAACATAAAAAAATTTTTCCTTCGAATTTTTTTTGTATTTAAAAGTGATTTTTAAATTATGGCTCTGAAATATGGCTCTTTTTTATAACGCCACTGGAACGAGGGTATGTATGGGCTTCTGACACGCTGCCATATATTATCAAAAAGAGTAGATCAAATTAAAAAATGAAGCTAATTGCTTAGTTTTTCACAGAATTTTGACGGTTTTAGAAGCAAATAAATTTTGGTATTCCACTATATGGAACACCGGGGAGCAAAGGGTTAAGGGAGGTACCACTGTATTTTCAAGGAGGTATTAGACACATTTCGGAATAATCTGATTTCCCGGCAAACTTTACTTATTTATTTTTTGCTGTGTTCTTTTACATCTTGAAGGCCTTCTATCATCTTAATTTATTCCTATACAACTAAAACGAGAAATAATTCTCACATATTAGTCAGAAGGGAGAGGAGATTTAAATTATTCTCAAAAATCTAAAAATAGAAAACCACTAAAAACTTAAAATAATTGCGTGCTTACCCCCCCCCCCCCCATTTTTTCTGCTATACATATAAAGCATCTTGCAAATCAACAGTGTATAGCTTCTTTACAGAACAAACTCAAGAATTAAAGGGAGAAAAAAAAAGTTGGCATTTTGAAATGAAATCTCACCAAAACGCTACGAATATCGAATTTCAGACATATTTTTTAGCAACAGACTTGGTGAAACAGAAATCATTGTATTCAGAGTACAACAGTGGCGTACCGAGTAGGGGGCAATGGGGTCTATCGTGCCCCGGTTGCCACTCGCAAAGGGGCCATGTGGTCCCCAAGACAAACAAGATTTTCCGGAAAATTTCAATTTTTCGTTGGGGACGGGGGCAAAAAGCTATCGTGCCCTGAACGCCAGTTCCGCTGGCTACGTCACTGGAGTACAAATATGGAGGCCCAGTCATAAAGTTTTTTTCAGGCTATAAATCTGTTCCTTATTATTTTATCAAGTTAAGAGCAATTAAAACCGAGAGCTGAAAATAGAAGATCTTCCACAGAGATTCTCTTGTGAAAAGAGGCCTGCAAATTTGAAAGTTTCTGTAAAACTCCGTTAAATATATAAGGGTTTAATAGAGCTAAATGCCTACCTAAACTTACTTACCAAATGACGATTAAGTGAGATAACATGGAATGTGAAAGATTAAAAATACCTACAATTTTTCTGCCCTGATTTACCTGCCTATAGTGAGACAACAAATTATGCCTACTAGTCAGTGTTCTTTTCATAAATTTTTAGCATGTCTGGGAAACCAAACTCACCACAGAATTAAAATATCATTAATCATAAGACAGCCTTAGGAACACTATGATTGAAAGCATAGAATATATGTAAGGAATACATTATGAAAGGTAGGGCTGGATTTAATCCGATTGGATTTATTGGAAGGAATTGTGTCCCATGCTTGTAAAGAGCCCCACAGGAAGAAAAACTTTAAATATGTCTTGAAGTCCTGTGATGATTTAGAAACCTTGAAGAATTCCTGGCAAAATATAGGCACTCTGGATTCAAACAAGATTTAGTCAAATCCACAGAGCGTCCAACTTATCTAGAAGACACTCCAGAATGAATGGAAACACCTTTACGAAAATTAGAAATGATATTTAATTATGAGTATGCGGATTATTGCGATGGAAATTCTACCACCTATTAGTTAGTAAAACATTATGTAACTGGAGAGAAATGTTTGAGGTGCATTGTTTTTAACAAATATTGTACAAAGATAAGCAGGCTAGACATGTTAATTCCATACAATTCCACAAAACGAATTTCGAAAGCATGCATCAATACTAGAAATTGCCCTCTAAGATGTAAAAACGATTCAGAATTATGACCAAATAAAGTCTATAAAATATGTAGATGTAGACAGCTATATGCTGGTTGAAGAAATGGAAGTAATTAAATCTACAGTTTCGGAAACCCTATAGAAAGTCTAGAATTGCTACAAATGACAACTACTGGCTCTTCAAATGTATTTATATCCGTAAGGATATTTTTAACAATTTATTTAACTGTAAGCATTGGGAAAAAGAAGCTTTTATAGATCGATACTAAATTAAACATACATGAGGTTAATAATATCCGAGAGACTCAACAAACTGGCAATACTTTCTACAGAGCATGTAGAAAGAAGAAATTAAATTTTAATCAATTTATAAATGATCTTGCTCAGGGGTAGTCACGCGGTGCCCGCGAAACAATTTTAGGGTGCCCGCCGTTTAAATTTCGAAAATTTTTAGATATCTGAACAACAAATGCTGGTACTTGTAACGAATAATTGTAGAAAAAATCGCAAAACCGCAAAAATAAAAAAACTGAGTAGCCTGATCTCTCGACAGCGTCGTTCTCCCCTGCTTCTATGATAAGTCCGATAAATGCATTAAAAGATAAATTGTCGCTCTGGAAATCGCATATTCAGAAAGATAATTTATCACATTTCCCAAATTTAAAATTAGAAAATTATTGCGATGGAAATTCTACCACCTATTAGTTTGTCAAACATTTTCATTCCTTACTGGAATAATTTAATAGCAAGAATTTATGCTTGTGAATCTTTGTTTTCTAATTTGAAATACTTAAAATCAAAGTACCGATCAAGTCGCACTGACACTCATTTGGATTAATGCCTGAGAACTGGGAATTCAACCTATGTGCCACATTACAAAGATTTGGCTGCAGATATGCAATGTTAAATATTGCGTTATCAATATTAAGATTATATTGTTTAAATACAAATTTGAATTTATGTATTAAAAATTTATGTCGCATTAATATTTTCATGTTTAAATATTAAACCCCTTTTCCTCCTCTTCACTCAGTGGTGCAAGCCGAACTGCCGCATTTCTCAAATAAGCTCTCCTAGTTAAAAATGTTGCCGACCCCTGATCTTGCTGATAAAAAATCAACCAAAATTAGATTGTAAATAATTTTGTTCTGTGAATAATATATATGTAGTCTAGCTACTTTTTAGTTTTTCTCTCATGAATGTACCTTAAAAAAGGAAATATGACCACTTTCCTAATATTTGTCTTTTCTGCATCACATTAAATATTTATCATTAAATGCATATTAGTATTTTGTAGGACCCCCCCCCCCCCTAAAATGAAAAAAAAATCTGCAATTGGACCACACATTGACTAAGGCTAACCCTGATTAAAGGTTTGAATAACAAGATCTCAAATGTAAAATTTTCCAGTGCAAAGATATCAATTGCTATACTCTGTTACCTTAATATATAAAGTAAATGTAGAAATTTCCAAACTTTTAAATATTAAAACACAGAATTTACATAAAATCTTCAAATTTCTTATTTATCAGATTTCCATAAAATATGTTTCTATTTATGTTCTATAAATTATGTTTAAAACAAAGTTATATGTAACTAACTGTCAGAAAAAGAGATAGTAAGTAAGAAACTTCAACTTATAATGCAAAGATATCAAAATGAGTGCAAAGGGAAGAAAAATCCTCTGCTAAATCATTACTTCTAGTTAAAAAATTTATTAAAACAGTTTTCATAAACGAATTTATACAAAATGTTAATGCTTACTTTCCTTAGACAAAATAAAAACTTACCAGCCTACATTTTCATATTTTGTACACCAGGGGCGTCAAACTCAAAGGCTAACTTGTGCCAAACAAACAAGGTTAAACTATAGGTGGGCCACAAAAAAATCAATATTAATAGAAACGTAGGTTTATTTACCTAATTACAGTATATTCAACATAAATACAGAGGCTGTTCGCACAATTTTTAGACGATTTTGGTAAGCGGTAATAAAAAATCGTTTGCTGCAAAAGAAATAATTGCAATTGTACTATGTTTTTAAAAGTCAAAATTATCGTCTCCGGCTTAAAAATTTTGTTTTTATTCAAAATGGCGTTTTTAACAAAGCAGTGGTTCGAAGGCTACATTTATGCTCTTTCCGAAGAGAAATATGCATACTCCGTTATCCAAAAACGATGTGAGAGTCATGGTTTTGTGATATCTAAAGTGTCGATAGGTAATATCGTCAACAAGAAAGGAAAAAAAACGTCAAATTGGAGCCTCAAGTGGGACAAAAATTCCAAACAAGTATCCAAGGAAAAAACGGACATCTTCGACTATTGCAAAGGTACGTTGTTTAATGTTAAAAGAAAATCCCCCTAGTCAAAGGACAGTTGCAAAATCATTAAAATGCTCGGTGTCCACTGTAAACAAAATGATAAACGTTGATTTAAATCTTAAGAAAGCGAAAAAAACGCAATGTGCATCGTCTTCTTCCAAATCATATCGCTGAACGCAGGACACGCTGCAGAATTCTATATGAGAAACACTTATCCAAAGAAAAATGGAAAACAATTGTCACAATAGATGAATCGTGGGTGTATTTAAATCAGCGGTTCTCAACCTGGGGGGCGTAGAAGAATTTCAGGGGAGACGTGAAGGTTAAAAAAAGCAAAATAATTACAACATAAAAATAACTTTTTATATACCATGTTTTTAAATTTTCTGTTGAATCATATAAACTTGCCAATTCTATGTTTTAATAAATACTTAAAAAAAATTTTTTTTGATGAATTATCCCATCAACTGGAAAGAAAATGAAGTTAATTGGAAGTTAACTTGCGTTTATCTTTAGTTCCCGTCCCGGCCGACAGATGGCTGCACCAGTCTACAAAACAAAATTAACTGAAAATAATAAAAACATGGTAAAAATCTGCTTAAAGATGGCTAAAAGTATTTAAAAAATGCATTGTCATCGAAAGAAAGTTTTTCTAAGGGATTCATGATTATTGCTGGTTTTTCTTATAATGGCAAGTTAAAAATAAAGAGAGTGGAAAAAATGTCAATATAAACTCCAAATACTATCAGGAACATATTGTATCGCCAATTTTTCTGAATGAAATACCATCGCTTTACCCACAGTGCCATCAATCTGTGAGACTTCATCAGGACAAAGCTAGCAGTCACACATCAAAATCCACTGTAAATTTCCTAAAAGAAATGGAACAAAAAACTGGTATCAAGGCCATACCCTTCACTGATATCCCTACTAAATTTCCCGATGTATCACCTATGGATTTTTGTGCTTTCGGACTTTTAAAATCTGCATTATCCAAACGTCGTCCCAAAACCCTTACAGGACTCTGGAAAGCTGTTCAGGAGGAATGGGATCTTCTGACACTTCAAAAGGCATTATTATCCTGGAAATTGCGGTGTCGAAAGATAGTTCAGAATAAGGGATGTCAAATTGAACATTTAAAACACAAGAATTTTATGCAATTTAGTTTTGTGAATACAATATACATCGTCTAAAAAATGTGTGAACAGCCTCTGTACTACAGAGTTTCAGATGTCGTTTCTCCCTCCCACGTCCGTCGTTCGATTGCGCTTAAATACTAATCATTTGTATATCCTAGCACCTTCTTCCTTTCATGCAAATTTGACGTTTGTATCATCCATCCTTCATGGTGTTGCAATTTTAATGGCCAGCAGTGTAATTCAAGCTCTGACACAGAAAATGATGATGGCGAAACCCACCAAAAGACATCTGATGCGGTTACCCAACAGCTTGGATGTTTCATCTGCCTCAACGAAAATGACACTATAGGAATCAAAAAATCTTTTATGGAGAAGCACCCAATTCAATTTAGTGAAGGAAAAGAAACTAAACTGCCATTCGACTCTTCAAAACTTTATTATCGACTTTTGCCGAATGGTGAAAAAATTCATTGAAAATGGTTCTCATATTCGATTCGGCTTAACAAAGTG
Source organism: Dolomedes plantarius (assembly GCA_907164885.2). NCBI lineage: Eukaryota > Metazoa > Arthropoda > Arachnida > Araneae > Dolomedidae > Dolomedes > Dolomedes plantarius. Next base: position 103,225,710 of record OU015499.1, on the reverse strand, counting down.
TACTGCTCCTGCTGTATGGCCTTTGGAGGTAAAGATATAATAGACAATCGTCATTTATTCCCGACATGACATTTCTCCTAAGCATATTTATAAATCCGTTGATATTCATGAAGATTCTCGTTAGCATGAACTCGTGGCTTAGGCAGCTTTTCAAAGCCAAAAAGGTCATGATATTTCAACTCTTCTGACTGGTAACCAAATCAAACAGCGAGAAAGAGGAGTTCACACCAGAAGATTGGTTAATTGATACAGTTTTGTTTACTCGAAGGCAAGGCATTGCATACAAAGGCGATAAAGAAGAGGCTTATTCCCTGGAGTCTATAGAAAATCATGGTAATTTTCTTGAACTGGTCATGTTGGTTGCAAATTATGATGGGATTTTATAAAATCATGTCAGAAAGTGCACTGAAGACAGTAAAAAGACTACAGAATGAAAATAATAAACAAAAGAAAGACTACAGGAAAGTTAACTAAAGGACCGATTGGACGAGGCTCTCTGTTGACATTTTTCTCAAAAACCTTTATCAACAAGCTATTCAAAATAATTTGTTCGATAGGCCGTAATATTATTTTGAAAGACCTTCACACTAGCATAATATACAGCGTGATGGTAGATAGTACCCCAGATGTAGCTATTATTGACCAACTGGTAATTTGCGTCCGCTATGTCGTTAAAGGAAAGATATATGAAAGACTTTTAAAAGTAACAGTAGTTGATGATTCAAGTGGACTTCTTTGTATGAACTTATAAAATCAGAATTAGCCAAGTGTGGCATTGCAACGTCAAATATCATTCGTGTTCATTTGACGGAGCTAACAGTATGAAAGGCTGTTAATAACGGTGTACAAGCTCAGTTCAAAAAGGAAAACGAAGCTCTTATTTGCACTAAGTGTATGGGACATGTACTTAAATTAGTAGTGGCTGATTCAACAACAAAGTTGCTCCAAGCAAAAAACTGTTTGGATTGGGGGAAGAATCTGCAGTTTTTATAAGCTCATCTTACAAAAGAAGGACCGTATGACAGAGAGAAACAAGAAGAAAACAATGCTCATGAAAAACTGTACAGGTTACAAAAAATAGGAGCCACGAGGTGATGGAGCAAACATAAAGCTCTTTCTTCGATTATTGACGAAGAGTTATTAAGGAGTGAAGAAATTGTGAACCCAGGGAAGCTATTCAATTTTATTACCGTTTCAAAAGAAATATCAATTGGAAGTTATGACGGCAAATCAAAGTTTATGTAAAGAAATTTGATCAGTCAATGATCCAAATTTGAGAACCTATTCATGTCTATTGTTTTACTAGATTTATTTCTGGTTACATCTCCTGTTTCAAAATATTTACAAAGTAAAACCATTGACTATTCTACAGCCTGGAACATGGTACAGACACTACTTCAACAAGTAAGCGATAAAAGGAGTGAGTGATAAATACTTTGAGGTTCTGTATTCAAAAACAAAATATTAAGCTAGTAAAGTTAATAGCAGTTTAGAAGATTACCAAATTGAGGTAGAAGTAGAAGTAGATTTCAAGGAAAAAAGAACCTCAAAGAACGGGGTAATCCCTTAGCGAAAATTCAAGACGAAGTTCCTGGAACCTCAACTGTCCAAAACTATAAATTAATCTTTTTAAATATTTTAGATTGTGCTAAGACGAGTATCGAAGAGACATTCAAGGAAAACAAAAAAATTTTGAGTGATTGTTCCTGGTTAGACCAAAGGAAATTTCATGAAATCGAAAAACTTCATTTTTATCCTGCGGATATCCTTTGCAGCGTTTCTAAGCTTTGTAAAATTGAAAAAAGTCGATTATTAGCTGAGTTGAAACAGTTTGCAGATCAATACAAAAGTTAATAACAACTGAAAAAAATTGAGAGCGAAAATGAAAGAGAAAAACTAAACAAGAGAAGCTGAATGAAGCTTAAAAACTGTGAAGAGGACGATTTAAAATCTAAATCTGAAGAAGATCTTTATGGATACTGCTCTGACAAAAAAAAAAACCAATGTTTTCAGTGTTTATCGTACGTCTTTTCTCTTACTTTCCAATTCTCACAATCTGGACTGTTTACCAACCTCTATATAGCTTACAAATTTGTACTAACTATACCTTGTACACAAGTCACCTGTCAAAGGTTGTTTTCTAAACTTAAAATCAATAAAAATCGACTTACGTCTACTTTAAGCCAAGACCTTATGTCTAATCTTCTATTTATTAATGTAGAAAGAGACTTTTTTTATAATTTAGATTTTAAAAAAAATATTATGGATGAAACAGCCAGGATTGGTGGAGAACTGGCCCAAAAGCTGCTAGGTTAGGTTACTTCTTAATTTAAATTATAAATAATTCATTTGTATCAGATATTTTTTATTTTGATTTAAAAAACGTAATCGTAGTAAAATACAATTTTTTTCTTTACATATGCTTGTTTTACTCATTAGTGTTTCCCCTAATTATTTTTTATTGAGGTATTGCAGTAGGATCAGATGATAGATTTAGTACAGGTTAAGTTGCCTAAATCTAAAAATGTTTCTCACTCTCATTTTCCACTCCGTAGTTTACTATCTACGGAGTTTACTCTACTCCGTAGAACTTCTCTACGGAGTGAGAAACTCTACGGAGTTTCTCACTCCGTAGGCCATGCCATACGAGTATGGCTATCGATTATTCCCATGGAAGCAAACAAAATGACAGAGACCATGTTTACGGTCGGATTTCCTACTAATCCAATATGAATACGCACACCAGAACAGGGAACGTTCTTCACGATCTGCAAACCGTGGCTAGGATCTCTTCAACATGCAGCTCGACGCACTATTATTGTCAGTAGCTAGACCTAGTTCTTGTTTACGATTCCTGGCCACAGAGAATGATGTCCTTTGCTAAGTTATTCATATTTTCATTAGCTCTATTGGCGGTGTTCATGCTTGAATTAAGAATCCAGTGCAAACTTTGACTCATTTAACCAACACTTCAAATAAACGTTGAAGTAGTAGGTTAGTCGGGGCGAAAAAAAAATAAGCATGTTCCTTGTCATCTCATTCGTTTCCATGGGAAAAATCGACCCCACTTGCAAGCCAGGGCTGAAGGAATTTTTACTGGATAATAGCTACCGACATGCAGAAATATGTCGGGGGGAGGGAGCTTGGGAACCTTGTAACCAGAGTAAGATCTTTTCGTTTAAAATTGAAAATTTTTTCTACTACGAGTATTTATGACCATCTCTACGATGAGGAGATCGAACTATCACCTTCATTTGCAGCCTGCGAAAATAAGTTTTAAATAAGTTTTTTTTTAAGTCAACTGACTTGGAGTGATCTCCGTTTAATTAATTTTCATTTAATTTTTCGGTTATGCTGATTTACTTTTTTCCGTCGTGCATTTTTTGTAACATACTTCGCAAGACACGAGCACCGTATTGTCTGCAGTCTGCACGGCGTAATAGAGATCGACAGCCCTCCCCAGAGAAGGGAAGGAAACTGGAAAAGCGAAATCCTATCTTAATAAAGATATCTAAAGGACTTTCGCTTCGAAAAAAAAGAAAAAAAGGAAAAACATCCACACATTTAAATTCTTCAGAAATTTTGAGATGCAAGTTCTATTAATGAATCATTTTCTAATTCACCTAAATTTAAATATTTTTTTCTTTTACCAAATATCCACTTTTTTGTTTCATGGGTTGATTCAAAAATACTCATTTAAATCTTTTTAACACACAGATTTTTACCTGAAATATGTCTAACTGTAAGTTCGAAATGACATTCTTCAAGTTTAGAAACTTCTCCAAAGATAACACTTTCCTTTAGACCAAGTCGTTTCTGCAAAATAAATAAAAACTGATGCCTCCACAATCTTGAGCATTTTAGATATACTCGTATATTTGCGTACAACACTAAATTTAATTTCAGTAAGAAACAAAATTTATCCCATATGTTAGCTGTCTAGCAAATTGCTAAACAAACAAATTCATAAAAACATGCTATAAATATCAATCGGACTTCGTCTTATAATGTGAAACGTCACTTCCAACGATTTCCGCTCTGATTACCGGTACTACCCAGAGAGCTCATGATCACATGTCGTGTCCAAATATATTACACTAGCCGGGTTTCGCCCGGCTAGGCTCGGGCTTCGCTTAGCTACGCTCAAGCCATCCGTGTAACATATTTATGTACTTCGGGCCCCACAAAAGAAAAAAAGCCTACAAATGTATTAAATTCAAGTGAATTAATTCCTTTCAATTTTCATTCCCGTCGCTGCCGACAGATGGCTGCACCACTGCTCCAGATGATTTGATTTCTCAGCAGTGAGTGATTTTAGAATGAAATATCTCTAAAACTATTGAATTAACAGAATAAGTGTACGCAGAAAAAAATTATCAGTTTTCGAAACTCTTTCCAAATATGTAACATTTATGTACTTTCATGAGAAAAAAAATACACCGATTTTCCTGTATATTTGTCGGCCATTTTTTTTCGAGGAGTGGCCCGCCCGGATGAGTTACGGTCACATGATCTCTCGACATCCACTTGTCCCTTTATTAGTATAGAATACTCAGTAAAGAGTCCATTATTCGATAGAGGAGACAGTGTAATTTATAAATTATATAGTTTCCAAGAGCCGAGTTGAAAATCAAAATTATATATATCATACATAAAAATTTGAGACGTTATCTAATATAAAAGTATAATTAAGATGCTCCATGCATTAAATATTACTTTGGTTGCACATTACAAAAACCCTCCTAATAAAACAACAAAACTAAATTAATTTAAAATAAAAAGACACAAAACCGAAAATTAATTCAGTCTCGATATGAAGCCATAAAATATTTATTTATATATCATTATTCATATTTATATCATCATTTACAGAACACAGCATATGTAGGAAGAAAACAGCTAAATCTTAAAAATTATAATTAAATATTAGGCAAAAACAAAAACCAGAAGTATTACAAAAGTGACATTTCATAACATCCTTTCCTGCAGTATAAACTGGTATATTAAGAGGTTATTTTACTTCAATCACTTTAGTAGGTCAAGTATCCCTCAGAGATCGTAGTTCATGACCGATATCGCATTGATATATTTAAAAAAATATCATAAAACACTAAATTAATTCCAACACATAATTATGTGCTCTATCTCCTCTACATAAACATCAGCAAACCTGATTTCGAATTTCATTTTTGACGACATTTTCACCACGGTGGACAAAAATATTTCTTTGCACCAAAAAGTCCCGTTTCATGCGATAGTACAGAGTTGGTTACATTCCTGATCGGGAGGATGCGTGTTCTTTTAGTTCTCAAGCCAGAAAAGTATCTCTCACACAGTGCATGCGAAAGGTTTCTCTCCACTGTAGGTGCTAAAATGTACTGTAAAATGAATCTGTAGAGAAAATCTTTTCTCGCATACAGTGCATGCGAAACTTTTCTCTCCTGTGTGGGCGCGTAGATGTCTCTTTAAACAACTCTGATGGGAAAATCTTTTCTCACACAAAGTGCAGGCGAAAGGTTTCTCTCACGTGTGGGTGCGGAAATGTGATTTTAAAACATCATGTCGACAAAATCTCTTCTTACATACAGTGCATGCGAAAGGTTTCTCTCCTGTGTGGACGCGGAGATGAATTTTTAAACCATCCTGTCTAGAAAACGTTTTCCCACATACAGAGCATGCGAAAGGTTTCTCTCCAGTGTGGGTTCTAAGGTGTACTGTTAAATTACTCTGTACAGAAAATCTTTTATCGCATGCAGTGCATGCGTGAGGTTTCTCTCCAGTGTGGGTGCTAAGGTGTACTGTTAAATGACTCTGTAGGGAAAATCTTTTCTCGCATACAGTGCATGCGAAAGTTTTCTCTCCTGTGTGGGCGCGTAGATGTCTCTTTAAACAACTCTGATCAGAAAATCTTTTCCCACACAAAGTGCAGGTGAAAGGTTTCTCCCCTGTGTGGGCGCAGATATGTGTTTTTAAATGTCGCTGTTGAGAAAATCTTTTCTCACATACAGTGCATGCGAAAGGTTTCTCTCCTGTGTGGAGGAGGAGATGACTTTTTAAATGACCCTGTTGAGAAAATGTTTTCTCACATACAGGGCATGCGAAAGGTTTCTCTCCTGTGTGGGCGCGAAGATGTCTTATTAAATTACCCTGTTGAGAAAAATTTTTCTCACATACAGTGCAGGCGAAATGCTTTTCTTCTATGTGGGCGTGGAGATGTCTTTTTAAATCCTGCTGTCGAGAAAGTCTTTTGTCACATATAGTGCATCCGAAAGGTTTCTCTCCCGTGTGGGCACGGAGATGTATTTTTAAATCACCTTGTTGAGAAAATCTTTTGCCACATACAATGCATGCAAAAGGCTTCTCTCCGGTGTGGGCGCGGAGATGTATATTTAAATGACCCTGTTGAGAAAATCTTTTGTCACATACAGTGCATGGGAAAGGTTTCTCTCCAGTGTGGGTGCGGAGATGTCTTTTTAAATCATTCTGTCGAGAAAGTCTTTTGTCACATACAGTGCAAGCGAAAGTTTTCTCTCCTGTGTGGGCACGGAGATGTTTTTTTAAACCACCTTGTTGAGAAAATCTTTTCCCGCATACATTGCATGCAAAAGGTTTCTCTTCAGTGTGGGCGGGGAGATGTGCCATTAAAAGACAATGTTGAGAAAACCTTTTGTCATATACAGTGCATGCGAAAGGTTTGTCTCCAGTGTGGGCGCGGAGATGAGTTTTAAAACTACTCTGTAGAGAAATCTATTCTCACATACAGTGAAGTTGAAAGGTTCTGTATGGGTACAGCGAGGATCAATAATGTGGTATGAATGATGCACATTTAAGGCGGACAGCTCTGAAAATATTCCATTACATATATTACATTCGAAAATTTCCTTCTTCGTGGAAGGGGAATCCGTAGACTGGAACTTATTAACTAATTCTACACGTCTCACATAGAGTGCATTCGTTTTCGGCTTGAATATGGTTGTGCTCGAAGAATGGTATTCATAGTCTATGTAAAATGGAAATACATGACATTTGCTCTTTTGGCATGCCGTCGTTCCTTTACACGATGGTTAGAAAAATGCAATTCCAGCAATACGTTGAATTTCCGAATTTATGGACATCACAAATATTTTAGTTTCGGACCTAAGTATCTGTACCGAGAACCTGCAAAGAGATGAGAAAGGCATTTGAATGCGATATTAACACTGTACCATCAAGCATTTTTGGCATTTTTCACGTGAAATCAATAGCAATACATAGAAGTTTGTGTCTGCTAAGAAATTTAAATAACTGCTTTATTATAGATATATATATAATAAAGATGTTATAAATTATGTTCTGGATTATAAAAACTACAGCGCAATTTAAATTTATTTCAATTAGGGAACGAGATTCCTTAGCCATCCTTATTCTTTTGTCCTTAGAGGTCATAAGGGCATGCAGAGATTTGATTTTTTTTTCAGTTTGTAGGGATCACGAAACTAATGATATCGGCGCGATCAATAATGGATAGGCAATATTCATATATTTTCCTTTACATTCATTTTAGTTGCTTTAACTGAGCGAAAACGTGCAGCTAAAGAGCAGCACCAAAAAAATCGTGAGCATAATTGCCACGTCAAATTTGACGGTCGATGTTAACAAAGCGATGACAAAAAGCTGTCTCAGGGTAATAACATAGTGCACAAACAAGAAAAAGAGGTCGCTAATCTGACGGGACAGATATCAGTTCTGAAGGATGGCTCAAGCTATGCAGACATAGCGAAAAAGGGAAACGAGAATCGAGCAAGATCTCGGTTGAAAAGGCGTGTGACTAAGAACACACTTGTACATGCTATTTAACCAAAAGAGGAATAAAAGAGGGCAGGCGGTACTTGATATGATAGTACATTACGATATGAAAATTCGTAACCAAGAGGATAGTCTTCCTACATATGATGATCCCTTTGGACAAAGCTGAATCAACCTCAGAATAACGACGGGGCTACCTGATGATCAGATAACAAACTGGCATGTTCGTGACTTTTACAAACTTACTGATTATAATGCAATCAGATTCGATCTACAAATACGCCATCGTGTCGGTAACAGGCGGTATATTAAAAAGTGGGAAATTGGCTCGCTCAACTGGCTCGACTTCACAGCATACCTCAGCAAAGGATAAAGCTGTTCCAGAAACAGAATGAGAACACGGTAAGCAAAGTCAAGAGACCTACAGCACAACTGGCTAACCTGTGCGAGAAGCACAAGAATAAAAAGTGCTAAGACTAATATATACTGGTGGTCGCTTAGCATCAGCAGTGGGTTGAGAAGTTAAAGGATTGAGAAGATGGAAAAGGACACTGGAAGACGATGAGATAGAAAAGTCTTATTTAAAATAGAGAGAGCAAAGTACATGAGACCTCTAGAAGAAGCTACAGGAACCACATTCAGGGAATACCTGAACAAAACAGCTATTAAAGATACATTTAGCTCAATATACAATAATCCGAGATAAGATGTACGAAAGGCATATTATAAAAGACGTTGAAGACGACAGGGAGCAAATACAAAACGATGAGAGAGTAATAGAAGTTATAATGGCTAAGCACCATTTTGAAACCAGATACGAAACCCATGTGTGTATTGGGAAAAGGAATAAAAGAAACGATGATGGGATAACAACAAACGATATAAAGATCAACATAAGCGAAATGGCAAAGGACAAAGCGCCTGATTATAACGGACTTATATTGAGCATAATAGAAGTGCAAACTTAGAACTTAGAATTTAAATATACATAAGAATCTATATAATGCTTGTTGGGAAAAAGCAAAGTTTGCAGATGACTGGAAGAAAGCTAAAGTAGTATACATTCCAAAAGAAGTAAAATGTCATACAAAACCATACGGGTATAGACCAATTTGCCTTCTCCCAGTTATGGGAAAGGTATTAGACAAGATCATTACTAATAGGCTCATTGAACATCTGGAGGCTAACAACCTTCTCCCCGAAGCCCAGTTTGGCTTCAGGCGCTATAGGGGAACCAGCGATGCACCAAGGAAAGTGCTCAAGATAATAACTGCAAATAGAAAATCCAAGAACAAGGCAGGCATGATATCTTTGGATATCAAAAATGCATTAACTCCGTGAAGAAGGCAAGACTAATTGAAGAGCTGGGTAAATTAAACTTTGAAGATATACTCTACAGAATTATTAATAAACAATCGAACAGGAAAGTAATACTGAAAGCTAGTGAATGGAAGTACAATGTGGGTTTTCCACAAGGGTGCTCGCTGGGACCAGGTCTCTGGCTCATTACTATAAAGGAATTATTAAAATATTCCTCAGGGGATACATCCATACATCTGCAAGCATTTGCAGGTGACACAGTAATCTTAATAAACAGCCCGGTTGTGTATAAGTTTACCGAACTCTCTAATAGAGTTTTGAGACAATGTGAAGAGTGGGCTAACAAGAATGAACTGCAATTTAACATTGATAAATGCATTTACGCAATATTCACAACCAAGAGAAACAAGTTGCGGAAACCTACCATCAAACTTTGTGGGATGAACATAAAATATCAATCATAAATCAAGTACCTTGGAATCTTGATAGATAAAAATCTCAACTTCTTTAATAAAAAAAAGTAAACAAAAAAAGAAGCTACAGTTAGCCCCCCCCCCCCCCCAAAAAAAAAAAGCTATAGTTAAATATTCTAGTGATACAGGTAGTGGTCCACCAAAACAGGTATATTTAACAGACATCGATGGACGAATCCTAGGACTAATAAGAAAAAAGTGCAGTGAAGGCATCACTGATGAGTCATTTCGACTCATCTGCATTGGTAAGAAATTTCAGTTGTATTTGAAAAGAAAAAAATGTAATTTGACTTTAGCAATATCCTAATATTTTATTTTATTTTTTTACTTGTAGGCTGTTTTAAAACAGAAAAAATGGATGGTAATTAAATTATTAATATTGTATTTTATTACCTGTTTATTAGAATTTCTTTTAATCATTTTCAATGGTATTTACAATATATCATATTTTTACATTGCAAGATATTAATCAGAAATAAATTTAAATAAAGCAAAATTTAAAAATGTCCTAATGCTTATTTAAGGGACAATAAAGTAATAAAATAGTTCTGTTAAACTTTTCAGACATTTGTGTACAAGAATATCATATTTGTTTATAAATCTTCTTATAAATTTTAAAAAATGCTGTTACTTAATCATTAAACAAAGATCAAAATATTTTGTTGCAGGAGGCTTTGTTGCCCGATAAAAATCACTGCATTATTGATATTTGAGGGTGGGGGATTGAGACCATGACATTGTACACTTAAATAGCAAATATAAATTTAATAAGTGTGCTTCAAAAGATTACTGCCAATGCTCAGTCATACATCAGAACTATTTTGGGTAGTCATGTAAAATAACTACAAGTAAATAAAATTGAAAATGCATATTTTACAAACAATATTTATTTTAGAAACAAAACATTACAAGAAAATTAAGTTTGTGTCTTTTGTTTGGAAGTTACAAGTTCTAAGAGCTTAACAAACATAATGCCATGGTATTCATATATTTGAATTTTCACTAGCATGAAATTTCTAAAATTTATTACAACTGTGTATTTAATAATCATAAAGCCAAAAAAAAAATCCTTGAGAAAAAATATAGTTATTATAACTAATAAAATGAATGTTTGTTTCATAATGCTTTTAGAAAATTTGAATTTTTTAAATAAATTTAAAGCAAAATTATTTGCTATTTATACTAATTAATTTTTTCCCCAGAAAGTTGTGTTATACAAAGTGAAATTACAAGCCCTAAGACTGTAACTACCCCTAAAACAGCAGAAACAAAGTCTTGGCATATTGCTCAATCATCAAGTAAGCTATTTAGATTTTGATAAATTAAATCCAAATTTTTGTAACAAGTTTTAAAATATAAATTTCAGACTGAAATTCTTCGAGATATTTAAAAATTTTGTAGTACCATACTTTATAGAAATTAAACAATTGTATGTTTTACCTAACATACATAGTTTTATGTTAATTCCTGCATAGAACTCTTCATCATAATCATTTGCAGTTTTACTATATAATCTATGACAATATCTCCTTTGAAATAACTTATATTTCTTACGTATGAAAAAATAGCTCTGTTCCATGTGCTATCTCAATCACTATTAGTTTTTTTACTATTTATTTAAATCAATTATAATATTTTTATTATTTTCTACACAGTTCAACAGTACGTGGCAGGAGACATCTAGCCTTAAAAAGAAAAAGAGAAGCAACCGAGTTAGATAAATTTGAAGCTGGCGCTCTTCAAAGCCAAAAAAACTATGCTGTAAGAAATAAAAAATGTTGCTGCCGAAACAACAGCCCAGCAAGGAATTCTGCTAAAATTAATCAAAATTTAGAAACTTTAATTAAAACAATGGAAGACAACAATAAGTTGTTATACAGAAATAATGAGCTTTTAGAACTCATAAAGGCTAAAGATGTTGTAGAAAAAATTTAATAAACACATAATTTCATGTTTGCACAGTCTAAATTTTTTAATAAAAACTTAATCTTCCATCTCAAATGGATTATCCCTATCTTGTAATATCCATTCCCTGCTTAAAGAAAGGGATAACATCCTTCTTATGCGGCGAATGACTATAACGTCCGCCATTATCATTTTCGGATTTGCGAGAGAAAAAACTTTCGCTGTTTATTCTGCATATCTCTTTTCACCCACTACCGCAAATCTGCGAGAGGGAGGGGCCTTACGAGACCTAAGTGTTTGAACAGAATAGGGGTCTAAATGGACATAGTGAATTCGATATATATTCACAGATTCCCGTAGTGCATTGGAACCACTACAATCCTACAAGGTACAAAACGAAGAAATTCAGAATATTAAAAATTTCATAAGAGAGAATGGACTTAAGGTTAAGTTCCACTGGATAAAAGCCCATGTTGGCATAGAACAGAATGAAGAGGTTGATAAAGTAGCGGAAGAAGCCACAGCCCTGCAGAATATACGAAGGAACAGCCCAGGAATATATTGAATAAGAATGTCATACATGCATGGCAACTACGTTCGAACAACACGGACAAAGGACGCAGGGTCTTTGAGAACCTACCTACAGTCAAAACTGGTTGTCTCCAAGGAAACTTTTGGACGAATCAAGCGAGAACGGGGCATGGGAGCTTCGTTTCTCAGCAGCACAGATTCTACAACAAATCGGACCATTGCGGCTGTGGGCAGATACAGACAGATGAACACTGTCTATTTGACTGTACAATCTTCAACGACGAACAACTTGACTTCCCGGCAGAGGCGAGAACTTGGCCGAAAGCCAGGCTCTACACGGACTAATACTGCGTAAAAGTCGTCAATAGAATTGTAAGCAGGCTTATGTGTATACATTATCCATACTAAGCTGGTTTATGCTAACTAACCACAAGCCTTGGGCTTGTCTTCAGTTAATTATGTAAATAGTTATTTTGTACATATGCTTGTCATTATAATTGGTGTTTAAATACACCTATCTTGTACTGTATTTACATGCCTGGCAATACTATTCGTAATTGGTGTCCTACTATGTAATGTTGTAATATGTTGATGTTTACTTCCACAGTGATATTGTGCTTTTGTATAAGTTTTTAATTTTCTTAATATAGATAATTTTTGGTAGGCCATCGTGGATAAGTAATGTAGATCGTAGCATAGTGTTTGCCTAAGGGATACTTCCCACGGGTAGTCTACTATATGGTGGTTCAAAGTTAAATTTAAGAGGTGTCAAAATTGGGGCTTCGGATCCTGGATGCTCTGTTGCGCGAGGCGCAGCGGCGGACTTGTATCGACTGGACTGTTGGGCGATCGTGCCGTGCGGGATTGCGTCGAGCAATCGAATGTCAGTAACTATCTGGATGCTTCACTGCGGATCAGATTATTCTATATCAGATTATTAAGACGGAACGACATATTTGTCTGACTTACAAACTTCAAGTTTCATTTAAAAGCTTCTGATAAATTTCTGAGCTACTTTTAGATTTCTCAACAAAATCATCACTTTGAAGCAGGTCAGGAGATATAAAAGTGGTAAAATGAGGTGAGAGAAAATGCCACACAATACCATGAATAAGCTAACATAAATTTGCATTAAGTTGTGAACACAACTGAATATATACCGACCGAAACAAATGTCACATTCTGACAATTTTAATTACCATGTTCAGGACATGATATATTTTCAAGGAGGCATTAGACACAATTTGGAATTATCGGATTTCCCGACAAACGATTACTTTATTTATTTATTTTTTGCGATGGTCTTTTACATCTTGAAGGCCTCCTGTCGTCTGTATTTATTCCTATATAACTAAAGCGAGAAATAATTCTTACATATTAGTCTGAAGCAAGAGGAGATTTAAATTATTATCAAAAATCTAAAAATAGAAAACCACTTCTTCTTCGCTAGCACTACAGCCTGTTACAGGCCGAGGCTGTCTTGCCAATTTTTCCCCACCTTTTTGAGATATCTGAATCGAGGAATCTTTACAAGGCAGGGTGATTGGACCTGCACTGAACCCCCAACCTGGAGGACCAGTCCCCTGATATAATCCCCAGGGGTAGGGTGCCCAGCTATACCCGCGGACGCTGGGTACCCATTTTAATCGCCTCTTATGATATACATGAGCTACATTGGGACTATTCTTTCACACACAGGTGGAAAACCACGAAAAACTATAATTGCGTGCATAACCTGCCCCCCCCCCCAATTTTTACTGCTATGCATATAAAGCATCTTGCACACCTGCAGTGTATACTTCTTTACAGAACAAACTGAATTGAAGGGAGAAAAATGCCAAATTTGGCATTTCGGAATGTAATCTCGCCACAACGCTACGAATATAGTATTTCAGACATATTTTATAGTAACAGACTTGGTGAATCATAAATCATTGTATTCAGAGTAAAAAGAAATGTTGTGGAGGTTAGGTCAAAGTTTTTTCAGGCTATAAATATGTGGTATTCTTGTATCAAGTTAAGAGCAATTAAAACCAAAAGTTGAAAATAGAAGATCTTCCACAGAGATTCTCTTGTGAAAAGAGGCCTGCAAATTCAGAAAGTTTCTGAAAAACTCCAATAAATATATGAAGCGTTTAATAGAGCTAAATACCAACCGAAACTTGACTTACCAAATGATGATTAAGTGAGATAACATTCCACGTGAAAGATTCAAAATACCTACAGTTCTTCTGCCATGATTTACCTGCCTATATTGAGACAACAAATTCTCGCTACTAGTCAGTGTTCTTTTGATAAATTTTTAATAAGTCTGGGAAACCAAACTCACCACAGAATGAAAATATCATTAATCATAAGACAGCCTTATGAACACTGTGATTTAAAGGATAGAATATATGTAAAGAATAAACTATGAAAGGCAGGGCTGGATTTAATCCAATTGGATTTATTGGAAGCAATTGTGTCTCATGCTTGTAAAGAGCCCCACAGGAAGAAAAACTTTAAATATGGCTCGAAGTACTGTGATGATTTAGAAACCTTCAAGAATTCCTGGCAAAATATAGGCACTCTGGGTTCAAACAAGTTTCAGTCAGAGCCACAGAGCTTCAGACTTATCTAGAAGACACTCCAGAATTTATGGAAACACCTTTACGAAAATTAGAAAGGATATTTAATTATGAGTATGTGGATGAATCATTATGTAACTGGAGAGAAATGTTTGATGTGCATTGTTGTTAACAAATATTGTACAAAGCTAAGCAGTCTAGACAAGTTATTTCCATACGATTCCACAAAACGAACATCGAAAACATGCATCAATACTAGAAATTGCCTTAATAGATGTAAAAATGATTCAGAATTGTGACCAAATAAAGTCTATAAAAGATGTAGATATAGACAGCTATATGCTGGTCGAAAAAATGGAAGAAATTAAACCTACTGTTTTGGAAACCCTACAGAAACTCTTCAAATGCTACAAATGACAGCTACTGGCTGTTCAAATGTATTTATATCTGTAAGGATATTTTTAACAATTCATGAAACTGTAACATTGCGAAAAAGAAGCTCTTATAGATCAAAATTAAATAAAACAAAATTGAGGATAATAATATCAGAGAGAGTCAACAAAATTCAATACAGTCTACAAAACATGTAAAAAGAACAAACATTAAAATTTAATCTATTTATAAATGATCTTGCTGATAAAAAATCAAAGCATAATTTGACTGTAAATAATTTTATTCTCTGATTAAAATATATGTAGTCTAGCTACTTTTTAGTTTTTCTCTCTTATAAATGTACATTAAAAAAGGAAATATGATCACTCTCGTTAAATTTGTCCAACCAATCATCATCTCTTAATTCAGGAATAGATTCTTGTTTCTCATTCAAAAACATATCTATTTCCTCAAGTAAATAAATTTTAAAAAAATTTCATATTTATCGCGACTTAGCCATCGAACATTGGTAAAATATACAACCTCACCATAATCAGAATATAATTCGTTAATGAAATCTTGGAATTGCCAATGCTGAAGAGCATGTGAATGAATGCAATTTACTATCTTTATAACTATGTTCATAACGTGATCCATGGATAATACTCAAGCACACAAATTTTGTTGGAAGTATCAAACAACTAACAGTACAAACATCATTGGTTTTAATGCCTCTGCAAACAAGCTTATCCATAAATAATTTATAGCTCCCTTATTTTTACCTACCAAAGTAGGTGCTGCATCTGTTATTCATGAAGAAAGAGTTTCAAATTTTGAAAGAGCCTCAAATGAGATGTGTCCAAGATATCTGTACTTTCATCAAATGCCAAAGAATATGATTTGAATCAATTCAAAATTAACCAATTGGTTAATTTTATCTTACAAAGTTACTACTATTTCAGATGAAATATAATGAATGCGACTACATATGGTTTTGGCGTCAAAGACTGATACTTGAAAATAATTTAATTTTATCAGGCAAAACATCTTTTATAACTGCTTCCAAACAGTCCTTCACCATTTCATCATACGAAAATGGTTTCATTTTCTTTGCAATCCACATGGCTACAGAATAACTTGCTTTGACAACGGTAGATGGTTGTTCTAATAAAGAACCAAACACTGTTTACTGAGTTTTCAGATGTGATTTAAGGACAGTTAACTTAAAACTTTTTACTTCTTTACTGAAATTTACAAATTGAACATGTTTTGTCTCATGATGCCTTTAAACGTTATGTTCCTTAAATACAGTGACTAACTGTTTTCTACAAATTAAACACATCAATTTTGAGTTCTCCATTGTGAAAAAATAATCTTTTTCCAAACGATCATTAAATTTTCTGTTTTCATCAACAACTTTTCTTTTCTTTGAGTTCATCCTGACGGATTAAAAAAGCTTTCAAATAAATCTTAGTTGGAAATACTGGTATACTAGCAATTACATAGAGCAACAAAATTTACTTTCTTAAGTAAATTTAGCATTCTTGTTTTCTAATGATGTATTATAATTATGTAAAAATATTATCTGATGTCTTCAGATGTCACTTTTATTCAACTATCAACACAACACACAAAAACTTATTAAACACGCCTAGTCAGAAACAAGCCTAAC
Source organism: Dolomedes plantarius (assembly GCA_907164885.2). Taxonomy (NCBI): domain Eukaryota; kingdom Metazoa; phylum Arthropoda; class Arachnida; order Araneae; family Dolomedidae; genus Dolomedes; species Dolomedes plantarius. The sequence goes on along the minus strand of OU015499.1, from coordinate 103,209,085 downwards.
ATATAAACAGTGATTCATTTGAAATAATAATAATTCCATTCATGCAGTGAATAACTAACTGATAATAGAGTGGATAACAGTGCATCAGTTCCTCACGGACATCCCCCTGCCCCCGCTCAACGTCATCATTCCACTCTCCTACATTACTAAGAGCAAAAATGTCTGAATTAGTTCTGTATTACATAACTGCATTCAAATTACAGATGAACATTACCAATGGTTATCTAATAAAACCAATTCTTTCGGCAACATTTGGCATTCGTGCACTTCCAGATTATAACATTGACACACATTAATTATCAATTATTTAATTTTTTCATATACATACAATGCGAAACAAACGTTTCAATAGAAATATAAAGTCAACCAGGGGGCCACACAATTTAATGTGATGGACCGCATGCAGCCCGCCGGCTGCATGTTGGCCAGGCCTGTCTTAAATCATCCTCTTTGAAATACATTGATTTCAAACTTTAAACAAGCATATTAAGATGAATGATGTACCTAAAATGATGAACATTTAGGAGTATTGCATTTAAAGTTGTTGCTGTTATCTTTGTTGCAATGATGGATTAGCATGAATGATATTTATTAAATTTTGTCATGAAAAATTTTAACACTGAATGAATGCAGAATCTACTAACATATAAAAATTTATTTCAAATGTAACCAGAAATAAAAAATTCTCTGATAAACAAATGATACAAGAAAGCAACGCCAAAACAGTAGATAACTGCTCATGGTGAGAAGCTGTAAAAATTCCAGAAAATTGGTGCCAGTTCATCATTTATGAGGAAAATTAAATGTCTTAATTAGTTCTCATCTAAAAGTTTTGAATGAAATTATTATTGCATATTAATTTACCTACAATTTTTAAAAATTTAATTCTAAAAATAATGGTTTATTAACTTCAATAAGCTTTAGATATTTTACAAATTTTAATATATTAACCCCTTAACTGGTCATTTTTTTTACTAGAAATGTTGCCAAAAAAAGGCATATTTTTTTCTTGCCTAAAATTAAACACCATACTTAATAGAATAAGAAAATTAAAGAACTATTTATTAAATTTCACATTTAATCCTTTTACACTATCTTTATTTTAAATTTTTGGAACACAAAAACTCTTAAACGTTTGCTTTTTGCAATACAAAAGCCCTTCAATGTTTGTTTTTTGCAAGACCCTGAAATGTTTGCTTCTTGCAAGAAAACTTTGCATGCAATATAGAATGTTTAACAGATCTTGCAAAAATTTCTTTCATATTTACTATAAAATTTGAAGTTTACACTTTTGCAAATTGTTCAAAAGTCTTTTTTTGTGTGGTACAATTTGAAGCATGGTGTAATACGAAGTCCTATGTCACAATCAGGGCAGAAATAATGATCTGAAGAATAATCCAGATTATTAGTAGACAGTTCCGAATCTGAATCAGAATTCAGTCCATCATCTGACAGGAAAGTATTTTTGTTGTTTATTTCATCCTTAATTTATTAAAAAAAGTAGTGGTTTGAATTCACAAGCGTTGCAAGCAGTAGAACAAAAATTCCACAAAACCAAAAATTTCGGTACTTCTGTTTAATAAAGAAAAACCGGGTTAAAATAATTTAAATGAAATGGACAAGCTACGACATCTGTTAAAAATATTTGTACAAGACTTTGTATTAGTATTTACAAACGAAAAACATGTGCAAACAAAAGAAAGGAGGAAATAGTGATACCTGCATGCTGTACGGGCAAACCAGTTAAGGGGTTAAGCATAAAATAAAATTTTAAAAATACCAACACATGAATGTTTGGGAAAGTGTTGGATTTTTAATTGCAACAAAGTCGGTAATTATTTAATTGGTAACTTTGTTTATGTTCTGATACAATTGGGTTGTAACCTTTATGATAAAAGTTTTTATTATTCAGTTTAAAGGCTAAATACACTGGAAACCTGATCCAGCTAAGCTTCACTCTTATGCCACCAAAGGTCAACGATTATATCTCAGAAATGTCACTTGGTTTCTTTTCAGTTTCAACTAATTGAATTTGAATATTTATCATTTAGATGTTTTAAGCCAATGAAATTCAAAAATTAGCTTCAACTTATCAATTATATGTTCAGTCAATGAAAAAAAATTTCGAATTATTTTCATACTTTTATTTTCCTCATTTTCAAGGAATGCAATCCAGAAAATGAGAGCTTACCCTTGGTTATTCTTATCTAGATTATAAGTCTTACTCTAGGCCTGAGTACATCTGGTACAATACTTCACTGTTCCAGTGTTTTTGAATTTTAAACTTTTCAAAAATGAATATTCATAATTAATTTTTAATGTTAATATTGTACTATTTTCTAAAATTTTTTATTTTATTCTAAGTTTTATAAAAGGATTTTGATACTTGGGAAACATTGTAAATTTTGTTCTAAAAATTCAGTGGTAATACTATTGTCATTATTTTTTTCATTCTTCTATATACAGTTGGCTCTCTGTTCAATGACTTTCAAGGGACCATGAAAAATCGTCCTTAAGTAGAGATTGTCGTTAAACAGAATTTGTAAAAAATAATATTTCCCTTCACAATTTACGGGCTTAGGACTGTCAATATATTTCTTAATATATTAGCGTGTTTAAATATGTTATTTTTATTATCATTATAATTTTATTTACAAAAAGTTATTTTAAATTACATTGAAAAAAAGAGTACAAACAATACAATAAATTAGGTTTAAAAAAATTTAAAAAGTGTTGATTGCTCCATATTTCACCTTGTTTCCGTTATTCTCTTTACCTGATTTTCTAAAATGTTAAATGTGTCATCTTCCATATTCGATGTAATATAGCGATGGAGAACATAAGTTGTAGAGCAGAAGTTGCATCTGTGTTAGACAGTGGCAGTGTCTCGTTTTCCGTGTCTTCAACTTCACATTCTTCGTCTGACACTGTGTTTTCATTTACTATATCTTCATAAATTTGTTCTACATATCTGTAATCTGTTGTTAAAACAGATTCTTCAAAATTGTAGAAATCCTGTAGTTTATCATGTAAATCGTAGAAGTTTATCATGTAAAAAAATTCGTCGTGAAACAGAAACGTCGTCGTCTTTATATAGAATTTTTTTATGTCGGAGGGGCCGGAACTGGGAAATATCGTCTTTAAATAGAGATTGTCGTTAAACAGACAGCCAACTGTACATTGAAATTATCTTGCTACAAACTTTTAAATTTCATGTACTTTGTTTTCCACTATTTTTGTATTTTCCTATGTCTTGAAGAACTTTGATGTTTATTTTCTAGTTTTTAGAAAAAAATTTAATAAAATTCTTGTATTTTGAATATATAGTTTCCCTGCAACATTTCCAATAAGATATCCTATAAAGTATTTTTGGAAAATTTAAATGTGGACCTAATTTTCGAAAAAAATTGATAGTTTGCAAATATTTAGACTGTTTTAATTATTTATTCCAGATAAATTCTGTATTCAATTTTTTAAATTAAAATATTCTAAGGTTGTTTAATAGCTATTTATTGTCGAATTATCATACACAGTGTTGATTGTCAGGCTAAATGTTTTAAAAGTGTTAATTAGTATTTTCCTACATTTCTCATTAGAACTTCACTTGGTGGAATTTGACAACTTTTTCGCCAAGGATATGGAACTCATCCCCGTATAATTTGTCTTTTACTGCATTTATTCACAGTTCAAAATCCATTGTGAAACTTGTAGTCAGCAAAGTTGCTTAACACATTGTCTTAGTTGTATGGTGATAAAATTATAAATTTAGAATAAAAATTGTAAATAAAATCATCAGACTGGTAGCTTTTAGTGATCTCTTTAAATCATAGAACGTATAATTTAATAGCTCGCCAACATCGACCAGAAAGGATTAATCTACTTTTCACTGAAAAGAACATACCATGCCAGAATAAGCAATTTTTAACCGTTTAACAATTCTACGTATTGTATTAGCATTTAGCTTCTCTCATAATAAAACAGTGCAAAATGTCGATATCATATATATTATTTTCAAAATCTAAATAAAACAGTTCTCTAATACAGTACAGAAAATATTACCTGTAAATTAAACTTACTTCAATAGCTGTTTATTTTCTTAGCATCATCTGTAATGTTATTTCAGTCCGTAATCAATTTTAGAAGTTACATAGGTTTATAGACACAGGCACTACTTCATACACTTTTAATTACTAAAATTACAAGCAATTGAATACTATATTAAGTTATACAATAATACAATAGACAATGTCTATTATGCAGTTAAACGACATCGATGCCACTGATCCGACAAATAATAGAACTCACTATCGCGATTTATTACTGTTATCTGCTACCAAAGTCAAGATCCCAGTCTTTCAAATGTTCAGTATGATAGTAAAATGCAATAAAAGAAAGAGATCGATAGGTCGGACTGCGGTCATCGTGATCACCTGGCTTGCGCATGTGAATTGATGACTCATACAAAGAGGCCAACAGACATAAACTCTATTTTTTAAATTTGACGGTTTTCGCCTTGGTTTAATTAATAATTAGTTAAAAAATCTCGATTAGTTAGTTGAATAATCTTTCTGTTGTCCTCAATAACAAAATTTGCCGATTTATAAAACAATTTGTGCTTAATTAGATACGAAATTCAAAATAAATAAAAGGAAATACATTAAAATTTGACTTAAATTCCCGAAATATGTTGTTCATGATCGTTCTTTTACTTTTCAAACTGAATGTTGAATACTATTGTGTACAAAAATATGCACGAAATATTGTGTACAGTACGATGAAAAACCAGATTTAATTATAATAATACATAAAAAGATTTTAAACATAAGAATTAGACAGCATGAATATTACTATTAAAAACCATAAGTACAAAACATTTTCAAATAGAAATGAGATAATGATACTAAAACATCCATTTTCTAAAAATATTTATTTTATTCTAAGTTTTATAAAAGGATTTTGATACTTAGGAAATATTGTAAATTTCGTTCTAAAAATTCAGTGGTAATACTATTGTCATTATTTTTTCCATTCTTCTATATTCACTGAAATTATCTTGCTACAAACTTTTAAATTTCATGTACTTTATTTCTTTTCCACTATTTTTGTATTTTCATGTATCTTGAAGAACTTGGATGTTTATTTTCTAGCTTTTAAAAAATTTTTTAATAAAGTTCTTGTATTTTGAATATATTGTTTCCCGACAACAGTTCCAATAAGATATCCTATAAAGTATTTTTGGAAAATTTAAATGTTGACATAATTTTTGAAAAAAATTGATACTTTGCAAATATTTAGGCTGTTTTAATTATTTATACGAGATAAATTCTGTATTAAATTTTTTTGTATTAAAATATTCTAAGGTTGTTTAATAGCTATTGTTGAATTTTCATACAAAGTGTTGATAGTTTTAAAAATGTTAATTAGCATTTTCCTATATTTCTCATTAGAACTCCACTTGGTCGAATTTGACAACTTTTTGCAACAGATATGGAACTCTTCCCCGTATATTTTGTCTTTTACTGCAATTATTGCACAGTTCAAAATCCATTGTGAAACTCAAAGAATGTCCCTTGTGAACAGCAAAGTTGCTTAACACATTATGTTTTAGCTGTATGGTGATAATTTATAAATTTAGTATAAAACTTGTAAATAAAATCATCAGATGGGCAGCTTTCAGTGATCTCTTTAAATCGTGGAGCGTATATTGGTTAATTCCCAATATACGGTGCCCCTTGTATTTCACTGCATTGGAACCGCCATCTTGGTTACGTCTCCCGTCGCCAAATTGGCGACGGGAGACGTTACCAAGATGGCGGTTCCATCGCACAGAGAAACATCAAATAATATAAATGACAACAAGCAGAACTTTCATTGAAAAATTATCCAGAAAATGAAAAAATGAAGTTAAATGAGGGCAGTCCCAAAAATACGAAAAGTCCCAAGAGTACGTATTTTTTAATCTGTACAAACACAAAAAATAAAAGCTGAAAAATATTGAGAAATTTGTTATGTGTGGGGGGCTGACGCCCCCCAACCCCCGCTAAAAAAACTCAGTATATTGCAAATAATTCATTTAAATAAATATAAAATACATCTTGGTAAAATATATCAGAAAATAAAAAAATTAAAGTTCTGCATGTTGTCATTTATATTATTTCATGTTAAAATTTTAAAAAAACAACTTATTGATTATTCACTTTCGGTTTAGCTTCTTTTATGTTTTGTTGATTTTTCGGTGTTTTTGGATACCCCCAATTCGTCTGTAATCCAAGAACACAGCGTTTTTTTACCCATAAATATGTTAATTTTAAAACCGTAATTAAATCGAATTTACTTGCTTCAAACCGGGAACCACATCTAATGGATCTTTTAACGCAATGTTCAGATCTCTCCTCTCAGTTATAGTCATTTGCGAATTACAATTAAGACAATAATAAATATTAGCTATTATCTCAACATAAATACAATAATCTATAATAGTTCTCTTACCCACATTTTGTAAATCCCGAAAAAAATTCAAATCAACCCTCCCATTCATAAAAGAAGCCATACCTCGCAAATAAAAGTACGTCCGAGCACTGGTACTGCAATCAAGAAAAGAACATTAAACGGTTTAATTTTTTGAAACAAGCACGTTACATAAAACCCAGATAACCCTTTGTTTACAAGTAAATCACCAGCTCTAATTGGCTGCTAATTATTCAAATCGGAAGCAATGAATGGTTTAACTTAAAAGTATTTAACAACACAAACCACATTTGGCATTTTATCGTCAACTTGGCAAAAATCTAAAAAACATCGCCAAAAAAATATCGCCATCTTATTCAAATCGGGAGCAATAAATGGTTACCTTAAAAGCATTTAACAAACACAAACCACATTTGGCGTTTCATCGCCAAATTGGCAAAAATCTAAAAAACTTATCGCCAAGCTGCGGCACCGTGTATTGGGAATGAGCCGCATTGAGCTTCTCTCATAATAAAATAGCGCAAAACGCAGATATCATATATATCATTTTCAACATCTAAATAAAACAGTTCTCTCATACAATACAGAAAAAAATACCTGTAAATTAAACTTACTTGAATAGCTGTGTATTTTCTTAGCATCATCTGTAATATTATTTCAATCCGTGATCAATTTTAGAAGTTACATAGGTTTACAGACACGGGCACTAACTTCACACACTTTTAATTACAAAGATTATAAGCAAATGAATACTATATTAAATTATACAGTAATACAATAGACAATTTCTATTAAGCGGTTAACGAAATATCGTTGCCACTGATCCGACAAATAATGGAAGTCACTAACTGTGATTTATAACTGTTATCTGCTACCAAAGTCAAGATGCCAGTTTTTCAAAAGTTCGGTGTGAAAGTAAAAAGCGATAAAAGAAAGATCTATGGATCGGAGACACATGTACGACCGAATTGAATGAAATATTTTAGCCATTTAGCTGTTTAGTTATCCTCAATTGAACTCTTAGCTCATCCGTATCCAAATGGTTCGTTAGATCTGTGATTCGAATACCGCTTTTCGACGCGGGAAAGTTCGGTAAGCCTCGGAAAATTTTAAGCGAATGCTCATGGACATGGACATGGACAAAAGTGTTCGAGATGTTCCAAATAGGGCAAAGCAAGCCCTTTACCCTCGGTATGGATATGGGAAGCACTGAAGCTTTTTACGCATGGTCCAAGAAGAAATCAATCAAGTTTAAAAAAAAAGGCAACAAAATAAATTAAAGAAATTACAAAAATAAAAACAAAAATGTTAGAGTTTAGTAAGTTAAAGTTAACACAAAACTAAATCAGCAAGACTTGTCAAAAAAAATGTTCCGATATCAGATAAAATAAAAAGCAAAGTATAAAGATTAAACTCACAAAAGTCAAAGACGAACCACAGAGGACTGCGAGCAGCAAAGATATTAAATGCTGGGATCAAACCCAGGATGGAAAAGAGCAGTCAAGCAACCCGTGCTTGAAAACAGTCCAAAAAAGGAAGCAAGATGATGAATTTGTATTACAGAGGTTAAAAAAGATCAAGCTTAACTACTGGTAGAGAGCAAATTGTGTCCCGCAACCTGATTGGTTGACGAAACAGGATCCAGGAGCTTAGAAGAAGATATTATCAGGGAGGACGGCTCACAATTTGACCGTGAGGATTCGTAGAGGCATATTACACCAACGACACGACACACTACCTTTTTTTAAAAAGCGTAAGAGGATGTGACTGCATATAATTAGGAAAAATGGGGAGGGGGGGGGGAAAGCGGTCTAAAAAGAATTTAAGGAAAACGGAATGACAAAAAGAGAGAAAAAAGAAATTTTAAATTGGGGGAAAGAAAGTGGGAGTAATCCCAGTGTCAAGCACTAGAGTCAATCTAGGTCTACGATTAAATTCTCTATTGTCATAATCCGGAAGATTGGCAATTTCTTCATTAGGGGTGGAGTAAAGACTATTATAAAATTTAGTGGCGAGATTAATTATAGTCAGGCGAATGGGTTCAATACTCAGATCTTTGTGGAGGGAGTAGTTAGTTTTATATCTATTGGCTTTAGTAATTAGACGTAAGGTTTTATTTTGTATGCATTGCAATTTCTGGACATGAGTGTTAGCCGCTGACCCCATACAGGTACTGCATAAAGAAGTTTAGGTCGAAGTACTGTTTTGTAAAGCAAAAGTTTATTTTCTATACTCATCTCCTTCTGGAACAGGAGGTGGGCGATATCTTTTCTAGCTTTAAAAAATTAGCAGATATTATTATTAATATTTTTCTTCCAAGTAAGCTTACTATCCATGAAGATACCCAAATATTTCACTTCCCTTTCAAAGTGGATGAGCTGACCATAAACGTTAACTGGGAGTGGGGGAATCCTATTGTATGAAAAAAGATAGCTATTGTTTTACTGGGATTTAATTTAATACGCCATTTATCAAACCAGCGCTCAAGAATATTAATGTGACGTTTAAGTATGCATATATCTGACATTATGGTTTTTAGCGAGAATGTCTGTGTTATCAGCATAGAGTGCAAGCGAAGTGTTCGGGGTGGTGGGGAGATCATTTATAAATAAGTTAAAAATGACCGGTCCGAGTTTAAGCGAATGCTATTGGTAAGACAATCAGACAGCCTAAATTCATCGTCAGGGCGATATCAAATGTAAACACACATGGAAATTTTGAAACTGATGACAATAATAATAATAATAATAAATAAGAGTAATGCCTAGGTACGCAACGAAATAAAAATAAATCAAATGATTTTAAATTTGTGGAAAGAATACTTACAAATATTTTTATAATTCTATATTCAACTTTATTTGAAATATTTATAATTCACTATGTTAAATTACCGGAAGCTTTTCCTTCTTTGTGACGGGGAAATTGTTGTGGTTGGTTTATTATTAATGAAAATAATTTATATAATACCGCTGAGCAACCCATTTTCGTATAGCGGTAGTACATCGACAAATTCGTGACACTGACACTCTTACTCGGGGTTTAAATAAAAAAAATGATTTATTGACACTAAACACATAAATACATTTTCTAAAGTCACATTTACTACAGGCATGGAAATCTATATTATGCTATAATCCTTAATCACACTACTTTTTATGATCTAGTCATTAAACTATCATTGATGCAACTCATTATTCATTATCATGCACAATTAAAATAAATCATTTAACCTTTATTTATTAACAGGTATAAAACACAAAATATGAACACATAAACTTCTATACTTGGTGATAATTATTACTAGCACTAAAATATGCCGTCATCGATCATTAATAATTCTCTCTCCTCTCTTATTTCTTTCATTATATCATAAACTACATTAATTTTTGTAGGAAATTAACATACGAAACAACATTGGTATTAGTCGCATGCAACATGCCACGACGTGCAGAGTTATCTGATTTCGAGAAAGGTGCAATCGTCGGGTATCACAGAAATGGTCGATCCTTAAGCGACATATCTATCGGATTCAAGTCTGATCTATCGGATTCAAATCCGGAGATCGAGCTGGCCATTCCATTTGCTCCAAACCGTAACCCTCAAGATATTCTTCTACAAGCACAGCTCGGTGAGGTCTTGCATTATCATCCATTAGAATGAATTCCTTGCCAGTAGCAGCGGCATATGGAAGGACATATTGATCAAGGATCACGTCCCGATATCTTACACCAGTCAGAGTTCCTCTATGGAAAACATTAAGATCAATGTGACCACCGACAGAGATTCCAGCCCAAACCATGATTCCACCACCTGTAACTGTGTCTTTCATCAATGTTGGATTAGTTGTATCTAGTGCCTTTTCCCCTACAGTACATATATACATATACATATATATGTAAGGTCTTTACAACGTTAAGGGGACGAGGGACCTTCAAATTCGAATTTTTTAAATTTTCAATTTTTAATTCTACATACAAAATGAGAATAATTAATTCTCTATTTTACTACACTGAAAACATTTAGAATTCAAAGTAACGAATTTTTGGCAGAATAATGTCTGTTTTTGAAAAAAAAAATTAAAAAATGCTAACTTTTTCAAACTGATCTATGCGCATTCTATATTAATTAAAATTGTTAAATTTTGCTTTATAAGTTTACCATATGTATATAAATATAAATATGCATTTAATATATTTTTTTTTGTATCAATCTAAAATCTTAAATAATTTGATTTATACTACCTGTTATTTTTTTATGTTTTTTCTTTATTTTATGGTCTATAAATTTGAAACATACTTGTGATTTCCAAGATGCGCAGTTTTGTGACGAAACGTTTTGTGACGAATCGTTATGCGCAGTTTTGTGACGAACACTTCAATTAACAATTCTGAGAAATTTGGAAGATATCAGAAGAAAATGTATACGCATGGAGCCTTTTGAAAAGGAAGTCACAAGGAAGTATCGATATTAAGGGGATGGTGGACCTTTCAAAACGATTTTTGAAATTTTTACCACAGAGATATGAAATTTTGTATATATATATTCATTAAACTATAACAATATTAAACACCTTATAAAATTTTATAAATATTTTTTAAAAAAATTTTATAATTAAAAAATTTAAATTAAATTACCCTTCTTTAAAATGCTCCTTGCGACTCAATTTTAAACTTTTCCCCTTAATTTTGCATTTATATTGCTTATAAATACTTTCTGAACAAAGTTATGTATTTTTTTGTACTTTCGTTGAATAGTTAATTTTTAGAAAATATTTTTATGCTTGTACTCTGAATTTTCGTGAAATTTTTGTACTTTTCTACACTAAAGTTAAACTTTTATAACCTAAATGACCTCGAATCCTAAAATGGATGCATAACTTTATTTTAATGTATTACAGGAATCTTTATTATAAATTTCATAAAATTTCGTCAAAAATTATGACGCGAGGAGCATTTTAAAGACTTGCAAATCTGGAAATTTCTCATTTTGAGAAAAAGTCATTTAAAAGATAATTTTTTATCTACCTTTAATACTTACTACTCTAAAGCCACCAATTTTTCATTTTTCTTTTCACTACAGATTTTAAATGCATTTCATTCCAATATTTACATGTTTTTAAAATATTAATACACCCCCCCAAAAAAAATTCCAATTTTTGCTCGATTTTTGGTCATTTGAAAGTCCACCATCCCCTTAAGGGAACGGTCGACCTTTATTTCAGCAAATCTCGTCATTGCAATACTGATTGTGTTATTGTAAATAATATATATGTTTCTGTAGATTATTAGTACCAAAATAATTTTTTTCAAGTAAAAAATCATTTATGAAGCTTCTACAAAGTAATTTATAATGGGTAAATGTAGTAATAAATTTTAAATCTGTATTTCTCAAACCAGATTTTTCAAGGTTTTTAGATTTTTTAAATGCTCCATGCTACTTAATTTTTCTTCAAAATTCATCAAATTGATAAGGAAGAATCCTGATGCTGTTTACAAAAAAAAACTGGGTATGCATTTTACAATTCGACCTCATTAAGGTAATTAAATTTGATTTATAACTTTTCAAAAGGCAAAATTTTGGTGAAAATCGGGATGGAATTCAGAAAAAAATCTCTCAGAAATTAACTATTCAAGGGATTAAATAATTGATAACCAGATTTGTTTGTTATACAGTTTAAAGAGATTAAAATGCAAAATCGAGGAAATATCTCAAAACTTAAGTAGAAAGGAGCATTTTAAAATTTTGTTTATAAATTTCAAATTTTTAAAAAATCTTAAAATTATAATGAGATTGGAAATTTCTTTTAAGGTATTCTATTTATTAATAGTGAAATGTGTATATGTACAAAATTTCGTATCTCTATGATGAAAAGTAAAAAAAGTAAATTTTAATGTCCACCGTTCCCTTAATGGCATTGAAGCTATTAATAGAATTTCAGTAGGTGTTACGCGGAAGTTCGGGCGGGTTCTTTCTGCAAGCAAAGCAGAAGAATGTTCCAGGGAGTTCTATGCAAGCTATGCACTCTATATTAGGTGCGTTACGGACAAAGAAATAAGAATCAGAGACAGTGTAGGCTTTGACGAGTGAGGGTGCCGCTTGAGGGCCTAAAAGATTGAATGTAGTAGGGAATTCAAAGTTACAGAAGTTTATGCATTATGAATAACATAATTAGTGAGTCGATGGGATTAATTATGGAGCCGGAGACTTTTTGAATGGTTAATAAACCTTAGTTAAAGGAAAAGAACTTGTTTTATTTCCCACTCGAGCTACGTTGACTGAATTGCTAAGATGAAAGGAGGATTTTATACGGTAATCGACTGCAATATATGGCGTAACTTGGTGAAATGAGGATTTAATTAAGGGCGTGAAAAGCAAACACACACACACACACACACACACACACATATATATATATATATATATATATATATATATATATATATAAAACAGTTCCGTATCTGGCTGACTGATTGACTGACTGACATACAACGCACAGACCAAACCACTGGACCTAAAGGGCTGAAATTTTGCATAGCGATTCATCTTATAGTGTAGGGGTGCACTAAGAGAGATTTTTGAAAAATTCTTCTTAGATTTTTTTAAATTAAATTTTTAAGCTGTTTTAGTAACTTTTTAAAGTTTGCATTTAAAATAATAATTTGAGGGTTATAAAATTTATACCACTGGAAAGATCATAAAAATTCCTTTAAAATGAAATCTTTTTCGAATCTTTACCTCTATTTTCTGATTTTTGGGGAATTTTTAAAGATTAATTTTTAGAATTTAATTTATTAAATGCTGATCACGTGATTTCTTTTTCTGGTACTTTAAATAAATTTATCGTCACTTGCATAACAACCAAATAGACAAAAAAAAAATTTTTTCTTGCTAATGCGGCAGACGATTGGACATTATTTTGTCTATAAAAATATCCCTCACGATTTTTATATATATATATATATTTTTTTTTTCTACATCAATTGTATATATTGATCGTCGTATTATATATATATATATATATATATTTATATTTGGCATTAATTGCATACATTGACCGTTGTATTTAATTTAAATGTACTCAGTAGCCAAGTACAGGTTTTCAGCTAGTATATATATATATATATATACATATATGTGTGTGTATATATATATATATATATAATGTTTCCCTGAAAATAAAACCTAATTCGAAAATAAGCCCTAGTATGATTATTTTAGAAGCTCGCAATATAAACCCTATTTAAGATCGTGAGCCAGACGGACGTCAGACTTATTGAATGACAAATCGGAGTGCAGTGACAACACACGTGCGTGCCTGATAACGATCGGACGTGGTTGTGACTTATTAGAATATTCATAATTCAATACGTTGAGTGTTGTAACGGACGTACTTAATGACCTTATGTGCAATTAGGAAGCGTTTTCTGAATTTCGTGCCTGCAATTTGTCGTCACTTTTGTGGGATCACCATTCTTAACAGTTTTATTTGCCATCCCCGATTAGTAAGTTTTCAGTTAACACTTGATCTAACAATAGATTATGACCCTAGTTGAAACAAATACAGTAGAGGCTTACAGGGTTTCAACAATGCTAATATATTTAAAGACAGAGATTAAAACGCGCGTTATTTATTAATTATATCCAAAAATATTAATTATTAAATGTGTTTTACCTACAACACAAAACTGCTGCGGGTTTCAATGCTAGGCCGTCATCAAACGTCATGGGTGTTCCACGGACCGTCATTGACATGGGCTTTCGGAGCCGCGGACCCACTCGTGTACCGTTGTTGACTGCACGGCACAAAGTTTTACGCCTCGCCTTGGCCCACCAACACCTCAATTGGACTGTTGATGACTGGAAACACGTTGCCAGGTCTGACGAGTCTCGTTTCTAATTGTATCGGGGGGATGAACGTGTACGGATATTGAGACAACTTCATGAATCCATGGACAGTACGTGACAACAGGAGACAGTTCATGCTGGTGGATCCTCTGTGATGTTATGAGGCGTGTGCAGTTCGCGTTATATGGGACCCCTGATAGGTCTGGAGACGACTCTGACAGGTGACGGGTGCATAAGCCTCCTGTCCGATCCTCTACACCCATTCATGTTTATTTCTCATTCCGACAGACTTGGGTAATTCCTTCAGGACAGTGCAACACCCCACGCGTCGAGTTGCTACCAAGTGGCTCCAGGATCGCTTTTATGACTTTAGACACTATCACTGGCCACCAAAGATCCCAGACATGAACATTATTGAGAATATCTGGGATGCCTTGCAACGTGCTGTTCGGGGGAGATATCAACCCCCTTGCACTCCTATGGATTTGTGAACTGCCCTGCAGGATTGGTGGTGAAAATTGCATCTAGGATACCTTCAGACTTTAGTAAAGTCCCTGCCACGTCATATTGCAGCACTTCTGCGTACTCGTGGCGGATCCTACACGATATGTGGTAGGTGTACCAGTTTTTCTGGCCCTTCACTGTATATAGCAAAGGAATTTGTGGATTATGGGATCGATATTTTTTTCTATGCAGTGGAAAATTTCGACGTGAAACAAAGTTGCATTTAGCCATGCAGGATAAATTTTAAATTTTTTCTCGAAACTTTAATGCATAATAACGAACAAAAAAATCTATCCCCGCGCATGAATCTAAGAGCTAGACAAATTACATCCAAAAGATGCTTGGAAATTTTACAGATAAAAATATGATATTCGTCGAACTCTGGTAACCCATAATGTTCGCCCCTTTTTAAAGTTATAAAATTGAAGTCATAAAATTAGTCTTACCTCTGCTGATAAGTGGTTCGTGAATGATTTATTTTTTTTACTTAGTAAACAAAAGTTCTTTCATTTTAAGGAAATTAAAAAATTATTAGTTTGAACTGAACTTGAAGAGCATTCGCAGAATGTTTGACAGCATATAAGGGTATTTGATATCAAAATCTGTTTTAAAAACCTTGAAATCATATGGAGTAATACTCCTGCTGGTAATACTATAAAATATACCCACTTATGAAATCCGAGATAAAGTCGACTATCAAAAAACATATGATCAAAAACCAACGCCAAAGAATTCTGAATAAACATTATATTAATGATTCGACAACGAACTGTTGACATTTATATTTTAAACTGCAATCAGTGAGCTATAATTTTTTAATTAATCATTTTGAGTTCATATAAATTCTCTATCGAAGAAATTACTTTGTTTTCGCATGTTTGGTCCCTATAACCAAAGTTCACCGTGATTTGCTGATAATTTTGAAAGTTCGGATCATTTCTTTTTTACCATGTTTTTATTAACTCGCTTTATTGTGTGTTTGTGCAGTACAAATCTTGAAATCGATTTTTAACTAACTTCCCGACTAGCGAGACATTTGAAACTTTTAGAATAGCTCAGAACACGATGACAATGCATTATTTTAATACTTTTAGCTATCTTTAAGCAGAATTAAATTCTTTTTCAGTTAATTTTGTTTCGTAGACTCGTGCAGCCATCCATTGCCCAGGACGAGAACGAAAAGTTAAACTCAAGTTAACTTTCAATTAACTTCATTTTCTTACAAGTTGATGGGAGAATTTATGAATTTTTTTTTTAAAAAGTATTTATTAAGTCATAGAATTGTCATGTTTATATGATTCAACAGAAAATTTAAAAACATGGTATATAGAAAGTTATTTTTATCATGTAATTATTTTTTCTAAAATCACACCTTTTTCATGTGCTCTGTAACGTCCTCGGTGGAAAATGAGATACACGAGAGACAATTCTGTAACGCAGAGCTTGTATTAAACAAATAAAAATTTACAGTATGTACAAGGCAGAGAGTCTAGGCTACTCTGCATATGAGAGGTTCTATAGGAACCAAAATATCTTTTACAAGTCTCTCAACAGAGATGTATCTCTCCACTCGTAAAATCGGGAGCCGAGAGAGGAATTTTTCAGGCACTCGGTCCGCAACGGCGCATTCCCGCACCGTATTCGACGGACAAATTCAAGGCTCAATATCCAGCTACCCTCTCTCCTTGCTTCCCAAAAACTCTCTCCTTTTCTTTTCAGCCAGCTGGCCGGGGGGGTTGCAGGAGCGACCCACGATGGTTTCTTGGAATCGGGAAGAATTCGTAAAGGGGTGGGCTTTTGCTTGGGTGGCCCCTTTTCCCCGAAAAGGGCCAAGACGCAACAGTCTTTCCTTCCCCCTCCAATAAGTTTTCTTGCAGGGCTGGAAGAAAACTCGCGCACAAACACAAGAATACTGTCCATGAAGATACTCACGGAAAAAGCACTTAGCATTAAACATAAGGCAAGTGACCCACTAAAACATAATGGTACTAGTACTTTTACCATGCGAAACACATTATTAAGAAATTAAAAAATATATATTTATACACTCCACTTAAACTACAATTAACTTACTACATTCTCTATATATATTCAAGAACAATTTTTACTCTTTTAAACATAAAAAAATACAGTACACAATATTATTACAATTAATTGCTAAATTAATTTGTACATTCATAGGCATAAATTTTAGCGCGTCGATTGACATTGACATGAACCTAATAAACTGCGGACCGGCTCAGACTGTCCGCGTTTTTTTTTCAATCTACCAGGCAGATGTACAATCTCAAAGGAATACGGTTGCATCGCGAGAGACCAACGCATCAATCTTGGATTATTTTCCGCGTTTGTTTTCAACCACGTCAATGGGTTGTGGTCCGTTAGTACCGTAAAATTTTGCCCATCTAGATAATTAGCCTTTTCAAGGCAAAAATTATCGCGGCACATTCTTTTTCCGTGGTGCAATAACGTTTCTCAACATATGTTAAATTTTTTACTTAAGTAAATAATAGGATGTTCTGATCCGCCCTCGTCTTCTTGCGTAAGCACTACACCCATTCCTACATCGGACGAATCCGTCTGCACTATGAATTCCCTTTTAAAGTTAGGCGCATATAACACAGGGGAATTCGTCAACTTATTCTTAAGTTCAGTGAATGCATTTTCGCATTCTTCCGTCCAAGTAATCTTTCCTCTTTTAGCCTTCCCTTTCAAAGCGTTGGTTAGCGGTGCGGCTAACGACGAGTACATGGGTATATATCGACTATAATAACCGACCAGCCCCAAAAATGCCCGAACCTGCGCTTTGGTTTTTGGGGTGGGGAAATCCAAAAGCGCTTTAACCTTTGCCTCCGCTGGTTTTCTAAAGCCTTCCCCTACTATATGCCCTAAGTATTTGACATGATTTTGGGCGAAACGGCATTTAGATGGTTTGATAGTGAGGTTTGCATTGGCGATTCGTTCTAAAACACAATTTAGATGTTTAAGATGAGACTCCCAATTTTCAGAAAATATGGCAATGTCGTCCAAATAAGGTACAGCAAAAGCTTCGAATCCTTTCAATATTTGCGCCATTAATTTACTAAAGTAATAGGGGGCGTTTTTCAGCCCGAACGGCATGCGTAAGGCCTGGACTCCACTTCACCAGAAAACGCGACAGAAACAGAAAACAGAATCGGAAAATCTACGCACTTCCGTTTTTTTTTCCGTTTCTGCCCAGCAGAATGACGGCGGAAAACAGAGTTGAAAATGTTGAACTTTTCTGTTTCCGTCCGCGGATTCCGCGTATATGACAGCCAATAGGAATGCGTCTTGATCCACGAAACAGAAAACAGCAATGGCGGCTCGGTTTGACATGGAAGCGTTTATTTATGAAGTTGGGGCTTACCCATTTCTACCATCACCTCCATAACTGCAAGCTAAATAAGTCAAACAGTAAATTCTACTAGAATAATTTGTTGGAATAATGATTTTCTATTACCAGATAATGGATTTAGTGCAAACTGATCTGTAATCCTAAGATGTCACTTTGTAAAGGTCTGATATTTTTAACTATCCAAATGTTATAGAGATGATATGCGCTAAACATGACAACTAAAACCCTCAGTAATATTTTGTCGAAATTTCTATTACATACTATTTGTTATGCACTACTGTTTTTTCAACAAGACTGTTTTTTCAGAACTCCTGATCGGTAGTTCGAAGATCTTTAATTAAGGTGTTGTGAATACCATGTTTTTCCCTTTCTTGGAAAATCTTTCGAACCCAGAATCGATGTTTTCTTTTTTTGCTACAGAGGTTCTAATTAAAGACAGCAGACTTAGGAAGTGCAAACTCGCCATAGCAAAATCTGTGTCGTTTTCCATACTTTCTTGAGCTTAAGTATTTTATGTCCGAATCACAGCCAATGTAAAACAATAAACAAAAAAACAAAAACGACGACAGATGGCGCCAGCTGAGCGGAATCTGGTGAAGTGGAGTACAGAAAGAACGGAATATCAGCAGAAACGGAAAACAGAAAGAAATTCCGTTTTCTGTTTCTGGTGAAGTGGAGTCCTGGCTTAACTTTCCCGGTGGTACAATCCACTTCTTAGTTATGCCCGTGAGTCGTTTCCGACTCCTCAGTAAAAATTCCTTTTTTCCAGAGTACATATTCGTTAAGGCACGAGTCGGGAAACCCTTCTCTTTAAGCACCTGTACTCTAGATTTCTCAATCGTAAGCGGGCAATTCTGGGTCGTAAAGGACGTTACTTTCCCCACTTTTTCGCTTCCGCTAAACTCCCTTTCGTTGACATTATTCTCAACCAACAAATGCTGAAGTTTAATTACACGCTGCTTTCCACACTGGACCCTAATTGAGTGGGGAACCCGTTTCTCATCACTGCTTTCGATTTTCCTGCGGAATTTGCACGAGACGACTCCTACAGACAAGAAAGCCTCATCTCTGGACTCAACATAATAGCTGTTGGTCTTTAATTGACTCGCGTCCCCTGTCTCCGCATAATATCCCGTGGTCATTATCTGGACCTCGTTTCCCCCCCTCTCTGGACACAACAATCCAGTTTTCACCTCTTGCAAATGAGCGAGCGAAAAACCCTCTATGCTCCGGGGCAAAGTGGATCCTGAACGGATATGCGTTCTTTCAGTTCTCATGCCAGAAACGTATCTCTCATACAGTGTAAATGAAAGGGTTTCTCTTTATAAATTACCATCTGCAGAAAATTTTTTCTCACATACATTGCAGTCGAGTCTTCTCTTTTCTATGGGTAAGGAGATACGCTTTTAAAGCACACTAGAAGGAAAGTCTTTTCTCTCACATTCAGGACGAAAGATTTCTCTGTTATGTAGGTACATGTATTTTAAATGATCGATTTTACAATATCTTTTCTCACATATCTTCCAGACCAAAAGTCTTTTCTCCACGGATAAGGAGACGCGTTTTCAAATTCTCCTGCAATGAAAATCTTCTCTCACATACCGTTCAAGCGAAAAGTTTCTCTCACGTGTGGGTGCAGATATATGTTTTAAGGGGTCTCAGGGGTCTTAAAGCTTCAAAAAATCGAAAAAAAATATTATGAATTATTTTTCTGAAATTAATTCTGAGCATATTAAAAAAAACCGCATTAAAAAAATTCTTAATAGAACGCGAGTTACAGACTAAACAATCAACCGATACATGACATATCCGGTGTTTGTTTACATTTTAGTACGCCAGCTGACCCAGCACATGCAGTCAGCTGATCAAGAAACGCCTACTCGCGTTGCAACTAAAGTACTTGAATAAAGTAACAAACTTCTACCAATTTAACCCCATGGTTTATCATTTTCCACTTTCCGCTGAAGAACCGTGATAAAACTACTGTAACTTTCGTTCTGTTGTTTTTCTAAAACGAAGTTGAAAACAACGTGGTGTTAGTGTCAATCTTGTGAGGGATTTACCGCTATTTTCTGTTTATTTAAATATATATATGTGTGTTTTTATTTCTCATTAAATCTTCGTAATTTAAGTTTAAAAATAGAACTTATTAGTGTTTTGTAATGGGGAAAGCGTATAACCGATCTGTGGGTTATAGAAGCAGAAAGCGTACCTTCCATGAAAAGAAAAGTGATTCTGTTTATACAGGTAAATCAGCGTCTGTTAAGAAACTGAAAATTGATAATACATCCTTTTCAAGCATAAAAGATGACTCAAATTCTGATATATTACAAGGATATCGTTTCATCGATATAAATATATTATTTAATGAGCTAAGAAAATTTATTTGTTGCAATTTGTGTCATTCAAAAGCCAACTTCTACGAAGGATCAGTTCGTGGCTGCTCATCAGTTTTTACTGTAAAATGTGAACAATGCAATGATACTAATACAATAAACAGTTGCCCAACGCTTGGTTCAACAAAAATATCCCATAAATTAATCAAAGTGTCATTTATAGCATGCGGTGTATTGGTCAACGGTTGTCTAGCCTTCAAACTTTTTGTGCTGTCATAAACATGCCACCCCCAGTTACTCAAAAATGTTATGATAATATTGTGAAAAAAATTGTTTGTGCCACTAAAACTGTTTTTGAAGAATTTATGAAGGCAGCAGCAGTGGAAGAACAAAAAATAACTGGATGTTCTGATCTTTGCATCAGTGACGATGGCTCATGGAAAACCCGTGGCCATACGTCAAAAATAGGAGTGTGTAGTATTATTGGGACAGAAAGTGGGAAAGTTATCACTGTCGAAGTACTGTCTTCTTTCTGCAAAGCCTGTGAGATTTCTGCATCTAATTTGGACCACAACTGTAAAAAAAAACCATTCGGGAAGTGCAGGAATTATGGAAGTCATTGGAATGACAAGGAATATTTCAACGTTCTGAATTTTGCAGAAAAGTTCGGTACACCAAGTATCTTGGTGATGGTGATACCAAAACTTTTAATGAACTTTTGAAAGCTAAGCCCTATGATTGTGAAATTGAAAAACTTGAGTCCATAGGGCAGTACAAAAAAGAATGGGGAATCGCCTACGAAAACTGAAACAGATGCGGGGTGAGAAATTGTGTGATGGGAAACCACTGAGTGGAAAGGGGCGGCTAATGGACAAACTAATATATAAATTAACGGTATACTATGGTAATGCAATTAGATCAAATAGTCATTCTCTTCGAAGCATGAGAGAAGCTGTATGGGCAACATATTGTCATTTGAGCTCTACAGATGATGAACCAATGATTATGGTCTGCCCTAAGGGTGCGACTTCCTGGTGCAAGTTTCAAAAGCATGCTGCATGTGTTGATGATAAAAAGGGAATTTATAATCATACCCCTTCTGTACCCTTGGAAGTAATGAAGTGTATAAATATATATATATATACATATTTATCAGCTCCAGATTTGTTAAAAGGATGTCTAAGTGGGAAGACACAGAATTCAAATGAATCATTCAATTCTGTGATTTGGAAATTTTGTCCGAAGACCTCTGGTTGTGGTAAAAATGTTGCTGAAGCTGCTGTCTATGAAGCCGTGATTGCTTTTAATGATGGTAGTGAGGGACGCTTGAATTCTCTTAAAGAAATTGGTATGATTCTTGGGGTGTATGCAACAACAGCAGCTTTGAAATTAGATGTAAAGCGAGTGAAAACTGCAGAAAAACGAGCTGATCTTCAAACATTACAGGCTAGACGGGCTAAACGAAGGCTTGTTCTTGCTCAAAATGAAAAGCTTGAGCTAGCTGAAGGGTGTTCTTACACACCTGGGGGATTTTAAATTATGTGAGTGTATTTTATGTCTAACTTCATCAAAATTTTAACTTTAAACGCTGTTTTCTCAGAACTATGATTTTCACCACTATCCGTAAAATTTAAAAAAATGTACTCGATATATCTGTTTAAAATTTTCCATGCTTGTATACATGATTATGTTCTATAGAATAAATCAATATAATGAGGGAATTTTGTTATTTTCAATATTTTTTAAATTAAAGAGAAATTAAATTTTTTTTTTTATTTTTCCAATTTTGTATGCATTTTTATAAATGTTGTTGATGTAATATTTTTACATAGTTAATTCATTCTATAGAGAAAACATTTCTGATTATTTTAACATAGAATTAAAGTGTATATGTTAATTC
Organism: Dolomedes plantarius; assembly: GCA_907164885.2. Taxonomy (NCBI): domain Eukaryota; kingdom Metazoa; phylum Arthropoda; class Arachnida; order Araneae; family Dolomedidae; genus Dolomedes; species Dolomedes plantarius. The sequence goes on along the minus strand of OU015499.1, from coordinate 103,186,656 downwards.
TAACTTGAGTTACTTTACGGATAGTAACTGGCCATTTAAAAAAAATGTGAAAATATCGTTGTAATAAATGTATCATATTTTAAAAAACTTTAATATCAAGTGTTTATTTTATGGAACTATTAATTTTGAATTAGTTCTGATCAGTATCAACAAAATTTGTCTATTTGTAATAAGAATATAATTAGTTATTGGATGTCGAAACCAGAACACATTTATGCTTTAACATAACAGTTTAGAACCTCTTAGACCCCTTAAATCATCCCGTGCAGGTAAAATTTTCTCAGATACAGTTCATGCGAAAGGCTTCTATGCCGAGTGGATGCGGAGATGACATTTTAGACGATCCTGTAAAGAAAATGCTTTCCCACATACAGTGCATACGAAAGGTTTATCTCCTGTGTGGGTGGAGAGATGTCTTATTAAATTACTCTGATGAGAAAATCTTTTCTCACATACAGTGCAGGCGAAAGGCTTGTCTCCTGTATGAGTGCGGAGATGTATATCTAAACTAACCTGATAAGAAAATTTTTTCTCACATACACTGCACGCGAAAGGTTTTTCTCCTGTATGAGTGCGGAGATGTATATCTAAACTAACCTGAAAAGAAAATTTTTTCTCACATACAGTGCACGCGAAAGGTTTTTCTCCTGTGTGTGCGCGGAGATGCGTCTTTAAATGACCCTGTTCAGAAAATCCTTTGTCACATACAGTGCATGTGAAAGGTTTCTCTCCTGTGTGGGCGCGGAGATGTCTTATTAAATGACTCCGTTGATAAAATGTTTTCTCACATACAGCACAGGCGAATGGCTTCTCTCCTGTATGGGTGCGGAGATGTATATCTAAACTAACCTGATAAGAAAATTTTTTTTCACATACAGTGCACGCGTAAGGTTTTTCTCCTGTGTGTGCGCGGAGATGTGTCTTTAAATGACCCTGTTTAGAAAACCTTTTGTCACATACAGTGCATGCGAAAGGTTTCTCTCCTGTGTGGGTGCGGAGATGTATATCTAAACTATCCTGATGAGAAAATTTTTTCTCACATACAGTGCAGGCGAAAGGTTTTTCTCCTCTGTGTACGCGGAGATGTACTGTTAAATGACTTTGTTGAGAAAATCTTTTCCCACACACAGTGCATTCGAAAGGTTTTTCTCCTGTGTGGGTGAGGAGATGCGTCTTTAAATGACCCTGTTCAGAAAATCTTTTGTCACATACAGCGCATGCAAAAGGTTTCTCTCCTGTGTGGGCGCGGAGATGTCTTTTTAAATGAGCCTGATCAGAATATCTTTTCTCACATTCAGTGCATGCGAAAGGTTTCTCTCCTGTGTGGGTGCGGAGATGTCTTATTAAACCACTCCGTTCATAAAATTTTTTCTCACATACAGTGCAGGCGAAAGGTTTTTCTCCTGAGTGGGCGCGGAGGTGTCTTGTCAAATTACTCTGTCGAGAATAACTTTTCCCACACACAGTGCATTCGAAAGATTTCTCCCCTTTGTGGGCGCGGAGATGTGAGTTTAAATTACCCTGTTCAGGAAATATTTTGTCACATACAGTGCATGCGAAAGGTTTCTCTCCTGTGTGAGCGCGGAGATATGTCTTTAAATGACTCATTTCAGAAAATCATTTGTCATATACAGTACATGTGAAAGGTTTCTCTCCTGTGTGGGCGCGAAAAGGTCTTATTAAATCACACTGTTAAAAAAATTTTCTCACATACAGTGCATGCGAAAGGTTTTTCTCCTGAGTGGGCGCGGAGGTGTCTTGTCAAATTACTCTGTCGAGAATATCTTTTCCCACACACAGTGCATTCGAAAGGTTTCTCTCCTGTGTGGGCGAGAAGATGTCTTATCAAATCACCCTGTTGATAAAAATTTTTCTCACATACAGTGCAGGCGAAAGGTTTTTCTCCTTTGTGTAGGCGGAGATGTGCTGTTAAATGACTTTGTTGAGAAAATCTTTTCCCACACAAAGTACATTCGAAAGGTTTTTCTCCTGTGTGGGTGCGGAGATGCGTCTTTAAATGGTACTGCTCAGAAAATCTTTTGTCACATACAGTGCATGCGAAAGGTTTCTCTCCTGTGTGGGCGCGGAGATGTCTTTTTAAATGATCCTGCTCATAAAAAGTTTTCCCACATGCAGTGCATGCCAAAGGTTTTTCTCCCCTGTGAGTGCGGATATGTGATTTAAAACTACTCTGTACAGAAAGTCTTTTCTCACATACAGTGAAGTTGAAAGGTTCTGTATGGGTACTGCGAGAATTATCAATAATGTGTTACGAATGATGCACATTTAAGGCGGACAGCTCTGAAAATATTCAAATACATAAATTACATTTGTAAATTTCCTTCTTCTGTGCGAAGGGGAATCTGTGGTACGGAACTTATTACATTTAAAGTGATTCTACGCGTCTCACATAGAGTGCATTCATTTTCAGCTTCAAATAGGGTTCTGCTCGAAGAATGACATTCATAGTCTATGTACAATGGAACTAAGGACATTTTTTTTGGCATACCGACGTTGCTTTACACGATGGTTCGAAAACTGTAATATCCAGAAATACGTTGAATTTCCAATTTATGGTCACCGCAAACATATTAGTTTCATATCTAGGAATCTGTACCGAGAACCTGCAAAGAGAGGAGAAAGGAATTTGAATGAGATATATTAACACTGTACCATCAAGCATTTTTCAGGTGAAATCAATAGCAATACATAGAAGTTTGTGTCTGCTACGGAATATATATATATATATATATATATATAGCTAATATATTATAAATTATGTTCTGGATTATTAAAACTGAAGCGCATTTTAAATTTATTGCAATTAGGGAACGAGGTTCCTTAGCCATCCTTATTCTTTTGTCCTCATACATTATAAGGACATGCAGAAATTTGATATGTTTCGGTTTGTAGGGATCACCACAAAAATAATGATATCGGCCCGATCAATAATGGATAAGCAGTCTTCATATTTTTCCCTTTATATTTATTTTAGTTGGGCTAACTGAGAGAGAACGTGCAGCCAAAGAGCTGCACCAAAAATACGTGACCATAATTGACACATCAAAATTGACGGTCGACGTTAAGAAAGCGATGACAGAAGGCTGAGGCTCGTAGACATAGTCCACGAACAAGAAAAAGATATCACTAATCTGACGGGACAGATATCAGTTCTGAAGGATGGCTCAAGCTATGCAGACATAACCAAAAAGGGAAACGAGAATCGAGCAAGATCGGGGTCGAAAAGGTGTGTGACTAAGGACACATTTGTACTTGCTATTTACCAAAAAGAAGAATAAAACAGAGCAGGTGGTACTTGATATGATAGTACAATACGAAAGGAAAATTCCTAACCAAGAGGATAGTCTTCCTACATATGATGATCCATTTGGACAAAGCTGGATCGACCTCACAATAACGATGGGGCTAGCTGATGATCAGATAACAAACTGGCATGTTCGTGACTTTCAGGAATTTACTCATCATCATGCAATCAGATTCGATCTACAAATACCCCGTCCTGTCGGTGACAGGCGGCATACTAAAAAGTGGGAAATTGGCTCGCTTAACTGGCTCGATTCAGAACAGACCTGAACCAAAGACTCAAGCTTTCCAGAAACGGACAGAGAATTAGAACTCGGTAAGCAAAAACAAGAGTCTAATAGCAGAACTGGCTACCCTGTACGATAAGCACAAGAATAAAAAGTGCTAAGACTAATATATACTGGTGTTTGCCTAGCATCAGTATAATTCGTTTTGACACCTCGGCCCCCTCCGCTTTCGCGTATCGGCCCATGAACACCTGAAGACCAGCCGCTACGTAGCAATACCTGAATACGAAGACGAAGGTTAATTTCCCAGGTCCGGTGCTTTCCATTGCTGTGGGGCTCGAGGATGCCGGACAAACATTACAGATCTGTCATCCACTCAAGGCACCCCAAGCCCCCTAGCATCAGTATAAAAAGAAAGAGCGTTAAGAACATGGAAAAAACACAGGAAAACGATGAGATAGAAAAGTTTAAAGTCTTATTTAAAAAGGAAAGAGCAAAGTACAAGAGACCTCTACAAGAAGCTAAAATAACCACATTCAGGGAATACCTCAATAAAACAGCTATAAGACATACATTTAGCTCCATTTATACAATAATTCGAGATAAGATGTACAAAAGGCATGTTATAAAAGGCGTTGAAGACGACACGGAGCAAACACAAAATCATGAGAGAGTAATAGAAGTTATAATGGCTAAGCACCATTTTGAAACCAGACACGAAACCCGGGTGTGTATTGGGAGCAGGAATTACAGAAAAGATGATGGGATAACAGCAAACGAAATAAAGATCATCATAAGCGAAATGGCATAGGGTAAAGCGCCTGCTTATGAAGGACTTACATTGAGCATAATAGAAGTGCAAACTTACAATGTAAATATACTTAAGAATCTATATAATGACTGTTGGGAAGAAGCAAAGTTTCCAGATGACTGGAAGAAAGTTAAAGTAGTATACTTTCCAAAATAACAAAAATGTCATACAAAACCACATGCGTGAAGACCAATTTGCCTTCTCCCAGTTATGGGAAAGGCATTAGACAAGATCATTAAAAATAGGCTTTTTGAACATCTGGAGGCTAACAACCTCCTCCCTGAAGCCGAGTTTGGATTCAGACGCAATAGTGGAACAGGGATACACTGAGGAAAGTGCTCAAGATAATAACTGCAAATAGAAAATCCAAAAGGCATGCATGATATGTTTGGATATAAAATAATGCATTCAACTCTGAGAAGAAGGCAAGATTTATTGAAGAGCTGGGTAAACTAAACCTTGAAGATACACTCTACAGAATTATTAATAGACTATCTACCAGGAAAGTAATACTGAAAGCTAGTGAATGGAAGTACAATGTGTGTGTTCCACAAGGATGCTCGATGGGACCAGTTCTCTAGCTCATTATTATAAAGGAATTATTAAAATATTCCTCAGGTGATAGCTCCATACAGCTGCAAGCATTTGCAGATGACATAGTAATCTTAATAAAGAGTCCGTTTGTGTATAAGTTTACGGAACTCTCTAATAGAGTTTCGAGAAAAAGTGAAGAGTGGGTTTACAAGAATGAACTGCAATTTAACACTGGTAAATGCATTTATGCAATATTCACAACCAAGAGAGACAAGTTGCGAAAACATACCATCAAACTTTGTGGGATGAACATAAAATATCAATCCTAAATCCAGTACCTTGTGATCTTGATAGATAACAACCTTAACTTCTTCAATCATCTATAGGTAGTCAAGGAAAAGACCTTGAAAGAAATGTATAAAATACAGAGATTCTCACGTAAAACGTGGGGATTGAAGCCGCTAATCATCAAGAAAATTTATAAAAGTTGCGGCTGAGAAAAAACTCCTTCATGGGGTGCAAGCTTGGTAGTACGATACCAAGAAGTTTAATAATAAACTCTTACAAACCCACCGTCCCTTCCTAATATCGATAACAAAGTGCTACAAAACGCATTCCACACTGTTGACACAGACACCCTCGCTGTCCTGGCAGGGTGTCTACCTCTGGATATAAAATCCAGAGAAGAACAGCGTTGGTATACTCTCTATAATGAAGGGACAGGAATAGAAATAGCTGGAAAGAACTACAATACAATAAATAGCGAAATGAAAGAGATATGGGGAAGAAGAATTAAAGTTATAATCCTAAAATGGGAGAAGATTACTGACCCAGAGAATGAGATATACTACTACACACATGGGTCGAAAATAGAAGAAAGAGTTCGTGCAAGTATGGTAAAATATCATAGATGTGTCAAGACTGAATTTGAGAATGTTCGATTATCAGATAACCCAAAATCGTATCTCGCAGCGATACATGCACTTGAACTGGCACTACACGATGTGGACCTAAATGGTCATAGTGAATTCGATATATTCATAGATTCCCGTAGTGCATTAGAAGCACTACAATACTAAAAGATACTGCGCGAAAAAGTTCAGAATATTAAAAACTGCACAAAAGAGGATGGACTTCAGGTAATGATGCATTAGATAAAAGCCCATGCTGGAATAGAACAGAATGAAGAGGTTGAGAAAGTAACGGAAGAAGCCACAGCCCTTCAGAATACACGAAGGAACAGCTCACGAATATATTGAATAAAAAGTACATGTATGGCAAATACGTTTGAACATTACGGACAAAGGACGCAGGGTCTTTGAAAATCTACGTACAGTCAAAACAGTTTCTCTCCAAGGAAACTGTTGGACGAATCAAGCGATAACGGGGCATGGGAGCTCCGTTTCTTAGAAGCACAGATTCTACAACAAATCGGACCATTGCGGCTGTGGGCAGATACGAAAGATGAAGACAGTCGAACAGACTGTACAATCTTCCACGAAGATCCACTGGACTTCCCGGCACAGGCGAGAACTTGGCCGAAAGCCAGGCTCTACACGGACTACTACTGTGTGAAAGTCGTCAATAGAATTGTAAGCAGACTTATGGCTACACATTTTCATACTAAGCTGGTTTATGTTAACTGACCACAAGCCTTGGGTTTGTCTTCTGTTAATTATGTAAATAGTTATTTTCTACATATGCTTTTCATTATATTTGGTGTTTAAATACACCTATCTTGTACTGTACTCACATGCTTGGCAATACTATTCGTAATTGGTGTCCTACTACGTAATGTTGATGTTTACTTTAACAATGATGTTGTGCCGTTGTATAAGGTTTTTTAATTTTCTTAATATAGATAATTTTTGGTAGGCCATCATGGATAAGTGATGTAGATCGTAGCATGGTGGTTGTCTAAGGGATACTTCCCACGGGTAGTCTACCTATATGGTGGTTTAAAGTTAAATTTAAGTGTCAAAATTGGGGCTTCGGATCCTGGATGCTCTGTTGCGCGGTACGCAGCGGCGGACTTGCATCGACTGGACAGTTGGGCGGTCGTATCGTGCGGGATTGCGACGAGCGATCGGATGTCAGTAACACTCTGGATGCTTCACGGCGGATAAGATTATTCTTGTGATTACATCGCATACCGACAAGACGGAACGACATATTTTCCTGACTTACAAACTTCAAGTTTCATTTAAAAGCTTTTGATAAAATTCAGAGATGCTTTTAGATTTTTCAACAAAATCATCACTTTGAAGTAGGTCAGGAGATATAAAAGTGGTAAAATGAGGTGAGAGAAAATGCCACACAACACCATGAATAAGCTAACATAAATTTGCATTAAGTTGTGAACACAACTGAATATATACCTATGGATAGAAATATCACAGTCTGACAATTTTAATTACCAAGTCAGGACACGATATACAGTGGTACCTCCGAAAAGCGGACACTCACAGGACCAAACGTTTTGTCCGTTATGAGGAGGTGTCCTCTATTGGGGAGGACAACCTTTTTATAAAAAAGTTTTTGCTGTTCTGTTTGACATTTGATTGAAATTTACGGCTGCAATTTTAATTAAAAAGGAAAAATTAATTTTGCCAGAAAATAATAATTATTTACTACTTTACCTTTTAATTGTGTGCTAATCCTTTTATCTCGCATTAAATAATCCCAAAATACAATGTATAGTAGCTAAATTATTTTAATTACTGCTGAAAAAATCTCTTAACAAAGTTTGATTTCCCTTTTTTACACAACAAACCTTTTTTTCAAGATGAATCTTCATAGGATTTAGGTTTGCTAGTCCCTCCGAATCTTCAATCCGTTTGAATTTTTCGCTGCATTTCAGTGCTTCCGAATAATCTTTGATTTCGCAGTCTTCCATTGGCGATTCCTCCTCATCATCCTCAGAAAGGGCCAGTGCTTCAGTGGTGGCCCGATGAATGAAATTGGAAACACGCAGGTTTTTTTCCTCAAAGGATAAATCGTCATCTTCAACGCTGACATTTGAATCCAAATTGGCTACAAGATCCGCAAGTTCTTTTTTGCTTTTTTCGGTAGTACTGTCAGTTGCCACTACACTTGTACTAAAAAATCACGTCTTCTTAAAACATTTTTAGAAAGCACCCAGGTTCCACCTTTTTAAGCGATGATGTGGTCCAGGAAACTTTGCCTCCAAAACAGATACCGATTTTGCCAACTCTTCGCTGGATTTGCAGGAGATAATCTGTGTCAGAAGCAGATTTCTGTATCGTACTTTAAAGCTGCAGATAATTCCCTGAAAGTGACTGTAGCATTGTCCATGAACAGAATGATTTTTCTGGCTTTTTTTTATTATTTTGTTGTCTAACTCCATCAACCAATCGCTCATTATCTCAGTGGTTTTCCCCGCTTTGTTATTTGACTTCCATGAAACACTAAATTTTCGCACATTTAATGTTCTTGAAACATCTACGCTTCTTAGCTTTTCCAATAACAACTGGAGTTTCGAAGTCTCCCAGCATGTTGCAACGCAGCAAAAGAGTGAGTCGCTCTTTTGAAATTTTCCCGTCGATACATTTCCCCCCCCCCCTTAAAACATTAGGTCTTGTCCGGAAAGACGCGGCAAAAGAGGCCAGACTCATCGGCATTGAAAATGTCTCTGTCATCATATCCTTTGCACAAAGATTTAAGCTTTCCAATCCAATTTGTAACTTCATTTGAATTTACAGATTGTTCTTCGCCACAAATCTGTTTAAACAATATGTTGTAACATGTCCGGAATTTCTCCATCCATCCATTTGAGATGTTAAAAGTTTCTAATTTTTAAATGTTTGCCAAAATAATTGAAAGTTTTTCAAAAATACCTGTCCGCTTTTCGGAGTGTCCGCTATTCAGAGAGAATGACATGAATTGTCCTATATAAAAGGACTGGAACTCGTAAAAATGTCCGTTAATTAGAGGTGCCCGCTATTCGGGAGTGTCCGTTAATGGAGGTACCAATGTATTTTCAAGGAGGTATTAGACACATTTCGGAATAATCTGATTTCCTGGCAAACTTTATTTATTTGTTTTTTGCCGTGTTCTTTTACATCTTGAAGGCCTTTTATCATCTTAATTTATTCCTATACAACTAAAACGAAAAATAATTCTCACATATTAGTCAGAAGGTAGAGGAGATTTAAATTACCCTCAAAAATCTAAAAATAGAAAACCACTAAAAACTTAAAATAATTGCGTGCTTACCCTCCCCCCTCATTTTTACTGCTATGCATATAAAGCATCTTGTAAATCAACAGTGTATAGCTTCTTTACAGAACAAACTGAAGAATTAAAGGGAGAAAAAAAAAGTTGGCATTTTGAAATGAAATCTCACCAAAACGCTACGAATATCGAATTTCAGACATATTTTTTAGCAACAGACTTGGTGAAACAGTGGCGTACCGAGTAGGGGGCAAGGGGGTCTATCATGCCCCGGTTGCCAGTCGCAGAGGGGCCATGTGGTCCCCAAGACAAACAAGATTTTCCGGAAAATTTCAAATTTTCGTTGGGGCAAAAAGCTATCGTGCCCTGAACGCCAGTTTCGCTGGCTACGTCACTGGAGTACAAAGTAATGTGGAGGCCCAGTCATAAAGTTTTTCAGGCTATAAATATGTTCCTTATTCTTTTATTAAGTTAAGAGCAATTAAAACCGAGAGCTGAAAATAGAAGATCTTCCACAGAGATTCTCTTGTGAAAAGAGGCCTGCAAATTTGAAAGTTTCTGAAAAACTCCGTTAAATATATAAGGGTTTAATAGAGCTAAATGCCTACCTAAACTTACTTACCAAATGACGATTAAGTGAGATAACATGCAATGTGAAAGATTAAAAATACCTACAATTTTTCTGCCCTGATTTACCTGCCTATAGTGAGACAACAAAAAATGCCTACTAGTCAGTGTTCTTTCATAAATTTTTAGCATGTCTGGGAAACCAAACTCACCACAGAATTAAAATATCATTAATCATAAGACAATCTTAGGAACACTATGATTGAAAGGATAGAATATATGTAAGGAATACATTATGAAAGGCAGGGCTGGATTTAATCCGATTGAATTTATTGGAAGGAATTGTGTCCCATGCTTGTAAAGAGCCCCACAGGAAGAAAAACTTTAAATATGTCTCGAAGTCCTGTGATGATTTAGAAACCTTGAAGAATTCCTGGCAAAATATAGGCACTCTGGATTCAAACAAGTTTTAGTCAAATCCACAGAGTGTCCAACTTATCTAGAACACACTCCAGAATGAATGGAAACACCTTTACGAAAATTAGAAATGATATTTAATTATGAGTATGCGGATTATTGCGATGGAAATTCTACCACCTATTAGTTAGTAAAACATTATGTAACTGGAGAGACATGTCTGAGGTGCTTTGTTTTTAACAAATATTGTACAAAGATAAGCAGGCTAGACAAGCTAATTCCATACAATTCCACAAAACGAATTTCAAAAGCATGCATCAATATTAGAAATTGCCTTGAAAGATGTAAAAACGATTCAGAAATATGACCAAATAAAGTCTATGAAAGATGTAGATGTAGACAGCTATATGCTCGTCGAAGAAATGGAAGTAATTAAGTCTACAGTTTCGAAAATCCTATAGAAAATCTAGAATTGCTACAAATGACAGCTACTGGCTTTTCAAATGTATTTATATCCGTAAGGATATTTTTAACAATTTATTTAACTGTAAACATTGGGGAAAAGAAGCTTTTATAGATCGATATTAAATTAAACATACATGAGGTTAATAATATCGGAGAGACTCAACAAACTGGCAATACTTTCTACAGAGCATGTAAAAGAAATTAAATTTTAATGAATTTATAAATGATCTTGCTCAGGGGTAGGCAACGCGGTGCCCGCGAAACAATTTTAGAGTGCCCGCCGTTTAAATTTCGAAAATTTTTAGATATTTAAACAACAAATGCTGGTACTTGTAACGAATAATTGTAGAAAAAAATCGCAAAACCGCAAAAATAAAAAACTGAGTATCCTGATCTCTCGACAGAGTCGTTCTCCCCCTGCTTCTTATGATAAGTCCGATAAATGCTTTAAAAGATAAATTGTCGCTCTGGAAATCTCATATTCGGAAAGATAATTTATCACATTTCCCAAATTTAAAATTAGAAAATTATTGCGATGGAAACTCTACCACCTATTAGTTTGTCAAACATTTTGATTCCTTACTGGAATAATTTAATAGCAAGAATTTATGCTTGTGAATCTTTGTTTTCTAATTTGAAATACTTAAAATCAAAGTACCGATCAACTCGCACTGACACTCATTTGGATTAATACCTGAGAACTGGGAATTCAACCTATGTGCCACATTACAACGATTTGGCTGCAGATATGCAATGTTAAATATTGCGTTATCAATATTAAGATTATATTGTTTAAATACAAATTTGAATTTATGTATTAAAAATTTATGTCGCATTAATATTTTCATGTTTAAATATTAAACCCCTTTTCCTCCTCTTCACTCAGTGGTGCAAGCCGAACTGCCGCATTTCTCAAATAAGCTCTCCTAGTTAAAAATGTTGCCGACCCCTGATCTTGCTGATAAAAAAATCAACCAAAATTAGATTGTAAATAATTTTGTTCTGTGAATAATATATATGTAGTCTTGCTACTTTTTAGTTTTTCTCTCATAAATGTACCTTAAAAAAGGAAATATGACCACTCTCATAATATTTGTCTTTTTGCATCACATTAAATATTTATCATTAAATGCATATTAGTATTTTGTAGGACCCCCCCCCCCCCCTAAAAAGAAAAAAAATCTGCAATTGGACCACACATTGACTAAGGATAACCCTGATTAAAGTTTTGAATAACAATATCTTAAATGTCAAATTTTCCAGTGCAAAGATATCAATTGCTATACTCTGTTACCTTAATATATTAAGTAAATGTAGAAATTTCCAAAATTTTAAATATTAAAACACAGAATTCACATAAAATCTTCAAATTTCTTATTTATCAGATTTCCATAAAATATGTTTCTATTTATGTTCTATAAATTATGTTTAAAACAAAGTTGTATGTAACTAACTGTCAGAAAAACAGATAGAAAGAAAGGAACTTCAACATGTAATGCAAAGATATCAAAATGAGTGCAAAGGGAAGAAAAATCCTCTGCTAAATCATTACTTCTAGTTAGAAAATTTATTCAAACAGTTTTCATAAAAGAATTTATACAAAATGTTAATGCTTACTTTCCTTAGACAAAATAAAAACTTACCAACCTACATTTTCATATTTTGTACACCAGGGGCGTCAAACTCAAAGGCTAACTTGGGTCAAACAAACAAGGTGAAACTATAGGTGGGCCGCAAAAAAATCAATATTAATAGAAACGTAGGTTTATATACCTAATTACAGTATATCCAACATAAATATACGCATTTTGTTTAATGATAGTAAAAAAAGAGTATAATTAAAAGAACATTTAGCGAATTCTTCCTATCTTATAATTTTGTGATGGTTGTTTTATTATATATTATTGTGTGCCAATATATTGGCCGGGAAGCAAAAATATTCGTTGCGGGCCACGAGCTTGACACCCGTGTTGTACACAGTTACCTTTTACAGAAATGGTTTATTATAATCCTCTAATGCTTGTTTTAAGTTGTTTTTTTTTTCATCAAGAATTATAATTCATGTTATGCATATTTCCTCACAGCATAATTATACAACACATATCTGGAGCACTGAGGAGGAAAAAAAAAAGACCACCAGAATTTTTTAAAACTGCATTTTTCACACTTATACTGCACTTATTTTATATTTAGTAAATATTTTTTACCCCCAGGATGAGGGGAGGGGAGATTCACAATTCCTAAAACAACAAACATTAATTTCACTAACATTGATTTCAGATGTAGACAGCTATCTATAGATAGAAACAAAATAAAAAAAATACCGTACATATGAACAGCAAGAAAGCAGTTATAAATTTTGCCAGTATAAAATAATCTATTGAGTTTTCTGTTATATCCACTAAAAAACAGATCTAACAACCAATCATCATCTCTTACTTCAGGAATAGATTCTTGTTTCTCGTTCAAAAACATATCTATTTCTTTAAATAAATTAAAAAAAAAAAATAATTCATATTTTTCGAGACTTAGCCATCGAACATTGGTAAAATATACATCACCATAATCAGAATATAATTCGTTAAGGAACTCTTGGAATTGCCAATGCTGAAGAGCATGTGAATGAATGCAATTTACTATCTTTATAACTATGTTCATAACGTGATCCATGGATAATACTCAAGCACATAAATTATGTTGATGAATCAAATAGCTACTAGAAAAACCATCATTGATTTTAATGCCTCTGCAATCAAGCTTACCCATAAGAAATTTTACAGCTCCCTTATTTTTACCTACCAAAGCAGGTGCTCCCTTTGCTAATAATCCAGAAATAAATAAATAATCCAACAGAGACAGATAAAAATAATACTAAAATAGACAAAAAAACAAACAGAAATCAAGCACACTGGGCATCCAATTTTTAATTTAATTTAAAATTAAAAAATTATGCTAAATGCAAAGATAAAAGGTGTCTATTTTATGGCGAACAGTGGTCAAGTGGGGATTGGTTCAGGCAATAGTGATTTGTTCTGTAAGTGTAAGGGATTAATTTACATTATAGAGTGTCAAGAATGTAATTTATGCTATATTGGGCAAACGGGGACTGAGTTTAATAAAAGGGTTAATAGCCATAGGTCTGCAATAAAAAATTTAAAGACGAAACTTCTTTTGATTATGAACTTTTACACTTTCAAGTACATAACTTCGAGCAGGCTAAATTATATATTACTGATGTGATTAATGATTTAAATAGACGGTTGGATTTTGAAAATTTATATATTTTTAAGCTTAAAACACTATTTCCGTATGGTTTAAACAGTAAGCTTAACGGGGAAGGACTGGTGGATTTAGATAATAACTGCGTTTATAAAAAATTCATGGTTATTGATAGGTTTAATTATATACTTTCTAACTATAGGGGTAAAAGAGGGAAAGGTAGAAATAGTTTAAGAACAAAATTGAAACTGGATGATCTGCAAAGGGTTTTTAATTTATTTATTGATTTTAAGAACATTAAAATAATTAAACATTTTTTATTCAACCAAAAAAATTCTGGTTTAAGGTGGGTAATTAAACATCATTTATCTTCAATTAAATTTGTTTCGAGGTTTACAAAACTAATAATTTTAGATTTAATTAAATACAAGCTTAACCTGACTAATTTGGATGCTAAGAGGGGAAGGGATGTAGGGGTAGAGTACTGTACTATTAACTTTCTAGATAAAGATTTCGAGTATTTAAAACTACCTACTATTGTACATAATAATTCTAAATTATTACCAATCAAGGATTGTGGGAAAATCGCTATTGCTTTTAAATATCAAAAAACGTTAAGGGACATAATCTGCAACTATAACTTTTATTGTCATAACTTAGGCAAAATTTCTAATTCTGATTGTAATTGTCATATTGAGGAGTTTAAAAACTTTGTAAATCCAACTTTGGGGCATATCGTAACAGGGGATCTTAATATTGTTAAAGATGTTAGGTTGAGGGAAGTTCTACGTAAGGGCTCAAAATTTAGGGTAAGAAATAAGGTAAAGCAAATTTTAAGTTCTATCACTAAAGATTTAGATTACTTTATTATAAAATTAGCAAGGAAGTACAATTGGCCTATCGAAGGTTTTATGGAGTGGAAGGTACATATTTTACAGGATATAAAAAGGAATTATGAAGAGTTTGGTATGGAGGACAAGAAGGGTTTCTTTCTAAACAAAGATCTATACAGAAAAATTAAAGGTTTAAAAAATAAGTTTATTATTACGGTTGTTGATAAGGCGGCAAATAACTTCGGTTTTATGTGTAAAGATTATTTTAAGCAGTTAATTTCTAGGGAATACAACTCAAATAATACATATAAAAAAATTAACCTTACCAAAAAAGAAATAAATAATAGGATTTTAGCTTTTAGCAAAAAATTTAAGTTTAAGATTAATTGCATAAAATACCCTTACCTGTTTCCTACAATAAAATTCCATAAAGTGCCTACTAAATTTAGGTTTGTTACATGTAATACAAATTGTTATAACACTTTGTTCAGTAAAAAGTTCTTTAGCTATTCTAAATAAAATTAAGGTTACCGAAAATAGCTTTATTATAAATAATAACCAGGATGTTCTACAATTTTTAAAAAGTAAGAATATAGATAGCATATACACATTTGATTTTGAAAACCTGTTTACCAGTATTCCGCATGATAATTTAATGATTATATGTTCAGAAATCTATGATGCTTATTTAGATAGTAATTTAATCTTAAAATGTGACTGGATTGATTTATGTAAATTTAATATTTTTGAAAAATATCTCTTTAATGGCTTATGTTTCTTTAAACAAATAAAGGGTATACCTATGGGAAATAGCTATTCTAGTGCATTTGCCAACCTATTCTTGCATTTTTATGAAACTAAGTTTCTTAACTCAAATAATGTTACCGGATTTAGATATATTGATGACCTCATAATTTTTAACTGCAACGATTTGGAGTTTCTTAATCAAATCTACCCAAAGGAACTTACTTTAAACCGGACTAACGATAATAATCTTTGTGCGACTTATCTGGATTTAAAAATTAAAATTCAAAATAGGGAATAAAAATAGGGATTTATGAGAAAAGGTTAGATTTTAACTCCGAGGTTATTACGTTTACCAATTTCCATAGCAAATTAAACTATAAAATTTATTATAATATTTTTTACTCACAACTTTACAGAATAAAAAACATATGTAACAACGCTGGGGATTTTTTGGAGGCATGTAGCATTTTCGAGGAAAACTTAAGAAAAAACGATTACTCTAAAAATTTCGGCAATTTAAAAGTTTAAAAAAAATGGCATTTAGACTCAGGAATTTTTAAAGATGTTTAGAATAGTATTTGTGTTTTTATTTGGTTAAGTTGTAATGGGGGGTGGAGCTATAGTAATGTTACAATGACTTAACCTTTAGGATAGAATTGGCTGCTGTTTCGCCATAACCGTCACTTACGGAATTGGGGTGTGTAAGCATCGCTTACTTTGCATTAGGATTTTTGTGTGCTTGCATGTAAGGTGCGTTGAGCCCATACTGTAAGTTGTGTTTGTCTTTTCATTTTCTTCTTGACTAATTGCTTCTTTGGGGGACTCGGGGCCTTGGGATGTCTTTTGGGCTTACCTGCATCCTATTCAGAAAGTTCCCCTTGAAGTAACTGACATGGTTAGGCTGCCTGATGACAAGACCTGTCGGTTACCTCTGTTGTTTTATGGTTCAGTTCCGGTACTTATACAGAATCTTGCCGTTGGTGCGTGGATGCCCAGAGTGCTTGATTTCTGTTTGTTTTTTGTCTATTTTAGTATTGTTTTTATCTATCTCTGTTGGATTATTTATTTGTTTTTTTCATTATGGGGATATGAAGCTTCTGCGCTATCCTCTATTGAAAATGTTTTCTTTGCAGGATAAGTTTTATGTTATAGTGATTTAGCAGTCTATGCTTGAATTTTAATTTTGTTTAATTCTATTATTTACATTTTAATCCTGAAAGAGTTTCAAATTTTGAAAGAGCCTCAAATGAGATGTGTTCGAGATATCTGTACTTTCATCAAATGCAAAGAATATGATTTGAATTGGTTAATTTTATATTACGAAGTTACTACTATTTCAGATGAAATATCATGAATGCGAATGCATATGGTTTTGGCATCAAAGACTGATACTTGAACATAATTTAATTTTATCAGACAAAACATTTTTTATAACCGCTTCCAAACAGTCCTTCATCACTTCATCATCTGAAAATGGTTTCATCTTCTTTGCAATCAACATGGCTACAAAATAACTTGCTTTGACAATAGTAACCAAACACCATTTCTAAGTTTTTAGATGTGATTTAAGGGCAGTTAACTTAAAACTTTTTACTTAATTACTGAAATTTACATATTCAGCATGTTTTGTCTCATGATGACTTTTAAAGTTATGTTCCTTAAACACAGTGACTGACAAATTAAACACATAAATTTTGATTTCTGCATTGTGAAAAAAATCTTTTTCGAAAGATCATTAAATTTTCTGTCTTCATCAATGACTTTTCTTTTCTTTGAGTTCATCCTGACGGATTAAAAAGCTTTCAAATAAATGTTGGAAATATTGGTGTACTACCAATTACACAGAGCAACAAAATTTACTTTCCTGAAATAACAATAACTCCATTCATGCAGTGAATAACTAACCGATGACAGAGAGTATAAGAGTGCATCAGTTCCTCACGGACAACCCCCTGCCCCTGACTGACGTCATCATTCAAGTTTCCTGCTTTACTAAGAGCAAAAATGACTGACTTGGTTCTGTATTGCATAACTGCATTCAAATTACAAATGAACATTATCAGTGGTAGCCTAATAAAATCAATTCTTTCAGTAATATTTGGCTTTTGTGCACTTGCACATTATAACAATGATACATGCAAATTATCAATTATTTAATTTTTTCATATACATACAACGTGAAACAAAAGTTTCAATACAAATATAAAGTTGACCGGCGGGCCACACAATTTAATGTGATGGACCCCATGCAAACCCCCCTCAGACTGCATGTTTCCAAGGCCTATGTTAAATCATCCTCTTTGAAATACATTAATTTCAAACTTTAAACAAGCATATTAAAATGAATGTTGTACCTAAAATGATGAACATTTAGGAGTATTGCATTTAATGCTGTTGCTGTTATCTTTGTTACAATAAAGGATTAGCATGAATGTAATTTATTAAATTTTGTCATGAAAAATTTTAACACTGAATGAATACAGAAACTACTAACATATAAAAAATTATTTCAAATGTAACCATAAATAAAAAATTCTCTGATAAACAAATGATACAAGAAAGCATACCTAAACAGCAGATAACTGCTAATGGTGCGTAGCTATAAAAATTCCAAAAAATTGGTGCCAGTTCATCATTTATGAGGAAAATTAAATGTCTTATTTAGTTCTTATATAAAAGTTTTGAATCAAATTAATATTGCATATCAATTTAACTATAATTTAAAAAAATTTAATTCTGAAAATGATGGTTTATTAACTTCAATAAGCTTTAGATATTTTAACAATTTTAATATATTAAGTATAAAATAAAATTTGAAAAATACCAAGACATGAATATTTGGGAAAGTGTTGGATTTTTTATAGCAACAAAGTTGGTAATTATTTAATTGATACCTTTGTTTATGTTCTGTTACAATTGGGTGATAACCTTTATAATACATGTTTTTATTATTCAGTTTAAAGGCTTAATACATAGTAAACCTGATCTAGCTAAGCTTCACTCTTACATCACCAAAGGTCAACGATTATATCTCAGAAATGTCACTTGGTTGTTTTCAGTTTCAACTAATTGAATTTGAATAATTATCATTTAGATGTTTTAAGCCAATAAAATTCGAAAATTAGCTTCAACTTATGAATTAATTATATGTTCAGTCAATGAAATAAAATTTTGAATTATTTTCATACTTTTATTTTCCTCATTTTCAAGGATTGCAATCCAGAAAATGAGAGGTTACCCTTGGTTATTCTTATCTAGATTATAGGTCTTACTCTAGGCCTGAGTACATCTGGTACAATACTTCACTGTGCCAGTGTTTTTGAATTTT
The DNA here is from genome assembly GCA_907164885.2 of Dolomedes plantarius. NCBI lineage: Eukaryota > Metazoa > Arthropoda > Arachnida > Araneae > Dolomedidae > Dolomedes > Dolomedes plantarius. The sequence goes on along the minus strand of OU015499.1, from coordinate 103,167,990 downwards.
AAACTTTTCAAAAATGAATGTTCATAATTAATTTTTAATGTTAATATTGTACTATTTTCTAAAATTTTTTATTTTATTCTAAGTTTTATAAAAGGATTTTGATACTTAGGAAATATTGAAAATTTTGTTCTAAAAATTAAGTAGTAGTACTATTGTCATTATTTTTTTCATTCTTCTATATACACTGAAATTATCGTGTTACAAACTTTAAAATTTCATGCACTTTATTTGTTTTCCACTATTTTTGTATTTTCATGTGTCTTGAAGAACTTAGATGTTTATTTTCTAGATTTTAAAAATTTTACTAATAAAATTCTTGTATTTTGAATAAATTGTTTCCCTACAACAGTTCCAATAAGTTATCCTATAAAGTGATTTTGGAAAATTTAAATGTTGATCTAATTTTTGAAAAAAAATTGATACTTTGCAAATATTTAGGCTGTTTTAATTATTTATTCGAGATAAGTTCTGTATTCAATTTTTTAATTAAAATATTCTAAGGTTGTTTAATAGCTATTTATTGTTGAATTTTCATACAAACTGTTGATAGTTTTAAAAGTGTTAATTTGTAATTTCCTATATTTCTCATTAGAACTTCACTTGGTGGAATTTGACAACTTTTTCGCCAAGGATATGAAACTCATCCCCGTATAATTTGTCTATTACTGCAGTTATTCACAGTTCAAAATCCATTGTGAAACTTGTAGTCAGCAAAGTTGCTGAACACATTGTCTTAGTTGTATGGTGTTAAAATTATAAATTTAAAATAAAAATTGCTAATAAAATCATCAGACGGGCAGCTTTTAGTGATTTCTTTAAATCGCAGAACGAATAATTTAATAGCACGCCAACATAGACCAGAAAGGTTTAATCTACTTTTCACTGAAAACAACATACCATGCCAGAATATGACGTTTTTAAAAATTTAATAGTTATACGTATTGTATTAGCATTTAGCGCAAAACGTCGATATCATATATATCATTTTCAACATCTAAATAAAACAGTTCTCTCATACAATACAGAAAAAATTACCTGAAAATTAAACTTACTTCAATAGCTGTTTAATTTCTTAGCATCATCTGTAATGTTATTTCAGCCCGTGATCCATTTTAGAAATAACTTAGGTTTAAAGACCCGGGAACTACTTCACACACTCTAAATTACAAAGATTATAAGCAATTGAATACTATATAAAATTATACAATAATACATATACAATAGACAATTTCTATTATGAGTTTATGCGATATCGTTGCCACTGATCCGACAAATAATGGAAGTAACTAACTGCGATTTATAACTGTTATCTGCTACCAAAGTCAATATCCCGGTATTTCAAAAGTTCGGTGTGAAAGTAAAACGCGATAAAAGAAAAATCTATGGATCGGAGACACATGTACGACCGAATTTTTAGCTTATAGCTGTTTTGCTATCCTCATTTTAACTCTTAGCTCATCGGTATCCAGATGGTCTGTTAGCTCTATGATTCGAACATCACTTTCCGACTCGGGAATGTTCGGCAAGCCTCGGAAGATTTTAAGCGAATGCTAACCGTAATACATTCAGACAGCCCAAATTCATTGTCAGAGGGACGTCAAATGTAAACAAACATGGAAACTTTGGAACTAATAATAATAATAATAAATAAGAGTAATGCCTGGATACGCTACGAAATAAAAATGAATGAAATGATTTTAAATTTGTGGAAAGAATACAAGCAAATATTTTCACAGTTCTATGTTCAACTTTATTTAAAATATTTATAATTTACTATATTAAAATACGGGAAGCTTTTTTTAATCTCTTTGTGATGGGGAAATTTTGGGGTTGGTTCATTATTACTGCAAATAATTTATATAAAATCGCTGAGCAACCCCTTTTCGTAAAGCGGTGGTACACCGACTAATTCCTTGTGACATTGACACTATTACTCTGAGTTTAAATAACAAAATGATCTATTGACACTTAACACATAAATACATTTTATACAGTAAAATTTACTTCTGGCATGGAAATCTATATTATGCTATAATCCTTAATCCCACTAGTCATTATGATCTAGTCATTAAACTATCATTGATGCAACTCATTACTCATTACCATGCACAATTAAATACATCAATTAACCTTTACTTATTAATAGGTATAAAACACAAACTATGAACACATAAACATCCATACTTGGTGATAATTATTACTAGCGCTAAATATACCGTCATCGATCATTAATAATTCTCTCTCCTCTCTTATTTCTATCATTATATCATAAACTACATTAATTTATGTAGGAAATTAACATACAAAACAACATTGACATTAGTCGCATGCAACATGCCACAAAATGCAGTGTTATCTGATTACGTGGAAGGTGAGCAGTGACTGTCCGAATGTTCCCCGAGACGACAGACCCACGAAACTAGGAGGTAGAGACCCACTGTGGGTGCTGTCCACAGAAATTCGGAAGAAACGCACCCAACCGATTATCCACATACTCCAGGAGTTTAAACAGTCATCCGGGAATATTGTTTTGATAAATACCACCCGTAAGGAAGCACATCTGTTTAGTTTTCATGGTTGTGCTGCCGTCCATAAGCCTTTGATCACAAAGTCAATCCGCGCTCCTCGGTTAGTACGGTGTAAATCAAGTCGAAAGTGGACCGTAGATAAGTGGAAACGGGTTCTCTGCAGAGACGAATCAAGGTTCACCTCTACCGTTCGTATAGAGGGTGTGCGACTGGCGTATACTTGGAGAACGACTCCTGAGAGAATGCATTGTGCTCACAGCAAAGTTCGGTGGAGGTGGAAATATGGTCTAAGAAGTTAAGGTACCACATTTTTTTACGTCTAATTTAAAAATGAATGAACAGAGAAAGAAGGAATTTGGACGATATATGAACTAAACAGTTCTTAATTAAATGCGACAAAGAAATATACATAATTTACATGAGTTACAGCAAAATAGCACTCTTGGCAGAAAACTTCATTATTGGAGAAAACAATACATCACAGTTTTATTTGGAAAAATGTTAGGGAAACATTAACAAAGGATTTTTAGTAAGGAATATGTGTACCCCTAGCTGTAATGCATTGTCGGCACCGAATTTGCATGCTGCAAATTAATTTTGTATGACACCGAAATGGGAAACGAAGATTAGACTCAGAAGAAACCTTTTTCCAGCTCATACAACGACCTTGGAGGAGGACTTAAAGCAGCAACATGTCTGCCAAGGTAGTCCCAAACATGATCTATCGGATTCAAGTCAGGAGATTGAGTTGGTCGTTCCATTTGCTCCAAACCGTAACTCTCAAGAAAATCCTCTACAAGCACAGCTTGGTGAGGTCTTGCATTATCATCCATTTGAATGAATTCGTTTCTAATAGCAGCGGCATATAGAAGGACATATTGATCAAAGATCTCGTCCCGATATCTTATACCAGTAAGCCCGGACTGGCTAGGTCGGCTGGTTGGCGATCGCCGAGGGCCCCGACCCAAGGGGGCTAAAAAAAAGTGGTTTGTATTTTTTTTACTCGGTTACTTTTTTTAACTACATTACTTTATAATTAGTTGCACTACAGTCATTTTACTTTTTTCCAGGAAGTTTACCCGTGTACAATCAATTTTAAGCTGTTGTTAAAACTCCAGTTAATGTTTACTCTTAAGTAAAGGGGCTTGGGGTGCCTTGAATGGATGACAGATCTGTACTGTTTGTCCGTCATCCTCGAGCCCCACAGCAATGAAAAATGTAACCGAACTTGGGAAATTAACCCTCGGCTGCGCGTTCAGGTACTGCTACGTAGCGACTGGTCTTCAGTGATTCATGAACCGATACGTGAAAGCGTAGGGGGCCGAGGTGTCAAACGAGTTACTCTTAAGTAAGACAAAACAGTCAGTCTGCATACGTATTGGCGTGCGGCGACGTGTCGCTGGTGAGGGTAAGCGACTGACGCATCATTGTTTTTACAAAATCCAAACTAACCGTTTGTTGAATTGTAACAACTGTTTGTAAAAACTGGGGGGGAAAAACAGGTTGACAAAAAGAAGAAACTGGAAGTCCAGACTCGGTATCTCAATCTAGTCTCTTTTCTGTTCTGTTGTAACAGAAACGCAAACAAATAAGTTAATTTTTATGGTAGTTGTTCTTTTTAATCTCGGAACGAAAAAATGTGAAATTTTTTTTAAAAATTACATTTATAACCAATTAATATTTTTTTCACGTTTTAATTCAAAAGTAAAAACAGTTTTATATATTTTATATTAAAAAGGAAAACGTTTTTTATTGAAGCGTTTTACCTGGATTCCAGACACATTATACAAATATTTAAAAGTTTCCATAATTTTAAAAATATATGAAATTACTTGAGTTCTTATTTGGATCTAAAATCGGTCTTAATTGAAATAAATGGACAATTTTATTGTTTGAGAGAAGAAAAGAAAAAAGCAAATTGTCGGTCCCTTTGTAGCATACTGTTTTTTCCGTTCAAGAATGAGAAGAGTCGATAAAATTCTTGAGTCCGGATCGAGAACAGAAGGAAAACTAAAATCTGTTAAAATATTACCAGTTTACTTTTGTCCTTTTATATTAAGTTCTGTTGTGACCTTAGAACAGTTGTGATTAGAGAACAGGAAGTCTGATCATCAGATCAAACAGTTCCAAGTGTTTGGGCCGGTTCAGAAAAACAGTTTGTTCATTGTTTAGTAAAAAACAGTTGTTTCAAACAGATTGGCGGTTTTCATCCTACCACTACACCTCTCAGGCAGTGTATGTTGTTGTTAGATCACTAGTCAGTTGTGTGAACAGTTCAAAAAGTCCCAAAAGTTTAAATACTTGGTTAACTAGTTCCGCTTCACAGTCGCGAAGTCAGCCATTGAGTCACAACGATACATCAAATACATCAATCGAGTAGTGTGACGAGGTAAATTAATTCACCCAATAATTAAAATCCTTCCCAGCCGAGCTGATGAACGCCCAATCTGTTAAGACCTGAGGGCAGTCACCCCATTGTACGTGCATCAGGTGACGGCGCGTTCGGAAGAAAAGAGTGGGTCGGATGCCGCCGTTCTGGCGCGGAGTTGACATTACAAGTGAATAACGAATTCGTCGCGCTTCACCAAAATTGATGACGCTGGCGGAGTTCCAAAGAGGCAGAGATGAAATTCTCAGACCTCCGGGCGCCGAAGCCCCGGCAAATAAGGAGCCAGAAAAATGACATCACCGTTGCAAGAACCAATGGGAAAATAGGCGCCAAGTCGTAATCCACGAGGAGACTTTGAAAAAAGTAGTTATCTGTAGTTCTCACGAACCCTGCGGTCGTGACTGATATAGGAAGGCCGATAGGACTCGTTACGCGGACTTGTTAAGTCAGCGGTTTTTTCTCAAGAAGATAAATTTAAGTGTCAGTTAAAAGGCTTTTTTCTAAGATATCTCAACGCGAGATTATCTGTCGTGATCATCCTGATCAAAGTTTCCTTCCCCTCAGTCATCCGCTCTGCAGGAAAAGATAATCGAGGGCCCAGCCGGACTCGATAATGCTTCTTTAGACGAATTCATCTGGGAACCCATCCCAACGGACTCATTTGACTTTATTAGAGGAGATCATCGATTTGATCCTGTAACCCTGAAACCTGTTACTTACTGTGCATCACCTCTTCATTTTTTCTCCATCTGATTTATAAATAAATTAGTTCGTTTTTAATTTAATTGGATGTGGCTTCGGTTGATTCGATCGCTACTTCGATCAATACGCTACAGTAGCACTACCGAAGAACGACAAACCGCACTCTCGATAGGCCACGATCCTGTCGCTATAGAAATCCGACACGTGCTGGTAGCCGTTTCTCCTTCTTAAACAAGGCATAACACGATCTTCTCACAAACAACCAGCATTCAAATGCGATTTCCGAATGAGAAACCCGCTGCGTAACTTGCATTTACAGAGGCTGTTCGCACATTTTTTAGACGATTTTGGTAAGCGGTAATAAAAAATCGTTTGCTGCAAAAGAAATAAGGATACATTTATGCTCTTTCCGAAGATAAATATGCATACTCCGTTATCCAAAAACGATGTGAGAGTTCTGGTTTTGTGATATTTAAAGCGTCGATAGGTAATATCGTCAACAAGAAAGGAAAAAAACGTCAAATTGGAGCCTAAAGTGGGACAAAAATTCCAAACAAGTATCCACGGAAAAAACGGACATCTCCGACTATTGCAAAGGTACGTTGTTTAATGTTAAAAGAAAATCCCCCTAGTCAAAGGACAGTTGCAAAATCATTAAAATGCTCGGTGTCCACTGTAAACAAAATGATAAACGTTAATTTAAATCTTAAAAAAGCGAAAAAACGCTATGTGCATAGTGTTCTTCCAAATCATATCGCTGAACGTAGGACACGCTGCAGAATTCTATATGAGAAACACTTATCCAAAGAAAAATGGAAAACAATTGTCACAATAGATGAATCATGGGTGTATTTAAATGATTGCAACAAAAAAAGAGCCATTTATTATCATAAAATGGGAGAAAACAATTTATGTACATGGTTCAAAGAATAGAAAGAAAGTTTTTCTAAGGGATTCATGATTGTTGCTGGTTTTTCTTATAATGACAAGTTAAAAATAAAGAGAGTGCAAAAAATGTCAATATTAACTCCAAATACTATCAGGAACATATTTTATCGCCAATTTTTCTGAATGAAATACCATCGCTTTACCCACAGTGCCATTAATCTGTGAGACTCCATCAGGACAAAGCTAGCAGTCACACATCAAAATCCACTGTAAATATTTAGTACACAATGGACAGCGGACTGTATAACACTAAAATACTTTATTAAAAACTTGAATGCCACACACACTGCGGATCACAACAGGTTAAAGGGCACACGTTCGAAAACGTCGGTTCACAAAGGTACACACTCTTCTAAAGCACACACACACAGAGAGAGAGTTCAGAGTGGAACCCAGAATTCATAATAACAAGAACAATTCGTTACCAAAGCAACAATCAGAAAAAAACAGCTGACTTGCAGCGACATCTGAAATTGAGAGATTAAGCACGTTACTCAAAAACTTACTTGAAAGATAATATTACGTGCGAAGACTTCATGACGTCACTGCAAGGCTGGATGGCATAAATACTTACCAAAACCCCCGGCCCTGAAGCCTCCAAGGGTTCAGAAAGATAAAATTTATAGTTAAAAAAACACAGATTAACAAATAACATTAAAAAAAAGAAAGTTTGGCAAAAAGACTTCAGTAATAGTCTATTCATTGTTCATAGTTCAAATTAAGTCTTTATTAGGAATCAGACACAATTTAGTGATTGCTCTTTTGAAATCACCAGCAGCTGTATGGACAGCAGCCACTCGAACTCTGTTGTCACTTCCGGGATGAATTAAAATAATTCGTCCAATTCTCCATTGATTTGGAGGAAACTGTTCATTTTTGATCAGAACTAAGTCACCACACTTCAGATCTGGCGAAGTACGAAACCACTTAGTACGCTGTTGAAGAGTTGTCAAGTACTCTGAACACCAACGCTTCCAAAAATGCTGCACAGTTTGCTGAACTAAAGACCAGCGCTTAAGTCTAGAAGATTTCACATCACTTAAGTCTGATTCAGGAATGGCAACCAAGGGAGCTCCGATCAGGAAATGTCCCGGTGTCAATACACTAAGATCGTTTGGATCACTTGACATTGCTCACAGAGGACGAGAATTCATGCATGCTTCCACTTGTGTTAACACTGTTATAAATTCTTCATAAGTTACAAGTGTAGATCCTAGTACTCGTTTAAGATGAAATTTCATGGACTTCACATTAGATTCCCATATACCACCAAAGTGAGGGGACTATGGGGGGTTATACCTTCAGAAGTGATATAATTGGATACGTCGTTACTTTTCTCAATCAGAGCTGCATTTCTATAAATGTCCTTAAGTTCTTTACTGGTACCTTTCAAATTAGTTCCACAGTCACTCGAAATTTCGGAAGGTTTGCCACGACGAGCGATAAATATTTTTTAGGGCTGCCAAAAATGTAGAGGTAGTTAAATCACTGACCAATTCTAAGTGAACTGCCTTTGTTGAAAAGCACACAAAAAGTGCTATGTAACACTTGAAAGCCTTGGCTCCTCTTCTAGCTTGGGACTTGATCAAATATGGTGTCAATTGTATTATTCGACTTCGCACACTTTTCAATTCTTTGGATGACCTTACACAAGAGAGCTCTTCAGGGAAATAAGATCGTTGGATATTTTTTATTATTGATTTAGTAGCCGATCTAATCTCTTCAGTTGTCACAAAGCCACTCACGCGACTTTTAGAAGAGTTGCGACAATTGCGTATGAATCGGAGACATAGTGCCACTATACTGCGTAGTTTTGACCAAGATGAATACCGTTTAAAAATATCATATTCCTCCACTATACAAGCTGCTGTAATGTATGTTTTTCTTTCTTCCCTGCGAACTTCTTCAGCGTCTCTGTCTACACAAAAATGTTCACCGTCAATATATTTTTCGAAAGCAGAACCCAACCATTCAGGTCCCAGGAACCAACGTTCACAATTCAGCAGTTCGGATGGGAAAAGACCTCTGGTAGCTGCATCAGCCGGGTTCAGCTTACCATCGATGTGGTTCCACTTAATACTAGAGACGGTGGTTTGTATTTTGTCAACACGGTTAGCGACAAAGGGAACCCAACGATAGGGTTCAGAAGAAATCCAGCACAGTGCGACAGTGGAATCCGTCCAAGCGAACACATTACGTATCGGGAACTCTAAATGTTCCAACACTGATTTAACCAAATCGACTAACAAATTAGCAGAGCATAATTCCAGTCGAGGCAATGATTGTACCTTCAGAGGAGCAACTCTAGTTTTCGATGTTAAGAGCGAAACTTTAATGTCTAAATTTTGTGACACGGAACGTAAATAAATAACTGCACAGTAGCCTTTCTCAGAGGCATCACAGAAAGCACAAATATCGTAATAGCTCATGCCAGGCACAAGTGAAAATCTAGGAATTTTCAGTTTTTGAATAAGAGGTAAATCTTTCCGAAACCTCTTCCACTTATTTGCTACTTCATCACTAACGGGCTCATCCCACGATAAATGGAGCTTCCACATATCCTGAATCAAGATTTTGACATAAAAAATTTCAAATATTTTTGCTAAATCCGATAGGATATCTCGTTTAGTGTATTTAGATTTTTCCTCTAACTTAGACATGGAAAAGTTGAAGTAGTCCTCATGTGGATTCCAGTAAATCCCCAAAATTTTGATGGAGCTATCTTCATGAATTTTCATTGGTGCAGAATCATTTCTAAGCTCTTTTGGTATATTCTCTAAGACTGACAAATCATTTGAGGACCACTTACGCAGAAGAAATCCTCCTCGATCTAACATTAGTATAAGTTGATCCACCAGATTTTTACACTCCACTGTATTCAGAGCATCTGCTAAGCAATCATCCACATAAAAATTCTGAAGTACAGCCTTTGCAGCCAAAGGATATTCATTTTGCTCGTCATGAGCAAGTTGATATAAAGAGCGCGTAGCCAAATAGGGCGCAGATGTGGTGCCATAAGTAACAGTTTTGAGACGAAATTCCTGAATAGGCTCTTTCGGGCTGTTCCGCCAAAATATTCTTTGAAAGTCTCTATCTTCTTTGGCGATTAAAACTTGCCTAAACATTTTCATAATATCAGCCGTAATAACTACAGGATAAGATCTAAATTTGATCAAATTTGGAAACAGTTCCTGTTGTATTTAGGTCCTACCATAAGAATATCGTTAAGAGAAATTCCCGATGCCGACTTGCTGATTGCGTTGAACACCACTCGAAGTTTAGTAGTAGAGCTAGATTCCTTAATAACCGCATGATGGGGGATGTAATACGACTGACCAGGCAACTCTGAGTTACAAACCTGCTCCATGTGGCCCAGGTCTAAATACTCCCTCATAAATTGTCTATACATCTCATATGTATCAGGTAATCTTAGTAACTTTTGTTCTAATGATTTGAATCGTTGTAAAGCAAGATCTTTGGAATTGCCTAACTTTGAGGGGCTATCCTTAAAAGGAAGTTTCACTACATAACGACCACGTCGATGGGTTGTTTTAAAGAATTCTTCACATTCTTGATCCTCACTAGATAAGTGCTTGACTTCAGGAATGGAATCCAAAGTCCAAAATTTTTCCACCAATTCGTTCGTACTCAACTGCAGATTATTCACTGTATAAGTACTTACGGGACTCGGGTCGTCAACAAAAGTGTTCCCAGATATGATCCAACCGAGTTGGGAACGAATTGCGAAAGGCATTGATGGCCCTCTTTTAAGACTTCACCCTTGAGCATGAGTGAAGAATACATTCACTCCCAGCAAAATGTAGATGGGCTTTCTTTCATAGAATTCAGGTTCTGCTAGGACCATATCACCAAAGTTATCCGCAATATTAGAAGGGAGGGAGATATGTGGCACATCTGATGTAATTTTTGAAATCACGAAGGCATAAGTACGAAATTTTGAGTTAGATTCAAAATGTGGGGCAAAGTTCAGTTCCACTTGAACACTCGTTACGGTGTTGTATGATCCGAGGCATGACACCTCAATTTTGGTGTTCTGCCTATAAAATCTAAGTCTGTTGGCGTACTCCTCACTTATGAAGCTGGCCTCACTACCACAATCTAAGAAAGCTCTGCATGGTATAGCATTACCAGAGCTGTCCTTCACCTTAATGACAGCCGTGCAAAGCAAGACCCCTTTTCCTTCCCTTTTAGGATAATTGAACTGTCCTGTACAAGTTGTCGAATGATTCATATCATCTGAATTACTCGGTACGAACACATCAGCACCAGGGGAAAGTGGGAAAGTTTTGATAAGTTTCTCATTTTCACCAATTTTCAGATTTCTATCAAAATGAAGAACAGTGTGATGAGGCAAATTACATGTCCTACATTTGTGCAAGCTATGACAATTTTTCACTAAATGTGGCTCCGTTGCTAGGCAGTTAAAGCAAAATTTGTATCTCTTAACAAATTCAATTCTTTTTTGGACACTTAAGTTTAAAAACTTATTACATCTGTAAAGAGAATGTTCTTCCTTGCAAAAACGCAATTGTTTTTACTTGACACTAACGAAGTCACTTTAGAATGAGAAATCCTCTTAAAATCTCTAGATTGACTTTTACTGTTCTGAATCGTTCTAGCATGGTCCTTCAGAACTCAAGTAAATTATTCAAAGTACCCAATTCATCTTTCTTCAAAGTTCGTTCCCACCAAAATTTTATATTTTTATCTAATTTTTCAGTTATCAGATACACAAAAAGAACATCAGAAAGATCAGAAACCTCAAGCTCAAGTGTTTTCAATGAGCGTACACATTCATTTACTATGTCGACACAGTGCAAAATTGCTTGTGCTGAATCTGCAACATTAGGCAAATTAAATAATTTCCGGATTAATGCGTTAGTTAATTCTCTTTTATTAGAATAACGTTCCTCTAACAGTCGTAGTGCAATATCATAATTAGAGTCAGAAACCGGAATAGATTCAATTATTGACAGAGCCATTTTTTTACAAGAGACCTTTAAGTATTGCAACTTATGACATTTGGAGATATTTGGGTTGTTACCTACACTAGCCTTAAATAAATCATAAAAACTGATCCAGTCCTCTATATTTTCTCCGGTAAAGGTGCAGAGTTCCAATTTTGGCAAGCGTACATCAAATGTATTTGATTTTGCTACACTTACATTCTCACTAACTAAATCACTTAACGAAGGTTTTGGAAACTTCTTATTTATAGTTAACCATAATTCATCTAACGTTTCCTGTATTGCTTGCTGTTCCTGAATGTAAGTATCACAATCTTTATCTGTACACAACAAAAATATATCCTGAAAGACAGTGCTAAGTTCTTCATTAAAACAATTTAGTTTGTTTTCGTATAATTTTAACTCAATACTATCTGCCTGTTCTATTTTTATATTTACTTTACCCTTAAACTGAGTTATATTACTCTTTAACACTTTCTTTTTCATTAAGTGAGCTTTTAAATCGGCCATTATAAATACAAATGTTACTAAGAAGGTCAGAAGTACACACACAAAAAATGAAACGAACTCACTCCAATGCAGATGGTTCCGTGCTTGATCGACGACAATCGCATTAACATAATCCTCTACTTCTGTGCCATAGACTTCCGGCCGACTAGACCAAATTATATTTAGTACACAATGGACAGCGGACTGTATAACACTAAAATACTTTATTAAAAACTTGAATGCCACACACACTGCGGCTCACAACAGGTTAAAGGGCACACGTTCGAAAACGTCGGTTCACAAAGGTACACACTCTTCTAAAGCACACAGAGAGAGAGAGAGAGTTCAGAGTGGAACCCAGAATTCATAATAAAAAGAACAATTCGTTACCAAAGCAACAATCAGAAAAAAACAGCTGACTTGCAGCGACATCTGAAATTGAGAGATTAAGCACGTTACTCAAAAACTTACTTGAAAGATAATATTACGTGCGAAGACTTCATGACGTCACTGCAAGGCTGGATGGCATAAATACTTACCAGTAAATTTCCTAAAAGAAATGGAACAAAAAACTGGTATCAAGGCCAAACCCTTCACTGATATCCCTACTAAATCTCCCGATGTATCACCTATGGATTTTTGTGCTTTCGGACTTTTAAAATCTGCATTATCCAAACGTCGTCCCAAAACCCTTACAGGACTCTAGAAAGCTGTTCAGGAGGAATGGGATGGAATACCTCTTCTGACACTTCAAAGGGCATTATAATCCTGAAAATTGTGGTGTCGAAAGATAGTTCAGAATAAGGGATGTCAAATTGAACATTTAAAACACAAGAATTTTATGTAATTTAGTTTTGTGAATACAATATACATCGTGTAAAAAATGTGTGAACAGCCTCTGTACTACAGAGTTTAAGATGCCGTTTCTCCCTCCCACGTCCGTCGTTCGATTGCGCTTAAATGCTAATCATTTGTATATCCTAGCACCTTCTTCCATTCATGCAAATTTGATGTTTGGTATCATCCATCCTTCATGGTGTTGCAATTTTAATGGCCAGCAGTTTAATTCAAGCTCTGACACAGAAAATGATGATGGCGAAACCCACCAAAAGACATCTGATGCGGTTACCCAACAGCTTGGATGTTTCATCTGCCTCAACGAAAATGACCCTATCGGAATCAAAAAAGCTTTTATGGAGAAGCACCCAATTCAATTTAGTGAAGGAAAAGAAACTAAACTGCCATTCGACTCTTCAAAACTTTATTATCGACTTTTGCCGAATGGTGAAAAAATTCATAGAAAATGGTTCTCATATTCGATTCGGCTTAACAAAGTGTACTGCTCCTGCTGTATGGCCTTTGGAGGTAAAGATATAATAGACATTCGTCATTTATTCCCGACATGACATTTCTCCTCAGCATATTTATAAATCCGTTGATATTCATGAAGATTCTCGTTAGCATGAACTCGTGGCTTAGACAGCTTTTCAAAGCCAAAAAGGTCATGATATTTCAACTCTTCTGACTGGTAACCAAATCAAACAGCGAGAAAAAGGAGTTCACACCAGAAGATTGGTTAATTGATACAGTTTTGTTTACTGGAAGGCAAGGCATTGCATACAGAGGCGATAAAGAAGAGGCTTATTCCCTGGACTCTATAGAAAATCATGGTAATTTTCTTGAACTGGTCATGTTGGTTGCAAATTATGATGGGATTTTATAAAATCATGTCAGAAAGTGCACTGAAGACAGTAAAAAGACTACAGAATGAAAATAATAAACAAAAGAAAGACTACAGGAAAGTTAACTAAAGGACCGATTGGACGAGGCTCTCTGTTGACATTTTTGTGAAAAACCTTTATCAACAAGCTATTCAAAATAATTTGTTCGATAGGCCGTAATATTATTTTGAAAGACCTTCACACTAGCATAATATAAAGCGTGATGGTAGATAGTACCCCAGATGTAGCTATTATGGACCAACTGGTAATTTGCGTCCGCTATGTCGTTAAAGGAAAGATATATGAAAGACTTTTAAAAGTAACAGTAGTTGATGATTCAAGTGGACTTCTTTGTATGAACTTATAAAATCAGAATTAGCCAAGTGTGGCATTGCAACATCAAATATCATTCGTGTTCATTTGACGGAGCTAACAGTATGAAAGGCTGTTAATAACGGTGTACAAGCTCAGTTCAAAAAGGCAAACGAAGCTCTTATTTGCACTAACTGTATGGGACATGTACTTAAATTAGTAGTGGCTGATTCAACAACAAAGTTGCTCCAAGCAAAAAACTGTTTGGATTGGGGGAAAAATCTGCAGTTTTTATAAGCTCATCTTACAAAAGAACCGTATGACAGAGGACTTACAAAGGACCGTATGACAGAGAGAAACAAGAAGAAAACAAGAACCCAGGGAAGCTATTCAATTTGATTACCGTTTCAAAAGAAATATCAATTGGAAGTTATGACGGCAAATCAAAGTTTATGTAAAGAAATTTGATCAGTCAATGATCCAAATTTGAGAACCTATTCATGTCTATTATTTTACTAGATTTATTTCTGGTTACATCTCCTGTTTCAAAATATTTACAAAGTAAAACCATTGACTATTCTACAGCCTGGAACATGGTACAGACACTACTTCAACAAGTAAGTGATAAAAGGTGTGAGTGATAAATACTTTGAGGTTCTGTATTCAAAAACAAAATATTAAGCTAGTAAAATTAATAGCAGTTTAGAAGATTACCAAATTGAGGTAGAAGTAGAAGTAGATTTCAAGGAAAAAAGAACCTCAAAGAAAGGGGTAATCCCTTAGCGAAAATTCAAGACGAAGTTCCTGGAACCTCAACTGTCCAAAACTATAAATTAGTCTTTTTAAATATTTTAGATTGTGCTAAGACGAGTATCGAACAGACATTCAAGGAAAACAAAGAAATTTTGAGTGATTGTTCCTGGTTAGACCAAAGGAAATTTCATGAAATCGAAAAACTTCATTTTTTTCCTGCGGATATCCTTTGCAGCGTTTCTAAGCTTTGTAAAATTGAAAGAAGTCGATTATTAGCTGAGTTGAAACAGTTTGCAGATCAATACAAAAGTTAATAACAACTGAAAAAAATTGAGAGCGAAAATGAAAGAGAAAAACTAAACAAGAGAAGCTGAATGAAGCTTAAAAACTGTGAAGAGGACGATTTAAAATCTAAATCTGAAGAAGATCTTTATGGATACTGCTCGGACAAAAAAAAAAAACAATGTTTTCAGTGTTTATCGTACGTCTTTTCTCTTACTTTCCAATTCTCACAATCTGGACTGTTTACCAACCTGTATATAGCTTACAAATTTGTACTAACTATACCTTGTACACAAGTCACCTGTCAAAGGGTGTTTTCTAAACTTAAAATCGTTAAAAATCGACTTACGTCTACTTTAAGACAAGACCTTAAGTCTAATCTTCTATTTATTAATGTAGAAAGAGACTTATTTTATAATTTAGATAAAAAAAATATTATGGATGAAACAGCCAGGATTGGTGCAGAACTGGCCCAAAAGCTGCTAGGTTAGGTTACTTCTTAATTTAAATTATAAATAATTCATTTGTATCAGTTATTTTTTATTTTGATTTGAAAAACGTAATCGTAGTAAAATACACTTTTTTCCTTTACATATGCATGTTTTACTCATTAGTGTTTCCCCTAATTATTTTTTTTTATTGAGGTATTGCAGTAGGATCAGATGATGGCTTTAGTACAGGTTAAGTTGCCTAAATCTAAAAATGTTTCTCACTCTCATTTTCAAGTAATAAACCACTTGTAATTCATTACTATTTTTTCTCGTGTGTAATAAGATTAGATATAATAAAAATAATTTAAAAATGTATTACAAACGTAACTAAACTGCAACAGAATAGCTTACCTTTTGATAAAGATCCTACCTTTACTCAAATACTTTCCAAGGGACAAAATAGAAGAAAACGTGGTTTTCAGCCATATGATTTTAAAAAATTGTCAGGAGGAGAACCCCTAGACCCCCCCCCCTTTGTAAAGGGGCTTCTCCTCAGTTCCTAGTCGAGGGCCCCCAAAGCAGCCAGTCCGGGCTTGTATACCAGTCATAGTTCCTCTATGGAAAATATGCAGATCAGTGTGACCACCGACAGAGATTGTATCTAGTGTAAGAGATTGTATCTAGTAATAGTTGTATCTAGTGCCTCCCCCCCAGTACAAATATACATATACATACATATATATATATACACACTGAAGTGCCACTGAATTAGGGATACCTACCTAGTAACGAGTTGGGCCTCCTCTGGCCTTGATAACGGCTGCCACACGACGAGGCATAGATTCAACAAGTTTCTGGAAATGTTCCACGGGAATGGCTTGTCAAATATTGGCTAAAGCTGTCCATAATTCAGTAAGGTTCTTTGGTGCTGTGTGATGGCCTTTCACGCCTTGTTCCAAAACATCCCAAATATGCTCAATAGGATTTAAGTCTGAGCTTCTAGGTGGCCAATTATGACAGAGAAGTCAGAGGAATGCTCATCCAACCAGCCAGTAGCCAACCGAGACTTGTGAGAGGTACAGTTGTCTTGCTGGAAACCTCCATTACCGTGCGGATAACAGAACATCATAAACGGATGGAGGTGATCACCCAGCAACTCTACGTAATTGCATTGAGGGAGGTTGGTACACGCACCAAAGATCCCAAACTGTGCCACGAAAAAACACCCCAGACCATGATTGAGCCACCATGCCCTTATACAGTTCCAGCCAGGCATGCAGGATCCATGGCTTCATGAGCCTGATGCCATATTCTCACCCTCCCGTCGGCGTTAAGTAGTCGGAATCGAGACTCGTCACTCCATGCTACTCGTTTCCAGTCCTCTACACTCCAGTCTCTGTGCTCTCTTGCCCAGGCAAGACGTGCAGCCCGATGGCGAGTATAGAGCAATGGTACTCTCGTAGGTCGACGGCTCCCGAAACCCATACGGTGAAGCGAGCGTTGCACAGTCCGTTTACTGACTGTACGACTGGCACCGTCATTAAACTGGGTGGTAATTTGAGCTAATGTTTGGCTTCGCTGGCTACGTACAATACGCCTGAGCCGTCTCTCACCACGCACTGTCAAGGCAAATTGTCTTTTGCAGTTTGCCCGATCGCTAGTTTTTTTTCCACCATCCATGTATTCTTGGTATACTCTTGACACTGTCGACCTTGGAAATCTTAGCTGTCTGATGATTTCGGAAATTGAATAGCCCATGCATCGCGCACCTACGATTTGTCTGCGATCGAAGGCGTCTAAATCAGGCAGTTTACCCATACTGAGAATTCCGACAACTAATTCAGAACAACCACAGTACGCGCTATATATGCAGTTACCACAGCGCCCTCACTTGCGCATACATGATGCGCAGCGCTACACAATTTGCATAGGCTTTGCTATCCCTAATTCAGTGGCACTTCAGTGTATATTAATAATAAATACGACGATCAATGTATACAATTGACGTAAAAAATATGTATATATATATTTAAAAAATAGTAAGGGATATTTTTATAGACAAAACAATGTAGAAGAAAATATTCAAATTAAATGTAATAGGACAAACTAAAGAACATAGTACAGTTTGAGAAATATATCTTTTATTGTATTTTAATATTTTTTTGGATAATGTCCAATCGTCTGCTGCATTAGTTAGAAAATAAATATTTTTTTTGTCTATTTAGTTGTTATCCACGTGACGATAAATTTATTTAAAGTACCAGAAAAAGAAATTACGAGATCAGCATTTAATAAATTAAATTCTAAAAATTAATCTTTAAAAATTCACCAAAAATCAGAAAATGGAGGTAAACATTCGAAAAAGATCTCATTTTAAAGGAATTTTTATGATCTTTCTCGTGATATAAATTTTATAACCCTCAAATTATTATTTTAAATGCAAACTTTAAAAATGTTACTGAAACAGCTTAAAAATTTAATTTAAAATATCTAAGAATTTTTCAAAAATCTTTCTTTGTGCACATCTATACCATAAGAGGAATCGCCATGCAAAATTTCAGCCCTTTAGGTCCAGCGGTTTGGTCTGTGCGTTGTATGTCAGTCAATGAGTCAGTCAGTTACGGAAGAGTTTTATATATATATAGATAACTAGACACTCCATGCATTAAATATTACTTTGGCTGCACATCACAAAACTTTCTAATAAAAAATTTAATTAATTCAAAATAATTAAAAGAGAGACTAAAACGAAAATTAATTCAGTCTCAATATGAAGGCATCAGATATTTATTTACATACCATTATTCATATTAATTTCCTCATTTACAGAACACAATAGGTGTAGAAAAAATTAGTGGAATCTTGAAAATTATAATTAAATATTAGGCAAAAACAAAAACAAGAAGTGTATTTGCAGAAGTGGCATTTCATAAAACCCTTTCCTGCAGTATAAACTGGTAGGTCAAGTATCCTCAGAGATCGTAGGTCATGACCGATATCGCATTGATATATTTAAAAAAAATCTATATATATAAAACGCGTAGGTATGCGGCACAAAAATCGACGATATTTATACACTCCGAATGGCAACGGCTGCAACTACTAGATGTAAACATTAGCTGCAATCTGCAATTTGAAACCGCGTATGTGTACTGGCGACATTTGTTACAACCGCTGATTTACGCAACATGGATTTATACGGATTAATCAGGAATTCTCGAAAGCGAGCTGCACGATTAAGCGAAAATTCTGAATAGTCTCAAGAAAGAAAGAGAATCAGAAATCTTTCATTAAGAGACAGGCGTAAAAGTGAGAACATTAATGATCGCGAGGTTAGGCTTAACCGTCGCCGGCATAATAGCAACCGGCAGCCAGTTATGGGTGACGTTGATGAGCATGATTGTGGAAGCCTAACGGAAAGATGCGTTTTTTGTCAAGCTCTTTATTGGAAAGGCGAAGAAAATAGCAGAAAAAAATTTACGACATGCTGTCATGATGGTAAAGTGTCTCTGCCATCGCTTTCTAGTTCCCGATGTTTTGATGGATTTACTGTGCAGTGATTCAGCTGAAGCGATGAACTTTAGACAGCATATTAGATCCTATAATGCTGCTTTAGCTTTCGCATCAATGGGGGCTGAAATAAAATTGCCACCTGGAAGTGGGCCATTTTGCTTCCGAATTCTTGGGCAAATATATCACAGGGTTTCGTCACTTTATTCAAACGAACACAATAAACCTGGGTATGGACAACTGTACATATATGATTACAGTGCAGCAAACGCTTATCGCATGAAAAATAATGAAGGCTGCTTGCCAACTCTGATGGAAAAATTAGATGCATTATTACGAGCTATTAATCCATTTGCTGAGTCATACTTACAGATGCACGAGTTAATATAAAGTAATCAAACTGCAAATGTAAAAATGGTTTTCATGGAACATCCGGACTTAGACCTGCGAAGATATAATGCACCTACATCAAAAACTGAAGTTGCTGCCATATTTGTTGCAGATGATGGTGAACCCCCTGCAAATCGAGACATTTGTATCTATCCAAAGGCAGATCACTGTATAAATATTTCTCTCATGAACCAATGTTGTGATCCTATGGTATACCCTTTGCTGTTCCCAAGAGGAGAATGTCGGTGGTATGATGGAATGCAGCATGTTGAAGAAAGACGCTCAGCTAAACGGTTCCGAGTAAACACAACTGCAATACTATGCATACAGACTTTCCATCCGTAGTGGTTTTAGCATTTTGCACAGTAGTGGAAAACTATTCCAACAGTACATTGTTGATGCATATGTTAAAACTGAAGGATCACGACTAAACTACATTCGAATGAACCAAAAGAATTTGAGAGTTGAATTGTATAGTGGCCTTTTAGATGCCTTAGAATCCCGTGCTCGAAATGCAAATTTGCGAACAGGAAATTAATGATTCTGTCATCTACATTTCAAGGAAGTGCAAGATATATGCAGCAAAATTACCAAGATGCAATGGCAATGGTACGGGAATTTGGACGACCAGATTTATTTATAACTTTCACCTGCAACCCTGCATGGCCCGAAATCCTAAACGGAATTGAACATTCTCAGCGACCTGAAAACAGACCAGATATTGTTGTTCGCGTTTTCAAAATGAAACTGTCAGAATTATTAGATGATATTTTGAAACGTAACATTTTCGGCATTGTTACTGCTTACATATACGTAATTGAATTCCAGAAACGAGGGTTACCTCATTCACACATTTTATTAACATTAGGCTCAAACTCAAAGATACGTACAAATGATGATATTGACAAATATGTAAGTGCAGAGTTACCTGATATTGTTACTACTAATGCAAGATTATTTGAAATTGTAACAAAATGCATGATACATGGGCCTTGCGGTACATTAAATCCGAATTTTCCATGCATGAGAGATTCAAATACATGCTGCAAAAATTATCCGAAAGAATTGAATGAGAGAACTGAAGAAAATGTTAACGGATATCCTGTCTACAGAAGAAGGGTCATAGAACCAGTGAAAGTTGGTCGGCATGATATTGATAACCGATGGGTTGTACCATATAATTCTTGGTTATTAAAGAAGTTTAATGCCCATATTAATGTTGAGGTATGTGCTTCAGTCAAAAGCGTTAAATATTTATACAAATATGTATATAAAGGGCATGATGCTGCTTCTTTCAGGCTGCAAAATGGTGATGTTATCCATCATAATGAAATTTTAACCTTCCTTGATGGTAGATATGTAAGTGCTCCTGAGGCAATGTGGCGCTTGAATGAGTTCTCCATGTCTGAAAAATCCCATGTTGTGCAGAGATTAGCAGTCCATTTTCCAGAACAACACCACATATATTATGAAGAAGGAAGGGAAGAAGATGCTATTGCACGAGCATCAGTTAAACAAACAACGTTACCTGCATGGCTTCAGCTAAATTGCACAGATGAAGAATCGCCAAACTACACTTACCCTGACATTCCATTTTACTATGTCTTTGACAAAAATGAAACAAGATGGAAAAAAGGCAAAGAGGAGGACACAAAGTGATTGGAAGAATGCCAGTTGTTAGCATACAGGATACCGAGCGATATTATCTCAGAATGTTGTTGCTGCACAAACCTGGTGCTATGAGTTTTGAAGATTTAAAAACTGTACGAGGAGTAGTGTGTGAGACGTTTCAAATGGCATGTAAACAGCTTGGATATCTTGAAGGAGATGAACACTGGCATGAAACTTTATCTGATGCAGCAAGGACCCACATGCCACATTATCTAAGAGTGCTTTTTTGTAATATTTGTGCATTTGGAGAAGTAGAAAATGTTCCTGAACTTTGGACTCAACATAAAGACTCTCTGTGTGAAAATTTTATACACAGATATTCTGAAGAGACTGGCCTCAATATGTTTTAGCTGAAATGAATATACTTCTGAAAGCTCAAGGCTTGAGCCTGGAAAAACTTAAACTTCCAATTTTAAATTCAGATATAGGTATTCTTTGTCCATTTCGCTACGATGTAGTACAAGAGCAAACCAAAGCCCATATTAACACACAAAAACTGAACGTAGAGCAAAGATTTGTAGTCGATAGTGTTCTTGCTGCAATATATGGCAATCAAAATAATGGCCCAAAGCATTTCTTTTTAGATGGACCTGCAGGCACTGGCAAAACTTTTGTTTACATAACATTATTGCATACAATTAGAGGAAGAGGTGATCATGCTACTCCTGTTGCATCAACAGGGATAGCTGCAACTTTATTACCAGGTGGAAGAACTCACTCCATCTTCAAAATACCGTTAATTCTGAATGCAAGCTCTACATGCAGTTTGAAACCTAATACAGCCGAAGCAAAACTATTATTGGAAACAAAATTAATATTGTGGGATGAAGCTCCAATGACCCATATTCATGCCTTTCTAGCAGTAGACAGACTACTCCAAGATCTCACAAAATGTAAAAAACCTTTTGGTGGAAAAGCTGTTCTCCTTGGTGGGGATTTCAGACAAGTGCTACCTGTTATATTAAGAGGCTTAAGATCGCTTACAATTGCCAGCTGTTTAAAGAAGCACAGATTTTGGTCTGTATTTCAAGTGATGAGCCTCAAAGAAAATATGCGCACTCTGGAAACTGAAAGAGAATTTGCAGCTTGGCTTTTAGATGTTGGGGAAGCCAAAAATGGAGAAAAAGTTACACTTCCATCTCTATGTTATCCTCCCATTCAAGATCCAGTAAAACTACTGTATAATGACATAGATTTTGCAGCTGTGACTCCTCAACAGCTTAAAATGCGTGCCTTTCTCACAGTTACAAATGAACTGCCAATGGAAATTAATCAGCGAGTACTAAATTGTTTACCAGGATCTGGGGTTGTTTATGAAAGTGTGGATACAGTATTAAGTGACGATCCCCAAGATACGCTTACATACCCCGAGAAATTTTTAAATAGCTTGACTCCAACAGGAATGTCACCTCATAAACTCAGCGTTAAGTGTGGAGCAATTGTCATGCTTTTGAGAAATTTGGCTCCTTCTAAAGATCTCTGCAATGGTACACGTCTAATAGTTACCAATTTGCAGCGTAACATCATAGAGACAAGGAAAATTGAAAATGATGACAATGAAATTTTCTTCATACCTCGAATTTACCTTAATTCCATCAGATACAAATATGCCCTTTAAATTTAAGCGTAAGCAGTTCCCTATCCGTTTATCATTTTCTATGACTATAAATAAGTCAAAAGGACACACTTTTGACAAAATATGTTTGGACCTATCAAGTCCAGTTTTTAGTCATGGACAGTTGTATGTAGGTCTATCTAGAGTCCGTTCTTTCGATTCTGTCAATGTAGTATCTCCTACTTCTCAAATATTCAACTGCCTTTATCAAGTATTATGAATATAGTTGTAATCAACACTACATACAGATAGTGATATAATCTACACTATTTTAGTACTTCCTGAATTTTTACTCCATTTTGTACGTCAAGAAATTTTTTCAACAATTTTTTATTTTCCACAAATTTTTTTCCAACAATTTATTTCATATATTTAAGTGTATACATCTGAATTGTGAGCAATAGTACATACAGAGTGTGATGTAATCCACACTATATTTAAGTACTTTCTGAATTTTTACTATTTTATAGGTCCAGAAATTTTTCCAACAATTTATTATTTTATAAATTTAAGTGTAGAATCTGAATTGTGAGCAATAGTACATACAGAGAGTGATGTAATCCACACTATATTTTAGTACTTGCTGAATATTTACTCCATTTTATACGTCCAGAAATTTTTCCAGCAATTTATTATTTCATATATTCAAGTGTAGATATCTGAATTGTGAGCAATAGTACATACAGAGTATGGAGTAATCCACACTATATTTTAGTACTTGCTGAATTTTTACTCCATTTTATACGTCCAGAAATTTTTCCAGCAATTTATTATTTCATATATTTAAGTGTAGAATCTGAATTGTGAGCAACAGTACATACAGGCTGTGATGTAATCCACTATATTTTAGTACTTGATGAATTTTACTCCATTTTATAAGTCAAGAAATTTTTCCAACAATTTATTGTTTGATATGATAAAGTGTGACGTCCAGTGGCATAGTGTTTAAAAGCGTCAAGCTGCCACCCCACAGGTCCAGGGTTCGACCCTCTGACTGGGTAAGGACGACTCATCCCTTTCATCCCTTGAGTGGGTCGATAAAATGAGGACCAACCAAGCTTGGGAATTAACTGTGGGGGTCCCGTGTCAGGTTGACCACCTGATCGAGACATATGCTGTATGGCACCCCAAGCCCACGGTCATGAAAGCGGAGATGGGCACCGCAGGCCTTCGTCCACAGTGCTGAAAAGCAATTCGGACTGTTGTGCCATCAGTTAGTTATAATAAAGTCTAGATATCTTAATTTTGAAAAATTGTACATTCATAGAGGGATGTAATTTTTAAAATCATTGGAGTTGGGTTTATCAGTCTTATATTTAACTCCGTTTTGAAGTAATGGAAATTCACATTTTTTAATCACTATGTTATAAAATCAGCGTTATAGTGAATTTTGCAACGATTAAATTTTTTTGGCTGCGATCCTACTACCCCTTAACAACATACACTTATGATGGCAGGTAATGGTAACATTCCTTTCATATGTTACTTTCAGTAGAGTTGTTTTGCAAAAGAATATATAAAACTAAAAGCGACCATGCTGGTCGCGCAGCGGCTAGTAATATCATAAAATACTATATTAATACCGACACAAAATTATGTGCTCTATCTCCTCTACATAAACACCAACAAACCTGATTTTGAATTTCATTTTCGACATTTTCACCATGGTGGGACAAAAACATTTCTTTGCGCCGAAAAATCCCGTTTCATGCGATAGTACAGAGTTGGTTACATCTCTGATCGGGTACGGAGATGCGTTCTTTGATTTTTCAAGTTTTGATACGTAACTCTCATACAGTGTAAATGAAAGGGTTTCTCGATTTAAATTACCCTCAGCAGAACATTTTTTCTCACATACATTGCAATCGAGTCTTCTCTTTTCTATGGGTAAGGAGATGCGCCTTTAAAGCACACTAGAAGGAAAATCTTTTCTCTCACATTGAGGACGAAAGATTTCTCTGTTGTGTCGGTAAGAACATATTTTTTTAAATGTCCGAGTTTACAATATCTTTTCTCACATATCTTCCAGCCCAAGTCTTTTCTCCACGGAAAAGGAGATGCGTTTTCAAATTCCCCTGCAATAAAAATCTTCTCTCACATACCCTTCAAGCGAAAAGTTTCTCTCACGTGTGGGTGCAGATATGTTCTAAATCATCCCGTCGAGAAATTTTTTTCTCAGATACAGTTCATGCGAAACGCTTCTATGCCGAGTGGATGCGGAGATGACTTTTTAAACGATCCTGTCTAGAAAATGTTTTCCTACATACAGTGCATGCGAAAGGTTTCTCTCCTGTGTGGGTGGAGAGATGTCTTTTTAAATTACTCTGATGGGAAAATCTTTTCTCACATACAGTGCAGGTGAAAGGCTTCTCTCCTGTATGGGTGCGGAGATGTATATCTACTCTAACCTGACGAGAAAATTTTTTCTCACATACAGTGCAGGCGAAAGGTTTTTCTCCTGTGTGGACGCGGAGATGCATCTTTAAAGAACCCTGTCCAGAAAATCTTTTGTCACACACAGTGCATGCGAAAGGTTTCTCTCCTGTGTGTGCGCGGAGATGTCTTATTAAACCACCCTGTTGATAAAATTTTTTCTCGCATATAGTGCAGGCGAAAGGTTTTTCTCCTGTGTGGACGCGGAGATGCATCTTTAAAGAACCCTGTTCGGAAAATCTTTTGTCACATACAGTGCATGCGAAAGGTTTCTCTCCTGTGTGTGCAAGGAGATGTCTATTTAAATGAGCTTGAGTAGAAAATCTTTTGTCACATATAGTGCAGACGAAAGGTTTATCTCCTGTGTGGGTGCAGAGATGTCTTATTAAATCACCCTGTTGATAAAATTTTTTCTCACATACAGTGCAGGCGAAAGGTTTTTCTCCTGTGTGGGTGCGGAGATGTACTGTCAAATGACTGTGTCGAAAAAATCTTTTCCCACACACAGTGCATGCGAAAGGTTTCTCTCCTGAGTCGGCGCGGAGATGTGTCTTTAAATGACACTGTTCAGAAAATCTTTTGTCACATACAGTGCATGTGAAAGGTTTCTCTCCTGTGTGGTCGCGGAGATGTCTTTTTAAATAAGCCTCATGAGAATATCTTTTCTCACATACAGTGCAGACGAAAGGTTTTTCTCCTGTGTGGGCGCGGATATGTACTGTCAAATGACTCCGTCGAGAAAATCTTTTCCCACACACAGTACATGCGAAAGGTTTCTCTCCTGTGTGGGCGCGGAGATGTCTTTTTAAAGAATCCTGTTGAGAAAATCTTTTGACACATACAGTGCAGGCGAAAGGTTTCTCTCCTGTGTGGGCTCGGAGATGTGTCTTTAAATTACTTTGTTGAGAAAATCTTTTGTCACATACAGTGCATGCGAAAGGTTTCTCTCCTGTGTGGGCACGGAGATGTTTTTTTAAATGAGCCTGGTCATAAAAAGTTTTCCCACATACAGTGCATACAAAAGGTTTCTCTCCCGTGTGAGTGCGGATATGTGTTTTGAAACTACTCTGTACAGCAAATCTTTTGTCACATACAGTGCATGCGAACGGTTTCTCTCCTGTGTGGGCGCGCAGATGTCTTTTTAAATGAGCCTGGTCATAAAAAGTTTTCCCACATACAGTGCATGCAAAAGGTTTCTCTCCCGTGTGAGTGGGGATAATTGTTTTAAAACTACTCTGTACAGAAATTCTTTTCTCGTCTACAGTGAAGTTGAAAGGTTCTGTATGGGTACTGCGAGGATTATCAATAATGTCGTACGAATGATGCATATTTAAGGCGGACAGCTCTGAAAATATTCCAACACATAAATTACATTTGTAAATATCCTTCTTCTGTGCGAAGGGGAATCTGTGGTATGCAACTTAATACATTGAAACTGATTCTACGCGTATCACATAGAGTGCATTCATTTTCAGCTTCAATAGGTTCTGCTTGAAGAATGGCATTCATAGTCTATGTACAATGGAAATACAGGACATTTGCTCTTCTGGCATGCCGACGTTGCTTTACACGATGGGTAGAAAACTGTAATATCCAGCAATACGTTGAATTTCCGAAATTATGAACACCACAAACATATTAGTTTCAGACCTAACAATCAGTACCGAGAACCTGCAAAGAGAGGAGAAAGGAATTTGAATGAGATATATTAACACTGTACCATAAAGCTTTTTTGGCATTTTTCAGGTGAAATCAATAGCAATACATAGAAGTTTGTATCTGCTAAGGAATTATATATATATATATATATATATATATATATATATATATATATATATATATATAAATATATATATATATATAAATATATATATATATATAAATATATATATATATATAAATATATATATATATATATATATATTATATATATATATATATTTATATATATATATATATATATATATATATAAATATATATATATATATATATATATATATATATATATATATATATATATATATATATTTATATATATATATATTTTTATATATATATATTGTCTGAGCGCATGCGCTAAGCGGCGTCTGATATGACGTAGCCAAAAATACTTCAGTTGTAGCCAAAACGTTGCTTTGTGTGGATGTCATTCCACGAGCGGGAAATTTCCCCATTTACTTTGTTTAAAATCATTTGATTAATAAAAGCGTTGTTAATTACTAACAACTGGTCCGTCGTCAATGTTTATGGTCTACTCACATCTAAATAGTCTATCTTAATAGACAAGTGTTCCGCCAGATCCGCAGTAGACCAACGACCTATGGAGAAATTAAATAGGTTAAAGGGTGCCTTGAAAGGCAATATTACGAAATTGGAACAGTTCTGCAAAACACAAACTGAGGAAGTTAATACTACTCCGAGCGAACTAAGTGTGAAAATGTGTAAAATAGAAAGTCTGCAATCAAGACTGAAAGATTTAAGAGAACAATATTGTTCTCTGCTATTAGATGACGCTGATTGTGACATAAATGAAGCTGAAGAGGATTTAAGTGAATCAGAAGACCGCCTGGAGATATTGGAGGTGAGTTTCAAAACCCTCCTTGATTCAATTAAAAATGCTGTTAGTATTGTTGATAATGTAAACCGAAACAGCGAAACCCAAAGTAACGCACAGACGGCAAAAACGAAAGTTAAGCTACCAGAAATACCTCTCCCTATTTTTAATGGGAAAATAGAGTACTGGTCAACATTTAAAAGTCAATTTAATGATCTAATTACTAATAATGAAGTATTAAATGAAACACAAAAATTGTATTATCTACGCGCCTCACTAAAGGGCGATGCTAAACAAATAGAGTCATGTGATGATTCTTTCGATTCGTTGTTTAATGCTTTAACCGAAAGGTTTGAAAATTTACGTTTACTACTTGAAACACATGTTCTTGCGATTCTCAATTACGAGAAACTACAACATGAATCGACTAAAGAACTAAGAGCTTTAATTGATTGTATAAATAAAAACATCAGAGCATTGAGTGTTTTGAAATACGAGAAAAATGATTTATCGGAAATATTTTTAGTCAGTGTTATACTTCAAAAACTTGATCGGGAAACACGAAGATTATTTGAATCAGATCTAAATTCCAAGGAAGTTCCCAAATTTGATACATTAATGTCTTTCTTGGAAAAAAGAAGCTTAGTACTAGAAGGTATAAATCGCATGCCCCTTGCAAAGAATACAAACAAAGTTTCTTCCCCCTATAACAAAACAAAATCTTTAATGATTAACGCTAATGAAAAATATAAACCTAAAGAATGTGTTTTATGTAAACATCCACATTATTTGAACAAATGTAGTGTATTCCAGGGAATGGATACACATAGAAGATTTGAAACGGTAAAGGATAAAAAATTATGCATCAACTGTCTGAATAAAAACCACACTTCTAATTTCTTCAAGTCTAAATCTTGTGTAATCTGTGGTAGAAGACACCATACGATGTTACATCATGAACAAATCGCTGATTCTGAAAAAAGAGCAAAAACAGCAGGTGCTATTTCCAGTGGTTTCAACTGTCCTGCGGAAACAAACACAGAACCAAAAGAGCAAAACTTAGCGTTTCAAACTTTGAGTATTTCGGAAAAAGAAAACAAATCGATTTTGTTAAGCACAGCGTATATTTATATTGAAGATTCTACCGGAAACAAGAAAAGAGTTAGGTGTATTTTAGATAATGGTTCGAATATAAATTGTTTAACGAATGAGTGTGCTGATATTTTGGGGATTAAAAAGAAATGTGTAAATGCGCCAGTGTCTGGTTTAAATGGATCTGTTCATACAATAAAGTCAAAAGTTGATACTACAATTTCGAATGCAGATGAGAGCTTCCAGGAAAGTGTTGAATTTTTTATTATTCCAAAAATAACTGAATTAACTCCTTCACATTATTTGGATATTTCAGATGTAAAATTACCTGACTTTATAGAACTTGCAGACCCTACATATTTTAGACCAGGAAAAATTCATGCTCTTATTGGATCTGAACTGTTTTTCAAGATTATTAAAAATGATTCTTTAAAGTTGCTGATAAATTGTTTATGAAAGATTCAGTGTTTGGCTGGATAACTACTGGGTCTCTGAAGGAAATCCAAACTCAAAATAAAATGCATTGTTATTTAATTCAAAACTGTGATACGATAGATAACACTCTAAAGTCATTTTGGGAATTGGAATCTATTGGTATAATACATGATGACCCAAAATTAACGGAACAAGATCAGGGCAAGAACAAGATCAATCCCAGGCCATTAAAATATTTAATGAAACTACTACGTTTCACAATGATCGTTACGAAGTAGAACTGCCATGGAAAAGAGATTTTAAAGAATTAGGGGATAACTTTAAAGTGTCAAAACAAAGATTACACTCGTTACAAAGAAAATTTTATCGCAACCCAGAGCTGCATGCACAGTACAAAGAAATTATTGATGACTGTTTAAAGAATGGAATCATTGAAAGGGTGGAAGAAACTAAAAATCAGGACGTGGTGGAAAAACCACTTTATTACTTGCCACATCAGGCGGTTCAGAAACAAGACCGACTTACTACTAAAACTCGTGTAGTTTTTGATGCCAGCTCGCATGACATTGGTCACCTTTCCTTAAATGATTGCTTATGGACAGGGCCAAATTTGAATCCAAACCTCTTTGATATTCTAATAAACTTTAGACTAAACAAAATTGCCTTAACTTCTGACATTGAAAAGGCATTTCTACAGATTTCCCTTTCAGAAAAGGACAGAGATGCAGTACGTTTTTTGTGGTCTAATGGCATCGAAGTGTACCGATTTAAACGAGTTCTTTTTGGGGTAAACGCCAGTCCGTTCCTGTTATCTGCAACCATAAGAAAACACATTGAAAAGTTCAGTGGGGAATTTCCTGTGACCACACAACTCCTTGATCGCTGCCTGTATGTTGATGATTTTATCACTAGCATCGACAACCTTGATCTTGCACTAGAAGTCTCCCACAAAGCCAAGGAAATCTTGCAGAAAGCCGGGATGTTTCTTAGAAAATGGTTTACAAACGACGAAAATCTCATGAAACAGTGGAAGGAAGATGGGTTTGATATCCAACATCAACACGAATCCATTAGCTTAGGTTCAAATTCAACAAAGGTTTTAGGAATGGCATGGAACACCCCTGATGATTGTTTCACCATAGAAGTTAAAGGTTTAATTCAGTTCTTGTCCAACGATAAAAATACAAAACGCTTTCTTCTCCAAGCTGCTGGGAAAATCTTCGACCCTTTGGGACTATTGGCACCGTTCACCATACGTGTAAAATGTCTTTTTCAGCAGTTGTGGCTACAGAGAATTCCTTGGGATGGAGATCTACCTCCTGATGTTCAAAAAGAATGGTTACAGTGGTGTAGCGAACTTCCATGTCTAGCAGAATTAAAAATTCCTCGATTTGTGCTGAACTCGAATAGTGAGTTTGGTGATGTAGTTGAAATCCACAGTTTCTCTGATGCCAGCAAAGTGGCATACGGTGCCGCTGTTTATTTACGAGTTTTAACAAAGAATGGTATTGAGGTCAATCTTGTAACATCTAAAAGCAGGGTTGCCCCTCTAAAGAAGATTTCAATACCTAGATTAGAACTTCTAGGTGGCTTGTTAGCTGCACGATTAACCAAGACAGTCAAGGAAACTATCGACCAAAAAACTCAGTCAACAGTGTATTTTTGGACAGACTCGACAATAGTGCTATATTGGATAAAAGGTCCCACCAAACGCTGGAAACAGTTCGTAGCAAATAGGGTTAATGAAATAAAAACCCTGACCGATACCAATGCCTGGCATCACTGTCCAGGTAGAGAAAACCCTGCGGATTTAGTGTCTAGAGGTACCAGCGCTCAGTCTCTTGTGGACAATTCAATGTGGTTAAAAGGCCCCCCATTTCTTACATCCAGTGAACTGCCCGTTACAGACGTTGTTCCTGATGTTCCAGAAACAAACTATCTTTCTGAAATGAAAAGTGACACTAATTCTAAAAGCATTACTTTAATCAATTTATCTGATGAAAAAAGTGTTTTAAATAGTATACTTGATCTTAGTAATAACTATGTGAAAATAATTCGTATTCTAAGTCATGTTTACAGGTTCATTCATAATGTAAAAAATCCAGGGAAAAAGGAAACCGGTCGTCTGACTCATATGGAGCTGACTAAAGCTGAAAACATTATTATTAAGTATGTACAGGAAGGTGAGTATTCTGAAGAGATCAAAAGGTTGAAAAGTGGCAAGTATGTTAAGGGTAATAGCAAATTGGCTTCATAATATTGTTTTTTAGATGATGATAAAATATTAAGAGTAGGAGGTAGGTTGTCTAAATCTAAGCTAAGATTTAATGAAAAATTCCCTATGGTACTTCCTAGCAAGCATCGATTTACTCAAACTGTTGTAAAATATTTTCATTTAAAAAACTTGCACATAGGTCCACAGTCCCTATTGTATCATGTTCGCCAAAAATTCTGGATACCAAATGGTAGAGATGTTTGTCGTAAAACTGCACATAATTGCATCACTTGCTTTAAAAACAAACCTCGAGAAGCAAGTCAAATTATGGGTGATTTGCCAGAGGAACGTGTTGTACCCAACTTTCCTTTTAATGTGACAGGCATAGATTTTTGCGGGCCCCTTTTTTGTAAAATTTAAGAATCAAAGGAAAGGTGTGCTCAACAAAATCTATGTTTCTATATTTGTTTGTATGTGCACCAGGGCAACACACCTAGACTTTGTTTCGGACTTGACTACTAAGGCTTTCATTGCCAGTTTGAAAAGATTTTTTAGTCGAAGAGGTAGAAGTTCTAAAATATTTAGTGATAACGCAAAAAACTTTGTTGGAGCCAATGCAGAGCTCAAAAAACTACACCAACTGGTAAATCACCCAGATGAAACATTGGCTAATTATCTCAGTCATAAAGGTATAGAATGGAACCATATCCCTCCAAAATATCCGAATTTCGGTGGACTCTGGGAAGCGGGGGTCAAATCGTTCAAGTTCCACTTAAAACGTATAGTAGGTAATTCGAATCTTAATCTAGAAGAATTTTTAACTGTCATTTCAGAAATTGAAGGAGTGCTGAACTCACGACCCCTTACTCCCATGTCATCGGAATTCGATGATTTTGAAACATTGACCCCTGGTCACTTTTTGATAGGCAGACCCATCACCTCCATTGTTGAACCTCAATTGATAAATATTCCTGAAAATAGACTTATGAAATGGCAGCGGGTAACTAAAGTAAGCCAACAGATTTGGAAGTTGTGGAAACGAGACTATTTGAACAATCTACAACAGCGAAGCAAATGGAAGTTTCAAAAAAATAATGTAAAAATTGGTGCTCTCGCATTAATTAAGGATGACCACCTTCCGAGTACGAAATGGTTGACTGGTAGGATTACCGAACTTTTTCATGGTACAGATACAAAGGTCAGAGTTGTAAATTTACGATTGTCTAATAGAAAAATGTTAAAGAGAAGTGTAAGAAATATTTGTATTCTTCCCATTGATGAATAAGTTTGATATGAAATTTGATTTATTTTTAAGGAAAAAATTACCATTTTATGGTGTCATGTTTATAGTATAATTTCTCAAGATGTTACGCATAAGTGTTTTTTTATATTTGAAATTGTGTATTATTTGTATTTGAATTATTTCTTTATAATGTAATTGTTTCTTTTAACTTTATATTTCTTGAATGTTGTCACATTGCAAGGCCGGGCGGCATGTCTGAGCGCATGCGCTAAGCGGCGTCTGATATGACGTAGCCAAAAATACTTCAGTTGTAGCCAAAACGTTGCTTTGTGTGGATGTCATTCCACGAGCGGGAAATTTCCCCATTTACTTTGTTTAAAATCATTTGATTAATAAAAGCGTTGTTAATTACTAACAACTGGTCCGTCGTCAATGTTTATGGTCTACTCACATCTAAATAGTCTATCTTAAAAGACATTAATTGTTATATATATATAATTATATATATATATATATATATATATATATATATATATATATATATTTATATATATATATATATATATATATATATATATATATATATATATATATATATATATATTTATTTATATATATATATATATATATATATATATATATATATATTATATATATATTTATATATATATATATATTTATATATTTATATATATTTATATATTTATATATATATATATATATATATATATATATATATATTATATATATATATATATATATATATATATATATATATATATATATATATATATATATATATATATATATATACAGAGGCTGTTCGCACATTTTTTAGACGATTTTGGTAAGCGGTAATAAAAAATCGTTTGCTGGCAAACAAATAATTGCAATTGTACTATGTTTTTAAAAGTCAAATTTATCGTCTACGGCTAGAAAGTATTGTTTTTATTCAAAATGGCGTTTTTAACAAAGCAGTGGTTCGAAGGCTACATTTATGCTCTTTCCGAAGAGAAATATGCATACTCCGTTATCCAAAAACGATGTGAGAG
>OU015499.1:103019236-103129236 GCA_907164885.2 Dolomedes plantarius | reverse complement strand
TGACATTGCAAAGATGAGAGACGTATTGAGAGAAATCACTTTTTCAAAAAAAAAACTCAGAAAAAATTAACAGACTTAATCAGTAATTAAATTTAAGGACGCATGTGGTAATGTATGCTTAAAATTACTTCTTATAATAAATGCGATAATGTCATTAAAATTCATTAATTTTAATATAATTTTTTTAATTGAAAACACAGTGTATTCCCGGAAAATGTTTTGTGTTATTCTTGTTTTCCTCGCAGATTTCTGTTTGGTGGGTAACATATATAAAACAAATAAACATTAATTTACAAAATAAAGGTGTGATCAATTACTTTTATTAATAATATTTAGTGTTTATGAATTTAAAATCTGTTTTGTGTAGTTTAAAGTATTTTAAAAGGTGAATCTCTATTTAACGAATTTTCCATATAACGAACTTTTTTTCGGGATTTAGCGACTTCGTTAAATAGAGGTCCGACTGTATATATATATATATATATATATATAACCTAAGATGTTATAAATTATGTTTTGGATTAATAAAACTAAAGTGTATTTTAAATTTATTGTAATTAGGGAACGAGGTTCCTTAGCCATCCTTATTCTTTTGTCCTGATACATTATAAGGACATGCAGAAATTTGATATTTCGGTTTCTAGGGATCACCACAAAAATAATGATATCGGTCCGATCAATAATGGATAAGCAGTATTCATATTTTCCCTATATATTTATTTTAGTTGGACTAACAAAGAGAACGTGCAGCCAAAGAGCTGCACCAAAAATTCGTGACCATAATTGACACACCAAAATTGACGGTCGACGTTAAGGCTATGTACACACGAGAGCGTTGCAACGCGCGTTAAAGCGCGCGTTAGAAAAAACGAATGTGTACACTAGTAGCGTTAACGCCACGTTGACCGCCAGTATAGCTATGGAAGTTGAAGAGGCAGCATGTGTTTGGATTTTGTACCATAGGTATAAAGCACGAAGACGAAGGCAAAGAAAATACTGGGTACATCCGATTTTAAATGACAGATTGACTCACGGTTCTTTTGTAACACTTTACCCGAATCTAAGCAAACCTGAGCCCAAGTTTTTTAACTATTTAAGAATGTCGATTGCATCCTTTGACGAGTTATTAGAAATAGTTAAAAATGACCTGGCTCCTAGTGAGAACGTTGTAAGGGATAGCATTTCTCCAGAAGAAAAACTCGTAATCACATTGAGTAATGAAAACATTTTCTATATTATGTACCCTTTATGTACCACATTATGAATTAATAAATGAAAACTCACGTAAATTTTTATTTATGTTAATTCAATACTAACTAACAAATTAATGTAAAAAAATTACTCACCTTCTTAAAATTTAATTAATTACCACTAGTTAATTGAAGTGGTACTTTAAAGTACCGCCAGTATTATAGGGTTACAAAACTCTTCAAACTTTGAAAATTAATCAGAATGTTTAAAAAAATTATATAATTATTTATTATAAAACGCAGAACAATTTTAAATTTAATGAAAATTTAACTTTGATTATATTAAAAAAAAACAATTTTTTAAAAAATTTACACATAAAAATAAATTACATATGCTGCATTTTGAATGAAGTTTTGATTGAACTTTTCTTTGTGCACAAAGCTTGCAGAGATCTCGATTTGACAGAAATGTTACACGAATTTTGTACTCTAACAGGGAGATTGATTCATGTTTTTCGGTATATATTATGTATAAATTTACACATGCTATTTCCAGCATAGCAAAAAAGGGCCTATGCCACCACATTTTTGATTTTCTGTCTCTTTCATAGATCAATCGTAGCATATCCGACTTATCAACACCACCAATGTGTGCGTTATGTGTGCAGTTACATTCAAAAAATATCATCTGTAGATAGAAAGTGCAGAGAAAATTTAAAGAAATGTAAATTTATAATGTACTCAGGGAATATATATTTGTTGTTCTATATCAGAAAAATAATAAAATACATAAATCATAAAATAAAAAAATATACATTAGTATATTGGGCACGAAGTCGCGTATCTTTCATGTAACACCAAACTCCCTATTTTAATTCAAATGTTTAAAAAATTTAAAAAATAATAACATTTGAAAATTTCGCATAAGTTCATTTTGAAAAATTCATGTATTTCATATATATCTTATTTATTCTGCACTTTGTAAAAAATAGAAATATGCCTGTCAAAAAATAGTAGTCAACTGCCCCAGAGCGCGCGTTGCAACGCTCTCATGTATACGGTCTAATTCAACACAAAGGAACTCGAGGCGCGCTGTAGTCGCGCGATCTGCGTGGAACTCTCCAAACGCGCGTTGCAACGCGCCTTCTAGTAGAAGAAAGCGTTGCATGTGTACGCAATCATTTGATCAGTTGTATTTCTTCAACGCGCGTTGCAACGCTCTCATGTGTACATAGCCTAAGAAAGCGATGACAGAAGGCTATGTCTGAGGCTCGTGGACATAGACCACGAACAAGAAAAACAGATTGCTAATGTGACGGGACAGATATCAGTTCTGAAGGAGGCTCAAGCTATGCAGACATAGCGAAAAAGGGAAACGAGAATCGAGCAAGATCTCGGTCGAAAAGGTATGTGACTAAGGACACATTTGTACTTGTTATTTACCCAAAAGAATAGAACAGGGCAGGCGGTACTTGATATGATAGTACAATACGATAGGAAAATTTCTAACGAAGGGGATAGTCTTCCTACATATGATGATCAAGGTTCATATGGTGCAAGCTTGGTAGTACGAAACCAAGAAGTTTAATAATACACTTTTACAAACTCACCGTCCCTTCCTAATATCGATAACAAAGTGCTACAAAACGCACTCCACACTGTAGACAGACACCCTCGCTGTCCTGGCAGGGTGTCTACCTCTGGATATAAAATCCAGAGAACAGCGTTGGTATACTCTCTATAATGAAGGGACAGGAATAGAAATAGCTGGAAAGAACTACAATACAATAAATAGCGAAATGAAAGAGATATGGGGAAGAAGAATTAAAGTTATAATCCTAAAAGGGGAGAAGATTACGGACCCAAAGAATGAGATATTCTACTACGCAGATGGGTCGAAAATAGAAGAAAGAGTTCGTGCAAGTATGGTAAAATATCATAGAGGTGTCATGACTGAATTTGAGAAAGTTCGATTATCAGATAACTCAACATCGTATCTCGCAGCGATACATGCACTTGAACTGACACTACACGATGTGGACCTAAATGGTCATAGTGAATTGGATATATTCACAGATTAGATAATACGAAAGATGAAGACAGTCGAATAGACTGTGCAATCTTCAACGAAGATCCACTGGACTTCCCGGCACAGGGGAGAACCTGGCCGAAAGCCAGGCTCTACACGGACTACTACTGTGTGAAAGTCGTCAATAGAATTGTAAGCAGACTTATGGCTACACAATTTCATACTAAGCTGGTTTATGTTAACTAACCACAAGCCTTGGGTTTGTCTTCTGTTAATTATGTAAATAGTTATTTTGTAAATATGCTTACCATTATATTTGGTGTTTAAATACACCTGTCTTATACTGTACTCACATGCTTGGCAATACTATTCGTAATTGGTGTCCTACTATGTAATGTTGTAATATGTTGATGTTTACTTTCACAATGATGTTGTGTCTTTGTATAAGGTTTTTTAATTTTCTTAATATCGATAATTTTTGGTAGGGCATCGTGGATAAGTGATGTAGATCGTAGCATGGTGGTTGTCTAAGGGATACTTCTCACGGGTAGTCTACCTATATGGTGGTTTAAAGTTAAATTTAAGAAGTGTCAAAATTGGGGCTTCGGATCTTGAATGCTCTGTTCCTCGGGGCGCAGCGGCAGACTTGCATCGACTGGACGGTTGGGCGGTCGTATCGTGTGAGATTGCGTCGAACGATCGGATGTCAGTAACTCTGTGGATACTTCACGGCGGATCAGATCGTTCTTGTGATTACATCGCATGCCGACAAGACGGAACGACGAATTTTTCTGACTTACAAACTTCAAGTTTCATTTAAAAGCTTCTGATAAAGTTCAGAGCTACTTTTAGATTTCTCAACAAAATCATCACTTTGAAGCAGGTCAGGAGATATATAAAAGTGGTAAAATGAGGTGAGAGAAAATGCCACACAACACCATGAATAAGCTAACATAAATTTGCATTAAGTTGTGAACACAACTGAATATATACCTATGGATAGAAATATCACATTCTGACAATTTTAATTACCATGTTCAGGACATGATATATTTTCAAGGAGGTATTAGACACATTTCGGAATTATCTGATTTCCCGGCAAACTTTATTTATTTTTTGGCGTGTTCTTTTACATTTTGAAGGCCTTCTATCATCTTAATTTATTGCTATGCAACTAAAGCGAGAAATAATCTATATATATAAAACGCGTAGTTATGCGGCACAAAAATCGACGATATTTCTACAATCCGAATGGCAACGGCTGCAACTACCGGATGTAAACATTAGCGGCTGTCCGCGTGTGGCACGACGATAGCACGTAATTTGGTACAATTTAATTGCTGTATTTTACTCATGAATAATTTTAATTTATACACGAAATAATTTTAATTTATTCATTTAATATGATTAAGTGGAGATATCTGAATTGCGAACAATAATACATACAGAGAGAAATGCAATCTATACTATATTTTAGTATTTGCTGAATTTTCACTCCATTTTATAAGTGAAAATTTTCCCCAACAATTTCTTATTTGATGTAATGATAAAGTGTAGATATCTTAGTTTTGAAAAATAGTACATGCAGTGAGAGATATAATTTTTAAAATCATTGGTGTTGGGTTTCTCAGACTTATCTGTAACTCTGTTCTGAAGTAATGGAAATTTACATTTTTTAATCATGATGTTTTAGAATCAGCCTTATAGTGAATTTATCAATGATTATAAATTTTTTGTCTGAGTTTTCACTACCCCTTAACAACGTATATTTATGATGACAGGTAATGGTAACATTCCTTACATATGTTACTTCCAATTGAGTTGTTTTGCAAAAGAAAATATAAATCTAAAAGCGACCATGCTGGTCGCGCAGCGGCTAGTTCTCACATATTAGTCAGAAGGGAGAGGAGATTTAAATTATTCTCAAAAACCTAAAAATAGAAAACCCCTAAAAACTTAATATAATTGCGTGCTTACCCTGCCCCCCCCCCTCCTCCCCATTTTTACTGCTCTGAATATAAAGCATCTTGCAAATCAACAGTTCAGCTTCTTTACAGAACAAACTGAAGAATTAAAAGGAGAAAAATGCCAAAGTTGGCATTTTGGAATGAAATCTCACCAAACGGTACGCATTTAGTATTTCAGACATATTTTTTAGCAACAGACTTGGTGAAACAGAAATCATTGTATTCAGAGTACAACAGTGGCTTACCGAGGAGGGGGAAACGGTGTCTATCATGCCCCGGGCGCCAATCACAGAGGGGCCACGTGGTCCCCAAGACAAACAAAATTTTCCGGAAATTTTCAATTTTTCGGGGCGGGGAGGGAGGGTGCCAAAAAGCTATCGTGCCCTGGGCGCCAGTTACACTGCTACATCACTGGCGTACAAGGAAATGTGGAGGCCAAGTCATAAAGTTTTTTCATGCAATAAATCTGTTGCTTGTATCAAGTGAAGAGCAATTAAAACCAAAAGCTGAAAACAGAAGATCTTCCACAGAGATTCTCCTGTGAGAAGAGGCCTACAAATATGAAAGTTTCTGAAAAACTCCGTTAAATATATAAGAGTTTAATAGAGCTAAATACCTACCGAAACTTGACTTACCCAATGATGATTAAGTGAGATAACATGCAATGTGAAAGATTCAAAATACCTACAGTTTTTCTGCCCTGATTTACCTGCCTATATTGAGACAACAAATTATGGCTACTAGTCAAGTGTTCTTTTGATAAATTTTTAGTATGTCTGGGAAACCAAACTCACCACAGAATTAAAAATATCATTAATCATAAGACAGCCTTAGGAGCACTATGATTGAAAGGATAGAATATATGTAAGGAATACATTATGATAGGCAGGGCTGGATTTAATCCGACTGGATTTATTGGAAAGAATTGTGTCCCATGCTTGTAAAGAGCCCCACAGGAAGAAAAACTTTAAATATGCCTTGAAGTACTGGGATGATTTAGAACCCTTCAAGATTTCTTGGCAAAATATAGCCACTTTGGGTTCAAACAAGTTTTAGTCAGATCCACGGAGATTCCGACTTATCTAGAAGACACTCCAGAATGTATGGAATCACCTTTACGAAAATTAGAAAGGATATTTAATTATGAGTATGTGGATGAACCATTATGTAACTGGAGAGAAATGTTTGAGGTGCATTGTTTTTAACAAATATTGTACAAAGCTAAGCAGGCTAGACAAGTTAATTCCATACAATTCCACAAAACGAATTTCAAAAGCATGCATCAATATTAGAAATTGCCTTGAAAGATGTAAAAACGATTCAGAATTATGACCAAATAAAGTCTATGACAGATGTAGATGTAGAAAGCTAGATGCAGGTCGAAGAAATGGAAGTAATTAAATCTACTGTTTTGGAAACCCTATAGAAAAGTCTAGAATTGCTACAAATGACAGTTAGTGGCTCTTCCAATATCCGTAAGGATATTTCTAACAATTTATTTAACTGTAAGCAAGGGGAAAAAGAAGCTTTTATAGATCGAAATTAAATTAAACGTACCTGAGGTTAATAATATCGGAGAGACTCAACAAACTGG
This sequence comes from Dolomedes plantarius, assembly GCA_907164885.2. Taxonomy (NCBI): domain Eukaryota; kingdom Metazoa; phylum Arthropoda; class Arachnida; order Araneae; family Dolomedidae; genus Dolomedes; species Dolomedes plantarius. The sequence continues at coordinate 103,122,456 of OU015499.1, read as the reverse complement.
CTATACTGTCTACAGAGCCTATAGAAAGAAGGAAATTAAATTTTAATCAATTTATAAATGATCTTGCTCAGGGGTCGGCAACGCGGTGCCCGCGAAACAAATTTAGGGTGCCCACCGTTCAAATTTCGAAAATTTTTAGATATTTGAACAACAAATGCAGGTACTTGTTTCCTTATTAGAAGAATTTAATAGCAAGAATTTATGCTTGTGAATCTTTGAATTCTAATTTGAAATACTTAAAATCAAAGTACTGATCAAGCCACACTGACACTCATTTGGATTAATGCCTGAGAACTGGGAATTCAACTTATATGCCACATTACAACGATTTGGCTGCAGATATGCAATGTTAAATATTGCGTTATCAATTTGAAGATTATTTTGTTTAAATTAAAATTTGAATTTATGTATTAAAAATTTATGTTGCATTAATATTTTCATGTTTAAATATTAAACACCTTTTCCTCCTCTTCACCCAGTGGTGCACGCCGAACTCTCACATTTCTGAAATAGGCTCTCCCAGTTAAAAATGTTGCCGACCCCTGATCTTGCTGATAAAAGAATCAACCAAAATTAGATTGTAAATAATTTTGTTCTGTGAATAATATATATGTGGTCTTGCTACTTTTTAGTTTTTCTCTCATAAATGTATATTAAAAAAGAAAATATGACCACTTTCCTAATATTTGTCTTTTCTGCATCATATTAAATATTTATCATTAAATACAAATTAGTATTTTGAAGGACCCCTCCTGCCTAAAAAGAAAAAAATCTGCAATTGGACCCCACATTGACTAAGGCTAATCCTGATTAAAGGTTTGAATAACAAGATCTGAAATGTCAAATTTTCCAGGGCAAAGATATTAATTGCTATGCTCTGTTACCTTAATATAATAAGTAAATGTAGAAATTTCCAAAATTTTAAATATTAAAACACAGAATTCACATAAAATCTTCAAATTTTTTATTTATCAGATTTCCATAAATTATGCTTCTATTTATGTTTTATAAATTATGTTTAAAACAAAGTTATATGTAACTAACTGTGAAAAAAACAAATAGTAAGTAAGAAACTTCAACATATAATGCAAAGATATCAAAATGAGTACAAAGGGAAGAAAAATCCTCTGCTAAATCATTACTTCTAGTTTGAAAATTTATTCAAACAGTTTTCATAAAAGAATTTATACAAAATGTTTATGCTTACTTTCCTTAGGCAAAATAAAAACTTACCAGCTTACATTTTAATATTTTGTACACAGTTATGTTTTACATAAATGGTTTATTATAATCCTCTAATGCTTGTTTTAAGTTTTTTTCATCAAGAATTATAATTCATGTTATGCATATTTCCTCACAGCATAATTATACAACACATATTTGGAGCACTGAGGAAAAAAAAAAAAGAGAGAGAGAGAGAAAAAAGAGCACCAGAATTTTCAAACCTGCATTTTTCACACTTATACTGCAGTTATTTTATATTCAGTAAAAATTTTTTATCCCAAGATGAGGGGAGATACACAATTCCTAAGACAACAAACATCAATTTCTGTAACACTGATCTCAGATGTAGACAGCTATCTGTAGATAGAAACTATATTACAAAAATACTGAAGACATGAACAGCAAGAAAGCAGTTATGAATTTTGCCAGTATAAAATAATCTATTGAGTATAAAGAATATGCAGGTAAGAGAGCAGATAATACACAATTCCTAAAACAACAAATATCAATTTCACTAACACTGATCTCAGATGTACACAGCTATCTATAGATAGAAATTATATTAAAAAAATACTGAAGACATGAACAGCAAGAAAGCAGTTATGAATTTTGCCAGTATAAAATAATCTATTGAGTATAAAGAATATGCAGGTAAGAGAGCAGATAATTTAAATCTAGTTCAAACCTGACACAAGTACAATTTTCACAATAAAAAATCTTATAATATTGCATTTATGCAGGCTGTCGTAATTAACAGTTAATACAGATTTTGCAAATCTTCAAATTTTTTTAACAAAGAAGTATTTAAAATACATGGTGCAGAGAAAACTACACATTTTTATGTATAATATATCAATAGTTGTGTACAGTTATGAAGTGTTAAACAATTAATTTTGCTTTAGTAAGAATTGCAGATTTAGATATCAAGTATTACTTTTAAATTAGAACTGGCAAACCCAAATGGTCTCATGGGCTACTTTGATTACACGTAACATTACAGCGGCCTGCACTTTAGGTAAACATGCTTTTAAAAAATGTAATTCAAATAAAAAATTAAACTCTATTGTTTTACTATGATTCAATATAATGAACTCTTAAGTCTTAATTAATAAGTTGTTTCTTTATCCTTTCTGACACTTAAATTTGTAAATATATATTTATGTTCGACGTTGCACATCTTAGCTGGTTTTATAATTTGGCTTCAGTTAATGAAGAAAGTGACAAACTCTTTGCAAATTTCATCTTTGAAAAAAATATTTCACATACATATATGGATCTAAAAGCACTTAGAACTCATTGTGCAAAATATGTTGAGTTGCAGTATCTCTCAGTAATAAGTATTGTAAAGATTAATTTTTCATGTGGACGCAAAAATTTGTTTCATGTCCTTGTTGCACTATAACTCAATTAACTCCATTTGCAGATTTTCTGGAACAATGTTCATATCAACATGAAATGCGCATAAAAATATTTCAAACTTTTTATCATATTTTGCTAATTCTGAGAAATGACTATCACATTCCGTTATAGGTTTCTTTTATTTCATTAGCATATTTTGAGAAATTATGAGGTTGGCTTTTTGGGAAGTTATTTAATAGTGGAAAATGTTGAGCATTATTATTTCTAAATTAGTACAAAAATAAGAATAATTTCTTATTAAAAACTTTTATGAAATTACAAGAGAGACATTCCATGTCAGATCAATCACCTGCTTGACCTCACCATTTCTGATTTTGATGAAATTTGGTATGAAGTACACATACGACAAAGTAAGTAATTCTGCCAATTTTCAGATTTTGATTTTGAAAATTGTCCGCAATTCAGACATAATAAGAATCAAAATTTTCGCCGAAAATGACAAACTTGCACACTTATAACTGTCTGTAACTTTTTTCCTAATCGTAGTAGAATGAAAATTCAAACACTGTTGAAAAGATAAAGGATTGAGCTTTCTATTGATACCAAACATGACCTTTTTACAATAGATTACAGGTTCAAGGTCATCCACTGTGACCTTTGACTTTGAATATCTCAAAATATACCACTTCAGAAAATTACGAAAAAAATATATTTTATTGCTACAACATTCTTCTACCCGTGTGCCAAATATTAGGTTGGCACTGCAATGACAAGGTAGTGTAGGATTAATGAGAGTATATGTCCTACAGGTAAGGCACTGACATATATATATATATACAGTACAGTAATACTGTTGTTTTCCAGATGCATGTAGGTATTAATTTCACATTATTTCACAGTGTGTTACATGTTCTACTAGTGGTGTACACATACAAGTGAACCGCTTGGTTAATAAGGTTACAAACCAAAAGAATGCAGTGATGCCATCTTGCTAATGACCATCTCTATTTCACTTCTCTCCATAAAATATGTCCGACCTGTTGCTGTTTGTAGGTCAACCTTGGTAATGACTGCTGTTTTGTTCACTTCCAATATATCTGGCTTCTGTGCGTATGTGAATGACACTGAAGGTCCATGTGGGTGCAGAAAACTTAACTTGTTCTGTAAGAATGTTCACATCCAAAACACAACCAACCCACCACTGGTTATAATACACAACAATAACATTGCCACAAATATCCTCCAGATCCAGTTCTTTTAGATTTAGCAATACTGACTCAACCTTGTATTCAGTTGAGTTTGAATATAGCTTGGTTTTAATAGCTGTGCAGCTTACTGGTATTACACAGTGAAGTTTTTGAGTACCAGGAATTGGTCGAGCACTAGCATGACGTATCTCGAGGAACTCCTTGTCGTTCTCATAGTCCTTGTCCGTGCTGTATTTAAAATGGCACGAAGGAATGTTTCTGGAAGCCCAATCATACAGTTGTTGCGGTGTCATAATTTTAGTCATTGTATGAACACTGAAGGCTGGCATGTGCAGCTAATCTCTTAATGGTGCCTGCCACGCCATCACATGGACCCTTTCCATGTGAGGTGGCAAAGAAATGCCACTCAGCTGTGACACCAAAATCAACATAATGATGGCACAGATTGACAAAATACTTCCTGTTCTTGTATTGTGAGGCTGCACCATCTGAGAAGTAATAGATGTGTTCTACTTTCTTGTCAAAATGTGATGATATAAACTGCAACAATTGGCTCTGGAAAAGGTGAACACTGATAGTGTCATGCTTAAGACATTCAGAGATGACAACAAAAGAAACATGATCCAAATGAAGTGTGTGTGAGCTTTTGTAATACACAATGAAAGGGTGAATAGTAGCTTGAGAATTGTTCCAGTGGTAACCTTGGACTGCATCCTGCAGTAGAAAGGAATAATTCTCAGCAAAATCGCACAACACAACACACTGATTATCATCAAGGTTTTCTTTCAGATTTGACAGAAAGTATGACTGCTGAACAGCTATAAAAGAATGTGGCAATAGCAATTTCACTTTTGATTCAAAGGTCTCAAGGAATTCTTCTACAGTGTTACAGACTGTCATTAATGTTGTGTGTTCAGTTGTAGTCCACAATTTATATATAATTTCATCAATCCCATTCATGGTAAAGATGCTACTTATTTGCTCTAGTAAGTGTGCTATTCCAGGACAATAATCACACCTGAAGAAGAAGCATTCTGGAAGAGAAGGGTTACAAGTTATTCTTGCAAGGCAATCTTAGTATGTCCTAACTGGTAGTTCATCATTACGAGTTAAGTCTTGTAATTTGCACCCTGCTAGCATAAGTTTTACATTTTTATGAGCACAACAAACACAAACAGAGTGTGTTCCACTTGCACCAGCCAGCACACAATTCTTTGGGCGTAAACCACAGAACTTTGAAAACCCTACTTTGACTAATGGCTTCTTGTCTTTAAATCCTTGAAATATCTCTTTCAAATTTCCTAGAATAAGACGTTTCTGTTTTTGTACTTTTGATCCTGATTCAATCATTGTAACAAAATCTTTTTTACCTGGTAAACACCGGCTCACTTCATCACTACTGTAATACGCAATAACATTTTCAACTGTGCTGTCACTGAGAGTTTTCCCAGGCTTAGGATTTGGAGTTGCTAAAATACCCTGCTCTTCCACAAGAATCTTAGAATTTCATGCCATGTGATATGTTACAGCAAATTTTTCCTGAATTTTACGAATACTCCAGGTTTTAGGTAATATTGTTAGTATTTGGACTTTAACACTACTCGAGTCTGTTTCTTGAAATTTTTTTTTCAACTGTGAAATCATGATCAATTCATCAGACACTGTGACAGGAATATCACATTCTGGAACACCACCATAGTTTTTTATCACTTCACCAATTTTCTGAAACTTTTTCTTACTGTACTGTCCAACACCTAATCTTTTTTTTTTCACGGGAGATTCGCCTACAGAAAGTAATGTATCATTCAGACTCTCCAAAGTAGTGATGCGACATCGATAACAAAACATCGATGTTTTGAAATATCGATATTCAATATTCGCCCAAACATCGATATTTTTAAACATCAATGTTTTAGAACATCCATGTTTTAAAACTGGTTTAGTAATCTCTAACATTAATGTTACTTCCGTTAGCTGTGGGGGGAGGGGGTGATTTAATTTTACTCTCTGATTGGGCAGACACAAATGACAAAAACTTGGTTGCTTTGGGCTACATTGATGACTCAAAATTCTCGTTGTAAATACCACCATGTTTTGCCTTCAAATGTCTAAATAAATTCGTGGTATTGCCAGAAGTTTTGAGAGACTTAAGGCAAATATTGCATTACGGTACTTTTTCATTAAAAAAAAACATCGAGACAACGTAAAACATCGATATTAAAAAAACATCGGTTTTAATAAATCGATGTTTTGAAAACATCGACATCGATGTCGCATCCCTACTCCAAAGTTGTGTCTCTGTCAGTCCATATATCACTCTTAACCTCTCCTTCTGAATTATCTTCACTTAACTCAGGTTGTTCTGTCTCTGCATCTCTTTCAATTATATATGAAGGACCTGGCATTTCAGAGATTAGATTTTCTGCATGAACTACATATTTTCTGTTGTAATGTTATATTTGGACATTTCTGAGCCATCCAAGGCTGTACTTTCTCAGATTCTTTCAAAACCTTGTATGTACACTTTTACCCAGAGGATTGCAACAAAAAATTTGACTTTTAAAGTCCATTTTGGTTAATGCAACTGCTCAAGCAGGAAATTGATAAATAATAAAGATAACAATGCAGCTAAAAAAACTCTGCAATTAAACAGTTAACAACGTTCAAGATAAATTGATAAGATAAATTTAATTTGTGCAATGAACCACACACTTACAAGCTCAGAATTGAAATAACAGCAAATGCAAAATGGTGTAACAGTAAGCTCTCTCATTGGCTGAAATAAGAAGCCCTGTCATTGGCTCTAATAAGAAGTCTTGTCATTGGCTAAGAAGAAGCCCTGCCATTGGCTAAAGTGGCTGGAGTTTAAATCTCTGGTCAATTTCAAGGTAATACGTTGCATGAGGGACCTAGCAATAAACTGAAGCAATTAATAGCTTTAAACCTCAATCAGAATGGGGGAAAATTCATAAAAGGGGTTTCTATAATATGATATGCCAGAGGCAACTGAAAGAGGGGTAAATTCTCTGATCTACAAGATTTGTTGTTATGTACTGCTGAAAATTGTCCCCTGCATGACACTCCCATTAATCCTACACTGCCTTATCATTGCAGTGCCAACCAAATATTTGGCACACGGGTAGAAGAATGTTGTACCAATAAAATACATTTTTTTCGTAATTTTCTGAAATGGCATGTTTTGAGATATTCAAGGTCAAAGGTCACAGTGGTTGACCTTGAACCTGTAATCTGTTGTAAGACAGTCATGTTTGGTATCAATAGAAAGATCAATCCTTTAGCATTTCAACAGTGTTTGATTTTTCACACAACTACGATTAGGAAAAATGTTACAACCAGTTATAAGTGTGCAAGTTTGTCATTTTCGGCGAAAACTATGATTTTTATTATGTCTGAATCTAGGACAATTTTCAAAATAAAAATCTGAAAATTGGCAGACTTACTTACCTTGTCGTATGTGTCCTTCATACCAAATTTCCTGAAAATCAGATATGGTGAGGTCAAGAAGGTGATTGATCTGACATGGAATGTCTCAAGAGCAAAAATGTCTGAATTGGTTCTGTATGGCATAACTCCATTCAAATTACAGATGAACATTACCAGTGGTTGCCTAATAAAACAAATTCTTTCAGTAACATTTAGCATTTGTGCACTTGCACATTATAACAATGACACGCGCGAATTATCAATTATTTAATTTTTTCATATACATACAACGCGAAACAAAAGTTTCAATAGAAATATAAAGTCGACTGGCGGGCCACACAGTTTAATGTAATTGACCATGTTAAAACATCCTCTTTGAAATACATTCATTTCAAACTTTAAACAACCATATTAAAATGAATGTTGTACCTAAAATAATGAACATTTAGGAGTATTGCATTTAATGCTGTTACTGTTATCTTTGTTGCAATGAAGGATTAGCATGAATGTTATTTATTAAATTTTGTCATGAAAAAGTTTCACACTGAATGAATATAGAAACTACTAACATATAAAAAATTATTTCAAATGTAACTATAAATAAAAAATTCTCTGATAAGCAAATAATACAAGAAAGCAATGCCTAAACAGCAGATAACTGCTAATGGTGCGTAGCTGTAAAAATTTCAAAAAATTGGTGCCAGTTCATCATTTATAAAGAAAATTAAATGTCTTAATTAGTTCGTATATAAAAGTTTTGAATGAAATTAATATTGCATATCAATTTAACTATAATTTTTAAAAATTTAATTCTGAAAATGATGGTTTATTAACTTCAATAAGCTTTAGATATTTTAACAATTGTAATATATTAAGCATAATATAAAATTTAAAAAATACCAGCACATGAATATTGGGGAAAGTGTTGGATTTTTTATATCAACAAAGTTGGTAATTATTTAATTGGTACCTTTATTGTGCTACAACTGGGTTGTAACCTTTATAATATATGATTTCATTATTCAGGTTAATGGCTTAATATACTGCAAACCTGATCTAGCTAAGCTTCACTCTTACATCACCAAAGGTCAATGATTATATCTCAGAAATGTCACTTGGTTTCTTTTCAGTTTCAACTAATTGAATTTGAATAATTATCATTTAGATGTTTTAAGCCAATGAAGTTCGAAAATTAGCTTCAACTTATGAATTATATGTTCAGTCAATAATAACAAAAAAATTTTTGAATTAATTTCATACTTTTATTTTCCTCATTTTCAAGGATTGCAAACCAGAAAATGAGAGCTTATCCTTGGTAATTCCTATCTAGATTATAGGTCTTACTCTAGGCCTGAGTACATCTGGTATATTACTTTAAAGTTATTTTTTAATGTTATATTACAATTTTAATGTTAATATTGTACCATTACTATTTTAAACATTAATATTCTACAATTTTCTAAAAAATTTTATTTTATTCTAAGTTTTATAAAAGGATTTTTATACTTGGGAAATATTGTAAATTTTGTTCTAAAAATTCAGTAGTAGTACTATTGTCATTAGTTTTTTCATTCTTCTATATACACTGAAACTATCTTGCTACAAATTTTAAAATTTCATGTACTTTATTTGTTTTCCACTATTTTTATATTTTTATGATTCTTCAAGAACTTGGATGTTTATTTTCTAGATTTTAAAAATTTTATTAATAAAATTCTTGTACTTTGAATATATTCTTTCCCTACAACAGTTCTATTAAGATATCCTATAAAGTGATTTTGGAAAATTTAGATGTTGATCTAATTTTTAAAAAAAAATGATACTTTGCAAATATTTAGACTTTTTAAATTATTTATTCCAGATACGTTCTGTGTTCAATTTTTTTAATTAAAATATTCTGAAGTTGTTTAATAGCCATTTATTGTTGAATTTTCATACAAAGTGTTGATTGTCAGGCTAAAAGTTTAAAAAATGTTAATATGTATTTTCCTATATTTCTCATTAGAACTTCACTTGGTGGAATTTGACAACTTTTTCACCAAGGATATGGAACTCTTCCCCGTATAATTTGTATTTTACTGCAATTATTCACAGTTCAAAATCCATTGTGAAACTTATAGTCAGCAAAGTTGCTTAACGCATTATGTCTTAGTTGTCTGGTGATAAATTTATAAAATTAATATATAAATTGTAAATAAAATCATCAAACGGGCAGCTTTTAGCGATCTCTATAAATTGTAGAACGTATATTTTAATAGCTCGCCAATATCGACCAGAAAGGATTAATCTACTTTTCACTGAAAACAACATGCCATGCCAGAATATGCAGTTTTTAACTGTTTAATAGTTATACGTAATATATTAGCATTTAGCTTCTCTCATAATAAAACAGCGCAAAACGCCGATATCATATATATCATTTTCAACATCTAAATAAAACAGTTCTCTCATACAATACAGAAAAAATTACCTGTAAATTAAACTTACTTCAATAGCTGTTTAATTTCTTAGCATCATCTGTAATGTTATTTCAGTCCGTGATCAATTTTAGAAGTAACTTAGGTTTATAGACACCGGCACTACTTCACACACTTTTAATTACAAAGATTATAAGCAATTGAATACTATATAAAATTATACAATAATACATATACAATAGACAATTTCTATTATGAGTTTAAGCGATATCGTTGCCACTAATCCGACAAATAATGGAAGTAACTAACTGCGATTTATAACTGTTATCTGCTACCAAAGTCAATATCCCGGTATTTCAAAAGTTCGGTGTGAAAGTAAAACGCGATAAAAGAAAAATCTATGGATCGGAGACAAATGTACGACAGAATTGAATAAAACATTTCAGCTGTTTAGCTGTAAAGCTATCCTCAATTTAACTCTTAGCTCATCGGTATCCAAATGGTCTGTTAGCTCTGTGATTCGGAAGATTTTAAGCGAATGCTATCCGTAAGACAATCAGACAGCTAGTCCAGTCAAATTAGGTTTTCATTTCGTACTAAATAAAGGGGTTGAGATTTTTTCAGGAATGTGTAGGGGTTGGCCCCCTTAACAACGCCTAATAAAGTCCCCTCGATTTCGGGCGCTGCGTGGGATGGGGTGGGGGTCGCAAAGGTCCATTGTTTTCAGTTTTTGGTGTTTATCTCGAAAACAGTGCGTCGCACAGAAAATTGTCAAATACAAAAATTAAAGCTGATAAAATTCCCTTTCAAATGGTCTATTCATGTTTCTATCTAAGTGTTACCGTTTTCAAGATATGAGCCATTGAATATAAAAAATTTTCAAAAAAAGTGGTAGTGGTTCAAGTATCTTGTCAAACTTCCTCTTCTAACTCTTTCCCCTTCCATTTCTCAGAAAACTCGTGATAGAAAAAGTTGTAGAGTGAACATTTTCCTTCAAAAATGTATAGATTTATGCTAATTTATCTTCACCCGGTAAATAGTTAGAGCATTTTGAAGTTTAGGGGTACTTTTCAACATTTTGCTAGTAAAATGCTCGTCACTCAAGTTTCGTTTCCAAAGTCTGGAACTTTCTTAATCACTTTGTATGCTGTTTAATTAGATACGTATAGTATTTATAACTCGCATAAATAATAAATTATGTATACATGTACGTATAATGTATATCCCATATTATACAGAAGAACACATGTAGTACAAAGGAGGAAGTAAGAAAACAAACCAAAATGTATAAAAGTTGTTCATATAATCAAAAAATGGTTATCAAAAGTAGGTTCAAACAACAAGTACTTACATTAAATAGATTATATATAATTTATTTCATCAACTGCTTTCCTATATATTAAAAGCCGTCAATCTGATACTTCGAAAAAGTTTCAAACAAGTCAAAGTCTTCACTATCATTTTAGCTTCTGTAGAATGCCCGAAATTTTAACTGATTTCCCACAAAAGTGGCATCCCACTATAATGCCACGATCAAAGTCACTAAACTCTTTACTTAGGGCCTGTTCACATAGGAGTCCGTGGCGTTGCGTTAAGGAAAAGATGACGTTGAGACAAAAATAAACCAATCATAGGCGTTAAAAATTTCATTGCTAATCGTTTAGAGTCCTATGATTGGTTTATTTTCGTCTCAACGTCATCTTTTCCTTAACGCAACGCAACGGACTCCTATGTGAACAGGCCCTTACTCGTCGTCTCACAAATGCATAAATATGACCTGACAAACCACTACCAATAGTTTCAAGAGTTTCAGGAAGAGTAGTGGTAACTACAGTACATGGTCCGGACTCTCCACTGTAAACTACCAATACTTTTATAGCTTTCGATTGCGCATCAAATTACGTCACCAGCTAGATCCATTTCTTTAGTTGGGTGTCCGGATACTTTTGGCCAGATAGTGTACAAAGTATTATTGAATATTAATGAATTATATAAATTATTAAATTTAATTAATGGGGTCAGTACGAGCAAAGAAAAAGGAAAGGTACCTGTGGTGATTGAGATCATGCTCATTTGGCGGGGCCTGGAACATGAGCAGGAACATTCGTTCTTCAGCTTCAGCAATGTCTCCTGGTGAAGATTTGGAGTCATAAAAACTTTGGCGACGTTTGTTGTTTCATTGGCATACCGCTGGAAACATTGTACTATTGCTGCTTTGCTTTTACCATAAATCGCTGACGTAGTGAGATCTATGGATGAAGAATCTATCCTGAGAAACTATGGATGAAGAGAATGTACTGGCTGAATGATAAGACCTGAAGATGTTGTGAAGAGTTGAGCCTGTTTTCTGTGTTGCCCCGTCCGGCCTTCATGAAAAACACATTCATGTCTCATGGGGTGAGTGCCACAAGTAAGACGACCAGGTCTGTCTTCACCTACTATCACTTCACCTACTATCTAGTTGAATGAGAGGTGTTTTGCCACCCACCTCTGACAATACTGCAGTCAGTATCTCCTTTGGCTATAGTAGACTGTATTGTATACCTCTTGCACCCAAGGCCTGAACTAACATAGGAATGAGCTTGGTTTTGCTCTTTTCATTGGAAAGGAAGTTTTCCTGATGAACAGTAACCACCATGTTCTTTTTGAAGTCAATATCCACTGATGTTTTACTTGATGCTCTCCGGTGTTGTTCGTCTCTTTCCGTGGAGTTCGTGTCTTCATAACCATCAAAAACCACAGCTGAACTGTTGCCGTAATGGTTGAATATGTACGATACATATTGATCGCAGATGGAGGCGAAGGTAGTGTTGGTGTTCCCCTTTACTCTATGAAACAAGAAGCCGCCATCGATTACCGTGAAACTGTTCTTCACATTGATCAGTTGATTACATTTTGGGAAAGCATCATACAGTGCTGACTTTTTTATTCCAAGGCCTGGTAGCAGTTTACGTTACTTGTTCCAATTACTCCCGTTGAAAGTGACATGAAACAATTACGTTCAGCAAAAGGCAGATGATCAGCCATCCATTGAGCAAGCTTCCTTCTGTCTAGATCATCTTTGGTTATGCGTGATGCTCGAAACTCAACATGTCGTTCTCCGCTTGCAGTATGGACGCCACAAAACATCTCAAGTGAACTACATATTGCTGTAGCTGTGCGTGCTCCCACAACCCATTTCGCCTACACCGAATCATTAAAGCCTCGCCCAATTTAATTAATTCTCCTGTTGTTAATTAATCCTCCCAATTGTTAATTCTCCTTCACTCTTCATGTCACACATGAGTGTCACCTCATTTGCCATGTCAGACCACACACCAGCCATTGGTGTTCCAGTTATGTTTACAGTGAAGTATCCACGATCTATAAAATCCTGTTTAAGTTGAAGGTGGCGAGTTGTTAGTCCCAGCATGTCTTGTACATATAGGTGAGTACACTTTGCATAATGAAAATGCCCGCTGGCATGGAAGTAAGGTATCATCATCTGGGCGCATATGATATGATCTTCTCAGTTGCGCTGCGCTGCAATGAATTTTTTCATCATCACCACCATTTCAAAGTGCTGGACCCACAAAGCTGTTTTTGGCCCATTACCTTTGAGACGTGACAATTCGTTGCTCAATATCCACTGAATGCTGACAAGGGAGGCATTTGTGGAAATGTGTTGTGGAGTAATTTCTACTGAGGTCTGAAGTAACTGAACTACTTCTTCTTTTTCATATGGTGTGATATCTAAATTTTCCAAAATGATCTGAGCTAAAGTGACATATTTATATATTTTGGTTTGTTTTCTTACTTCCTCCTTTGTACTACAAGTGTTCTTCTGTTTATGAGATATAATTTATACGTACAGGTATACATAATTTATTATTTATACGGGTTATAAATATTATACGTATCTAATTAAACAGCATACAAAGTGATTAAGAGAGTTACAGACCTTGGACACGAAACTTGAGTGACGAGCATTTTACTAGCAAAATGTTGAAAAGTACCCCTAAACTTCAAAACGCTCTAACTATTTAACGGGTGAAGATAAATTAGCATAAATATATACATTTTTGAAGGAAATTTTTCGCTCTACAACATTTTTTTATCACGAGTTTTCTGAGAAATGGAAGGTGAAAAAGTTAGAAGAGGAAGTTTGACGAGATACTTGAACCACTACCACTTTTTAAAAAAAAATTTCATATTCAACGTCTCATATCTCGAAAACGGTAACACTTAGATAGAAACATGGCCATACCATTTGGAAGGGAATTTTATCAGCTTTAATTTTTGTATTTGACAATTTTCTGTACGACTCACCGTTTTCGAGATAAACGTGACAAACTGAAAAAAGGGACCATTGGGACTCCCGCCCCCCGCGGCGCCCGAAATCGAGGGGACTTTATTAGGCGTTCTTCAGGGAACCAACCCCTACACATTTCTGAAAAAATCTCAACTCCTTTATTTAATACATGATTCGCCGCCATTTTGAGCTAATTTGACTGGACTAAGCCCAAATTCATCGTCAGCGGGACGTCAAATGTAAACAAACATGGAAACTTTGGAACTGATATTAATAATAATAATAAATAAGAGTAATGCCTGGATACGCAGCAAAATAAAAATGAATCAAATGATTTTAAATATGTTGAAACATAGAAATATTTTCACAGTTCAACTTTTTTTATATAACATACAAAAAACGTATATAATATTTTCTTATATAAAATTTTACATATAATAACTTATATATATAATAATATATAATATATATATATATATATATACATAATATATAATATATATATATATATACATAATATATAATATATATATATGTAAAGGATTTAGTGGGAAAAGAATGATTATTCTAAATTTAAAGGGGGCTTGGGAATTAAATTATATTCGTGGCGTAATTCGCCTCTAATTGTTCTTATTCAAAGACGCAAATTGGGAAAGGGAAATTCCCTTTTTATTATATAATCTTCGCGCGCCTCTGAGTTCTGCGGTCGAGGAGGAACGTTTACATTCTATTTAGCCTTGAAAGATGTCTGTTTCGGGCTCTGCGCATGTCCAAGGAGAGTTGGCGCGCGGAGATGCCCGCGAATTTGGTTAGAGCGTGGGATAGAAGTCGATGCTATCAGATGTGTTTCGCCGCGACTCTAAAAAATAAATGGCGAACGACTAAATGCGTAGATCTGGAGAGGTGGTATTATGACAAAGAATAAAACTGGATTAAATTGAACTGATGCCTGCTCAATTATTGATTGGATTACTTTTGCTACACCACCGGATATACCATGACTGCCATAATTTGTAAGATGACGGGCGTAGCCCTACGCGTGTCAATTATATATATATATATATATATATATATATATATATATATATATATATATATATATATATATATATATATATATATATATATATATATATATATATATATATATAATAATAATAATATCTTATATAATATTTTCACAGTTTCTATGTTCAACTTTATTTAAAATATTTATAATTTACTGTATTAAATTACCTCAACCTTTTTTTTATTTCTTTGTGATGGGGAAATTTTATGGTTGGTTTATTATTAATGCAAATAATTTATATAAAACCGCTGAGCAACCTCTTTTCGTATAGCGGTACTACATCGACTAATTCATTGTGACATTGACACTATTACTCTGAGTTTAAATAACAAAATGATGTATTGACACTAAACACATAAATACATTTTATACAGTAACATTTAATACTGGCATGGAAATTTATATTATGCTATAATCATTAATCCCACTATTTATTATGATCTAGTCATTAAACTATCAATGATACAACTCATTACTCATTATCATGCAAAATAAAAATAAATCAATTAACCTTTACTTATTAATAGGTATAAAACACAAACTATGAACACATAAACATCCACACTTAGTGATAATTATTACTAGCACTAAAATATACCGTCATCGATCATTAATAATTCTCTCTCCTCTCTTATTTCTATCATTATATCATAAACTACATTAATTTATGTAGGAAATTAACATACAAAACAACATTGGCATTAGTCGCATGCAACATGCCATGAAATGCAGAGTTAGCTGATTACGTGGAAGGTGAGGAGTGACTGTCCGAATAATCCCCGAGACGACAGACCGAAGAAACTAGGAGGTAGAGACCGACGGGTATTGTCCACAGAAATTCGGAAGAAACGCACCCAACTGATTGCCCACATACTCGAGGAGTTTAAACAGTTATCCGGCAATATTGTTTCGATAAATACCACCCGTAAGGAAGCCCATCTGTTTAGTTTTCATGATCGTGCTGCCGTCCATAAGCCTTTGATCACAAAGTCCATCCGCGCTCCTCGGTTAGTACGGTGTAAATCAAGTCGAAAGTCGACCGTAGATAAGTGGAAATGGGTTCTCTGCAGCGACGAATCAAGGTTCACCTCTACCGTTCGTATGGCAGGGTGTGGGACTGGCGTATACTTGGAGAACGACTCTTGACAGAATGCATTGTGCTCACAGCAAAGTTCGGTGGAGGTGGAATTATGGTCTCAGAAGTTAAGGTACCACATTCTTTTACGTCTAATTTAAAAATGAATGAACAGAGAAAGAAGGAATTTGGACGATATATGCACTAAACAGTTCTTAATTAAATGATACAAAGAAATATACATAATTTACATGAGTTAAAGCAAAAAAGCACTCTTGGCAGTAAACTCCATTATTGGAGAAAACATTACATCACAGTTTTATGTGGAAAAATGTTAGGGAAACATTAAAAAGGGTTTTTAGTAAGGAATATGTGTACCCCTAGCTGTAATCCATTGTCGGCACCGAATTTGCATGCTGCAAATTTATTTTGTATGATACCGAAATGGGAAACGAAGATTAGAATAAATCTTGTTCCAGCTCATATAACGATTTTGGAGGAGGACTTAAAGCAGCAACATGTCTGCCAAGGTAGTCCCAAACATGATCTATCGGATTCAAGTCAGGAGATTGAGTTGGCCATTCCATTTGCTCCAAACCGTAACCCTCAAGATAATCCTCTACAAGCTCAGCTCGGTGAGATCTTGCATTATCATCCATTAAAATGAATTCGTTGCCAATAGCAGCGGCATATAGGAGGACATATTGATCAAGGATCTCGTCCCGATATCTTATACCAGTCAGAGTTCCTCTATGGAAAACATGCAGATCAGTGTGACCACCGACAGAGATTCCAGTCCAAACTATGATTCCACAACCTCTGTATCTGTGTCTTTCATCAATGTTGGAATAGTTGTATCTAGTACCTTCCCCCACCCGGTACATATATATATATATATATATATATATATATATATATATATATATATATATATATATGTAAGATCTTTAAAGGTTAAAGTACTTAGGGCAACAAAAAAGGGTGTTTTCTACAGAAAATCTGATTTAAACGTTGAACGCCGGAATTATTTACATTTAATAGAACAGCGCAGCAATGCGACAAGAAAGTATCGAAATGAATGGCATTGAAGCTATTAATAGAATTTGAGTAGGTGTTAAGCGGAAGTTCGGGCGGATTCTTTCTGCAAGCTATTCAGAAGAAAGTTCCAGGGAGTTCTATGCAAGCTAAGCACTGTATATTAGGCGCGTTAGGAACAAAGAAATAAGAATCAGAGACAGTGTAGGCTTCGACGAGTAAGGGTGCCGCTTGATGGTCTAAAAGATTGAATGGAGTAGGGAATTCAAAGTTATAGAAGATTAGGAATTATGGATAATATAATTAGTGAATCGATAGGATTAATTATGGAACCGGAGACTTTTTGAATGGTTAATAAATGTTAATTAAAGGACAAGATCTTGTTTTATTTCTCACTCGAGCCACGTTGACTGCATTGCTAAGATGAAAGAAGGAATTTATACGGTAACGGACTGCAATATAAGGCGTAACATGGTGAACTCAGGATCTGATGATGGGCGTGAAAAGCAAATCCGACCGAAACAAACACACACACACACACACACACACACACACACACATATATATATATATATATATATATATATATATATATATATATATATATATATATATATATATATATATATATATACATATGACGAGCTTTAATTCTCGTACTCCTTCTTACTCGTTTCCCTACAACTAACTATAAAAATATGCAGTCAGTAACATCGTAAGCTTGTGGAATTAAAGACAATTAGTTTCCATCTAAATCCTTTAGTCAATAACTATTAATTAACCCGATTCAATCCGTGCCATTGTTTCGATCTCTCACCTCTGTCGCGCTCCGCCCAAACCGAAATCCAAAAACGCTCTGCCGAAATTCTATTGTTCCCCCAAGGCGTCTAAACTTATTGCGTATGCTCATTGACGACTGCCGAATGTCCGAGAAGCATCTTTTGCTGACTTTACAAATAATTTTTCGTGTGAAACCTAGTCTGAACTCCAAAACAACTCACCGGGCAATGAATGCCTGTGATTCTCTTTCTTGATTCTCCCCAAGGCCATCCCACTCTATTAATAACTCTTATAGTCCATGCATTCGTAGAGGCGTGTAATCTGATTGACTCTGAAATATCATTGCTTTTCACGTTAGAATTTAGTTATTTCGAAGCCCCCTGTATATTCTCAGTTAATGCTTAACAACTTCCCCCCTGTAACCCTGAAGGCATGCACACAAGGATTAGCTAATTCCCCGTGGTAAGTCTTCAGAAGAGAAAAACACTAAAATTAGCCAACTGAAATTGGCCAATTAACACTGCAGCGATGTCCGCGATGAGACAAAACAAAAATCTTGAATACCTTTCACATCACACATTGTAGGAACAAATCTACCCACATCACCAGAGGCAGAAAAAAACGTCGTGAAGACAGCGCACATCCACCCTGGCGAATCCCGAATGTGAAATCGTGGAACATCACCTTTGTACAACGTGAAAACAGCAATCTGCCAGGAACAACTGGACACCGTCAAAATATTCAGGAAGAAATCACCATATCCACATCGTAACTTCCGCATCAGAAATGGTTGAAGAATTTTTAAAGATGGAAGACAGCAACGCCTCATTGTAGCAAGCACTCCGGAACTGGGAAACGGTAGAACTCGCCGACGCTGGCATAATTCTCAGCATCAGATATACTCGAACAGAATCCAGTCTCAAAACGTAACTTTAAAATTCACTTTCCGCCAACGCATCACGCCGTCATGAGATGAGAGATCGGAACCTGGACAAATTTAACAAATTTAATTCTAACTTTATGTTTAAACGGCTATGGGGGTAATTTAATTTTTCCCCTCGAAGATTCCTAATCCCATGCGACATTTGACGAGCTTTAATTCTCGTACTCCATCTTACTCGTTCCCCTACAACTTACTCTATAAATATGCAGTCAGTAACATTGTAGGCCTGTGGAATTAAAGACAATTAGTTTCCATCTAAATCCTTTATTCAACAACTATTAATTAACCCGATTCAATGCGTGCCATTGTTTCGACCTCTCACCTCTGACGTGCTCCGCCCAAACCGAAATCCAAAAACGCTCTGCCGAAATTCTATTGTTCCCCAAGGCGTCTAAACTTATCGCGCATGCTCATTGACGATTGCCGAATGTCCAAGAAGCTTCTTTTGCTGACTTTACAAATAATTTTTGTGCGAAACCTAGTCTGAACTCCAAAACAACTCCCCAGTTAATGAATGCCTGTGATTCTTTTTCTTGATTCTCCCCAAGGCCATCCTACTCTATTAATAACTCTTTTAGTTCATGCATTCGTAGACGCGTGTAATCTGATTGACTCTGAAATATCATTGCTTTTCACGTTAGAATTTAGTTATTTCGAAGCTTCCCTGTATATTCTCAGTTAATGACTGACTGACTGTCACACTGTCACTCACTCACTCACTCACAAACACAAACAAACAAACACACACACACACACTATACTTAAGATCGTGAGCCAAACGAACGCCAGACTTATAGAATGACCAATCGGAGTTCAGTCACAATACACGTGCGTGCCTGATAACGATTGGACGTGGTTGTGACTTATTAGAATATTCCTAATTCAATACGTCGTGTATTGTAACGGACGTACTTAATGCCCTTATGTGCAATTAGGAAACGTTTTCTGAATTTCGTGCCTGCAATTTGTCGTCACTTTTGTGGGATCACCATTCTTAACAGTTTTTGTTGCCACTCCCTATTCGTAAGTTCTCAGTTAACACTTGATCTCACAATAGACTTAAAGGGATTTTGATGAGTGCAAACAGAAAGAGCTATTCCATCGAGTGCAAAAAAGGAGTTAGTGGAGGGCTCTCGGGGCAAGAATCTTACAGTTTTCTGCAAAGAAAAGAAGTTCGATCACCCAATGGTCCGAAAATGGTTAATCAGAGTACGATAACCTCAGTTAACAAGTGTATGCGGGAATTGCAAAGATACGGAAGTCTGGATCAGGTCGTTAAACATTATTTCCCAAGTTGGAACACATTCTCTGTGAATGGATTGCGGACACAAGACAAAAGATTTTGTTTGTTCTTAGAGCTGATATTCAAGCATTTATCCTTGGAATAGTACCACAGTTTGACATACGCCCAGAAAACATCAAAGAATGGCTTGCTCCAACGATATGAACTTCCTCTAAGAATATCGATAACCCTATTCAAGTTGAAAGATATTGAAGTTATAAAACGCGCACTTGTATTCAAGTCTATTGTTGATGGCATCGTCATTTCTAAATACAATCTCTCCAACATCATTGCTATGGATGAAACTGCACTGTTTATGGGTGAAAGATCTCAAACTAAAATTGGTCAGACAGGTTTCTTGTTAATCTATATTCCTTCCACTGGTTACGAAAGTACACTTGTTCCTGTATTTTGGCATTTCATCTGGATGGAAAGAAAGGTCCGCCTCTAATCATCCCTAAGGGCAAGATAGATAATATCCATAAACCCGAATAAGCCTGGGCACAGCAGCTATAAGGAAGTTGGTTGATTTAATGCTATCACTTGTTTTGTGAGGTGTCCAAAGAGGTCTGCTAGTCTGGGATTTAGCCAGCACTCACCGCACTAAAGACACGCACTTCCTTGCAGAAAGAAGAATATATCAAATAATGACTGTCGATCTCTAGATTCTTGACATCGCAATAAAAAAACCATTCAAGGACCATTTGCGCATGGATATCAATGACAAAGCTAAAAATAAAATGGTGAGAAATCAGCGTGGAAATTTTGCGAAGTACAGCCTGCAGGATATCGTGACTTCGTTGAAGAATTCATGGGATAAAAACTGACAGCATGGCTAATGCACTACGAGCAGGCTACGAGAACAAGAAGGGCTCACTTCAGAAGAGCTCCAGTGATAGACATGAGAGGTTAGGGCCAATGGTTCTACAGAAAATTAAGTTGCAAGAAATTAGGCCGAAATTCGGGATTTAGAGCTTTACGACGATGTTCTAGAAAAAGATGACATTACTGTACTTGAATAAACGTAACTTTTTTTACATGAATATATCAAAAAGTGTAGATCGTTTTACATGAATATAAAAATAAATGTGGATTGTTGTAAATGAATAAATGTAAATTTTTGTGTATGTAAAAATAAGAAACCCCTAAAAATAAGCCCTACTGCGTCTTTTGAAGCAAAAGTTAATAGAAGCCCCGGCTTTATTTTTGGGAAAACACGGTATATATATATACTAGCCGAGTTGCAACCCGATGTGTTGCTTATTCGATTTAAAATGAAATGGTTTTATTTCTTAAACCATTTCATTTATCAAGATTAAAAACTGTTTAATCACTTTAAAAAATATATTATAATTTTTAAAAATCGAAATAATTATTTAAAATTCTGTTTTTCAAATTTCGGTTTTTGGCTTTTGAATTAATTCTTTCAAATGTCCGTTTGCAAATTTTTCTTTTTCAACAAAAAAGAAGTTAATTCAATTAGAAAAAATTCTAAAGGTTTTAACATCTCATTTCCTATAACTATAATTATTTCTGGAATTTTAAAATTATTCTAGTTAAATGCTCGTTCTCACTTAATAATTTTTCCTTTTGGCAATATGGCCAAATGTAGATATTAAATCTCATGGGGGGAAAAGTTCTTAAAAAATAGAAAGACAGTTCTGGTGAATTCAAAATCGTGGCGGAAGAATCCTCATCAGTTTTTCATTAATTAGAAAAAAATTTCACAAAATTGCCGGAAATATTAGTGAGTAAAATTATAAGTCAAAAAATTACGAACTCAGCATTCAGTGGCGATCAGCGCGGGAAATTGCAAAAGTGAGTTTTGTAAGTACGCTTTTTTAGAATGATGACATTTTTTTATTAAATGTATGTGGCATATTTTGGAAGCTAAACATCTAGCAAATGCCAATAAATCGTAAAATTCACATTATTAGGTGGAGAAAACCGATATATTTGTCCATCAAAATCGTCGATTTCGTGAAATTAGGAAAACTGCTTTAGGGAAAAAGCTTCGTTTGCAAAGAAAAACATGTTTAACTTTATAAAAATGTGTATATCCTTAAAGATGAAGAGTTGTAGAACACATGGAAATAAAAAATTTGTCGATTGGTGGACGGAAAAGTTGAATTTTACATGCATGAAAATAATGAAAATTTGCGAAACGGAAAGGAGCTGGCTCACCCGGAATACCAGCTGGTTCTGTTGTCCGCTTCCTTTGAGTTGGGTGGTTTTAATCTAATAATTAAAAAAATTTTAAATTTTGAAATTTGAGGATGGCATCAGTGCACGCGTCTCGTCCGTCCGCGTCCATCGGTACCAGTCGCAATATCCTGCTATGATCGGTTCGCGAGATTATCTCGTCCCCGTGGACTGCACACTAACAAAGATACATTTGTTTACCTTCAACTGTTCATAGTAATATATTATATATATATATATATATTTATATATAAAGTTGAAAGAGAAAAACCAGTATGAGCACTAAAGCTACTACAGCCAGGAACCAAACACATGAAAAGATAAGATTGAAAGAGGTTTTAGACAATATTTCATCTTCAGCGGTGTCAATAATGTCTAAAAACCAATCGATTCTTTCAGATAGGTGTGATCTATACAATAAACACACTCAGACACCGAAAAATCCATGAAAATCAGTAGAATTGAATAAAGAGTTACTTAACCATAGAACACCAAGCGTGGCGCTAGACAGAGTAGAAGTTAAGAACAAGTAACCGCAAGATGACTGACGTCACAAAACTTGCAACCATGGAGATTATGGAAACACAGAAACTGACTTACTATGGATACTGTGTTTTAGGACTATTAAACCTTTATTAATTAATTTTTTTATTATTACTACTAAGAGTTATTTTTTATCTTATTTTTATTTTTACTTAAGATTTTAATTTAATTTTTTTATTTTTTATTTTTAGTAATTATTTTTTCTAATTTTTCTTATTATTATGATTTACTTATTAAATGCAACAGAACAAACTATTCATTAAAACTAAAACAACCAATTATTTGTTTGGATAGACTTTCGGGGTAATAATTACGTGTTAGCACAGCTATCAAGTCTAAAAAATGCTTATTCCTATTGTTTTTAGAACATAGCCTATTTATACGAACCAACTGATATACAATAATGTTATTAAAAACAGATTTATGTAAACAGGTTAGGTAATTTTGAAATTTAACAATATTAAAATTATAGTCAGATCTTTTATCGTATAAGTCAAAAGTAAATTTGCTATGAGAATTTAATTTAATGTTAATATCTAAAAAGTTTACATTAATATTACCATGGCTACTTTTAATTAGTTCCAGATTAGGAGGGTAAAAATTTAAGTCTATATGGTTATTACTTTTATTAATTATCATTATATCATCTATATACCTAAATATATTGTAATTGCAATTTTCTATATTATTAATTTCAAAATAATGTATAAATTAGCTAGCATACTTGAAGCATTTCCACCTTGTGGTACACCTTTGGTCTGTAAGTATATACTATTATTATGAACTATGTAATTATGTTTAGTTACTAAATCTAAGAGCCTATTGAAACGAGTTAGTTTAATTTCGTTGCCTAAGTATTGAATATTATTTTGTACTAACTTTATGATTATTCTATTTAAATCAATTATATTGATATTATTAAATAGATCTCTAAAATCATAAGTTACTACTGTTTTACAATTATCTAATGTTTGTAGTTTTCTAATTAGACTAAAGCTATTATCAATTATACCACAAACATCAGATGTTATATTTTTATAAATTAATTTAAGGTAATTTAATAGTATTACACTTGCTTTAGTAGCATAAGTGTTGTGACCACAGGTTACTGCTCTAAAAGCAATAGGTGTTTTATGAAATTTAGGAACTAAAGTAATATATGGAAATAGTAATATAGTTGTTTGATTATATACCTAGTAGTTTATATTTTGCTATAATTTTCTTAATACTAATACTAGTAGTTTCTTTTAAAGGCTGAAAAGATCACTATTTTCCAGCTGTTTTTTTTTAAACTTATGGCAAAATATTTTTTACAAATAATTGCATAGTTGTTGGCTGCTTTATCTACATAAGTGATTATAAAGTCTTCTTGTAATTTTGTTATAGCATCTTTCAGGTGTTTATAGGAATTATTAATGATATTACTATTATTGGGTAGTTTAGAATGTACTAGCTTAAGTAAATTAATTTTCCATTGGTTGAAGGCTTCTGTAGGTATAGAATAATTAATAGCTATTTTGTATATAAATTTATCTAAATCAGCATTTAAGAAACTTATTATTTTCTTATTATTATTAGTACTAGGTAATCTATACTTATTTCCCAAACTCATCAACTCACGCAGTGCTAAATTATCCACTATTTCCAAATTGCCTGTTATTACATGACCATGTGCCGTATCAACATAACTATTGTAATTGGGCAGATGACATACACAATTTAAATTATTGATCGAGATAAATTTTTTGAGACCTGATTATAGTTAAATATACGTCTACCCATAGGCAGTGTATATTTAAAGGCACGTTTTACTTTTATACCATTTACAGGAAACATATCATGAAGTTTCTCAAATATACTATTGAAGTTTATATTATTTAGTTTAGGGTTGTTAAAATTTAGTACACAATAAGTGTTACTACCTATGTTTTGTTTTTTAAATAAGTTTATTTTTAAACGATTAGCCCGTGTTAATAGTAAATCATATACCAGATGCTGATAATGATAATTCTTTATTTTAGTACTTAAAAATAGTTGATATAGCTTAATGATATGTTTTTTAACGATAGAAAATATCCAAGCTTTTAATTTTTTATATTGATAATCAATAATAAACCTTTCTTGAAAATTTATTAAAGCATTTTTATATAAGTTACAATCAAAAGTCTTACTTTTATTATAACTTTTACCTCTTTTAGTTCTTTTTGATGTCTTAGTATCTTCGATTAGTTGAGGGTATATAAGATGAGCTGACACATACGTAAAATTGAAATTAACGATATTTTTCTGTTTATAAATTTGATAAAGGCCAAATGGAAAAATAGTTTTATGCTTTTTCATATATATATTTTCATAATATAACCATTCAGAGGGTAATTTAATTATATCAACAATGGAGATAACAATATTTTCAAAATTATGTTTTTTGAAATGATCAAATTCAATGTTTAATGGTTGACTATTTAGTGTGTTATATTTTTTTATATTAGAATGGTGTAAATTTGTTCTAATATGTAATGGATTAGAAGTTTGTCCTATATATTTCATATGACAACAACTACAGGTGATTTTGTATATGCAATTATAATTTTTACAGAATTTTTGTTTTGTGAATTTACTTGAATTTGTGAATTGTGTGCTAGGGCACAAGTTTTACAAAGCTTATTAGAGCATTTATCAAAAACCAATGTCTTTTGCCTGACTTGATAACATGAATAGGGCACAGAGAAAGAGGATGAGGATGATTGGTAACGGTTTGACGATCCATTAATACCCCAATAAGTATCAATGTACCGAGCATTGACATCATTAGTATGAAATGCCAATTTGCCAGTCGCTAAAAATGGTTTACTATAACTCATGATATGATAAGAAGAAAGTATAAGTTCAATTGAACCAACATATTAGGTTAATTATAATTAATTTATAAAAACCAAAGCATATAGCAAGTGTTAGAGTAGCTTAGTAAAAAGCAAAGAGAATACATAAAGAACTATTTATGAACCATATAGTACAAATCAATAGTAGAAAATCTTGAGTAAAATAATTTTAAACACCAAATATGTAATTAACAAAACAAAGAATATGAAGTTTATAAACTTGAAAAAAATAATATATACACACACACACACACACACACACACACACACACATATATATCTATATAAATAAAAATGTAAATGTTCGTTTGTTCAAAACCTCAAATCTCCGAAAGTTCTTCACCGATTTCTTTGCAATTTTAACACAACGTTGCATTTGAATATGTGAGTGTTTTTATATATCTATTATACAGATGCCACACCTGTGACAGGTATTAACATGCTTTTTTTAAAACACGCTATACTAAATATTTCTAGAAATGTTTATTTATGAAATGAATATTTGAAGAATGAAAATTTGAAGGTTAGAATACATGACACAATTTATATGAGCATCGTAGTTTAAATATTGCTGCCTCCCAAAAACAATTTAAAAATTCTCCTTATTTTGTTTATTAATTTTTTAAATCTGTGTTTTTAGATTATTATTTTTATTCTCTAAGAAATCCGTAAAGATTACGCATTTTTTTCATGTTGTATGAAAATCTTTTTTTTTTTTACAATGGAAGTAGGATGAGAACAAGTGTGCTTTAAATGCTTTCAACTGCAGTCAACAGCAAAACAGAGCATATTTAAATAAGGAGGGATAAAACAGATTTGTACTACACCAAAAATAATATAAATTGCATTCCGCTTTTGGTATAGTTCAAAACACTTTAAAATGAAATACGTCGGTTGTAAGACGAGAAAATAATAATTGTTGATGAAGAAAAATAATAAGTAAAATTTTAAAACGAAATGTTTTCATCTAAGTCAAAACCAGAATATTTTAACTAACATCTGGCGTCTACACGTCACCTAAACATAGTATTTATTGCCCTGGTGGGATATTTATCGCCAAACCAGAGATTAATGTGAAATGTACAAAAGCATTCGCACTTGGCGAAAATCAGCCAACTCTGTGCCAAATGTTTGCGCACAAAGCGTAAAACAGCCGATTTCCAAAGAAACCTTTCAATTTCCTTTAAATATTGCGTTTGGAACACTGTTAAAAGCATTTTTAAAATTAAGTTGACGTTCTTAGGTATACATTTCAATAGGTTTTAAGAATTAAAAAATATTGGCTTTGAAGTAAAAAATTCTCGAAATTTTCCTCTATGAACGTTAACATGGGAGCTATTAGTTCTGGTCTCCAGAGCCAAAAATGGCGTCGCACTCCTATGGCGTATAGGCTATGGGCCCAGTGCACGCTATATGTGTTCGGACGATTGTTTTGCACAAAAATAATTGAGTCAGCTGAAGTATGCCAACATTGCAGTCTTAGGCCTAACTCGTATATATATATATATATATATATATATATATATATATATATATATATATATATATATATATATACGATAGCGTGCGCCTGTGTTTCACTGTCCACGACTGACGGGAATATTTAAATGAGAAAGATGTGCAACACTTCCTGAAATTGCTGCAGATTTCCATGTTGTGTCATCATCAACTATCAAGGGACCGTCACTGACAAGGGCTTTCGAAGCCGTGTACCCACTCGTGTACCGTTCTTGGCACGAGTGGCACGGCACAAAGTTTTACGCCTCGCCTGGGGCAACCAACACCTCCATTGGACTGTCGATGACTGGAAACACGTTGCCTGGTCTGACGAGTCTCGTTTCTAATTGTATCGGGGGAATGGACGTGTGCGGGTATTGAGACGACTTCATGAATCCATGGACCGTACGTGTCAACAGGAGACAGTTCGTGCTGATGAATCCACTGTGATGTTATGGGGCGTGTGCAGTTGGCATGATGGGACCCTTGATAGGTCTGGAGACGACTCTAACAGGTGACGGGTACAAAAGCATCCTGTCCGATCCTCTACACACATTCATGTTTATTTTGCATTCTGACGGACTTGGACAATTCCTTCAGGACAATGCAACACCCCACACGTCGAGAGTTGCTACCAATTGGCTCCAGGATTTCTCTTATGACTTTAGACACTATCATTGGCCACCAAAGATCCCAGACATGAACAATATTGAGAATATCTGGGATTCCTTGAAATGTACTGTTCGGGGGAGATATCAACCCTCTTGCACTCCTATGGATTTGTGAACTGCCCTGCGGGATTCATGGTGTAAATTGCATCCAGGATACCTTCAGACTTTAGTCAAGTCCATGCAACGTTATATTGCAGCACTTCTGCGTACTCGTGGGCGCCCTACACGATAGTTGGTAGGTGTACAAGGTTTTCTGACCCTTCAGTGTATATAGCAGAGGTATTTGTGGATTATGGGATCGATATTTTTTTCTATGTAGTGGAAAATTTCGACGTGAAACAAAGTTGCATTTAGCCATGCAGGGGAACTTTTAAGTTTTTCTCGAAACTTTAATGCATAATAACAAAAAAAAATTCCATCCACGCGAATGAATCTAAGAGCAAGAGAAATTACATCGAAAAGATGTTTGGAAATTTTACAGATGAAAAAATGATATTCGTCGAACTCTGGTAACCCATAATATTTGCCCCTTTTTAAAGTAATAAAAATAAAGTCATAAAATTAGTCTTACCTCTGCTGATAAGTGGTTCGTGAATGATTTATTTTTTTTACTTAGTATAAAAAGTTCTTTTATTTTAAAGAAATTAAAAAATTATTAGTTTGAACTGAACTTTAAGAGCATTCGCAGAATGTTTGACAGCATGTAAAGGTATTTGATATCAAAATCTATTTTAAAAACCTTGAAATCATATGGAGTAATACTCCTGCTGGTAATACTATAAAATATATCCACTTATGAAATCCGAGATAAAGTCGACTATCAAAAAACATGTGATCAAAAACCAACGCCAAAGCATTCTGAATAAACATTATATTAATGAGTCGACAACGAACTGTTGGCATTTATATTTTAAACTGTAATCAGTGAGCAATAATTTTTTAATTAATCATTTTGAGTTTATATAAATTCTCTATCGAAGAAATTACTTTGTTTTCGCATGTTTGGTCCGTATAACCAAGTTCACAGTGATTTGCTGATAATTTTGAGAGTTCCGGACATTTCGTTTTCAATTCCTACTATTAGTTCACACTCTCTCTCTCTATACTATATATATATATATATATATTCATATATCTTGTTCAAATTTTTAATCGTTAATAAAATACTTTTTATTCATCCACTCAAGTTCAAATACATTTTTTTTAAACTTGTAGTGGATGACACTTGAAGTTAACAGTTTTTTCAAATATTAATTCATTAATTAAATTCAATTAACCAATTTTAGTTTTATATGGGAACCCTTTCAATAGGAAGAGACCTAGATCGTCTCTTGCTCTTGAATGGTAATTTCCCTATTCTTATTGTGTAAACGGTAACACTGCGGTAGCGTGGGCTTCTCCCGTCCTGTCGGTTGCGGGATCGAATCCCCAACCTGACAAAGTTTTCCTCTCTCATACTCCCCCTCTTAATCTGGCACAGTAAGCAAGGTTCTGACAGACAATCCTTTTTCTCAATTCCTGCTATTAGTTCACACTCTCCCTATATTCAATTCCTACTATTAGTTCACACTCAAATTTTTCTTTGTAGAACTAAGTAGGAATTGACTTTAAACATTTTTTTTTATATTACTTGTTTTCCATGTTTTTATTAACGTGCTTTGAGTGTTTGTCCAGTACAAATCTTGAAATCGATTTTTAACTAACTTCCCGACTAGTGAGACATTTGAAACTTTTAGAACAGCTCAGAACACGATGACAATGCATTATTTTAATACTTTTAGCCATCTTTAAGCAGAATTAAATTCTTTTTCAGTTAATTTTCTTTTGTAGACTGGTGCAGCCATCTATTGCCCGGGACGGAAACAAAAAGTTAAACGCAAGTAAAACGCAAATAAAGTTAATGCAAAAAAAGTTAAACGCAAATAAATTTTCTAATTGATACCTCCACATTGTTGTGAATTTTAGATATACTCGTATATTTGCGTACAACATTAAATTTAATTTGAGTAAGACACAAATGTTATCGCGTATGCTAGCTGTCCAGCAAATTGCTAAGCAAATCCATAAAAACTTGCTTTAAATATCAATCGGACTTCTTCTTATATTGTGAAACGTCACTTCCAACGGTTTCCTCTCTGATTACCGGTACCATTCCGAGTGAGAGAACATGATCACGTGTCCTGTCCACATATACTGCAAGACTCAATAAAGAGTCCAATATTTGATAGACCACGCTTGGTGTAATTTATAAATTTTAAACATTTTTCAAGAGCGGAGTTCAAAATTAAAATTGTATATACAAAAAAATTTAAGACGTCATCCAATATAAAAGAACTAGCTGAAAACCCACACTTCACTACGGAGTGCATTAAAATTAAATACAATGGTCAATGTATGCAATTAATGCCAAAAACAATCAATCAATATATATATATATACATATATTAATAATAAATACGACGATGAATGTATACATTTGACGTAAAAATATGTACAAATATATTTTTAAAAAATTGTAATGGATATTTTAATAGACAAAATAATGTAGAAGAAAATATTCAAATTAAATGTAATAGAACAAACTAAAGAATATAGTACAGTTTGAGAAACATATCTTTTATTGTATTTAAATATTTTTTTGGATAATGTCCTATCGTCTGCCGCATTACCAAGAAAAAAAATTTTTTTGTGTGTATTTAGTTGTTATGCACGTGACGATAAATTTATTTAAAGTAAATTTATTTAAAGTACCAGAAAAAGAAATAACGAGATCAGCATTTAAGAAATTAAATTCTAAAAATTAATCTTTAAAAATTCACCAAAAATCAGGAAATGGACGTAAAAATTCGAAAAAGATCTCATTTTAAAGAAATTTTTATGATCTTTCACGTGATATAAATTTTATAACCCTCAAATTATTATTTTAAATGCAAACTTAAAAAATGTTACTGAAACAGCTTAAAAATTTAATTTAAAAGCATCTGAGAATTGTTCAAAAATCTTTGTTAGTGCACATCTATACCATAAGAAGAATCGCCATGCAAAATTTCAGCTCTTTAGGTCCAGCGGTTTGGTTTGTGCATTGTATGTCAGTCAGTTGGAACTATTTTATATATATAGATAATTAGACGCTCCATGCATTAAATATTACTTTGGCTGCACATCACAAAAACCTTCTCATAAAAAATTAAATTAATTCAAAATAATTAAAAGAGAGACAAAAACGAAAATTAATTAAGTCTCAATATGAAGCCATAAAATATTTATTTATATATCATTATTCATATTAATTTCATCATTTACAGAACACAATAGGTATAGAAAAAACTAGTGGAATCTTGAAAATTATAATTAAATTGTAGGTAAAAACAAAAAAAGAAGTATTTGCAGAAGTGGCATTTCATAAAACCCTTCCCTGCAGTATAAACTGGTATAATGAGAGGTTCTTTTACTTCAATCACTTTGGTAGGTCAAGTATCCCTGAGAGATCGTAGGTCATGACCGATATCGCATTGATATATTCAAAACAAATATCATAAAACACTAAATTAATTCCAACACATAATTATGTGCTCTATCTCCTCTACATAAACGCCATCAAACCTGATTTCGAATTCCAATTTCGACGACAATTTCACCACGGTGGGACAAAAACATTTCTTTGCACCAAAAAATCCCGTTTCATGCGATAGTACAGAGTTGGTTACATCCCTGATCGGGTACGGAGATGCGTTCTTCGAGTTCTCATGCCAGAAACGTATCTCTCATACAGTGTAAATGAAAGGGTTTCTCTTTATAAATTACCCTCTGCAGAAAATTTTTTCTCACATACATTGCAATCGAGTCTTCTCTTTTCTATGGGTAAGGAGATACGCTTTTAAAGCACGCTAGAATGAAAGTCTTTTCTCTCACATTCAGGACGAAAGATTTCTCTGTTGTGTAGGTACGAACATGTTTTTTAAATGATCGATTTTACAATATCTTTTCTCACATATCTTCCAGATATAAAAGTCTTTTCTCCACGGATAAGGAGACGCGTTTTCAAATTACCCTGCAATGAAAATCTTCTCTCACATACCGTGCAAACGAAAAGTTTCTCTCACGTGTGGGTGCAGATATATGTTTTAAATCAGGCCTGGCCAGCCCAAATTGTTTCCCGGGCCACTTTGATGACGCGTAACGTTACAGCGGGCCGCACTTTAGGTAAACATTCTTTTAAAAAATGTAATACAAATACAACATGAATAAAAATTAATTGTTATACTATGATTCAATATAATTGACTCTCGAATATATGAACAAATATATGATTCAATACAGTTAACTCTCTTAATTAAAGAGATGTTTGTTTATCCTTTCTTTCACTTAATTTTTGTAAATCTATATTTATATTCGACGTTGCCCATCTTAGCTGGTTTCCTTAATTGTCATCAGTTAATGAAGCACATCATGAACTCTTTGTAAATTTCATCTTCGAAAAAATTGTTTCACACATATATGTGGATCCAAGAGCACTTACAACTCGTTGCGCAAAATATCGTAAGTTGGAATATCTCTAAAATGCAGTATAGGTATTGTAAAAATTAATTTTTGATGTGGACGCAAAAATTTGCTTCATCTTATTGTTGCACTATAACTCAATGAACTCCATGTGCAGATTTTCAGGAACACTATTCACGTCAACATGAAATTGGTATGAAAATATTTCAAACATTTTATCATATTTTGCTAATTCTGAAAAACGACTATTAAATGCAGTTATAAGTTTCTTTATTTCCTAAGAATATTTCGATAAATTCTTAGATTGGATTTTTGGGAAGTTATCTAACAGCGGAAAATGTTGAGCATTATTATTTCTATGTTTGTATACTCAAATAACAATAATTTCTTATTAAAAGCTTTGAGGAAACTACAAAAATCGATTATTAAATTATCTTGCCCTTGCAAGTCCTTATTTAGCTGAATAAGTTTTTCTGTTATATCCACTAAAAAATATAGGTCTAACTACCAATCATCATCACTTAATTCAGAAACAGATTCTTGTTTCTCGTTCATAAACATATATATTTCCTCTCGTAAATTAAAAAAATCGTTTTAAACATTTTCCACGACTTAGCCATCTAACATTGGTAAAATGTACGATACCACCATATTCAGAAGATAATTCGCTAAAGAATTCTTGGAATTGCCGATGCTGAAGAGCATTTGAACGAATGTAATTTACTATCTTTATAACTACCTTCATAACGTGATCCATGGATAATACTCGAGCCCATAAATTTTGTTGATGTATCAAACAGTAAATAGTAAAAATATCATTGGTTTTAATGCCTCTGCAATCTAGCTTATCCATAAGCAATTTTACAGCTCCCTTATTTTTACCTACCAAAGCAGGTGCTCCATCTGTTGTTAATCAGGAAAGAGCCTCAAAATTTAAGCTATTTTCAGCAAAACATTTTTCAATCGCCTGGAAAACATTTCCCCCTTTGGTTGTGTCTTTTAAATTTGATTTTATATTTCTTCTGTCGCTTATAATTATAATTAAATATTAGGCAAAAACAAAAACAAGAAGTGTATTTGCAGAAGTGGCATTTCATAAAATCCTTTCCTGCAGTATAAACTGGTATAATGAGAGGTTCTTTTACTTCAATCACTTTGGTAGGTCAAGTATCCTCAGAGATCGTAGGTTATGACCGATATCGCATTGATATATTTAAAAAAAATATCATAAAACACTAAATTAATTCCAACACATAATTACGTGCTCTATCTCCTCTACATAAACACCATCAAACCTGATTTCGAATTCCAATTTAGCAAATCCTACAAAATCCTATATGGGAAACTGGAATAATTATTCACTATTAATTAACTGGAATAATTATTCGCTTGAGAATGAATTCTCCGTGCGTTTTTATTTTCTTCAGATAATTCCTTTTTGGAAGCTTTTCACGAAGTAATGTTAAAATTACTTGGTCTTCGAGTTCATCGGAATCAGATTCCAAACTTATTAATGATTGTATATACATTGCCATCGCGCACGTTTTCGTTAAACACCCTCACTAGCACGCAGCTGAGGCAGAACTGTCTCCCAACTTTCGCTCTCACTGTGCGCAGTTGATTGAAGCCTGCGTCCCTGCTTCACCCAGCGTCGCCTCACCTCACCAAGCTGCGTCTCAACTTGCGCCCGGCCTAACACATAAACAGAGATTCACTTCAAACAATAACTTCGCTCATGCAGTGAATAACGAAACGATGACGGACCCAAGAGTGTGCGTAGTGAACAACAGGACATCGGTTCCTCACGGGCAACTCTCTGCCAGCCGCTCGATATTATCATTCTACTCTTCTACATTACCAAGAGCAAAAATATCTGGATTAGTTACAGATCGTTGGCTAACGAAACCGATTCTTTCAGTAACATTTGACATTCGTGGATATCAAATATGGAACTGCAGTTCGTAGTAGGACTTGCTCATTATAATAACACATGCAATTTTACATTTAGTTCATATTTTTTCTATACATACAACGAGAAACAAAAGTTTCAATAGAAATATAAAATCACCCGGCAGGCAGCACAATTTCACATGACGGGCCGCAAGCGACCCGTGTGTTGGCCAGGCCTGATTTAAATCATCCCGTCGAGAAAAAATTTTCTAGGATACAGTTCATGCGAAAGGCTTCTACGCCGAGTGGATGCGGAGATGACTTTTTAAACGATCCTGTATAGAAAATGCTTTCTCACAAACAGTGCATGCGAAAGGTTTATCTCCTGTGTGGGTGGAGAGATGTCTTATTAAATGACTCCGTTGATAAAATCTTTTCTCACATACAGTGCAGGCGAAAGGCTTCTCTCCTGTATGGGTGCGGAGATGTATATCTAAACTAATCTGATAAGAAAATTTTTTTTCACATACAGTGCACGCGAATGGTTTTTCTCCTGTGTGTGCGCGGAGATGTGTCTTTAAATGGCCGTGTTCAGAAAACCTTTTGTCACATACAGTGCATGCGAAAGGTTTCTCTCCTGTGTGGGTGCGGAGATGTCTTATTAAATCCCCCTTTTTATAACATTTTATCTCACATACAGTGCAAGCGAAAGGTTTTTCTCCTGTGTGGCAGCGGATATGTATATCTAAACTATGCTGATAAGAAAATTTTTTCTCACATACAGTGCAGGCGAAAGGTTTTTCTCCTGTGTGTGCGCGGAGATGTACTGTTAAATTACTTTGTCGAGAAAATCTTTTCCCACACACAGTGCATTCGAAAGGTTTTTCGCCTGTGTGGGTGCGAAGATGTCTTTTTAAATGACCCTGTTCAGAAAATCTTTTGTCACATACAGTGCATGCGAAAGGTTTCTCTCCTGTGTGGGTGCGAAGATGTCTTTTTAAATGACCCTGTTCAGAAAATTTTTTCTCACATACAGTGCAGGTGAAAGGTTTCTCTCCTGTGTGGGTGCGGAGATGTCTTATTAAATCCCCCTGTTTATAACATTTTTTCTCACATATAGTGCAAGCGAAAGGTTTTTCTCCTGTGTGGCAGCGGAGATGCATATCTAAACTATCCTGATAAGAAAATTTTTTCTCGCATACAGTGCATGCGAAAGGTTTCTCTCCTGTGTGGGCGCGGAGATGTCTTTTTAAATGAGTCTGATCAGAATATCTTTTCTCACATTCAGAGCAGGCGAAAGGTTTCTCTCCTGTGTGGGTGCGGAGATGTGTTTTTAAATGACTCTGATAAGAAAATTTTTTCTCACATACAGTGCAGGCGAAAGGTTTCTCTCCTGTGTGGGTGCGGAGATGTGTTTTTAAATGACTCTGATAAGAAAATTTTTTCTCACATTCAGTGCAGGCGAAAGGTTTCTCTCCTGTGTGGGCGCGGAGATGTGTCTTCAAATGACTCATTTCAGAAAATCTTTTCCCACATACAGTGCATGCGAAAGGTTTTTCTCCTGTGCGAGTGCGGATATATTAAAACTACTCTGTACAGAAAGTCTTTTCTCGCGTACAGTGAAGTTGAAAGGTTCTGTATGGGTACTGCGAGGATTATCAATAATGAGTTACGAATGATGCATATTTAAGGCGGACAGCTCTGAAAATATTCCAACACATAAATTACATTTGTAAATTTCCTTCTTGTGTGCGAAGGGGAATCTGGTATGGAATTTATTACATTTAAACTGATTCTACGCGTCTCACATAGAGTGCATTCATTTTTAGCTTCAACACGGTTCTGCTCGAAGAATGATATTCATAGTCTATGTACAATGGAAATAAGGACATTTGCTCTTTTGGCATGCCGACGTTGCTTTACACGATGGTTAGAAAACTGTAATATCCAGCAATACGTTGAATTTCCGAATTTATGGTCACCACAAACATATTAGTTTCAGATCTAGGAATCTGTACCGAGAACCTGCAAAGAGAGGAGAAAGGAATTTGGATGAGATATATTAACACTGTACCATCAAGCATTTTTCAGGTGAAATCAATAGCAATACATAAAAGTCTGTGTCTGCTAAGGAATTTACATATATATATATATATAACTAATATGTTATAAATTATGTTCTGGATTATTAAAACTGAAGCGCATTTTAAATTTATTGCAATTAGGGAACGAGGTTCCTTAGCCATCCTTATTCTTTAGTCCTGATACATTATAAGGACATGCAGAAATTTGACATGTTTCGGTTAGTAGGGATCACCCCAAAAATAATGATATTGGCCCGATCAATAATGGATAAGCAGTCTTCATATTTTTCCCTTTATATTTATTTTAGTTGGACTAACAGAGAGAACGTGCAGCCAAAGACCTGCACCAAAAATACGTGACCATAACTGACACATCAAAATTGACGGTCGACGTTAAGAAAGCGATGACAGAAGACTGTCTGAGGCTCGTGGACATAGTCCACGAACAAGAAAAAGAGATCGCTAATCTGACGGGACAGATATCAGTTCTGAAGGATGGCCCAAGCTATGCAGACATAGCCAAAAAGGGAAACGAGAATCGAGCAAGATCGCGGTCGAAAAGGTGTGTGACTAAGGACATATTTGTACTTGCTATTTACCTAACAGAAGAATAAAACAGGACAGGTGGCACTTGATATGATAGTACAATACGATAGGAAAATTCGTAACCAAGAGGATAGTCTTCCTACATATGATGATCCCTTTGGACAAAGCTGGATCGACCTCACAATAACAGTGGGGCTAGCTGATGATCAGATAACAAACTGGTATATTCGTGACTTTCACGAAATTACTGATCATGATGCAATCAGATTCGATCTACAAATACCCCGTCCTGTCGGTGACAGGCGGCATACTAAAAAGTGGGAAATTGGCTCGCTTAGCTGGCTCGATTTCAGAACAGACCTGAGCCAAAGGCTCAAGCTGTTCCAGAAACGGAATAGAGAATTAGAACACGATAAGCAAACGCAAGAGTCTAATAGCAGAACTGGCTAACCTGTACGATAAGCACAAGAATAAAAAGAAAGTGCGTTAAGGAGATGAAAAAGAACACAGGAAGACGATGAGATAGAAAAGTATAAACTCTTATTTAAAAAGGAAATAGCAAAGTACAAGAGACCTCTACAAGAAGCTAAAATAACCACATTCAGGGAATACCTCAATAAAACAGCTATAAAACATACATTTAGCTTCATTTATACAATAATTCGAGATAAGACGTACAAAAGGCATGTTATAAAAGGCGTTGAAGACGACACGGAGCAAACACAAAATGATGAGAGAGTAATAGAAGTTATAATAGCTAAGCACCATTTTGAAACCAGACACGAAACCCGGGTGTGTATTGGGAACAGGAATAACAGAAAAGATGATGGGATAACAGCAAACGAAATAAAGATCATCATAAGGGAAATGGCATAGGGCAAAGCGCCTGCTCATGAAGGACTTACATTGAGCATAATAGAAGTGCAAACTTACAATGTAAATATACTTAAGAATCTATATAATGACTGTTGGGAAGAAGCAAAGTTTCCAGATGACTGGAAGAAAGCTATAGTAGTATACTTTCCAAAAGAAGGAAAATGCCATACAAAACCACAAGGGTGTAGACCAAATTGCCTTCTCCCAGTTATGGGAAAGGTATTACACAAGATCATTATGAATAGGTTCATTGAACATCTGGAAGCTAACAACCTCCTCCCTGAAGACGAGTTTGGATTCAGACGCAATAGTGGAACAGGGATACACTAAGGAAAGTGCTCAAGATAATAACTGCAAATAGAAAATCCAAAAGGCATGCATGATATGTTTGGATATCAAAAATTAATTCTACTCTGAGAAGAAGGCAAGATTTATTGAAGAGCTGGGTAAACTAAACCTTGAAGATACACTCTACAGAATTATTAATAGACTATCTACCAGGAAAGTAATACTGAAAGCTAGTGAATGGAAGTACAATGTGTGTGTTCCACAAGGATGCTCCATGGGACCAGTTCTCTGGCTCATTATTATAAAGGAAATATTAAAATATTCCTCAGGTGATAGGTCCATACAACTGCAAGCATTTGCAGATGACATAGTAATCTTAATAAAGAGCCCGTTTGTATATAAGTTTACGGAACTCTCTAATAGAGTTTCGGGAAAATGTGAAGAGTAGGCTTACAAGAATGAACTGCAATTTAACATTGATAAATGCATTTATGCAATATTCACAACCAAGAGAGACAAGTTGCGGAAACCTACCATCAAAGTTTGTGGGATGAACATAAAATATCAATCATAAATCCAGTACCTTGTGATCTTGATAGGTAACAACCTTAACTTCTTCAATCATCTCTAGGTAGTGAAGGAAAAGTCTTTGAAACTAATGTTTAAAATACAGAGATTCAAACGTAAAACGTGGGGATTGAAGCCGCTAATCATCAAGAAAATTTATAAAGTTGCGGCTGAGAAAAAACTCCTTCATGGGGTGCAAGCTTGGTAGTACGATACCAAGAAGTTTAATAATAAACTCTTACTAACCCACCGTCCCTTCCTAATATCGATAACAAAGTGCTACAAAACGCACTCCACACTGTAGACACAGACACCCTCGCTGTCCTGGCAGGGTGTCTACCTCTGGATATAAAATCCAGAGAAGAACAGCGTTGGTACACTCTCTATAATGAAGGGACAGAAATAGAAATAGCTGGAAAGAACTACAATACAATAAATAGCGAAATGAAAGAGATCTGGGGAAGAAGAATTAAAGTTATAATCCTAAAATGGGAGAAGATTACGGACCCAGAGAATGAGATATTCTACTACACAGATGGGTCGAAAATAGAAGAAAGAGATCGTGCAAATATGGTAAAATATCATAGAGGTGTTAAGAATGAACTTGAGAAAGTTCGATTATCAGATAACCCAACATCGTATCTCGCAGCGATACATGCATTTGAACTGGCACTACACGATGTGAACCTAAATGGTCATAGTGAATTCGATATATTCACAGATTCCCGTAGTGCATTAGAAGCACTACAATACTAAAAGATACAGCGCGAAAAAGTTCAGAATATTAAAAACTACACAAGAGAGAATGGACTTCAGGTTATGATCCATTGGATAAAAGCCCATGTTGGAATAGAACAGAATGAAGAGGTTGATAAAGTAACGGAAGAAGCCACAGCCCTTCAGAATACACGAAGGAACAGCTCAGGAATATATTGAATAAAAAGTGCCATGCATGCCTGGCAATTACGTTTGAACACGGACAAAGAACGCAGGGTCTTTGAAAACCTACGTATAGTCAAAACAGTTTCTCTCCAAGGAAACTGTTGGACGAATCAAGCGACAACAGGGCATGGGAACTTGGCCGATAGCCAGGCTCTAGACGGACTACTACTGTGTAAAAGACGTCAATAGAATTGTACGCAGACTTATGGCTATACATTTTCCATACTAAGCTGGTTTATGTTAACTAACCACAAGCCTTGGGTGTGTCTTCTGTTAATTATGTAAATAGTTCTTTTGTACAAATGCTTTTCATTATATTTGGTGTTTAAATACACCTATCTTGTACTGTACTCACATGCTTGGCAATACTATTCGTAATTGGTGTCCTACTACGTAATGTTGTAATATGTTGATGTTTACTTTCACAATGATGTTGTGCCGTTGTATGAGGTTTTTTAATTTTCTTAATATAGATAATTTTTGCTAGGCCATCGTGGATAAGTAATGTAGATCGTAGTATAGTGTTTGCCTAAGGGATACTTCCCACGGGTATGGTGGTTCAAAGTTAAATTTAAGAGGTGTCAAAATTGGGGCTTCGGATCCTGGATGCTCTGTTGCGCGGTACGCAGCGGCGGACTTGCATCGACTGGACAGTTGGGCGGTCGTATCGTGCGGGATTGCGACGAGCGATCGGATGTCAGTAACACTCTGGATGCTTCACGGCGGATCAGATTATTCTTGTGATTACATCGCATGCCGACAAGACGGAACGACGTATTTTTCTGACTTACAAACTTCAAGTTTCATTTAAAAGCTTTTGATAAAATTCAGAGCTGCTTTTAGATTTTTCATTAAAATCATCACATTGAAGTAGGTCAGGACATATAAAAGTGGTAAAATGAGGTGAGAGAAAATGCCACACAACACCATGAATAAGCTAACATAAATTTGCATTAAGTTGTGAACACAACTGAATATATACCTATGGATAGAAATATCACAGTCTGACAATTTTAATTACCAAGTCAGGACACGATATAAAGTGGTACCTCCGAAAAGCGGACACTCACGGGACCAAAAGTTTTGTCCGTTATGAGGAGGTGTCCTCTATTGGGGAGGACAACCTTTTTATAAAAAAGTTTTTGCTGTTCTGTTTGACATTTGATTGAAATTTACGGCTGCAATTTTAATTAAAAAGGAAAAATTAATTTTGCCAGAAAATAATAATTATTTACTACATTACCTTTTAATTGTGTGCTAATCCTTTTATCTCGCATTAAATAATCCCAAAATACAATGTATAGTAGCTAAATTATTTTAATTACTGCTGAAAAAAATCTCTTAACAAAGTTTGATTTCTCTTTTTTACACAACAAACCTGTTTTTCAAGATGAATCTTCATAGGATTTAGGTTTGCTAGTCCCTCCGAATCTTCATTGTTCAGAAAGAACTGTTTGAATTTTTCGCTGCATTTCAGTGCTTCCGAATAATCTTTGATTTCGCAATCTTCCATTGGCGATTCCTCATCATCATCCTCAGAAAGGGCCAGTGCTTCAGTGGTGGTCCGATGAATGAAATTGGAAACACGCAGGTTTTTTTCCTGAATGGATAAATCGTCGTCGATCTTGACTTCCTCTTCAACGCTGACATTTGAATCCAAATTGGCTACAAGATCCGCAAGTTCTTTTTTGCTTTTTTCGGTAGTACTGTCAGTTGCCACTTCGCTTGTACTAAAAAATCACGTCTTCTTAAAAAATTTTTAGTAAGCACCCAGGTTCCACCTTTTTAAGCGCTGATGTGGTCCAGGAAACTTTGCCT
The DNA here is from genome assembly GCA_907164885.2 of Dolomedes plantarius. Classification (NCBI taxonomy): domain Eukaryota; kingdom Metazoa; phylum Arthropoda; class Arachnida; order Araneae; family Dolomedidae; genus Dolomedes; species Dolomedes plantarius. The sequence continues at coordinate 103,081,026 of OU015499.1, read as the reverse complement.
CCAAAACAGATACCGATTTTGCCAACTCTTCTCTGGATTTGCAGGAGATAATCTGTGTCAGAAGCAGATTTCTGTATCGTACTTTAAAGCTGCGAGTAATTCCCTGAAAGTGGCTGTAGCATTGACCATGAACAGAATGATTTTTCTGTCTTTTTTTTATTATTTTGTTGTCTAACTGCACCAACCAATCGCTCATTATCTCAGTGGTTATCCCCGCTTTCTTATTTCACTTCCATGAAACACTAAATTTTCGCACATTTAATGTTCTTGAAACATCTACGCTTCTCAGCTTTTCCAATAACAACTGGAGTTTCGAAGTCTCCCAGCATGTTGCAACGCAGCAAAAGAGTGAGTCGCTCTTTTGAAATTTTCCCGTCACTACATTTCCCCCCCCCCCCTTAAAACATAGGTCTTGTCCGAAAGGACGAGGCAAAAAAGGTCAGACTCATCGGCATTGAAAATGTCTCTGTCATCATATCCTTTGCACAAAGATTTAAGCTTTCCAATCCAATTTGTAACTTCATTTGAATTTACAGATTGCTCTTCGCCACAAATCTGTTTAAAAAATATGTTGTGACATGTCCGAAATTTCTCCATCCATCCATTTGAGATGTTAAAAGTTTCTAATTTTTAAATGTTTGCCAAAATAATTGAAAGTTTTTCAAAAATACCTGTCCGCTTTTCGGAGTGTCCGCTATTCAGAGAGAATGACATGAATTGTCCTATATAAAAGGACTGGGACTCGTAAAAATGTCCGTTAATTAGAGGTGCCCGCTATTCGGGAGTGTCCGTTAATGGAGGTACCACTGTATTTTCAAGGAGGTATTAGACACATTTCGGAATAATCTGATTTCCTGGCAAACTTTATTTATTTGTTTTTTGCCGTGTTCTTTTACATCTTGAAGACCTTCTATCATCTTAATTTATTCCTATACAACTAAAACGAGAAATAATTCGAGAAATAAAGCATCTTGTAAATCAACAGTGTATAGAACAGAACTTCTTCAGTGTCTTTACAGAACAAACTGAAGAATTAAAGGGAGAAAAAAAAAGTTGGCATTTTGAAATGAAATCTCACCAAAACGCTACGAATATCGAATTTCAGACATATTTTTTAGCAACAGACTTGGTGAAACAGAAATCATTGTATTCAGAGTACAACAGTGGCGTACCGAGTAGGGGGCAAGGGGGTCTATCATGCCCCGGTTGCCACTCGCAGAGGGGCCATGTGGTCCCCAAGACAAACAAGATTTTCCGGAAAATTTCAATTTTTCGTTGGGGCAAAAAGCTATCGTGCCCTGAACGCCACTTCCGATGGCTACGTCACTGGAGTACAAAGTAATGTGGAGGCCCAGTCATAAAGTTTTTCAGGCTATAAATCTGTTCCTTATTCTTTTATTAAGTTAAGAGCAATTAAAACCGAGAGCTGAAAATAGAAGATCTTCCACAGAGATTCTCTTGTGAAAAGAGGCCTGCAAATTTGAAAGTTTCTGAAAAACTCCGTTAAATATATAAGGGTTTAATAGAGCTAAATGCCTACCTAAACTTACTTACCAAATGACGATTAAGTGAGATAACATGCAATGTGAAAGATTAAAAATACCTACAATTTTTCTGCCCTGATTTACCTGCCTATAGTGAGACAACAAATTATGCCTACTAGTCAGTGTTCTTTTCATAAATTTTTAGCATGTCTGGAAAACCAAACTCACCACAGAATTAAAATATCATTAATCATAAGACAGTCTTAGGAACACTATAATTGAAAGGATAGAATATATGTAAGGAATACATTATGAAAGGCAGGGCTGGATTTAATCCGATTGGATTTATTGGAAGGAATTGTGTCCCATGCTTGTAAAGAGCCCCACAGGAAGAAAAACTTTAAATATGTCTCGAAGTCTTGTGATGATTTAGAAACCTTGAAGAATTCCTGGCAAAATATAGGCACTCTGGATTCAAACAATTTTAGTCAAATCCACAGAGTGTCCAACTTATCTAGAACACACTCCAGAATGAATGGAAACACCTTTACGAAAATTAGAAATGATATTTAATTATGAGTATGCGGATTATTGCGATGGAAATTCTACCACCTATTAGTTAGTAAAACATTATGTAACTGGAGAGAAATGTCTGAGGTGCATTGTTTTTAACAAATATTGTACAAAGATAAGCAGGCTAGAGAAGTTAATTCCATACAATTCCCCAAAACGAATTTCGAAAGCATGCATCAATACTAGAAATTGCCTTGAAAGATGTAAAAACGATTCAGAATTATGACCAAATAAAGTCTATGAAAGATGTAGATGTAGACAGCTATATGCTCGTCGAAGAAATGGAAGTAATTAAGTCTACAGTTTCGGAAATCCTATAGAAAATCTAGAATTGCTACAAATGACAGCTACTGGCTCTTCAAATGTATTTATATCCGTAAGGATATTTTTAACAATTTATTTAACTGTAAGCATTGGGAAAAAGAAGCTTTTATAGATCGATATTAAATTAAACATACATGAGGTTAATAATATCGGAGAGACTCAACAAACTGGCAATACTTTCTACAGAGCATGTAGAAAGAAGGAAATTAAATTTTAATCAATTTATAAATGATCTTGCTCAGGGGTAGGCAACGCGGTGCCCGCGAAACAATTTTAGAGTGCCCGCCGTTTAAATTTCGAAAATTTTTAGATATTTAAACAACAAATGCTGGTACTTGTAACTAATAATTGTAGAAAAAAATCGCAAAACCGCAAAAATAAAAAACTGAGTAGCCTGATCTCTCGACAGAGTCGTTCTTCCCCTGCTTCTTATGATAAGTCCGATAAATGCATTAAAAGATAAATTGTCACTCTGGAAATCGCATATTCAGAAAGATAATTTATCAAAATTAGAAAGTTATTGCGATGAAAACTCTACCACCTATTCGTTTGTCAAACATTTTGATTCCTTACTGGAATAATTTAATAGCAAGAATTTATGCTTGTGAATCTTTGTTTTCTAATTTGAAATACTTAAAATCAAAGTACCGATCAAGTCGCACTGACACTCATTTGGATTAATGCTTGAGAACTGGGAATTCAACCTATGTGCCACATTACAACAATTTGGCTGCAGATATGCAATGTTAAATATTGCGTTATCAATATTAAGATTATATTGTTTAAATACAAATTTGAATTTATGTATTAAAAATTTATGTCGCATTAATATTTTCATGTTTAAATATTAAACCCCTTTTCCTCCTCTTCACTCAGTGGTGCAAGCCGAACTCCCGCATTTCTCAAATAGGCTCTCCTAGTTAAAAATGTTGCCGACCCCTGATCTTGCTGATAAAAAATCAACCAAAATTAGATTGTAAATAATTTTGTTCTGTGAATAATATATATGTAGTCTAGCTACTTTTTAGTTTTTCTCTCATAAATGTACCTTAAAAAAGGAAATATGACCACTTTCCTAATATTTGTCTTTTCTGCATCACATTAAATATTTATCATTAAATGCATATTAGTATTTTGTAGGACCCCCCCCCCCCTAAAAAGAAAAAAAAATCTGCAATTGGACCACACATTGACTAAGGTAACCCTGATTAAAGGTTTGAATAACAATATCTCAAATGTCAAATTTTCCAGTGCAAAGATATCAATTGCTATACTCTGTTACCTTAATATATTAAGTAAATGTAGAAATTTCCAAAATTTTAAATATTAAAACACAGAATTCACATAAAATCTTCAAATTTCTTATTTATCAGATTTCCATAAAATATGTTTCTATTTATGTTCTATAAATTATGTTTAAAACAAAGTTGTATGTAACTAACTGTCAGAAAAACAGATAGAAAGAAAGAAACTTCAACATGTAATGCAAAGATATCAAAATGAGTGCAAAGGGAAGAAAAATCCTCTGCTAAATCATTACTTCTAGTTAGAAAATTTATTCAAACAGTTTTCATAAAAGAATTTATACAAAATATTAATGCTTACTTTCCTTAGACAAAATAAAAACTTACCAACCTACATTTTCATATTTTGTACACCAGGGGCGTCAAACTCAAAGGCTAACTTGGGTCAAACAAACAAGGTGAAACTATAGGTGGGCCGCAAAAAAATCAATATTAATAGAAACGTAGGTTTATATACCTAATTACAGTATATTCAACATAAATATACGCATTTTGTTTAATGATAGTAAAAAAAGAGTATAATTAAAAGAACATTTAGCGAATTCTTCCTATCTTATAATTTTGTGACGTTGTTTTATTATATATTATTGTGTGCCAATATATTGGCCGGGAAGCAAAAATATTCGTTGCTAGCCACGAGCTTGACACCCATGTTGTACACAGTTACCTTTTACAGAAATGGTTTATTATAATCCTCTAATGCTTGTTTTAAGTTTTTTTTTTTTTCATCAAGAATTATAATTCATGTTATGCATATTTCCTCACAGCATAATTATACAACACATATCTGAAGCACTGAGGAGGAAAAAAAAAAAAAAAAAAAGACCACTAGAATTTTTTAAAACTGCATTTTTCACACTTATACTGCACTTATTTTATATTTAGTAAATATTTTTTACCCCCAGGATGAGGGGAGGGGAGATTCACAATTCCTAAAACAACAAAAATTAATTTCACTAACATTGATTTCAGATGTAGACAGCCAGGGCCTTTTTATCGCATGGGCAAATCGGGACTTTGCCCAGGGCCCCCTGATGCTAAGGGGCCCCAAAACCCCCTTGGTGTATGCACCTAGTACTTCTAATAGTATGTATTTTTATAAATGTCCGTAAGGGGAGGGCCCCCAAATAGCATCTGCCCAGGGGCCCCCAGCTTTCATAATCGGGCCCTGTAGACAGCTATCTATAGATAGAAACAAAATTTAAAAAATACCGTACATATGAACAGCAAGAAAGCAGTTATAAATTTTGCCAGTATAAAATAATCTATTGAGTTTTCTGTTATATCCACTAAAAAACAGATCTAACAACCAATCATCATCTCTTACTTCAGGAATAGATTCTTGTTTCTCGTTCAAAAACATATCTATTTCTTTAAATAAATTTTTTAAAAAAATAATTCATATTTTTCGAGACTTAGCCATCGAACATTGATAAAATATACATCACCATGCTAAGAAGGAAGGGATGTAGGGGTAGAGTACTGTACTATTAACTTTCTAGATAAAGATTTCGAGTATTTAAAACTACCTACTATTGTACATAATAATTCTAAATTATTACCAATCAAGGATTGTGGGAAATTCGCTATTGCTTTTAAATATCAAAAAACGTTAAGGGACATAATCTACAACTATAACTTTTATTGTCATAACTTAGGCAAAATTTCTAATTCTGATTGTAACTGTCATATTGAGGAGTTTAAAAACTTTGTAAATCCAACTTTGGGGCATATCGTAACAGGGGATCTTAATATTGTTAAAGATGTTAGGTTGAGGGAAGTTCTACGTAAGGGCTCAAAATTTAGGGTAAGAAATAAGGTAAATTTAAAGCAAATTTTAAGTTCTATCACTAAAGATTTAGATTACTTTATTATAAAATTAACAAGGAAGTACAATTGGCCTAACGAAGGTTTTATGGAGTGGAAGGTACATATTTTACAGGATATAAAAAGGAATTATGAAGAGTTTGGTATGGAGGACAAGAAGGGTTTCTTTCTAAACAAAGATCTATACAGTAAAATTAAAGGTTTAAAAAATAAGTTTAATATTACGGTTGTTGATAAGGCGACAAATAACTTTGGTTTTATGTGTAAAGATTATTTTAAGCAGTTAATTTCTAGGGAATACAACTCAAATAATACATATAAAAAAATTAACCTTACCAAAAAAGAAATAGATAATAGGATTTTAGCTTTTAGCAAAAAATTTAAGTTTAAGATTTATTGCATAAAATACCCTTACCTGTTTCCTACAATAAAATTCCATAAAGTGCCTACTAAATTTAGGTTTGTTACATGTAATACAAATTGTTATAACACTTTGTTCAGTAAAAGTTCTTTAGCTATTTAAAAATTATTCTAAATAAAATTAAGGCTACCGAAAATAGCTTTATTATAAATAATAACCAGGATGTTCTACAATTTTTAAAAAGTAAGAATATAGATAGCATATACACGTTTGATTTTGAAAACCTATTTACCAGTATTCCGCATGATAATTTAATGATTATATGTTCAGAAATCTATGATGCTTATTTAGATAGTAATTTAATCTTAAAATGTGACTGGATTGATTTATGTAAATTTAATATTTTTGAAAACTATCTCTTTAATGGCTTATGTTTCTTTAAACAAATAAAGGGTATACCTATGGGAAATAGCTATTCTAGTGCATTTGCCAACCTATTCTTGCATTTTTATGAAACTAAGTTTCTTAACTCAAATAATGTTACCGGATTTAGATATATTGATGACCTCATAATTTTTAACTGCAACGATTTGGAGTTTCTTAATCAAATCTACCCAAAGGAACTTACTTTAAACCGGACTAACGATAATAATCTTTGTGCGACTTATCTGGATTTAAAAATTAAAATTCAAAATAGGGAAATAAAATAGGGATTTATGACAAAAGGTTAGATTTTAACTTCGAGGTTATTACGTTTACCAATTTCCATAGCAACTTAAACTATAAAATTTATTATAATATTTTTTACTCACAACTTTACAGAATAAAAAACATATGTAACAATGCTGGGGATTTTTTGGAGGCATGTAGCATTTTCGAGGAAAACTTAAGAAAAAACGATTACTCTAAAAATTTCGGCAATTTAAAAGTTTAAAAAAAATGGCATTTAGAATCAGGAATTTTTAAAGATGTTTAGAATAGTATTTGTGTTTTTATTTGGTTAAGTTGTAATGGGGGGTGGAGCTATAGTAATGTTACAATGACTTAACCTTTAGGATAGAATTGGCTGCTGTTTCGCCATAACCGTCACTTACGGAATTGGGGTGTGTAAGCATCGCTTACTTTGCATTAGGATTTTTGTGTGCTTGCATGTAAGGTGCGTTGAGCCCATACTGTAAGTTGTGTTTGTCTTTTCATTTTCTTCTTGACTAATTACTTCTTTGGGGGACTCAGGGCCTTGGGATGTCTTTTGGACTTACCTGCATCCTATTCAGAAAGTTCCCCTTGAAGTAACTGACATAGTTAGGCTCCCTGATGACAAGACCTGTCGGTTACCTCTGTTGTTTTATGGTTCAGTTCCAGCACTTATACAAAATCTTGCCGTTGATGCGTGGATGCCCACAGTGCTTGATTTCTGTTTGTTTTTTGACTATTTTAGTATTGTTTTTATCTATCTCTGTTGGATTATTTATTTGTTTTTTTCATTATGGGGATATGAAGCTTCTGCGCTATCCTTTATTGAAAATGTTTTCTTTGCAGGATAAGTTTTATGTTTTAGTGATTTAGCAGTCTATGCTTGAATTTTAATTTTGTTTAATTCTATTATTTACATTTTAATCCAGAAAGAGTTTCAAATTTTGAAAGAGCCTCAAATGAGATGTGTTCGAGATATCTGTACTTTCATCAAATGCAAAGAATATGATTTGAATTGGTTAATTTTATATTATGAAGTTACTACTATTTCAGATGAAATATCATGAATGCGAATGCATATGGTTTTGGCATCAAAGACTGATACTTGAACATAATTTAATTTTATCAGGCAAAACATTTTTTATGACCACTTCCAAACAGTCCTTCATCACTTCATCATCCGAAAATGGTTTCATCTTCTTTGCAATCAACATGGCTACAAAATAACTTGCTTTGACAATAGAAACCAAACACCATTTCTAAGTTTTCAGATGTGATTTAAGGGCAGTTAACTTAAAACTTTTTACTTAATTACTGAAATTTACATATTCAGCATGTTTTGTCTCATGATGACTTTTAAAGTTATGTTACTTAAACCCAGTGACTGACAAATTAAACACATAAATTTTGATTTCTGCATTGTGAAAAAAATCTTTTTCGAAAGATCATTAAATTTTCTGTTTTCATCAATGACTTTTCTTTTCTTTGAGTTCATCCTGACGGATTAAAAAGCTTTCAAATAAATGTTGGAAATATTGGTGTACTACCAATTACACAGAGCAACAAAATTTACTTTCCTGAAATAACAATAACTCCATTCATGCAGTGAATAACTAACCCATGACAGAGAGGATAAGAGTGCATCAGTTCCTCACGGACAACCCCCTGCCCCCGATTGACGTCATCATTCAAATTTCCTGCTTTACTAAGAGCAAAAATGACTGACTTGGTTCTGTATTGCATAACTGCATTCAAATTACAGATGAACATTACCAGTGGTAGCCTAATAAAATCAATTCTTTTAGTAACATTTGGCATTTGTGCATTTGCACATTATAACAATGATACATGCAAATTACCAATTATTTAATTTTTTCATATACATACAACGTGAAACAAAAGTTTCAATACAAATATAAAGTCGACAGGCGGGCCACACAATTTAATGTGATGGACCCCATGAAGACCCCCCTCAGACTGCATGTTTCCAAGGCCTATGTTAAATCATCCTCTTTGAAATACATTAATTTCAAACTTTAAACAAGCATATTAAAATGAATGTTGTACCTAAAATAATGAACATTTAGGAGTATTGCATTTAATGCTGTTGCTGTTATCTTTGTTACAATAAAGGATTAGCATGAATGTAATTTATTAAATTTTGTCATGAAAAATTTTAACACTGAATGAATACAGAAACTACTAACATATAAAAAATGATTTCAAATGTAACCATAAATAAAAAATTCTCTGATAAACAAATGATACAAGAAAGCAACGCCTAAACAGCAGATAACTGCTAATGGTTCGTAGCTGTAAAAATTCCACAAAATTGGTGCCAGTTCATCATTTATGAGGAAAATTAAATGTCTTATTTAGTTCTTATATAAAAGTTTTGAATCAAATTAATATTGCATATCAATTTAACTATAATTTTTAAAAATTTAATTCTGAAAATGATGGTTTATTAACTTCAATAAGCTTTAGATATTTTAACAATTTTAATATATTAAGTATAAAATAAAATTTGAAAAATACCAAGACATGAATATTTGGGGAAGTGTTGGATTTTTTATAGCAACAAAGTTGGTAATTATTTAATTGGTACCTTTGTTTATGTCCTGTTACAATTGGGTGATAACCTTTATAATACATGTTTTTATTATTCAGTTTAAAGGCTTAATACATAGTAAACCTGATCTAGCTAAGCTTCACTCTTACATTACCAAAGGTCAACGATTATATCTCAGAAATGTCACTTGGTTGTTTTCAGTTTCAACTAATTGAATTTGAATAATTATCATTTAGATGTTTTAAGCCAATAAAATTCGAAAATTAGCTTCGACTTATGAATTAATTATATGTTCAGTCAATGAAATAAAATTTTGAATTATTTTCATACTTTTATTTTCCTCATTTTCAAGGATTGCAATCCAGAAAATGAGAGATTACCCTTGGTTTTTCTTATCTAGATTATAGGTCTTACTCTAGGCCTGAGTACATCTGGTACAATACTTCACTGTGCCAGTGTTTTTGAATTTTAAACTTTTCAAAAATGAATGTTCATAATTAATTTTTAATGTTAATATTGTACTATTTTCTAAAATTTTTTATTTTATTCTAAGTTTTATAAAAGGATTTTGATACTTAGGAAATATTCAAAAAATTTTGTTCTAAAAATTAAGTAGTAGTACTATTGTCATTATTTTTTTCATTTTTCTATATACTGAAATTATCTTGTTACAAACTTTAAAATTTCATGTACTTTGTTTTCCACTATTTTTGTATTTTCATGTGTCTTGAAGAACTTAGATGTTTATTTTCTAGATTTTAAAAATTTTACTAATAAAATTCTTGTATTTTGAATAAATTGTTTCCCTACAACAGTTCCAATAAGATATCCTATAAAGTGATTTTGGAAAATTTAAATGTTGATCTAATTTTTGAAAAAAAATTGATACTTTGCAAATATTTAGGCTGTTTTAATTATTTATTCGAGATAAGTTCTGTATTCAATTATTTAATTAAAATATTCTAAGGTTGTTTAATAGCTAATTATTGTTGAATTTTCATACAAAGTGTTGATAGTTTTAAAAGTGTTAATTTTTAATTTCCTATATTTCTCATTAGAACTTCACTTCATGGAATTTGACAACTTTTTCGCCAAGGATATGAAACGCATCCCCGTATAATTTGTCTTTTACTGCAATTATTCACAGTTCAAAATCCATTGTGAAACTTGTAGTCAGCAAAGTTGCTTAACACATTGTGTTAGTTGTATGGTGTTAAAATTATAAATTTAAAATAAAAATTGTAAATAAAATCATCAGAAGGGCAGCTTTTAGTGATCTCTTTAAATCGCAGAACGAATAATTTAATAGCACGCCAACATCGACCAGAAAGGTTTAATCTACTTTTAACTGAAAACAACATACCATGCCAGAATATGACGTTTTAAAAAATTTAATAGTTATACGTATTGTATTAGCATTTAGCGCAAAACGTCGATATCATATATATCATTTTCAACATCTAAATAAAACAGTTCTCTCATACAATACAGAAAAAATTACCTGAAAATTAAACTTACTTCAATAGCTGTTTAATTTCTTAGCATCATCTGTAATGTTATTTCAGCCCGTGATCAATTTTAGAAGTAACTTAGGTTTAAAGACCCGTCCACTACTTCACACACTTTAAATTACAAAGATTATAAGCAATTGAATACTATATAAAATTATACAATAATATATATACAATAGACAATTTCTATTATGAGTTTAAGCGATATCGTTGCCACTGATCCGACAAAAAATGGAAGTAACTAACTGCGATTTATAACTGTTATCTGCTACCAAAGTCAATATCCCGGTATTTCAAAAGTTCGGTGTGAAAGTAAAACGCGATAAAAGAAAATCTATGGATCGGAGACACATGTACGACCGAATTTTTAGCTTATAGCTGTTTTGCTATCCTCATTTTAACTCTTAGCTCATCGGTATCCAAATGGTCTGTAAGCTCTATGATTCGAACATCACTTTCCGACTCGGGAATGTTCGGCAAGCCTCGGAAGATTTTAAGCGAATGCTAACCGTAATACATTCAGACATCCCAAATTCATCGTCAGAGGGACGTCAAAGTAAACAAACATGGAAACTTTGGAACTAATAATAATAATAATAAATAAGAGTAATGCCTGGATACGCTACGAAATAAAAATGAATGAAATGATTTTAAATTTGTGGAAAGAATACAAGCAAATATGTTCACAGTTCTATGTTCAACTTTATTTAAAATATTTATAATTTACTATATTAAAATACGGGAAGCTTTTTTTTAATCTCTTTGTGATGGGGAAATTTTGGGGTTGGTTTATTATTAATGGAAATAATTTATATAAAATCGCTGAGCAACCCCTTTTCGTAAAGCGGTGGTACACCGACTAAATCCTTGTGACATTGACACTATTACTCTGAGTTTAAATAACAAAATGATCTATTGACACTAAACACATAAATACATTTTAAACAGTAAAATTTACTACTGGCATGGAAATCTATATTATGCTATAATCCTTAATCCCACTAGTCATTATGATCTAGTCATTAAACTATCATTGATGCAACTCATTACTCATTACCATGCACAATTAAATAAATCAATTAACCTTTACTTATTAATAGGTATAAAACACAAACTATGAACACATAAACATCCATACTTGGTGATAATTATTACTAGCGCTAAATATACCGTCATCGATCATTAATAATTCTCTCTCCTCTCTTATTTCTATCATTATATCATAAACTACATTAATTTATGTAGGAAATTAACATACAAAACAACATTGACATTAGTCGCATGCAACATGCCACAAAATGCAGTGTTATCTGATTACGTGGAAGGTGAGCAGTGACTGTCCGAATGTTCCCCGAGACGACAGACCCACGAAACTAGGAGGTAGAGACCCACTGTGGGTGCTGTCCACAGAAATTCGGAAGAAACGCACCCAACCGATTACCCACATACTCCAGGAGTTTAAACAGTCATCCGGGAAAATTGTTTTGATAAATACCACCCGTAAGGAAGCACATCTGTTTAGTTTTCATGGTTGTGCTGCCGTCCATAAGCCTTTGATCACAAAGTCCATCCGCGCTCCTCGGTTAGTACGGTGTAAATCAAGTCGAAAGTGGACCGTAGATAAGTGGAAACGGGTTCTCTGCTTAAAAAATCTGTTTAAAAAATCTCTGTTTAAAAATATCATATTCCTCCACTATATAAGCTGCTGTAATGTATGTTTTTCTTTATTCCCTGCGAACTTCTTCAGCGTCTCTGTCTACACAAAAATGTTCACCGTCAATATATTTTTCGAAAGCAGAACCCAACCATTCAGGTCCCAGGAACCAACGTTCACAATTTAGCAGTTCGGATGGGAAAAGACCTCTGGTAGCTGCATCAGCCGGGTTCAGCTTACCATCGATGTGGTTCCACTTAATACTAGAGACGGTGGTTTGTATTTTGGCAACACGGTTAGCGACAAAGGGAACCCAACGATAGGGTTCAGAAGAAATCCAGCACAGTGCGACAGTGGAATCCGTCCAAGCAAACACATTACGTATCGGGAACTCTAAATGTTCCAACACTGATTTAACCAAATCGACTAACAAATTAGCAGAGCATAATTCCAGTCGAGGCAATGATTGTACCTTCAGAGGAGCAACTCTAGTTTTCGATGTTAAGAGCGAAACTTTAATGTCTAAATTTCGTGACACGGAACGTAAATAAATAACTGCACAGTAGCCTTTCTCAGAGGCATCACAGAAAGCACAAATATCGTAATAGCTCATGCCAGGCACAAGTGAAAATCTAGGAATTTTCAGTTTTTGAATAAGAGGTAAATCTTTCCGAAACCTCTTCCACTTATTTGCTACTTCATCACTAACGGGCTCATCCCACGATAAATGGAGCTTCCACATATCCTGAATCAAGATTTTGACATAAAAAATTTCAAATATTTTTGCTAAATCCGATAGGATATCTCGTTTAGTGTATTTAGATTTTTCCTCTAACTTAGACATGGAAAAGTTGAAGTAGTCCTCATGTGGATTCCAGTAAATCCCCAAAATTTTGATGGAGCTATCTTCATGAATTTTCATTGGTGCAGAATCATTTCTAAGCTCTGTTGGTATATTCTCTAAGACTGACAAATCATTTGAGGACCACTTACGCAGAAGAAATCCTCCTCGATCTAACATTAGTATAAGTTGATCCACCAGATTTTTACACTCCACTGTATTCAGAGCACCTGCTAAGCAATCATCCACATAAAAATTCTGAAGTACAGCCTTTGCAGCCAAAGGATATTCATTTTGCTCGTCATGAGCAAGTTGATATAAAGAGCGCGTAGCCAAATAGGGCGCAGATGTGGTGCCATAAGAAACAGTTTTGAGACGAAATTCCTGAATAGGCTCTTTCGGGCTGTTCCGCCAAAATATTCTTTGAAAGTCTCTATCTTCTTTGGCGATTAAAACTTGCCTAAACATTTTCATAATATCAGCCGTAATAACTACAGGATAAGATCTAAATTTGATCAAAATTGGAAACAGTTCCTGTTGTATTCTAGGTCTTACCATAAGAATATCGTTAAGAGAAATTCCCGATGCCGACTTGCTGGTTGCGTTGAACACCACTCGAAGTTTAGTAGTAGAGCTAAAATTCCTTAATAACCGCATGATGGGGGATGTAATACGACTGACCAGGCAACTCTGAGTTACAAACCTGCTCCATGTGACCCAGGTCTAAATACTCCCTCATAAATTGTCTATACATCTCATATGTATCAGGTGATCTTAGTAACTTTTGTTCTAATGATTTGAATCGTTGTAAAGCAAGATCTTTGGAATTGCCTAACTTTGAGGGGCTATCCTTAAAAGGAAGTTTCACTACATAACGACCACGTCGATGGGTTGTTTTAAAGAATTCTTCACATTCTTGATCCTCACTAGATAAGCGCTTGACTTCAGGAATGGAATCCAAAGTCAAAAAATTTTCCACCAATTCGTTCGTACTCAACTGCAGATTATTCACTGTATAAGTACTTACGGGACTCGGGTCGTCAACAAAAGTGTTCCCAGATATGATCCAACCGAGTTGGGAACGAATTGCGAAAGGCATTGATGGCCCTCTTTTTAAGACTTCACCCTTGAGCATGGTGAAGAATACATTCACTCCCAGCAAAATGTAGATGGGCTTTCTTTCATAGAATTCAGGTTCTGCTAGGACCATATCACCAAAGTTATCCGCAATATTAGAAGGGAGGGAGATATGTGGCACATCTGATGTAATTTTTGAAATCACGAAGGCATAAGTACGAAATTTTGAGTTAGATTCAAAATGTGGGGCAAAGTTCAGTTCCACTTGCCCACTCGTTACGGTGTTGTATGATCCGAGGCATGACACCTCAATTTTGGTGTTCTGCCTATAAAATCTAAGTCTGTTGGCGTACTCCTCACTTATGAAGCTGGCCTCACTACCACAATCTAACAAAGCTCTGCATGGTATAGCATTACCAGAGCTGTCCTTCACCTTAATGACAGCCGTGCAAAGCAAGACCCCTTTTCCTTCCCTTTTAGGATAATTGAACTGTCCTGTACAAGTTGTCGAAAGATTCATATCATCTGAATTACTCGGTACGAACACATCAGCACCAGGGGAAAGTGGGAAAGTTTTGATAAGTTTCTCATTTTCACCAATTTTCAGATTTCTATCAAAATGAAGAACAGTGTGATGAGGCAAATTACATGTCCTACATTTGTGCAAGCTAAGGATTAAGTTGAAGGTGGCGAGTTGTTAGTCCCAGCATGTCTTGTACATATAGGTGAGTACACTTTGCATAATGAAAATGCCCGCTGGCATGGAAGTAAGGTATCATCATCTGGGCGCATATGATATGATCTTCTCAGTTGCGCTGCGCTGCAATGAATTTTTTCATCATCACCACCATTTCAAAGTGCTGGACCCACAAAGCTGCTGTTGGCCCATTACCTTTGAGACGTGACAATTCGTTGCTCAATATCCACTGAATGCTGACAAGGGAGGCATTTGTGGAAATGTGTTGTGGAGTAATTTCTACTGAGGTCTGAAGTAACTGAACTACTTCTTCTTTTTCATATGGTGTGATATCTAAATTTTCCAAAATGATCTGAGCTAAAGTGACATATTTATATATTTTGGTTTGTTTTCTTACTTCCTCCTTTGTACTACAAGTGTTCTTCTGTTTATGAGATATAATTTATACGTACAGGTATACATAATTTATTATTTATACGGGTTATAAATATTATACGTATCTAATTAAACAGCATACAAAGTGATTAAGAGAGTTACAGACCTTGGACACGAAACTTGAGTGACGAGCATTTTACTAGCAAAATGTTGAAAAGTACCCCTAAACTTCAAAACGCTCTAACTATTTAACGGGTGAAGATAAATTAGCATAAATATATACATTTTTGAAGGAAATTTTTCGCTCTACAACTTTTTTTTATCACGAGTTTTCTGAGAAATGGAAGGTGAAAAAGTTAGAAGAGGAAGTTTGACGAGATACTTGAACCACTACCACTTTTTAAAAAAAAATTTCATATTCAACGTCTCATATCTCGAAAACGGTAACACTTAGATAGAAACATGGCCATACCATTTGGAAGGGAATTTTATCAGCTTTAATTTTTGTATTTGACAATTTTCTGTACGACTCACCGTTTTCGAGATAAACGTGACAAACTGAAAAAAGGGACCATTGGAACTCCCGCCCCCCGCGGCGCCCGAAATCGAGGGGACTTTATTAGGCGTTCTTCAGGGAACCAACCCCTACACATTTCTGAAAAAATCTCAACTCCTTTATTTAATACATGATTCGCCGCCATTTTGAGCTAATTTGACTGGACTAAGCCCAAATTCATCGTCAGCGGGACGTCAAATGTAAACAAACATGGAAACTTTGGAACTGATATTAATAATAATAATAAATAAGAGTAATGCCTGGATACGCAGCAAAATAAAAATGAATCAAATGATTTTAAATATGTTGAAACATAGAAATATTTTCACAGTTCAACTTTTTTTATATAACATACAAAAAACGTATATAATATTTTCTTATATAAAATTTTACATATAATAACTTATATATATAATAATATATAATATATATATATATATATATATATAATATATAAGATATATATATATATAAATAATATATAATATATATATATGTAAAGGATTTAGTGGGAAAAGAATGATTATTCTAAATTTAAAGGGGGCTTGGGAATTAAATTATATTCGTGGCGTAATTCGCCTCTAATTGTTCTTATTCAAAGACGCAAATTGGGAAAGGGAAATTCCCTTTTTATTATATAATCTTCGCGAGCCTCTGAGTTCTGCGGTCGAGGAGGAACGTTTACATTCTATTTAGCCTTGAAAGATGTCTGTTTCGGGCTCTGCGCATGTCCAAGGAGAGTTGGCGCGCGGAGATGCCCGCGAATTTGGTTAGAGCGTGGGATAGAAGTCGATGCTATCAGATGTGTTTCGCCGCGACTCTAAAAAATAAATGGCGAACGACTAAATGCGTAGATCTGGAGAGGTGGTATTATGACAAAGAATAAAACTGGATTAAATTGAACTGATGCCTGCTCAATTATTGATTGGATTACTTTTGCTACACCACCGGATATACCATGACTGCCATAATTTGTAAGATGACGGGCGTAGCCCTACGCGTGTCAATTATATATATATATATATATATATATATATATATAATAATAATAATAATATCTTATATAATATTTTCACAGTTTCTATGTTCAACTTTATTTAAAATATTTATAATTTACTGTATTAAATTACCTCAACCTTTTTTTTATTTCTTTGTGATGGGGAAATTTTATGGTTGGTTTATTATTAATGCAAATAATTTATATAAAACCGCTGAGCAACCTCTTTTCGTATAGCGGTACTACATCGACTAATTCATTGTGACATTGACACTATTACTCTGAGTTTAAATAACAAAATGATGTATTGACACTAAACACATAAATACATTTTATACAGTAACATTTAATACTGGCATGGAAATCTATATTATGCTATAATCATTAATCCCACTATTTATTATGATCTAGTCATTAAACTATCAATGATACAACTCATTACTCATTATCATGCAAAATAAAAATAAATCAATTAACCTTTACTTATTAATAGGTATAAAACACAAACTATGAACACATAAACATCCACACTTAGTGATAATTATTACTAGCACTAAAATATACCGTCATCGATCATTAATAATTCTCTCTCCTCTCTTATTTCTATCATTATATCATAAACTACATTAATTTATGTAGGAAATTAACATACAAAACAGCATTGGCATTAGTCGCATGCAACATGCCATGAAATGCAGAGTTAGCTGATTACGTGGAAGGTGAGGAGTGACTGTCCGAATAATCCCCGAGACGACAGACCGAAGAAACTAGGAGGTAGAGACCGACGGGTATTGTCCACAGAAATTCGGAAGAAACGCACCCAACTGATTGCCCACATACTCGAGGAGTTTAAACAGTTATCCGGCAATATTGTTTCGATAAATACCACCCGTAAGGAAGCCCATCTGTTTAGTTTTCATGATCGTGCTGCCGTCCATAAGCCTTTGATCACAAAGTCCATCCGCGCTCCTCGGTTAGTACGGTGTAAATCAAGTCGAAAGTCGACCGTAGATAAGTGGAAATGGGTTCTCTGCAGCGACGAATCAAGGTTCACCTCTACCGTTCGTATGGCAGGGTGTGGGACTGGCGTATACTTGGAGAACGACTCTTGACAGAATGCATTGTGCTCACAGCAAAGTTCGGTGGAGGTGGAATTATGGTCTCAGAAGTTAAGGTACCACATTCTTTTACGTCTAATTTAAAAATGAATGAACAGAGAAAGAAGGAATTTGGACGATATATGCACTAAACAGTTCTTAATTAAATGATACAAAGAAATATACATAATTTACATGAGTTAAAGCAAAAAAGCACTCTTGGCAGAAAACTCCATTATTGGAGAAAACAGTACATCACAGTTTTATGTGGAAAAATGTTAGGGAAACATTAAAAAGGGTTTTTAGTAAGGAATATGTGTACCCCTAGCTGTAATCCATTGTCGGCACCGAATTTGCATGCTGCAAATTTATTTTGTATGATACCGAAATGGGAAACGAAGATTAGAATAAATCTTGTTCCAGCTCATATAACGATTTTGGAGGAGGACTTAAAGCAGCAACATGTCTGCCAAGGTAGTCCCAAACATGATCTATCGGATTCAAGTCAGGAGATTGAGTTGGCCATTCCATTTGCTCCAAACCGTAACCCTCAAGATAATCCTCTACAAGCTCAGCTCGGTGAGATCTTGCATTATCATCCATTAAAATGAATTCGTTGCCAATAGCAGCGGCATATAGGAGGACATATTGATCAAGGATCTCGTCCCGATATCTTATACCAGTCAGAGTTCCTCTATGGAAAACATGCAGATCAGTGTGACCACCGACAGAGATTCCAGTCCAAACCATGATTCCACAACCTCTGTATCTGTGTCTTTCATCAATGTTGGAATAGTTGTATCTAGTACCTTCCCCCACCCGGTACATATATATATATATATATATATATATATATATATATATATATATATATATATATATATATATATGTAAGATCTTTAAAGGTTAAAGTACTTAGGGCAACAAAAAAGGGTGTTTTCTACAGAAAATCTGATTTAAACGTTGAACGCCGGAATTATTTACATTTAATAGAACAGCGCAGCAATGCGACAAGAAAGTATCGAAATGAATGGCATTGAAGCTATTAATAGAATTTGAGTAGGTGTTAAGCGGAAGTTCGGGCGGATTCTTTCTGCAAGCTATTCAGAAGAAAGTTCCAGGGAGTTCTATGCAAGCTAAGCACTGTATATTAGGCGCGTTAGGAACAAAGAAATAAGAATCAGAGACAGTGTAGGCTTCGACGAGTAAGGGTGCCGCTTGATGGTCTAAAAGATTGAATGGAGTAGGGAATTCAAAGTTATAGAAGATTAGGAATTATGGATAATATAATTAGTGAATCGATAGGATTAATTATGGAACAGGAGACTTTTTGAATGGTTAATAAATGTTAATTAAAGGACAAGATCTTGTTTTATTTCTCACTCGAGCCACGTTGACTGCATTGCTAAGATGAAAGAAGGAATTTATACGGTAACGGACTGCAATATAAGGCGTAACATGGTGAACTCAGGATCTGATGATGGGCGTGAAAAGCAAATCCGACCGAAACAAACACACACACACACACACACACACACACATATATATATATATATATATATATATATATATATATATATATATATATATATATATATATACATATGACGAGCTTTAATTCTCGTACTCCTTCTTACTCGTTTCCCTACAACTAACTATAAAAATATGCAGTCAGTAACATCGTAAGCTTGTGGAATTAAAGACAATTAGTTTCCATCTAAATCCTTTAGTCAATAACTATTAATTAACCCGATTCAATCCGTGCCATTGTTTCGATCTCTCACCTCTGTCGCGCTCCGCCCAAACCGAAATCCAAAAACGCTCTGCCGAAATTCTATTGTTCCCCCAAGGCGTCTAAACTTATTGCGTATGCTCATTGACGACTGCCGAATGTCCGAGAAGCTTCTTTTGCTGACTTTACAAATAATTTTTCGTGTGAAACCTAGTCTGAACTCCAAAACAACTCACCGGGCAATGAATGCCTGTGATTCTCTTTCTTGATTCTCCCCAAGGCCATCCCACTCTATTAATAACTCTTATAGTCCATGCATTCGTAGAGGCGTGTAATCTGATTGACTCTGAAATATCATTGCTTTTCACGTTAGAATTTAGTTATTTCGAAGCCCCCTGTATATTCTCAGTTAATGCTTAACAACTTCCCCCCTGTAACCCTGAAGGCATGCACACAAGGATTAGCTAATTCCCTGTGGCAAGTCTTCAGAAGAGAAAAACACTAAAATTAGCCAACTGGAAAAATGTCGAGTAGGGACGTCTCCCACACAACAAAAATCGCAGTGAAAACCCCATTATTTAAAATCAACATCCAATGATTACAATTGAAATTTTCTTTAACCTAAAGTTTTTCCCATTTGCACCTAGCCGGATTGAATCAAGGTGTGGATTACATATTACATTAAGTCTCCATTTGAGACATCCTAGATCTGACAACATATCAAATATCAAAATATCAAAATTGTACAAAATACTACGAAAAACATTATTATCAAAGTTTTATCAAAATACACAACACTTAAAAATGAGTAAATGTAGAAAATATCACTTAAATTGTCACTTAAAAATACACATGAATTATTACATAGAAACAATTATATAGCATAGGCATGGACTCAGCTTTCAAGTTTTATCACAAAACTCAGAACATTTCTTTCTCTTTTTTACATGCATTTCCTAATCACTCGGTGACCATCTTAACATTCTACTCCATCTATTAAATGAGGGAGCATGTG
The DNA here is from genome assembly GCA_907164885.2 of Dolomedes plantarius. Lineage (NCBI taxonomy): Eukaryota > Metazoa > Arthropoda > Arachnida > Araneae > Dolomedidae > Dolomedes > Dolomedes plantarius. The sequence continues at coordinate 103,060,336 of OU015499.1, read as the reverse complement.
AAACAGGCTCATGCCCGGTCAAAACATAAGATCATACTCTTTGTGAACAACATGTGTAATACCCCTCACATTTTATTCAAAATCAACACAATTCTGTCCTTGCTAAAACTAAAACATCATAATCCTTTACTTTATATCAATAAAATACTATTCTTAATTTCCATACCTTATTTAAAACAAAATCACAATATAAAAGTTTTTTTTACTCAGTACTATGAAATACACTTAGTTTTAACCTGTGAAACAACTTTAAACCAAAATAACACTTTATGAGAATCAACATATAAAACACAAAAATATTCACAAAAAGCAAAACGACCATCGTCAAACCAGGAGACCAGAATTAGTTGCAAAAACAATTCTTAAAATTCTTCTCGATTACACAAAATTTTAGACGAAATCTTTCAAAATTCTTAATTAATAATCACTGAAATCAAATTGTCACTCACTTACTCAGAGGATCCAAATTTAACATTAACATCATAGTTTTTTTTTTTAAAGATATAATCGCAGAATGCGAAGTCAAGTGCGTTAGGCGCTTCAAAAAAATATCAAAAAGGAGATGGATCTCTGAGCGAGAAAATTTCTATGCTTAATAATTTTAATTACTCCTTAACTTCATACCTTATACTTTGCTTCCCCCCCCCCTCCCCAAGGAAAAATATGGATAAACATTTTAATTTCATCACCAAATAATTTTTAAGCATTTTAATTTCAAAATTTTGGTTAATTTTTCTGTAAACATTATAAAATCTTTCATACTGAAAATTATTTTCAAAACCAACACAACACTACACATAAATATCAAATTTTATTCAGTAGTCTAAACTCCACTGAAAATAAAAATGTTAACAAACCAATAGGATGTGTCAGAAAAGTTATATGCGCAAACCTCCAAATTATACTAAAGTGAACCCATTCTTCAGTAAACAGGGGTGGGAAACAGCAATAAATTTTATGGGCTTAAATTATAACAATATTCACTAACCTCAAATATTTCAATAAATTTACAATGTAAAATACTTCAAAAAGCTCAAAACTCTAAAAATCTTAAATATAATCATCAAAACACATTTTTTAAACCCATATTTTATGTTAATTACTCTGACACCACATCTGAAACACGTCACTGTTACAACAAAACGTGTCATTTCAAAAATCAAATACCAAGATTTATATTTAAATCATTTTTTTTTGTTTGTTTACCTTATAAATTTTTACTTTACAGATTTTTTCTAATTTAACACATTTTTTTAATAATCATATTTTTAATATTCTTTACACATTTTTCTTTTAAAATATTATTCTCTGAATGAGCTAAAGAAAAATAAGTCTTATCGAAAGGTACTTTACTTTTCTGCCAATTGGAAAAACTTGAACAATCTTCTCTGTTTGTGATGGCCGACGTCCACGGCGATATCATTTTGTTAAAACACACATTGTTTGACGAAAAATTCCACCGATGATACACAAATAGATAACACGCTATTCACCAAACGTTGATGTCACGAAGTAACTCGCGAAAAACACTGCAGCGATGTCCGCGATGAGACAAAACAAAAATCTTGAATACCTTTCACATCACACATTGTAGGAACAAATCTACCCACATCACCAGAGGCAGAAAAAAACGTCGTGAAGACAGCGCACATCCACCCTGGCGAATCCCGAATGTGAAATCGTGGAACATCACCTTTGTACAACGTGAAAACAGCAATCTGCCAGGAACAACTGGACACCGTCAAAATATTCAGGAAGAAATCACCATATCCACATCGTAACTTCCGCATCAGAAATGGTTGAAGAATTTTTAAAGATGGAAGACAGCAACGCCTCATTGTAGCAAGCACTCCGGAACTGGGAAACGGTAGAACTCGCCGACGCTGGCATAATTCTCAGCATCAGATATACTCGAACAGAATCCAGTCTCAAAACGTAACTTTAAAATTCACTTTCCGCCAACGCATCACGCCGTCATGAGATGAGAGATCGGAACCTGGACAAATTTAACAAATTTAATTCTAACTTTATGTTTAAACGGCTATGGGGGTAATTTAATTTTTCCCCGCGAAGATTCGTAATCCCATGCGACATTTGACGAGCTTTAATTCTCGTACTCCCTCTTACTCGTTCCCCTACAACTTACTCTATAAATATGCAGTCAGTAACATTGTAGGCCTGTGGAATTAAAGACAATTAGTTTCCATCTAAATCCTTTATTCAACAACTATTAATTAACCCGATTCAATGCGTGCCATTGTTTCGATCTCTCACCTCTGACGTGCTCCGCCCAAACCGAAATCCAAAAACGCTCTGCCGAAATTCTATTGTTCCCCAAGGCGTCTAAACTTATCGCGCATGCTCATTGACGATTGCCGAATGTCCAAGAAGCTTCTTTTGCTGACTTTACAAATAATTTTTGTGCGAAACCTAGTCTGAACTCCAAAACAACTCCCCAGTTAATGAATGCCTGTGATTCTTTTTCTTGATTCTCCCCAAGGCTATCCTACTCTATTAATAACTCTTTTAGTTCATGCATTCGTAGACGCGTGTAATCTGATTGACTCTGAAATATCATTGCTTTTCACGTTAGAATTTAGTTATTTCGAAGCGTCCCTGTATATTCTCAGTTAATGACTGACTGACTGTCACACTGTCACTCACTCACTCACTCACTCACTCACAAACACAAACAAACAAACAAACAAACACAAACACACACACACACACACACACTATACTTAAGATCGTGAGCCAAACGAACGCCAGACTTTTAGAATGACCAATCGGAGTTCAGTCACAATACACGTGCGTGCCTGATAACGATTGGACGTGGTTGTGACTTATTAGAATATTCCTAATTCAATACGTCGTGTATTGTAACGGACGTACTTAATGCCCTTATGTGCAATTAGAAAACGTTTTCTGAATTTCGTGCCTGCAATTTGTCGTCACTTTTGTGGGATCACCATTCTTAACAGTTTTTGTTGCCACTCCCTATTCGTAAGTTCTCAGTTAACACTTGATCTCACAATAGACTTAAAGGGATTTTGATGAGTGCAAACAGAAAGAGCTATTCCATCGAGTGCAAAAAAGGAGTTAGTGGAGGGCTCTCGGGGCAAGAATCTTACAGTTTTCTGCAAAGAAAAGAAGTTCGATCACCCAATGGTCCGAAAATGGTTAATCAGAGTACGATAACCTCAGTTAACAAGTGTATGCGGGAATTGCAAAGATACGGAAGTCTGGATCAGGTCGTTAAACATTATTTTCAAAGTTGGAACACATTCTCTGTGAATGGATTGCGGACACAAGACAAAAGATTTTGTTTGTCCTTACAGCTGATATTCAAGCATTTATCCTTGGAATAGTACCACAGTTTGACATACGCCCAGAAAACATCAAAGAATGGCTTGCTCCAACGATATGAACTTCCTCTAAGAATATCGATAACCCTATTCAAGTTGGAAGATATTGAAGTTATAAAACGCGCACTTCTATTCAAGTCTATTGTTGATGGCATCGTCATTTCTAAATACAATCTCTCCAACATCATTGCTATGGATGAAACTGCACTGCTTATGGGTGAAAGATCTCAAACTAAAATTGGTCAGACAGGTTTCTTGTTAATCTATATTCCTTCCACTGGTTACGAAAGTACACTTGTTCCTGTATTTTGGCATTTCATCTGGATGGAAAGAAAGGTCCGCCTCTAATCATCCCTAAAGGCAAGATAGATAATATCCATAAACCCGAATAAGCCTGGGCACAGCAGCTATAAGGAAGTTGGTTGATTTAATGCTACCACTTGTTTTGTGAGGTGTCCAAAGAGGTCTGCTAGTCTGGGATTTAGCCAGCACTCACCGCACTAAAGACACGCACTTCCTTGCAGAAAGAAGAATATATCAAATAATGACTGTCGATCTCTAGATTCTTGACATCGCAATAAAAAAGCCATTCAAGGACCATTTGCGCATGGATATCAATGACAAAGCTAAAAATAAAATGGTGAGAAATCAGCGTGGAAATTTTGCGAAGTACAGCCTGCAGGATATCGTGACTTCGTTGAAGAATTCATGGGATAAAAACTGACAGCATGGCTAATGCACTACGAGCAGGCTACGAGAACAAGAAGGGCTCACTTCAGAAGAGCTCCAGTGATAGACATGAGAGGTTAGGGCCAATGGTTCTACAGGAAATTAAGTTGCAAGATATTAGGCCGAAATTCGGGATTTAGAGCTTTACGACGATGTTCTAGAAAAAGATGACATTACTGTACTTGAATAAACGTAACTTTTATTACATGAATATATCAAAAAGTGTAGATCGTTTTACATGAATATAAAAATAAATGTGGATTGTTGTAAATGAATAAATGTAAATTTTTGTGTATGTAAAAATAAGAAACCCCTAAAAATAAGCCCTACTGCGTCTTTTGAAGCAAAAGTTAATAGAAGCCCCGGCTTTATTTTTGGGAAAACACGGTATATATATATACTAGCCGAGTTGCAACCCGATGTGTTGCTTATTCGATTTAAAATGAAATGGTTTTATTTCTTAAACCATTTCATTTATCAAGATTAAAAACTGTTTAATCACTTTAAAAAATATATTATAATTTTTAAAAATCGAAATAATTATTTAAAATTCTGTTTTTCAAATTTCGGTTTTTGGCTTTTGAATTAATTCTTTCAAATGTCCGTTTGCAAATTTTTCTTTTTCAACAAAAAAGAAGTTAATTCAATTAGAAAAAATTCTAAAGGTTTTAACATCTCATTTCCTATAACTATAATTATTTCTGGAATTTTAAAATTATTCTAGTTAAATGCTCGTTCTCACTTAATAATTTTTCCTTTTGGCAATATGGCCGAATGTAGATATTAAATCTCATGGGGGGAAAAGTTCTTAAAAAATAGAAAGACAGTTCTGGTGAATTCAAAATCGTGGCGGAAGAATCCTCATCAGTTTTTCATTAATTAGAAAAAAATTTCACAAAATTGCCGGAAATATTAGTGAGTAAAATTATAAGTCAAAAAATTACGAACTCAGCATTCAGTGGCGATCAGCGCGGGAAATTGCAAAAGTGAGTTTTGTAAGTACGCTTTTTTAGAATGATGACATTTTTTTATTAAATGTATGTGGCATATTTTGGAAGCTAAACATCTAGCAAATGCCAATAAATCGTAAAATTCACATTATTAGGTGCAGAAAACCGATATATTTGTCCATCAAAATCGTCGATTTCGTGAAATTAGGAAAACTGCTTTAGGGAAAAAGCTTCGTTTGCAAAGAAAAACATGTTTAACTTTATAAAAATGTGTATATCCTTAAAGATGAAGAGTTGTAGAACACATGGAAATAAAAAATTTGTCGATTGGTGGACGGAAAAGTTGAATTTTACATGCATGAAAATAATGAAAATTTGCGAAACGGAAAGGAGCTGGCTCACCCGGAATACCAGCTGGTTCTGTTGTCCGCTTCCTTTGAGTTGGGTGGTTTTAATCTAATAATTAAAAAAATTTAAAATTTTGAAATTTGAGGATGGCATCAGTGCACGCGTCTCGTCCGTCCGCGTCCATCGGTACCAGTCGCAATATCCTGCTATGATCGGTTCGCGAGATTATCTCGTCCCCGTGGACTGCACACTAACAAAGATACATTTGTTTACCTTCAACTGTTCATAGTAATATATTATATATATATATATATATATATATATATATATATATATAAAGTTGAAAGAGAAAAACCAGTATGAGCACTAAAGCTACTACAGCCAGGAACCAAACACATGAAAAGATAAGATTGAAAGAGGTTTTAGACAATATTTCATCTTCAGCGGTGTCAATAATGTCTAAAAACCAATGGATTCTTTCAGATAGGTGTGATCTATACAATAAACACACTCAGACACCGAAAAATCCATGAAAATCAGTAGAATTGAATAAAGAGTTACTTAACCATAGAACACCAAGCGTGGCGCTAGACAGAGTAGAAGTTAAGAACAAGTAACCGCAAGATGACTGACGTCACAAAACTTGCAACCATGGAGATTATGGAAACACAGAAACTGACTTACTATGGATACTGTGTTTTAGGACTATTAAACCTTTATTAATTAATTTTTTTATTAATACTACTAAGAGTTATTTTTTATCTTATTTTTATTTTTACTTAAGATTTTAATTTAATTTTTTTATTTTTTATTTTTAGTAATTATTTTTTCTAATTTTTCTTATTATTATGATTTACTTATTAAATGCAACAGAACAAACTATTCATTAAAACTAAAACAACCAATTATTTGTTTGGATAGACTTTCGGGGTAATAATTACGTGTTAGCACAGCTATCAAGTCTAATAAATGCTTATTCCTATTGTTTTTAGAACATAGCCTATTTATACGAACCAACTGATATACAATAATGTTATTAAAAACAGATTTATGTAAACAGGTTAGGTAATTTTAAAATTTAACAATATTAAAATTATAGTCAGATCTTTTATCGTATAAGTCAAAAGTAAATTTGCTATGAGAATTTTAATTTAATGTTAATATCTAAAAAGTTTACATTAATATTACCATGGCTACTTTTAATTAGTTCCAGATTAGGAGGGTAAAAATTTAAGTCTATATGGTTATTACTTTTATTAATTACCATTATATCATCTATATACCTAAATATATTGTAATTGCAATTTTCTATATTATTAATTTCAAAATAATGTATAAATTAGCTAGCATACTTGAAGCATTTCCACCTTGTGGTACACCTTTGGTCTGTAAGTATATACTATTATTATGAACTATGTAATTATGTTTAGTTACTAAATCTAAGAGCCTATTGAAACGAGTTAGTTTAATTTCGTTGCCTAAGTATTGAATATTATTTTGTACTAACTTTATGATTATTCTATTTAAATCAATTATATTGATATTATTAAATAGATCTCTAAAATCATAAGTTACTACTGTTTTACAATTATCTAATGTTTGTAGTTTTCTAATTAGACTAAAGCTATTATCAATTATACCACAAACATCAGATGTTATATTTTTATAAATTAATTTAAGGTAATTTAATAGTATTACACTTGCTTTAGTAGCATAAGTGTTGTGACCACAGGTTACTGCTCTAAAAGCAATAGGTGTTTTATGAAATTTAGGAACTAAAGTAATATATGGAAATAGTAATATAGTTGTTTGATTATATACCTAGTAGTTTATATTTTGCTATAATTTTCTTAATACTAATACTAGTAGTTTCTTTTAAAGGCTGAAAAGATCACTATTTTCCAGCTGTTTTTTTTTTTAACTTATGGCAAAATATTTTTTACAAATAATTGCATAGTTGTTGGCTGCTTTATCTACATAAGTGATTATAAAGTCTTCTTGTAATTTTGTTATAGCATCTTTCAGGTGTTTATAGGAATTATTAATGATATTACTATTATTGGGTAGTTTAGAATGTACTAGCTTAAGTAAATTAATTTTCCATTGGTTGAAGGCTTCTGTAGGTATAGAATAATTAATAGCTATTTTGTATATAAATTTATCTAAATCAGCATTTAAGAAACTTATTATTTTCTTATTATTATTAGTACTAGGTAATCTATACTTATTTCCCAAACTCATCAACTCACGCAGTGCTAAATTATCCACTATTTCCAAATTGCCTGTTATTACATGACCATGTGCCGTATCAACATAACTATTGTAATTGGGCAGATGACATACACAATTTAAATTATTGATTGAGATAAATTTTTTGAGACCTGATTATAGTTAAATATACGTCTACCCATAGGCAGTGTATATTTAAAGGCACGTTTTACTTTTATACCATTTACAGGAAACATATCATGAAGTTTCTCAAATATACTATTGAAGTTTATATTATTTAGTTTAGGGTTGTTAAAATTTAGTACACAATAAGTGTTACTACCTATGTTTTGTTTTTTAAATAAGTTTATTTTTAAACGATTAGCCCGTGTTAATAGTAAATCATATACCAGATGCTGATAATGATAATTCTTTATTTTAGTACTTAAAAATAGTTGATATAGCTTAATGATATGTTTTTTAACGATAGAAAATATCCAAGCTTTTAATTTTTTATATTGATAATCAATAATAAACCTTTCTTGAAAATTTATTAAAGCATTTTTATATAAGTTACAATCAAAAGTCTTACTTTTATTATAACTTTTACCTCTTTTAGTTCTTTTTGATGTCTTAGTATCTTCGATTAGTTGAGGGTATATAAGATGAGCTGATACATAAGTAAAATTGAAATTAACGAAATTTTTCTGTTTATAAATTCGATAAAGGCCAAATGGAAAAATAGTTTTATGCTTTTTCATATATATTTTTTCATAATATAACCATTCAGAGGGTAATTTAATTATATCAACAATGGAGATAACAATATTTTCAAAATTATGTTTTTTGAAATGATCAAATTCAATGTTTAATGGTTGACTATTTAGTATGTTATATTTTTTTATATTAGAATGGTGTAAATTTGTTCTAATATGTAATGGATTAGAAGTTTGTCCTATATATTTCATATGACAACAACTACAGGTGATTTTGTATATGCAATTATAATTTTTACAGAATTTTTGTTTTGTGAATTTACTTGAATTTGTGAATTGTGTGCTAGGGCACAAGTTTTACAAAGCTTATTAGAGCATTTATCAAAAACCAATGTCTTTTGCCTGACTTGATAACATGAATAGGGCACAGAGGATGAGGATGAGGATGATTGGTAACGGTTTGACGATCCATTAATACCCCAATAAGTATCAATGTACCGAGCATTGACATCATTAGTATGAAATGCCAATTTGCCAGTCGCTAAAAATGGTTTACTATAACTCATGATATGATAAGAAGAAAGTATAAGTTCAATTGAACCAACATATTAGGTTAATTATAATTAATTTATAAAAACCAAAGCATATAGCAAGTGTTAGAGTAGCTTAGTAAAAGGCAAAGAGAATACATAAAGAACTATTTATGAACCATATAGTACAAATCAATAGTAGAAAATCTTGAGTAAAATAATTTTAAACACCAAATATGTAATTAACAAAACAAAGAATATGAAGTTTATAAACTTGAAAAAAATAATATATACACACACACACACACACACACACACACACACACACACACATATATATATATATATATATATATATATATATATATATATATGATAGCGTGCGCCTGTGTTTCACTGTCCACGACTGACGGGAATATTTAAATGAGAAAGATGTGCAACACTTCCTGAAATTGCTGCAGATTTCCATGTTGTGTCATCATCAACTATCAAGGGACCGTCACTGACATGGGCTTTCGAAGCCGTGTACCCACTCGTGTACCGTTCTTGGCACGAGTGGCACGGCACAAAGTTTTACGCCTCGCCTGGGGCAACCAACACCTCCATTGGACTGTCGATGACTGGAAACACGTTGCCTGGTCTGACGAGTCTCGTTTCTAATTGTATCGGGGGAATGGACGTGTGCGGGTATTGAGACGACTTCATGAATCCATGGACCGTACGTGTCAACAGGAGACAGTTCGTGCTGATGAATCCACTGTGATGTTATGGGGCGTGTGCAGTTGGCATGATGGGACCCCTGATAGGTCTGGAGACGACTCTAACAGGTGACGGGTACAAAAGCATCCTGTCCGATCCTCTACACCCATTCATGTTTATTTTGCATTCTGACGGACTTGGACAATTCCAGCAAGACAATGCAACACCCCACACGTCGAGAGTTGCTACCAATTGGCTCCAGGATTTCTCTTATGACTTTAGACACTATCATTGGCCACCAAAGATCCCAGACATGAACAATATTGAGAATATCTGGGATTCCTTGAAATGTACTGTTCAGGGGAGATATCAACCCTCTTGCACTCCTATGGATTTGTGAACTGCCCTGCGGGATTCATGGTGTAAATTGCATCCAGGATACCTTCAGACTTTAGTCAAGTCCATGCAACGTTATATTGCAGCACTTCTGCGTACTCGTGGGCGCCCTACACGATAGTTGGTAGGTGTACAAGGTTTTCTGACCCTTCAGTGTATATAGCAGAGGTATTTGTGGATTATGGGATCGATATTTTTTTCTATGTAGTGGAAAATTTCGACGTGAAACAAAGTTGCATTTAGCCATGCAGGGGAACTTTTAAGTTTTTCTCGAAACTTTAATGCATAATAACAAAAAAAAATTCCATCCACGCGAATGAATCTAAGAGCAAGAGAAATTACATCGAAAAGATGTTTGGAAATTTTACAGATGAAAAAATGATATTCGTCGAACTCTGGTAACCCATAATATTTGCCCCTTTTTAAAGTAATAAAAATAAAGTCATAAAATTAGTCTTACCTCTGCTGATAAGTGGTTCGTGAATGATTTATTTTTTTTACTTAGTATAAAAAGTTCTTTTATTTTAAAGAAATTAAAAAATTATTAGTTTGAACTGAACTTTAAGAGCATTCGCAGAATGTTTGACAGCATGTAAGGGTATTTGATACCAAAATCTATTTTAAAAACCTTGAAATCATATGGAGTAATACTCCTGCTAGTAATACTATAAAATATATCCACTTATGAAATCCGAGATAAAGTCGACTATCAAAAAACATGTGATCAAAAACCAACGCCAAAGCATTCTGAATAAACATTATATTAATGAGTCGACAACGAACTGTTGGCATTTATATTTTAAACTGCAATCAGTGAGCAATAATTTTTTAATTAATCATTTTGAGTTTATATAAATTCTCTATCGAAGAAATTACTTTGTTTTCGCATGTTTGGTCCGTATAACCAAGTTCACAGTGATTTGCTGATAATTTTGAGAGTTCCGGACATTTCGTTTTCAATTCCTACTATTAGTTCACACTCTCTCTCTCTATACTATATATATATATATTCATATATCTTGTTCAAATTTTTAATCGTTAATAAAATACTTTTTATTCATCCACTCAAGTTCAAATACATTTTTTTTAAACTTGTAGTGGATGACACTTGAAGTTAACAGTTTTTTCAAATATTAATTCATTAATTAAATTCAATTAACCAATTTTAGTTTTATATGGGAACCCTTTCAATAGGAAGAGACCTAGATCGTCTCTTGCTCTTGAATGGTAATTTCCCTATTCTTATTGTGTAAACGGTAACACTGCGGTAGCGTGGGCTTCTCCCGTCCTGTCGGTTGCGGGATCGAATCCCCAACCTGACAAAGTTTTCCTCTCTCATACTCCCCCTCTTAATCTGGCACAGTAAGCAAGGTTCTGACAGACAATCCTTTTTCTCAATTCCTGCTATTAGTTCACACTCTCCCTATATTCAATTCCTACTATTAGTTCACACTCAAATTTTTCTTTGTAGAACTAAGTAGGAATTGACTTTAAACATTTTTTTTTATATTACTTGTTTACCATGTTTTTATTAACGTGCTTTGAGTGTTTGTCCAGTACAAATCTTGAAATCGATTTTTAACTAACTTCCCGACTAGTGAGACATTTGAAACTTTTAGAACAGCTCAGAACACGATGACAATGCATTATTTTAATACTTTTAGCCATCTTTAAGCAGAATTAAATTCTTTTTCAGTTAATTTTCTTTTGTAGACTGGTGCAGCCATCTATTGCCCGGGACGGGAACAAAAAGTTAAACGCAAGTAAAACGCAAATAAAGTTAATGCAAAAAAAGTTAAACGCAAATAAATTTTCTAATTGATACCTCCACATTGTTGTGAATTTTAGATATACTCGTATATTTGCGTACAACATTAAATTTAATTTGAGTAAGACACAAATGTTATCGCGTATGTTAGCTGTCCAGCAAATTGCTAAGCAAATCCATAAAAACTTGCTTTAAATATCAATCGGACTTCTTCTTATATTGTGAAACGTCACTTCCAACGGTTTCCTCTCTGATTACCGGTATCATTCCGAGTGAGAGAACATGATCACGTGTCCTGTCCACATATACTGCAAGACTCAATAAAGAGTCCAATATTTGATAGACCACGCTTGGTGTAATTTATAAATTTTAAACATTTTTCAAGAGCGGAGTTCAAAATTAAAATTCTATATACAAAAAAATTTAAGACGTCATCTAATATAAAAGAACTAGCTGAAAACCCACACTTCACTACGGAGTGCATTAAAATTAAATACAATGGTCAATGTATGCAATTAATGCCAAAAACAATCAATCAATATATATATATATATACATATATTAATAATAAATACGACGATGAATGTATACATTTGACGTAAAAATATGTACAAATATATTTTTAAAAAATTGTAATGGATATTTTAATAGACAAAATAATGTAGAAGAAAATATTCAAATTAAATGTAATAGAACAAACTAAAGAATATAGTACAGATAATATAGTACAGTTTGAGAAACATATCTTTTATTGTATTTAAATATTTTTTTGGATAATGTCCTATCGTCTGCCGCATTACCAAGAAAAAAATTTTTTTGTGTGTATTTAGTTGTTATGCACGTGACGATAAATTTATTTAAAGTAAATTTATTTAAAGTACCAGAAAAAGAAATAACGAGATCAGCATTTAAGAAATTAAATTCTAAAAATTAATCTTTAAAAATTCACCAAAAATCAGGAAATGGACGTAAAAATTCGAAAAAGATCTCATTTTAAAGAAATTTTTATGATCTTTCACGTGATATAAATTTTATAACCCTCAAATTATTATTTTAAATGCAAACTTAAAAAATGTTACTGAAACAGCTTAAAAATTTAATTTAAAAGCATCTGAGAATTGTTCAAAAATCTTTGTTAGTGCACATCTATACCATAAGAAGAATCGCCATGCAAAATTTCAGCTCTTTAGGTCCAGCGGTTTGGTTTGTGCATTGTATGTCAGTCAGTTGGAACTATTTTATATATATAGATAAATAGACGCTCCATGCATTAAATATTACTTTGGCTGCACATCACAAAAACCTTCTAATAAAAAATTAAATTAATTCAAAATAATTAAAAGAGAGACAAAAACGAAAATTAATTAAGTCTCAATATGAAGCCATAAAATATTTATTTATATATCATTATTCATATTAATTTCATCATTTACAGAACACAATAGGTGTAGAAAAAACTAGTGGAATCTTGAAAATTATAATTAAATATTAGGCAAAAACAAAAACAAGAAGTATTTGCAGAAGTAGCATTTCATAAAACCCTTTCCTGCAGTATAAACTAGTATAATGAGAGGTTCTTTTACTTCAATCAATTTGGTAGGTCAAGTATCCCTCAGAGATAGTAGGTCATGACCGATATCGCATTGATATATTTTTAAAAAATATCATAAAACACTAAATTAATTCCAACACATAATTATGTGCTCTATCTCCTCTACATAAACGCCATCAAACCTGATTTCGAATTCCAATTTCGACGACAATTTCACCACGGTGGGACAAAAACATTTCTTTGCGCCAAAAAATCCCGTTTCATGTGATAGTACAGAGTTGGTTACATCCCTGATCGGGTACGGATATACGTTCTTTGAGTTCTCATGCCAGAAACGTATCTCTTATACAGTGTAAATGAAAGGGTTTCTCTTTATAAATTACCCTCTGCAGAAGATTTTTTCTCACATACATTGCAATCGAGTCTTCTCTTTTCTACGGGTAAGGAGATACGCTTTTAAAGCACGCTAGAAGAAAAGTCTTTTCTCTCACATTCAGGACGAAAGATTTCTCTGTTATGTAGGTACGAACATGTTTTTTAAATGATCGATTTTACAATATCTTTTCTCACATATCTTCCAGACCAAAAGTCTTTTCTCCACGGATAAGGAGACGCGTTTTCAAATTACCCTGCAATGAAAATCTTCTCTCAAATACCGTGCAAACGAAAAGTTTCTCTCACGTGTGGGTGCAGATATATGTGGGTGCAGATCATGCCTGGCCAACCGAAATTGTTTCACGGGCCACTTTGATGACGCGTAACGTTACAGCAAGCCGCACTTTAGGTAAACATGCTTTTAAAAAATGTAATACAAATACAACATGAATAAAAATTAATTGTTATACTATGATTCAATATAAATGACTCTCGAATATATGAACAAATATATGATTCAATACAATTAACTATCTTAATTAAAGAGATGTTTGTTTATCCTTTCTTTCACTTAATTTTTGTAAATCTATATTTATATTCGACGTTGCCCATCTTAGCTGGTTTACTTAATTGTCATCAGTTAATGAAGCACATCATGAACTCTTTGTAAATTTTATCTTCGAAAAAATTGTTTCACACATATATGTGGATCCAAGAGCACTTACAACTCGTTGTGCAAAATATCGTAAGTTGGAATATCTCTAAAATGCAGTATAGGTATTGTAAAAATTAATTTTTGATGTGGACACAAAAATTTGCTTCATCTCATTGTTCCACTATAACTCAATGAACTCCATGTGCAGATTTTCAGGAACACTGTTCACGTCAACATGAAATTGGCATGAAAATATTTCAAACATTTTATCATATTTTGCTAATTCTGAGAAACGACTATTAAATGCAGTTATAAGTTTCTTTATTTCCTAAGAATATTTCGATAAATTCTTAGATTGGATTTTTGGGAAGTTATCTAACAGCGGAAAATGTTGAACATTATTATTTCTATGTTTGTATACTCAAATAACAACAATTTCTTATTAAAAGCTTTGAGGAAATTACAAAAATCGATTATTAAATTATCTTGCCCTTGCAAAGCCTTATTTAGCTGAATAAGTTTTTCTGTTATACCCACTAAAAAATATAGGTCTAACTACCAATCATCATCACTTAATTCAGAAACAGATTCTTGTTTCTCGTTCATAAACATATATATTTCCTCTCGTAGATTAAAAAAATCGCTTTAAACATTTTCCACGACTTAGCAATCTAACATTGGTAAAATGTACGATACCACCATATTCAGAAGATAATTCGCTAAAGAATTCTTGGAATTGCCGATGCTGAAGAGCATTTGAACGAATGTAATTTAAAATCTTTATAACTACGTTCATAACGTGATCCATGGATAATACTCGAGCCCATAAATTTTGTTGATGTATCAAACAGTAAATAGTAAAAATATCATTGGTTTTAATGCCTCTGCAATCTAGATTATCCATAAGCAATTTTACAGCTCCCTTATTTTTACTCACCAAAGCAGCTGCTCCATCTGTTGTTAATCAGGAAAGAGCCTCAAAATTTAAGCTATTTTCAGCAAAACATTTTTCAATCGCCTGGAAAACATTTTCCCCCTTAGTTGTGTCTTTCAAATTTGATTTTATATTTCTTCTGTCGCTTATAATTATAATTAAATATTAGGCAAAAACAAAAACAAGAAGTGTATTTGCAGAAGTGGCATTTCATAAAATCCTTTCCTGCAGTATAAACTGGTAAAATGAGAGGTTCTTTTACTTCAATCACTTTGGTAGGTCAAGTATCCTCAGAGATCGTAGGTTATGACCGATATCGCATTGATATATTTAAAAAAATATCATAAAACCCTAAATTAATTCCAACACATAATTACGTGCTCTATCTCCTCTACATAAACACCATCAAACCTGATTTCGAATTCCAATTTAGCAAATCCTACAAAATCCTATATGGGAAACTGGAATAATTATTCACTATTAATTAACTGGAATAATTATTCGCTTGAGAATGAATTCTCCGTGCGTCTTTCTTTTCTTCAGATAATTGCTTTTTGGAAGCTTTTCACGAAGTAATGTTAAAATTACTTGGTCTTCGAGTTCATTGGAATCAGATTCCAAACTTAGTAATGATTGTATATACATTGTCATCGCGCACGTTTTCGTTAAACACCCTCACTAGCACGCAGCTGAGGCAGAACTGCCTCCCAACTTTCGCTCTCACTGTGCGCAGTTGATTGAATCCTGCGTCCCTGCTTCACCCAGCGTCGCCTCACCTCACCAAGCTGCGTCTCAACTTGCGCCCGGCCTAACACATAAACAGAGATTCACTTCAAACAATAATAACTTCGCTCATGCAGTGAATAACGAAACGATGACGGACCCAAGAGTGTGCGTAGTGGACAACAGGACATCGGTTCCTCACGGGCAACTCTCTGCCAGCCGCTCGATATCATCATTCTACTCTCCTACATTACCAAGAGCAAAAATATCTGGATTGGTTACAGATCGTTGGCTAACGAAACCGATTCTTTCAGTAACATTTGACATTCGTGGATATCAAATATGGAACTGCAGTTCGTAGTAGGACTTGCTCATTATAATAATAACACATGCAATTTTATATTTAGTTCATATTTTTTCTATACATACAATGAGAAACAAAAGTTTCAATAGAAATATAAAATCACAGGCAGGCAGCACAATTTCACATGACGGGCCGCACGCGGCCCGCGTGTTGGCCAGGCCTGATTTAAATCATCCCGTCGAGAAAAATTTTTCTCAGATACAGTTCATGCGAAAGGCTTCTACGCCGAGTGGATGCGGAGATCACTTTTTAAACGATCCTGTATAGAAAATGCTCTCCCACAAACAGTGCATGCGAAAGGTTTATCTCCTGTGTGGGTGGAGAGATGTCTTATTAAATTACTCTGATGAGAAAATCTTTTCTCACATACAGTGCAGGCGAAAGGCTTCTCTCCTGTATGGGTGCGGAGATGTATATCTAAACTAACCTGATAAGAAAATTTTTTTCACATACAGTGCACGCGAAAGGTTTTTCTCCTGTGTGTGCGCGGAGATGTGTCTTTAAATGACCCTGTTCAGAAAACCTTTTGTCACATACAGTGCATGCGAAAGGTTTCTCTCCTGTGTGGGTGCGGAGATGTCTTATTAAATCCCCCTTTTTATAACATTTTATCTCACATACAGTGCAAGCGAAAGGTTTTTCTCCTGTGTGGCAGCGGATATGTATATCTAAACTATCCTGATAAGAAAATTTTTTCTCACATACAGTGCAGGCGAAAGGTTTTTCTCCTGTGTGTGCGCGGAGATGTACTGTTAAATTACTTTGTCGAGAAAATCTTTTCCCACACACAGTGCATTCGAAAGGTTTTTCGCCTGTGTGGGTGCGAAGATGTCTTTTTAAATGACCCTGTTCAGAAAATCTTTTGTCACATACAGTGCATGCGAAAGGTTTTTCGCCTGTGTGGGTGCGAAGATGTCTTTTTAAATGACCCTGTTCAGAAAATTTTTTCTCACATACAGTGCAGGTGAAAGGTTTCTCTCCTGTGTGGGTGCGGAGATGTCTTATTAAATCCCCCTGTTTATAACATTTTTTCTCACATATAGTGCAAGCGAAAGGTTTTTCTCCTGTGTGGCAGCGGAGATGCATATCTAAACTATCCTGATAAGAAAATTTTTTCTCGCATACAGTGCATGCGAAAGGTTTCTCTCCTGTGTGGGCGCGGAGATGTCTTTTTAAATGAGTCGGATCAGAATATCTTTTCTCACATTCAGTGCAGGCGAAAGGTTTCTCTCCTGTGTGGGCGCGGAGATGTGTCCTCAAATGACTCATTTCAGAAAATCTTTTGTCACATACAGTAAATGCGAAAGGTTTCTCTCCTGCGTGGGCGCGAAGATGTCTTATTACATCACCCTGTTGATAAAAAATTTTCTCACATACAGTGCAGGCGAAAGGTTTCTCTCCTGTGTGTTTAAATAATACTGTTCAGAAAATCTTTTGTCACATACAGTGCATGCGAAAGGTTTCCCTCCTGTGTGGGCGCGGAGATGTCTTTTTAAATGAGCCTGCTCATAAAAAAACTTTCCCACATGCAGTGCATGCGAAAGGTTTTTCTCCTGTGCGAGTGCGGATATATTAAAACTACTCTGTACAGAAAGTCTTTTCTCGCGTACAGTGAAGTTGAAGGTTCTGTATGGGTACTGCGAGGATTATCAATAATGTGTTACGAATGATGCATATTTAAGGCGGACAGCTCTGAAAATATTCCAACACATAAATTACATTTGTAAATTTCCTTCTTGTGTGCGAAGGGGAATCTGGTATGGAACTTATTACATTTAAACTGATTCTACGCGTCTCACATAGAGTGCATTCATTTTTAGCTTCAACAGGGTTCTGCTCGAAGAATGACATTCATAGTCTATGTACAATGGAAATAAGGCCATTTGCTCTTTTGGCATGCCGACGTTGCTTTACACGATGGTTAGAAAACTGTAATATCCAGCAATACGTTGAATTTCCGAATTTATGGTCACCACAAACATATTAGTTTCAGATCTAGGAATCTGTACCGAGAACCTGCAAAGAGAGGAGAAAGGAATTTGAATGAGATATATTAACACTGTACCATCAAGCATTTTTCAGGTGAAATCAATAGTAATACATAAAAGTTTGTGTCTGCTAAGGAATTTATATATATATATATATATATATATATATATATATATATATATATATATATATATATATATATATATATATATATATATATATAAATATAAAACTAATATGTTATAAATTATGTTCTGGATTATTAAAACTGAAGCGCATTTTAAATTTATTGCAATTAGGGAACGTGGTTCCTTAGCCATCATTATTCTTTAGTCCTGATACATTATAAGGACATGCAGAAATTTGACATGTTTCGGTTTGTAGGGATCACCACAAAAATAATGATATCGGCCCGATCAATAATGGATAACAGTATTCATATTTTCCCCTTTATATTTATTTTAGTTGGACTAACAGAGAGAACGTGCAGCCAAAGACCTGCACCAAAAATACGTTACCATAACTGACACATCAAAACTGACGGTCGACGTTAAGAAAGCGATGACAGAAGACTGTCGGAGGCTCGTGGACATAGTCCACGAACAAGAAAAAGAAATCGCTAATCTGACGGGACAGATATCAGTTCTGAAGGATGGCTCAAGCTATGCAGACATAGCGAAAAAGGGAAACGAGAATCGAGCAAGATCGGGGTCGAAAAGGTGTGTGACTAAGGACATATTTGTACTTGCTATTTACCTAAAAGAAGAATAAAACAGGACAGGTGGTACTTGATATGATAGTACAATACGATAGGAAAATTCGTAACCAAGAGGATAGTCTTCCTACATATGATGATCCCTTTGGGCAAAGCTGGATCGACCTCACAATAACAGTGGGGCTAGCTGATGATCAGATAACAAACTGGTATGTTCGTGACTTTCACGAAATTACTGATCATGATGCAATCAGATTCGATCTACAAATACCCCGTCCTGTCGGTGACAGGCGGCATACTAAAAAGTGGGAAATTGGCTCGCTTAGCTGGCTGGATTTCAGAACAGACCTGAGCCAAAGGCTCAAGCTGTTCCAGAAACGGACAGAGAATTAGAACACGGTAAGCAAACGCAAGAGTCTAATAGCAGAACTGGCTAACCTGTACGGTAAGCACAAGAATAAAAAGTCCTAATATATACTGGTGGTCGCCTAGCATCAATATAAAAAGAAAGCGAGTTAAGAACATGAAAAAGAACACAGGAAGACGATGAGATAGAAAAGTATAAACTCTTATTTAAAAAGGAAATAGCAAAGTACAAGAGACCTCTACAAAAAGCTAAAATAACCACATTCAGGGAATACCTCAATAAAACAGCTATAAAACATACATTTAGCTTCATTTACACAATAATTCGAGATAAGACGTACAAAAGGCATGTTATAAAAGGCGTTGAAGACGACACGGAGCAAACACAAAATGATGAGAGAGTAATAGAAGTTATAATGGCTAAGCACCATTTTGAAACCAGACACGAAACCCGGGTGTGTATTGGGAACAGGAATAACAGAAAAGATGATGGGATAACAGCAAACGAAATAAAGATCATCATAAGGGAAATGCCATAGGGCAAAGCGCCTGCTCATGAAGGACTTACATTGATCATAATACAAGTGCAAACTTACAATGTAAATATACTTAAGAATCTATATAATGACTGTTGGGAAGAAGCAAAGTTTCCAGATGACTGGAAGAAAGCTATAGTAGTATACTTTCCAAAAGAAGGAAAATGCCATACAAAACCACATGCGTGTAGACCAATTTGCCTTTTCCCAGTTATGGGAAAGGCATTACACAAGATCATTACGAATAGGCTTTTTGAACATCTGGAGGCTAACAACCTCCTCCTTGAAGCCGAGTTTGGATTCAGACGCAAAAGTGGAACAGGGATACACTAAGGAAAGTGCTCAAGATAATAACTGCAAATAGAAAATCCAAAAGGCATGCGTGATATGTTTGGATATCAAAAATGCATTCAACTCTGAGAAGAAGGCAAGATTTATTGAAGAGCTGGGTAAACTAAACCTTGAAGATACACTCTACAGAATTATTAATAGACTATCTACCAGGAAAGTAATACTGAAAGCTAGTGAATGGAAGTACAATGTGTGTGTTCCACAAGGATGGTCCATGGGACCAGTTCTCTGGCTCATTATTATAAAGGAAATATTAAAATATTCCTCAGGTGATAGGTCCATACAACTGCAAGCATTTGCAGATGACATAGTAATCTTAATAAAGAGCCCGTTTGTATATAAGTTTACGGAACTCTCTAATAGAGTTTCGGGAAAATGTGAAGAATAGGCTTACAAGAATGAACTGTAATTTAACATTGATAAATGCATTTATGCAATATTCACAACCAAGAGAGAAAAGTTGCGGAAACCTACCATCAAAGTTTGTGGGATGAACATAAAATATCAATCATAAATCCAGTACCTTGTGATCTTGATAGGTAACAACCTTAACTTCTTCAATCATCTCTAGGTAGTGAAGGAAGAGTCTTTGAAACTAATGTTTAAAATACAGAGATTCAAACGTAAAACGTGGGGATTGAAGCCGCTAATCATCAAGAAAATTTATAAAGTTGCGGATGAGAAAAAACTCCTTCATGGGGTGCAAGCTTGGTAGTACGATACCAAGAAGTTTAATAATAAACTCTTACAAACCCACCGTCCCTTCCTAATATCGATAACAAAGTGCTACAAAACGCACTCCACACTATAGACACAGACACCTTCGCTGTCCTGGCAGGGTGTCTACCTTTGGATATAAAATCCAGATAAGAACAGCGTTGGTACACTCTCTATAATGAAGGGACAGAAATAGAAATAGCTGGAAAGAACTACAATGCAATAAATAGCGTTAGATAAAATGCATTAGATAAAAGCCCATGTTGGAATAGAACAGAATGAAGAGGTTGATAAAGTAACGGAAGAAGCCACAGCCCTTCAGAATACACGAAGGAACAGCTCAGGAATATACTGAATAAAAAGTGCCATACATGCCTGGCAATTACGTTTGAACACGGACAAAGAACGCAGGGTCTTTGAAAACCTACGTATAGTCAAAACAGTTTCTCTCCAAGGAAATTGTTGGACGAATCAAGCGACAACAGGGCATGGGAACTTGGCCGAAAAACTGGCTCTAGACGGACTACTACTGTGTGAAAGACGTCAATAGAATTGTACGCAGACTTATGGCTATACATTTTCCATACTAAGCTGGTTTATGTTAACTAACCACAAGCCTTAGTTTTGTCTTCTGTTAATTTTGTAAATAGTTATTTTGTACATATGCTTGTCATTATATTTGACGTTTAAATACACCTATCTTGTACTGTACTCACATGTTTGGCAATACTATTCGTAATTGGTGTCCTACTACGTAATGTTGATGTTTACTTTCACAATGATGTTGTGCCGTTGTATGAGGTTTTTTAATTTTCTTAATATAGATAATTTTTGGTAGGCCATCGTGGATAAGTAATATAGATCGTAGTATAGTGTTTGCCTAAGGGAAACTTCCCACGGGTAGTCTACCTATATGGTGGTTCAAAGTTAAATTTAAGAGGTGTCAAAATTGGGGTTTCGGATCCTGGATGCTCTGTTGCGCGGTACGCAGAGGCGGACTTGCATCGACTGGACAGTTGGGCGGTCGTATCGTGCGGGATTGCGACGAACGATCGGATGTCAGTAACACTCTGGATGCTTCACGGCGGATCAGATTATTCTTGTGATTACATCGCATGCCGACAAGACGGAACGATGTATTTTTCTGACTTACAAACTTCAAGTTTCATTTAAAAGCTTTTGATAAAATTCAGAGCTGCTTTTAGATTTTTCAACAAAATCATCACATTGAAGTAGGTCAGGACATAGAAAAGTGGTAAAATGAGGTGAGAGAAAATGCCACACAACACCATGAATAAGCTAACATAAATTTGCATTAAGTTGTGAACACAACTGAATATATACCTATGGATAGAAATATCACAGTCTGACAATTTTAATTACCAAGTCAGGACACGATATACAGTGGTACCTCCGAAAAGCGGACACTCACGGGACCAAAAGTTTTGTCCGTTATGAGGAGGTGTCCTCTATTGGGGAGGACAACATTTTTATAAAATAGTTTTTGCTGTTCTCTTTGACATTTGATTGAAATTTACGGCTGCAATTTTAATTAAAAAGGAAAAATTAATTTTGCCAGAAAATAATAATTATTTACTACTTTACCTTTTAATTGTGTGCTAATCCTTTTATCTCGCATTAAATAATCCCAAAATACAATGTATAGTAGCTAAATTATTTTAATTACTGCTGAAAAAAATCTCTTAACAAAGTTTGATTTCTCTTTTTTACACAACAAACCTTTTTTTCAAGATGAATCTTCATAGGATTTAGGTTTGCTAGTCCCTCCGAATCTTCATTGTTCAGAAAGAACTGTTTGAATTTTTCGCTGCATTTCAGTGCTTCCGAATAATCTTTGATTTCGCAGTCTTCCATTGACGATTCCTCATCATCATCCTCAGAAAGGGCCAGTGCTTCAGTGGTGGCCCGATGAATGAAATTGGAAACACGCAGGTATTTTTCCTCAAAGGATAAATCGTCATCTTTAACGCTGACATTTGAATCCAAATTGGCTACAAGATCCGCAAGTTCTTTTTTGCTTTTTTCGGTAGTACTGTCAGTTGCCACTTCGCTTGTACTATAAAATCACGTCTTCTTAAAAAAATTTTAGTAAGCACCCAGGTTCCACCTTTTTAAGCGCTGATGTGGTCCAGGAAACTTTGCCTCCAAAACAGATACCGATTTTGCCAACTCTTCGCTGGATTTGCAGGAGATAATCTGTGTCAGAAGCAGATTTCTGTATCGTACTTACAAGCTACGGATAATTCCCTGAAAGTGGCTGTAGCATTGTCCATGGACAGAATGATTTTTCTTTTTTTTATTATTTTGTTGTCTAACTCCACCAACCAATCGCTCATTATCTCAGTGGTTATCCCCGCTTTCTTATTTCACTTCCATGAAACACTAAATTTTCGCACATTTAATGTTCTTGAAACATCTACGCTTCTCAGCTTTTCCAATAACAACTGGAGTTTCGAAGTCTCCCAGCATGTTGCAACGCAGCAAAAGAGTGAGTCGCTCTTTTGAAATTTTCCCGTCACTACATTCCCCCCCCCCCCTTAAAACATTAGGTCTTGTCCGGAAGGACGCGGCAAAAGAGGTCAGACTCATCGGCATTGAAAATGTCTCTGTCATCATATCCTTTGCACAAAGATTTAAGCTTTCCAATCCAATTCGTAACTTCATTTGAATTTACAGATTGCTCTTCGCCACAAATCTGTTTAAAAAATATGTTGTGACATGTCCGAAATTTCTCGATCCATCCATTTGAGATGTTAAAAGTTTCTAATTTTTAAATGTTTGCCAAAATAATTGAAAGTTTTTCAAAAATACCTGTCCGCTTTTCGGAGTGTCCGCTATTCAGAGAGAATGACATGAATTGTCCTATATAAAAGGACTGGGACTCGTAAAAATGTCCGTTAATTAGAGGTGCCCGCTATTCGGGAGTGTCCGTTAATGGAGGTACCACTGTATTTTCAAGGAGGTATTAGACACATTTCGGAATAATCTGATTTCTGGCAAACTTTATTTATTTATTTTTTGCCGTGTTCTTTTACATCTTGAAGGCCTTCTATCATCTTAATTTATTCCTATACAACTAAAACGAGAAATAATTCTCAAATATTAGTCCGAAGGTAGAGGAGATTTAAATTACCCTCAAAAATCTAAAAATAGAAAACCACTAAAAACTTAAAATAATTGCGTGCTTACCCTCCCCCCTCATTTTTACTGCTATGCATATAAAGCATCTTGCAAATCAACAGTGTATAGCTTCTTTACAGAACAAACTGAAGAATTAAAGGGAGAAAAAAAAAAGTTGGCATTTTGAAATGAAATCTCACCAAAACGCTACGAATATCGAATTTCAGACATATTTTTTAGCAACAGACTTGGTGAAACAGAAATCATCGTATTCAGAGTACAACAGTGGCGTACCGAGTAGGGGGCAAGGGGGTCTATCATGCCCCGGTTGCCACTCGCAGAGGGGCCATGTGGTCCCCAAGACAAACAAGATTTTCCGGAAAATTTCAATTTTTCGTTGGGGCAAAAAGCTATCGTGCCCTGAACGCCACTTCCGCTGGCTACGTCACTGGAGTACAAAGTAATGTGGAGGCCCAGTCATAAAGTTTTTCAGGCTATAAATCTGTTCCTTATTCTTTTATTAAGTTAAGACAATTAAAACCGAGAGCTGAAAATAGAAGATCTTCCACAGAGATTCTCTTGTGAAAAGAGGCCTGCAAATTTGAAAGTTTCTGAAAAACTCCGTTAAATATATAAGGGTTTAATAGAGCTAAATGCCTACCTAAACTTACTTACCAAATGACGATTAAGTGAGATAACATGCAATGTGAAAGATTAAAAATACCTACAATTTTTCTGCCCTGATTTACCTGCCTATAGTGAGACAACAAATTATGCCTACTAGTCAGTGTTCTTTTCATAAATTTTTAGCATGTCTGGGAAACCAAACTCACCACAGAATTAAAATATCATTAATCATAAGACAGTCTTAGGAACACTATGATTGAAAGGATAGAATATATGTAAGGAATACATTATGAAAGGCAGGGCTGGATTTAATCCGATTGGATTTATTGGAAGGAATTGTGTCCCATGCTTGTAAAGAGCCCCACAGGAAGAAAAACTTTAAATATGTCTCGAAGTCCTGTGATGATTTAGAAACCTTGAAGAATTCCTGGCAAAATATAGGCTCTCTGGATTCAAACAAGTTTTAGTCAAATCCACAGAGTGTCCAACTTATCTAGAACACACTCCAGAATGAATGGAAACACCTTTACGAAAATTAGAAATGATATTTAATTATGAGTATGCGGATTATTGCGATGGAAATTCTACCACCTATTAGTTAGTAAAACATTATGTAACTGGAGAGAAATGTCTGAGGTACATTGTTTTTAACAAATATTGTACAAAGATAAGCAGGCTAGACAAGTTAATTCCATACAATTCCCCAAAACGAATTTCAAAAGCATGCATCAATACTAGAAATTGTCTTGAAAGATGTAAAAACGATTCAGAATTATGACCAAATAAAGTCTATGAAAGATGTAGATGTAGACAGCTATATGCTCGTCGAAGAAATGGAAGTAATTAAGTCTACAGTTTCGAAAATCCTATAGAAAATCTAGAATTGCTACAAATGACAGCTACTGGCTGTTCAAATGTATTTATATCTGTAAGGATATTTTTAACAATTTATTTAACTGTAAGCATTGGGGAAAAGAAGCTTTTATAGATCGATATTAAATTAAACATACATGAGGTTAATAATATCGGAGAGACTCAACAAACTGGCAATACTTTCTACAGAGCATGTAGAAAGAAGAAATTAAATTTTAATGAATTTATAAATGATCTTGCTCAGGGGTAGGCAACGCGGTGCCCGCGAAACAATTTTAGAGTGCCCGCCGTTTAAATTTCGAAAATTTTAGATATTTAAACAACAAATGCTGGTACTTGTAACGAATAATTGTAGAAAAAAATCGCAAAACCGCAAAAATAAAAAACTGAGTAGCCTGATCTCTCGACAGCGTCGTTCTCCCCCTGCTTCTATGATAAGTCCGATAAATGCATTAAAAGATAAATTGTCGCTCTGGAAATCGCATATTCAGAAAGATAATTTATCACATTTCCCAAATTTAAAATTAGAAAATTATTGCGATGGAAACTCTACCACCTATTAGTTTGTCAAACATTTTGATTCCTTACTGGAATAATTTAATAGCAAGAATTTATGCTTGTGAATCTTTGTTTTCTAATTTGAAATACTTAAAATCAAAGTACCGATCAAGTCGCACTGACACTCATTTGGATTAATGCCTGACAACTGGGAATTCAACCTATGTGCCACATTACAAAGATTTGGCTGCAGATATGCAATGTTAAATATTGCGTTATCAATATTAAGATTATATTGTTTAAATACAAATTTGAATTTATGTATTAAAAATTTATGTCGCATTAATATTTTCATGTTTAAATATTAAACCCCTTTTCCTCCTCTTCACTCAGTGGTGCAAGCCGAACTGCCGCATTTCTCAAATAAGCTCTCCTAGTTAAAAATGTTGCCGACCCCTGATCTTGCTGATAAAAAATCAACCAAAATTAGATTGTAAATAATTTTTTTCTGTGAATAACATATATGTAGTCTAGCTACTTTTTAGTTTTTCTCTCATAAATGTACCTGAAAAAAGGAAATATGACCACTTTCCTAATATTTGTCTTTTCTGCATCACATTAAATATTTATCATTAAATGCATATTAGTATTTTTTAGGACACCCCCCCCCCTAAAAAGAAAAAAAAACTGCAATTGGACCACACATTGACTAAGGCTAACCCTGATTAAAGGTTTGAATAACAATATCTCAAATGTCAAATTTTCCAGTGCAAAGATATCAATTGCTATACTCTGTTACCTGAATATATTAAGTAAATGTAGAAATTTCCAAAATTTTAAATATTAAAACACAGAATTCACATAAAATCTTCAAATTTCTTATTTATCAGATTTCCATAAAATATGTTTCTATTTATGTTCTATAAATTATGTTTAAAACAAAGTTATATGTAACTGTCAGAAAAACAGATAGTAAGAAAGAAACTTCAACATGTAATGCAAAGATATCAAAATGACTGCAAAGGGAAGAAAAATGTTCTGCTAAATCATTACTTCTAATTAGAAAATTTATTCAAACAGTTTTCATAAAAGAATTTATACAAAATATTAATGCTTACTTTCCTTAGACAAAATAAAAACTTACCAGCCTACATTTTCATATTTTGTACACCAGGGGCGTCAAACTCAAAGGCTAACTTGGGCCAAACAAACAAGGTTAAACTATAGGTGGGCTGCAAAAAAATCAATATTAAGAGAAACATAGGTTTATTTACCTAATTACAGTATATTCAACATAAATATACGCATTTTGTTTAATAATAGCAAAAAAAGAGTATAATTAAAAGAACATTTAGCGAATTCTTCCTATCTTATAATTTTGTGACGGTTGTTTTATTATATATTATTGTGTGCCAATATATTGGCCGGGCCGCAAAAATGTTCGTCGCGGGCCACGAGTTTGACACCCCTGTTGTATACAGTTATCTTTTACAAAAATGGTTTTTTATAATCCTCTAATGCTTGTTTTAAGTTTTTTCTCATCAAGAATTATAATTCATGTTATGCATATTTCCTCACAGCATAATTATACAACACATATCTGGAGCAGTGAGAAAAAAGAAGAAAAAAAAAAAGACCACGAGAATTTTTTAAAACTGCATTTTTCACACTTATACTACACTTATTTTATATTTAGTAAATATTTTTTACCCCCAGGATGAGGGGAGGGGAGATTCACAATTCCTAAAACAACAAACATCAATTTCACTAACACTTATTTCAGATGTAGACAGCTGTCTATAGATAGAAACTATATTAAAAAAATACTGTAGACATGAACAGCAAGAAAGCAGTTATAATATTTGCCAGTATAAAATAATCTATTGAGTATAAAGAATATGCAGGTAAGAGAGCAAATAATTTAAATCTAGTTCAAAACTGACACAAGTACAATTTTTATAATAAAAAATTTTATAATATTGCATTTATGCAGGCTGTCATAATTAACAGTTAATACAGATTTTGCAAATCTTCAAATTTTTTTAACAAAGAAGTATTTAGAGTAAATGCATGGTGCAGAGAAAACTACACATTTTTATGTATAATATATCAATAGTTGTGTACAGTTATGAAGTGTTAAACAATTAATTTTGCTTTAGCAAGAATTTTCAGATTTATATATTAAGTATTACTTTTAAATTAGAACTTGCCAACACAAATAGTCTCATGGGCCACTTTGATCACACATACTGTTACAGCGGCCAGCACTTTAGGTAAACATGCTTTTAAAAAATTTAATGCAAATAAAAAATGAATAAAACTCTATTGTTTTACTATGATTCAATATAATTAAATCTTACGTCTTAATTAATAAGATGTTTGTTTATCCTTTCTTTCACTTAATTTTTGTAAATATATATTTATGTTCGACGTTGCACATCTTAGCTGCTTTTATAATTAGGCTTCAGTTAATGAAGAATGTGACAAACTCTTTGTAAATTTCATCTTTGAAAATAATATTTCACATACATATATGTATCTCAAAGCACTTACAACTCATTGTAAAAAATATCTTGAGTAGGAGTATCTCTCAGTAAAAAGTATTGTAAGAATTAATTTTTCATGTGGACGCAAAAATTTTTTTCATTTCCTTATTGCACTATAACTCAATTATCTCCATTTGCAGATTTTCTGGAACACTGTTCAAATCAACATGAAATGGGCATAAAAATATTTCAAACATTTTATCATATTTTGCTAATTCTGAGAAACGACTAACACATGCAGTTATACGATTCTTTTATTTCATTAGCATATTTTGCGAAATTATGATGTTGTCTTTTTGGGAAGTTATTTAATAGTGGAAAATGTTGAGCATTATTATTTCTAAGTTAGTACACAAATAACAATAATTTCTTATTAAAAATTTTCATGAAATTCCAAGCATCGATTATTAAATTATCTTCCCCTTGCACATCCTTATTTAGCTGATTAAGTTTTCTGTTATATCCACTAAAAAACAGATCTAACAACCAAACATCATCTCTTACTTCAGGAATAGATTCTTGTTTCTCATTCAAAAACATATCTATTTCTTTAAGTAAATTTAAAAAAAAAATTCATATTTTTTGCGACTTAGCCATTGAACATTGGTAAAATATACATCACCATAATCAGAATATAATTCGTTAAGGAACTCTTGGAATTGCCAATGCTGAAAAGCATGTGAATGAATGCAATTTACTATCTTTATAACTATGTTCATAACGTGATCCATGGATAATACTCGATCACATAAATTATGTTGATGTATCAAACAACTACTAGAAAAACATCATTGGTTTTAATGCGTCTGCAATCAAGCTTATCCATAAGAAATTTTACAGCTCCCTTAGTTTTAACTACCAAAGCAGGTGCTCCATCTGCTAATAATCCAGAAAGAGTTTCAAATTTTGAAAGAGCCTCAAATGAGATGTGTTCGAGATATCTGTACTTTCATCAAATGCAAAGAATATGATTTGAATTGGTTAATTTTATATTACAAAGTTACTACTATTTCAGACGAAATATCATGAATGCGACTACATATGGTTTTGGCATCAAAGACGGATACTTGAAAATAATTTAATTTTATCAGGCAAAACATCTTTTATAACCGCTTCCAAACAGTCCTTCATCACTTCATCATCCAAAAATGGTTTCATCTTCTTTGCAATCAACATGGCTACAAAATAACTTGCTTTGACAATGGTAACCAAATACCGTTTCTAAGCTTTCAGATGTGATTTAAGGGCAGTTAACTTAAATCTTTTTACTTAATTACTGAAATTTACATATTCAGCATGTTTTGTCTCATGATGCCTTTTAAAGTTATGTTCCTTAAATACAGTGACTGCAAATTAAACACATAAATTTTAATTTCTGCATTGTGAAAAAATCTTTTTCGAAAGATCATTAAATTTTCTGTCTTCATCAACAACTTTTCTTTTCTTTGAGTTCATCCTGACGGATTAAAAAGCTTTCAAATAAATGTAAGTTGGAAATATTGGTGTACTACCAATTACACGGAGCAACAAAAGTTACTTTCCTGAAATAACAATAACTCCATTCATGCAGTGAATAACTAACCGATGACAGAGAGGATAACAGTGCATCAGTTCCTCACGGACAACCCCCTGCCCCCGATTGACATCATCATTCAAGTTTCCTACTTTACTAAGAGCAAAAATGTCTGAATTGGTTCTGTATTGCATAACTGCATTCAAATTACAGATGAACTTTACCAGTGGTTGCCTAATAAAATCAATTCTTTCAGTAACATTTGGCATTTGTGCACTTGCACATTATAACAATGATACGTGCAAATTTTCAATCATTTAATTTTTTCATATACATATACAACGAAAAAAAATGTTTCAATACAAATATAAAGTCGACTGGTGGGCCACACAATTTACCGCATGCAGCCCTCAGGCTGCATGTTTCCAAGGCCTATGTTAAATCATCCTCTTTGAAATACATTAATTTCAAACTTTAAACAAGCATATTAAAATGAATGTTGTACCTAAAATGATGAACATTTAGGAGTATTGCATTTAATGCTGTTGCTGTTATCTTTGTTATATTGAAGGATTAGCATGAATGTAATTTATTAAATTTTGTCATGAAAAAATGTAACACTGAATGAATACAGAAACTACTAACATATAAAAAATTATTTCAAATGTAACCATAAATAAAAAATTCTCTGATAAAGAAATGATACAAGAAAGCGACGCCTAAACAGCAGATAACTGCTAATGGTGCGTAGCTGTAAAAATTCCACAAAATTGATGCCAGTTCATCATTTATGAGGAAAATTAAATGTCTTATTTAGTTCTTATATAAAAGTTTTGAATCAAATTAATATTGCATATCAATTTAACTATAATTTTTAAAAATTTAATTCTGAAAATCATGGTTTATTAACTGCAATAAGCTTTAGATATTTTAACAATTTTAATATATTAAGTATAAAATAAAATTTGAAAAATACCAGCAAATGAATATTTGGGAAAGTGTTGGATTTTTTTATAGCAACAAAGTTGGTAATTATTTAATTGGTACCTTTGTTTATGTTCTGTTACAATTGGGTGATAACCTTTATAATACATGCTTTTATTATTCAGTTTAAAGGCTTAATACATAGTAAACCTGATATAGCTAAGCTTCACTCTTACATCACTAAAGGTTAACGATTATATCTCAGAAATGTCACTTAGTTGTTTTCAGTTTCAACTAACTGAATTTGAATAATTATCATTTAGATGTTTTAAGCCAATAAAATTCGAAAATTAGCTTCAACTTATGAATTAATTATATGTTCAGTCAATGAAATAAAATTTTGAATTATTTTCATACTTTTATTTTCCTCATTTTCAAGGATTGCAATCCAGAAAATGAGAGCTTACCCTTGGATATTCTTATCTAGATTATAGGTCTTACTTTAGGCCTGAGTACATCTGGTATACTACTTTAATGTTACTTTTTAATGTTAATATTGTACCATTACTATTTTTAACGTTAATATTGTACCATTTTCTAAAAATTTTTATTTTATTCTACTTTACTAAGTTTTATAAAAGGATTTTGATATTTAGGAAATATTGTAAATTATCTTGCTACAAACTTTAAAATTTATGCACTTTATTTGTTTTCCACTATTTTTATATTTTCATGTGTCTACAGGAACTTAGATGTTTATTTTCTAGATTTAAAAAATTTGATTAATAAAATTCTTGTATTTTGAATATATTGTTTCCCTACAACAGTTCCAATAAGATATCCTATAAAGTGGGTTTGGAAAATTTAAATGTTGATCTATTTTTTGAAAAAAAATTGATACTTTGCAAATATTTAGGCTTTTTTAATTATTTATTCCAGATAAGTTCTGTATTCGATTTTATAATTAAAATATTCTAAGGTTCTTTAATGGCTATTTATTCTTGAATTTTCATACAAAGTGTTCATAGTTTTAAAAGTGTTAATTTGTATTTTCCTATATTTCTCATTAGGACTTCACTTGGTGGAATTCGACAACTTTTTCGCCAAGGATATGAAACTCATCCCCGTATAATTTGTCTTTTACTGCAATTATTAACAGTTCAAAGTCCATTGTGAAACTTATAGTCAGCAAAGTTGCTTAACACATTGTCTTAGTTGTATGGTGATAAAATTATAAATTTATAATAAAAATTGTAAATAAAATCATCAAACGGGCAGCTTTTAGTGATCTCTTTAAATTGTAGACCGTATGGCTCATTCCCAATACACGGTGCCGCAGCTTGGCGATAAGTTTTTTAGATTTTTGCCAATTTGGCGATGAAACGCCAAATGTGGTTTGTGTTTGTTAAATGCTTTTAAGGTAACCATTTATTGCTCTCGATTTCAATAAGATGGCGATATTTTTTTGGCGATGTTTTTTAGATTTTTGCCAAGTTGACGATAAAATGCCAAATGTGGTTTGTGTTGTTAAATACTTTTAAGTTAAAGCTTCCGATAGTATAGTTCCGTTTAGTATAGCTTCCGATTTGAATAATTAGCAGCCAATCAGAGCTTGTGATTTACTTGTAAACGAGGGTTATCTGGATTTTATATAACGCGCCTGTTTCAAAAAATTAAACCGTTCTTTTCGGGATTGCAGTTCCAGCGTTCGGATGTACTTTTATTTGCGAGGTATGGCTTCTTTTACGAATGGAAGGGTTGATTTGGATTTTTTTCGGGATTTACAAAATGCGGGTAAGAGAACTATTATAGATTATTGTATTTATGTTGAGTTAATAGCTAATATTTATTATTGTCTTAATTGTAATTTGCAAATGACTATAAGAAGTCATAATAGAATAGTCATAATAGTCATAAGAAGAATTATAAGAATATAATTTGCAAATGACTGAGAGGAAAGATCTGAACATTGCGTTAAAAGATCCATTAGATGTGGTTCCCGGTTCGAAGCGAGTAAATTAGATTTAATTATGGTTTTAAAATTAACTTATTTATGTGTAAAAAAAAACACCGTGTTCTTGGATTACAGACGAATTGGGTGTATCGAAAAACACCGAAAAATCAACAAAACGTAAAAGAAGCTATACCGAAAGTGAATAACCGGTAAGTGGTTTTTTTTTAAATTTTAACATGGAATAATATAAATGACAACATGCAGAACTTTCATTTTTTTACTTGCTGATATATTTAACCAAGATGTATTTTATATTTGTTTAAATGAATTATTTGCAATATACTTACTTTTTTAGCGGGGGGTTGGGGGGGGCGGCAGCCCCCCCACACATAACAAATTTCTCATCATTTTTTGTATTTGTGTATTTTTGTGCTTTTTCTGTGGTTGTATAGTTTAAAAAATGCGTAATTTTGGGACTTTTCGGACTTTCCCGTTCCAAAAACACGCGTTCTGCTTGGGCGACAAAAATTTTAAAAAATAAAATCGACTATTTAAATGAATTATTTGCAATATACTGACTTTTTTTTCAGCGGGGGGTTGGGGGGGGGCGGCAGCCCCCCCTCACACAATAAATTTCTCATTATTTATCAGCTTTCATTTTTTGTATTTGTGTATTTTTGTGCTTTATTGTGGTCGTACAGTTTAAAAAATGCATATTTTTGGGACTTTTCGGACTGTCCCGTTCCAAAAATACGCGTTCGGCTTCGGCGACAAAAAATTTAAAGAATAAAATCGACTGCCCATATTTAATTTCATTTTTTCATTTTCTGTATAAATTTTCAATGAAAGTTCTGCATGTTGTCATTTATATTATTTCACTGCATTGGAACCGCCATCTTGGTTCCGTCTTCTATCGCCAAATTGGCGACGGGAGACGGAACCAAGATGGCGGTTCCAATGCAGTGAAATACAAGGGGCACCGTATATTGGGAATTAACCGAACGTATAATTTAATAGCTCGCCAACATCGACCAGAAAGAATTAATCTACTTTTCACTCAAAAAAAACATACCATGCCAGAATATGCAATTTTTAACCGTTTAATAGTCATACGTATAGTATTAGCATTTAGCTCCTCTCAGAATAAAACAGCGCAAAACGCCGATATCATATATATTATTTTCAAAATCTAAATAAAACAGTTCTGTCATACAATACAGAAAAAATTACCGGTAAATTAAACTTACTTCAATAGCTGTTTATTTTCTTAGCATCATCTGTAATGTTATTTAAGTCCGTGATCAAATTTAGAAGTTACATAGGTTTAAAGACACGGGCACTACTTCACTCACTTTTAATTACAAAGATTATAAGCAATTGAATACTATATAAAATTATACAACAATACATATACAATAGACAATTTCTATTAAGAGCTTATGCGATATCGTTGCCACTGATACGACATATAATGGAAGTCACTAAATGCGATTTATGACTGTTATCTGCTACCAAAGTCAATATCCTGGTATTTAAAAAGTTCGGTGTGAAAGCAAAACGCAATAAAAGAAAGATCTATGGATCGGAGACACATGTACGACAGAATTGAATGAAACGTTTTAGCTGTTTAGCTGTTTAGCTATCCTCAATTGAACTCTTAGCTTATCGGTATCCAAATGGTCTGTTAGCTCTATGATTTGAACATCACTTTCCGATGCGGGAATGTTCAGCAAGCCTCGGAAGATTTTAAGCGAGTGCTAACCGTAAGGGCCTGTTCACATAGGAGTCCGTTGCGTTGCGTTAAGGAAAAGATGACGTTGAGACGAAAATAAACCAATCATATGCCTCCAAACGATTAGCAATGAAATTTTTAACGCCTATGATTGGTTTATTTTCGTCTCAACGTCGTCTTTTCCTTAACGCCACGCAACGGACTCCTA
Organism: Dolomedes plantarius; assembly: GCA_907164885.2. NCBI lineage: Eukaryota > Metazoa > Arthropoda > Arachnida > Araneae > Dolomedidae > Dolomedes > Dolomedes plantarius. Next base: position 103,025,334 of record OU015499.1, on the reverse strand, counting down.
TGTGAACAGGCCCTAAGACAATCAGACAGCCCAAATTCATCGTCAGAGGGACGTCAAATTTAAACAAACATAGAAACTTTGGAACTCATAATAATAATAATAATAAATAAGAGTAAGGCCTGGATACGCTACGAAATAAAAATGAATCAAATGATTTTAAATTTGTGGAAAGAATACAAGCAAATATTTTCACAGTTCTATGTTCAACTTTATTTAAAATATTTATAATTTACTATATTAAAATACGGGAAGCTTTTTTTTAATTTCATTGTGATGGGGAAATTTTGGGGTTTTTTATTATTAATGCAAATAATTTATATAAAACCGCTGAGCAATCCCTTTTCGTATAGCGGTAGTACATCGACTAATTCGTTGTAACATTGACACTATTACTCATACAATTGAGTTTAAATAACAAAATGATGTATTGACACTAAACACATAAATACATTTTATACAGTATCATTTACTACTGGCATGGAAATCTATATTATGCTATAATCCTTAATCCCACTAGTCATTATGATCTAGTCATTAAAATATCATTGATGCAACTCATTCCTTATTATCCTGCACAATTAAATAAATCAATTAATCTTTACTTATTAATAAGTATAAAACACAAACTATAAACACATAAATATCCACACTTGGTGATAATTATTACTAGCACTAAAATATACCGTCATCGATCATTAATAATTCTCTCTCCTCTCTTATTTCTTATTTATTCATAAACTACATTAATTTATGTAGGAAATTAACATACAAAACAACATTGGCATTAGTCGCATGCAACATGCCACGAAATGCAGAGTTATCTGATTATGTGGAAGGTGAGCTGTGACTGTCCGAATGTTCCCCGAGACGACAGACCCACGAAACTAGGAGGTAGCGACCGACGAGTGTTGTCCACAGAAATTCGGAAGAAACGCACCCAACCGATTACCCACATACTCCAGGAGTTCAAACAGTCATCCGGGAATATTGTTTCGATAAATACCACCTGTAAGGAAACACATCTGTTTAGTTTTCATGGTCGTACTGCCGACCATAAGCCTTTGATCACAAAGTCCATCCGCGCTCCTCGGTTAGGACGGTGTGAATCAAGTCGAAAGTGGACCGTAGATAAGTGGAAACGGGTTCTCTGCAGCGACGAATCAATGTTCACCTCTACCGTTCGTATGGCAGGGTGTGGGACTGGTGTATACTTGGAGAACGACTCCTGACAGAATGCATTGTGCTCACAGCAAAGTTCGTTGGAGGTGGAATTATGATCTGAGAAGATACGGTACCACATTTTTTACGTCTAATTTAAAAATGCATGAACAGAGAAAGAAGGGATTTGGAGGATATATGCTGTAAACAGTTCTTAATTGAATGCGACAAAGAAATATACATAATTTACATGAGTTACAGCAAAATAGCACTCTTGGCAGAAAACTCCATTATTGGAGAAAACAGTACATCACAGTTTTATGTGGAAAAATGTCGTGGACACATAAAAAAGTGTTTTTAGTAAGGAATATGTGTACCCCTAGCTGTAATGCATTGTCGGCACCGAATTTGATTGCTGCCAATTAATTTTGTATGACAACGAAATGGGAAACAAACATTAGACTCAGAATAAACCTTTTTCCAGCTCATATAACAACCTTGGAGGAGGACTTAAAGCAGTAACATGTCTGCCAAGGTAGTCTCAAACATGATCTATCGGATTCATGTCAGGAGATTGAGTTGGCCATTCCATTTGCTCCAAACCGTAACTCAAGAAAATCCTCTACAAGCACAGCTCGGTGAGGTCTTGCATTATCATCCATTAGAATGAATTCGTTTCCAATAGCAGCGGCATATAGAAGGGCATATTTATCAAGGATCTCGTCCCGATATCTTATACCAGTAGGCCCGGACTGGCTAGGTCGGCCGGTCGGCGATCGCCGAAGGCCCCGACCCAAGGGGGCTAAAAAGAAAAAGTGGTTTGTATTTTTTTTTTACTCGGGTACTTTTTTTAACTACATTACTTTAGAATTAGTTGCACTACAGTCATTTTACTTTTTCCCAGGAAGTTTACGAGTGAACAATCAATTTTAAGCTGTTGTTAAAATTCCAGTTAATGTTTACTCTTAAGTAAATGGGCTTGGGGTGCCTTGAGTGGATGACAAATCTGTACTGTTTGTCCGTCATCCTCGAGCCCCACAGCAATGAAAAATGTCACCGAACTTGGGAAATTAATCCTCGGCTGCGTATTCAGGTATTTCTATGTAGCGAACGGTCTTCAGTGATTCATGAGCCGATACGCGAAAGCGTAGGGCGCCGAGGTGTCAAACGAGTTACTGTTAAGTAAGTCAGAATAGTCAGTCTGCATACGTATTGGCGTGTGGCGACGTGTCGCTGGTGAGGGTAAGCGACTGGCGCATCACTGTTTTTACAAAATCCAAACTAACCGTTTGTTGAATGGTAACAACTGTTTGTAAAAACTGGGGGGAAAAACAGGTTGACAAAAAGAAGAAACTGGATGTCCAGACTCGGTATCCCAATCTAGTCTCTTTTTTGTTCTGTTGTAACAGAAACGCAAACAAATAAGTCAATTTTTATGGTAGTTGAACAACTACCATAAAAATTAATTTATTTGTTTACGAATGAAAAATTCGAATGAATTAACTTATTTGTCTCGGAACGAAAAAATGAGATATTTTTTTGTTAAAAATTACATTTATAACAAATTAATATTTTTCACATTTTAATTCAAAAATAAAAATAGTTTTATATATTTTATATTAAAAAGGAAAACGTTTTTTATTGAAGTGTTTTACCAGTATTCCAGATACATTATACAAATATTTAAAAGTTTCAATAATTTTAAAAATATGTTAAATTACTTGAGTTCTTATTTGGATCTAAAATCGGTCTTAATTGAAATAAATGGACAATTTTATTGTTTGAGAGAAGAAAAGAAAAAAGCAAATTGTCGGTCCCTTTGTAGCATACTGTTTTTTCCGTTCAAGAATGAGAAGAGTCGATAAAATTATTGAGTCCGGATCGAGAACAGAAGGAAAACTAAAATCTGTTAAAATATTACCAGTTTACATTTGTCCTTTTATATTAAGTTCTGTTGTGACCTTAGAACAGTTGAGATTAAAGAACAGGAAGTTTGATCATCAGATAAAACAGTTCCAAGTGTTTGGGCCGGTTCAGAAAAACAGTTTGTTCATTGGATAGTGAAAAACAGTTGTTTCAAACAGTTTGACGGTTTTCATCCTACCACTACACCTCTCAGGCAGTGTATGTTGTTGTTAGATCACTAGTCAGTTGTGTCAACAGTTCAAAAATTTCCAAAAGTTTAAATAATTGGTTAACTAGTTCCGCTTCACAGTTGCAAAGTCAGCCTTTGAGTCACAATGATACATCAAATACATCAATCGTGTAGTGTGACGAGGTAAATTAATTCACCCAATAATTAAAATCCTTCCCAGCCGAGCTGATGAACGCTCAAGCCGTTAAGACCTGAGGGCAGTCACCCCACTGTACGTGCATCAGTTGACGGCGCGCTCGGAAGAAAAGAGTGGATCGGACGCCGCCGTTCTGGCGCGGAATTGACATTACAAGTGAATAACGAATTCGTCGCGCTTCACCAAAATTGATGACGCTGGTGGAGCCCCAAGAGGCAGAGATGAAAATCTCAGACCTCCGGGCACCGAAGCCCTGGCAAATAAGGAGCCAGAAAAATGACATCACCGTTGCAAGAACCAATAGGAAAATAGGCGCCAAGTCGTAATCCACGAGGAGACTTTGAAAAAAGTAGTTATCTGTAGTTCTCACGAACCCTGCGGTCGTGACTGATATACGAAGGCCGATAGGACTCGTTACACGGACTTGTTAAGTCAGCGGTTTTTTCTCGAGAAGAGAAATTTAAATGTCAGTTGAAAGGCTTTTTTTTTGGAAGATATCTCAAGGCGAGATTATCTGTCCTGATCATCTGGATCAAAGTTTCCTTCCCCTCAGTCATCCGCTCGGCAGGAAAAGATAATCGAGGGCCCAGCCAGACTCGATAATGCTTCTTTAGGCGAATTCATCTGGGAACCCATCCCAACGGACTCATTTGTCTTTATTAGAGGAGATCATCGATTTGATCCTGTAACCCTGCAACCAGTTACTTACTGTGCATCACCTCTTCATCTTTTCTCCATCTGATTTATAAATAAATTAGTTCGTTTTTAATTTACTTGGATGTGGCTTCGGTTGATTCGATCGTTACTTCGATCAATACGCTACAGTAGCACTACCGAGGAACGATAAACCGCACTCTCGATAGGCCACGATCCTGTCGCTATAGAAATCCGACACGTGCTGGTAGCCGTTTCTCCTTCTTAAACAAGGCATAACACGATCTTCTCACAAACAACCAGCATTCAAATGCGATTTCCGAATGAGAAACCCGCTGCGTAACTTGCCTTTAGTACAGAGTTTCAGATGCCGTTTCTCCCTCCCTCGTCCGTCGTTCGATTGCGCTTAAATGCTAATCACTTGTATATCTTAGCACCTTCTTCCTTTCATGCGAATTTGACGTTTGTATCATCCATCCTTCACGGTGTTGCAATTTTAGTAGCCAGCAGTGTAATTCAAGCTCTGACACAGAAAATGATGATGGCGAAACCCACCAAAAGACATCTGATGCGGTCACCCAACAGCTTGGATGTTTCATCTGCCTCAACGAAAATGACCCTATAGGAATCAAAAAATCTTTTATGGAGAAGCACCCAATTCAATTTAGTGAAGGAAAAGAAACTAAACTGCCATTCGACTTTTCAAAACTTTATTATCGACTTTTTTCGAATGGTGAAAAAATTCATAGAAAATGGTTATCATATTCGATTCGGCTTAACAAAGTGTACTGCTCCTGCAGTATGGCCTTTGGAGGTAAAGATATAATAGACATTCGTCATTTATTCCCGACATGATATTTCTCCTAAGCATATTTATAAATCCGTTGATATTCATGAAGATTCTCGCTATCATGAACTCGTGGCTAAGGCAGCCTTTCAAAGCCAAAAAGGTCATGATATTTCAACTCTTCTGACTGGTAACCAAATCAATCAGCGAGAAAGAGGAGTTCACACCAGAAGATTGGTTAATTGATACAGTTTTGTTTACTGGAAGGCAAGGCATTGCATACAGAGGCGATAAAGAAGAGGCTTATTCCCTGGACTCTATAGAAAATCATGGTAATTTTCTTGAACTGGTCATGTTGGTTGCAAATTATGATGGGATTTTATAAAATCATGTCAGAAAGTGCACTGAAGACAGTAAAAAGACTACAGAATGAAAATAATAAACAAAAGAAAGACTACAGGAAAGTTAACTAAAGGACCGATTGGACGAGGCTCTCTGTTGACATTTTTGTCAAAAACCTTTATCAACAAGCTATTCAAAATAATTTGCTCGATGGGCCGTAATATTATTTTGAAAGACCTTCACACTAGCATAATATACAGCGTGATGGTAGATAGTACCCCATATGTAGCTATTATGGACCAACTGGTAATTTGCGTCTGCTATGTCGTTAAAGGAAAGATATATGAAAGACTTTTAAAAGTAACTGTAGTTGATGATTCAAGTGGACTTCTTTGTATGAACTTATAAAATCAGAATTAGCCAAGTGTGGCATTGCAACATCAAATATTATTGCGTGTTCATTTGACGGAGCTAACAGTATGAAAGGCTGTTAATAACGGTGTACAAGCTCAGTTCAAAAAGGAAAACGAAGCTCTTATTTGCACTAACTGTATGGGACATGTACTTAAATTAGTAGTTTCTGATTCAACAACAAAGTTGCTCCAAGCAAAAAACTTTTTGGATTGGGGGAAGAATCTGCAGTTTTTATAAGCTCGTCTTACAAAAGAATGACAGAGAGGAACAAGAAGAAAACATTGCTCATGAAAAACTGTACAGGTTGCAAAAAATAGGACCCACGAGGTGATGGAGCAAACATAAAGCTCTTTCTTCGATTATTGACGAAGAATTATTAAGGAGTGAAGAAATTGTAAACCCAGGGAAGCTATTCAATTTTATTACCGTTTCAAAAGAAATATCAATTTTAA
>OU015499.1:102904627-103019136 GCA_907164885.2 Dolomedes plantarius | reverse complement strand
AAACTGATTTGGAAAATTTAATTTGATCTATTTTTGAAAAAAAATGATACTTTGCAAATACAGTGATTCTGCTTATAAGAATCACGTTGTTATAAACTGTTTTTGATTCTTATAAGAGGTTTATTCTTATAGCCGAAATTTAGGTTTTTGGACAGGGACACACACACACACCTAATATACATATATTAGCTAATTTACCATAAAATAATCTTTAATTTAAGTTAATTATCTTTTATTAAAATTATTTTTTATAATTTTAAAAGTACAACTTAATTTCTAGACCTATAAGAAGATACACATGATTATAGTAAGAGAAGAAAAGAATCTAATATTTGTTGCTACATACCTGCTTAATAGTTTAACATTTCAACTACAGGAAGGGAGCAAGAAAAAGTTTTCTATGTAGTTTGACGTAATGAAGTTTTCAGGATGCTGTTTATACCTCTTTCAATACTAATAGTCTCAGTCGAAGATTCACCTTCTAGCTTACGTTTCATGATTTGATAACGTTCTGAATCTACTGATGGCACGTTTGCCTAAGTGATAGTGGACATTTCGCTGAAGATTAGGTGTTTCAGGGTACAGGAAGTCATGACCAGGATGTGGGAGGTGGGAAAAAAAGAGTCCCATTTTGTTTGTCAGTGGAGGAAAAGTGAAATCGGACCCAGACGGGGTAAAGATGCCCCAGGGTCAAGCTAATAGGACAGTGTTGTGCTAAAGCGTTTAAGAGGAAACTATTATGTTATGTCTAACAAAGAAAGGGATGAATTTTTATGACTATATTCCATCCCATCTTATCAATCTTTCTTTAAAAAAAAAAGAAAGTAAGAAAGAAAGAACTTTGTGCCATTTGAGGGTTTAAGTGGCTTTTTTGGAAAAATGAAAGGAAAGCGAAGAATGTAAACTGATTCTTAAAACCGGTGGATTGATTCTTAAAGCAAAAATTTTAACATGGAAATATACATTTGTTTTTGTTTTCGCGTCATTGATTCTTATAAACGGTTGATCACTATAAGCAGTGGTTACTGTATTTAGCCTTTTTTAATTATTTATTCTAGATAAGATCTGTATTCAATTTTTTTAATTAAAATATTCTAAGGTTTTTAATAGCTATTTATTGTTGAATTTTTTATACAAGTGTTGATTGTCAGGCTATAAGTTTTAAAGTGTTAATTTGACAACTTTTTTTGCCAAGGATATGGAACTCTTCCCCGTATAGATTGTCTTTTAATACAGCTATTCACAGTTCAAAATCCATTGTGAAACTTATTTTCATTTTATATAACTTTTTTCTTTATATTACTTTAAATTACTTTATATTACTTTACTTTAAATTACTTTATAGCCTTTTTTGCCCATTTTTTTTTGTTCTCGTGTAGCTTTACATATTAATTCTTTACTGATTTATATTTTTGGATTTTTTGTTCTCATTGCTTTATATATATATTATTTTTTTGTTGTCATTAGTTTACATAGATATCAATTTTTTGTTCTCATTGATTTAAATTTATATTAATTTTTTGTTCTTTTTACTATTACATTCATATTATTGCTTTATTCTTTATTGATTTACAATGTCTAAAATGCTGGGTGTTAGTGATGTATTAGGAAATATCAGAGAATTATGGTTCAACATCTGGGTTCTCTTTTTCGAATGGTAGACATACAATGGGACCTCCAGGAATTGCGAATAACTTTTTTTTTTTATCCATTTAGCGGACAATCAGGAGCTGTTTGTAAATTTTCTAAGGGAAGTGGGGACTGTTGAAAGTAATGTGTTATGCAAGGGGTATTCGGGATTAATGAAGTTATCTCTTAATCATCCAATTTCAGATGGGTATACATATTCTTGCCGTAGGAATGTTAACGGGAAGACCTGCAATCAGCATACTTCTATTAGGGTAGATCCTGGTTTTCAAATAGTCAATTAAAACTGCAGGAAGTTATTTTTTTGACTTACAAGATTTTGGATGGGACTAAGTCGGCAAATTTGGAAGGAGTATGGCTTAATAGTCATACTGTTTGCGACTGGAGGCAGTTTGTCAACGAGTGAATTTTTAGATTATATAGAGGTATCCTCGGAGGAAAATTGGGGGGCCTGGCACAATAGTTGAAATTGACGAGTCCAAATTTGGGAAGAGGAATATCATCGGGGACATGCAGTTGAGGGTCAATGGGTTTTTGGTGGAGTTGAGAGGGGCAGCGGGAAGCTTTTTTTGGTTGCTGTAGGTGATAGGAGTGCTAATACGCTAGTGGGTGTAATTAATGAATGATTTTGCCAGGTACAACTATTTATTCAGATTGTTGGTAGGCTTATGATAGTTTGGGCGAGGAGGGATACCAGCATTTAACTGTAAATCACAGTGTGCATTTTGTGGATCCTAAAAGTGGATGCCCCACAAATACTATAGAAAGCATGTGGAGACATGTTAAAAGCAGCTTGCGGCATACAACCGACAAGCTGACTTTCAATTTTACTTAGCTATGTACATGTTTAGGCAAATTTGTGAAGAAACAAATGTTGATCCATTTAATAAGTTTCTGGAAATTGTGGCGGGTATTAACTGGGAGGAATTTAAAACTGTAACTGCAATGGAAAGAAAAAGTCTCCACTTGCTTTGTATGGAATTTTTTTTTCTAGTCTAGAATTTATCATGTCTATATGTAGTCCAGATTTTCTTATTATAACAGAAAAAAATATTTTTAACCAAGATTATTTATTTATTTTTATTCTAGTCAAGATTTTATTATTATAACAAAAAAATATTTTTAACCAAGATTATTTATTTATTTTTATTATATTTCTGTGGCGTTATGGCTCTAGTAAATGTTGATATGTCCGAAAAATTCAATTTTATGTTTTAAGTTGATGTGTCTAATGTGGCAAAAGTTGATAGTGGAATTATGAAATAATACTAAGTTATTCGTATTGTTTGCAATGCTGTTATGTATAAATGAGGTAATACCTGATTCCTAATAGAATATTTTAGTCCCAAATTCAAAATTTTCATTAAAGACCAGCCATATGCTGGGGGTTGAATATGAGTATTAACTAGAGAATATTTAGATTGGAAAACTGAATTGAGCGATTTTATATTTCACAATAAAAGTTAATTTTTGTAATTTGCCAAAAACATGAAAAAATGACATATCAACATCTGGCCTAATGCCACAGATTTCTGTTGTTTTGTCTGTGGTCTAGGCCCAGTTTATCTGGGGAAACCACTAAAAAAACGAGCCTATAACACGTACCTAATGGGTGGTTTGGAAGAGTGTCAATTTTTTTCTTTTTTTGGTTTTTAGAATTTGTTCAAAATCATTAAAATTTGATTTCTAAAATTAAAAAAAAATTTGGTTTGTTCCGTGTTTTTAATTCGGCCCCGGTTTTTGCCAGGAATTTCCGATAAAACATTTTTTTTAATTTCAAGCTTTGTAGAAGCATTGGGAGAAAAAAAAAAAAGTGCTTTTGAGGATTTTCAAGATGGCGACCAAACTTAAGACTCCCCCGGAGACACACGGGGATCTGGCGAAAATTCTGATAAAAACATGGTCTTTTTAAATTTCAAGCTTAGTTGAAGAATTGGAAAAAACCATGTTTTTACGGATTTTCAAGATGGCAGCCAACTTAGAACCCCGGAGACACACGGGGATTTGGCGACAAAAAAAAGTCGCCAAAATAGGCCGGTTGCGTATACTACATCTGTTCCCGACCAGAAAAGAATCCACTTTTCACTGAAACAAAATACCCATGCCAGAATATGCAGTTTTTTAACCGTTTAATAGTTATACGTATTGTATCAGCATTTAGCTTCTCTCATAGTAAAATAGCGCAAAACGCAGATATCATATATATCATTTTAACATCTAAATAAAACAGTTCTCTCATACAATACAGAAAAATTACCTGTAAATTAAACTTACTTCAATAGCTGTTTATTTTCTTAGCATCATTTGTAATGTCATTTCATTCTGTGATCAATTTTAGAAGTTACATAGGTTTATAGACACGGGCACTACTTCACACACTTTAATTACAAAGATTATAAGCAATTGAATACTATATAAAATTATTACAATAATACAATAGACTATTTCTAATAAGAGTTTAAGCGATATCGTTGCCACTGATACGGCAAATATGGAAGTCACTAACTGCGATTTATAACTGTTATCTGCTACCAAAGTCAATATCCCGGTATACAAAAGTTCTGTGTGCAAGTAAACACGATAAAAAAATAAAAAAAAAAGATCTATGGATCGGAGGACACAGCGAATTGAATGAAATGTTTTAGCTGTTTAGCTGTTTAGCTATCCTCAATTTAACTCTTAGCTCATCGGTATCCAAATGGTCCGTGAACTCTGTGATTCGAACATCACTTCCAGCACGGGAATGTGCGGCAAGCCTGGGAAGATTTTAAGCGAATGCTATCCGTAAGACAACCAGACAGCCCAAATTCATCATCAGCGGGACGTCAAATGTAAACAAACATGGAAACTTTGGAACTGATAATAATAATAATAATAATAATAAATAAGAGAAATGCCGGGATACGCAACGAAATAAAAATGAATCAAATGATTTTAAATTTGTGAAATCAAATGATTTTAAATTTGTGTCATAATTCTATATTCAACTTTATTTGAAATATCTATAATCCAATATGTTAAATTACTGGAAGCTTTTTTTCTCTTTTTGACGGGGAAATTGTTGTGGTTCGTTTATTATTAATGCAAATAATTCATATAATACCGCTGAGCAACCCCTTTTCGTATAGCGGTAGTACATCGACTAATTCGTTGTGGATTGCCCTATTACTCTGAGTTTCAATAACAAAATGATTTATTGACAATAAACACATAAATACATTTTATACAATAACCTTTACTACTGGCAGGGATATCTATATTATGCTATAATCCTTAATCACCCAATTTATTATGATCTTGTCATTAAAACTATCTTTGATGCAACTCATTACTCATTATCATGCACAAGTGAAATAAATGAATTAACCTTTACTTATTAATAGGTATAAAACACAAACTTTGAACACATAAATATCTACACATGGTGATAATTATTGCTAGCACTAAAATATACCGTCATCGATCATTAATAATTCTCTCTCCTCTCTTATTTCCATCATTATATCACAAACTACATTAATTTATGTAGGAAATTAACATACAAAACAACATTGGCATTAGTCGCATGCAACATGCCACGAAGTGCAGAGTTATCTGATTTCGTGGAAGGTGAGCAATGACTGTCGGAATGTTCCCCGAGTCGACAGACCCACGAACTAGGAGATAGGGCCTGTTCACAAAGGAGTCCGTGCGGAGCGTTAAGGTATTAAAATATATTTAACAAAGACAAACCTCCAAACGATTAGCAATGAAATTTTTAACGCCTATGATTGGTTCATTTTCGTCTCAACGTCATCCTTTCCCTTAACGCTACGCAACGGACTCCTAAGTGAACAGGCCCTTAGAGACCGACGTGCTGTCCACAGAAATTCGAAAGTACCGCACCCAACCGATTGCCCACATACTCCAGGAGTTTCAACAGTCATCCGGGAGTATTGTTTCGATGAATATCATCCGTAAGGAAGCACATCTGTTTAGTTTTCATGGTCGTGCTGCCGTCCATAAGCCTTTCATCACAAAGTCCAGCCACGCTGCTCGGTAAATACGGTGTAAATCAAGTCGAAAGTGGACCGTAGATAAGTGGAAACGGGTTCTCTGCAGCGACGAATCAAGGTTCACCTCTACCGTTCGTATGGCAGGGTGTGGGACTAGCGTATACTTTGGAGAACGACTCCTGTCAGAATGCTTTGTGCTCACAGTAAAGTTCGGTGGAGGTGGATTTATAGTCTGAAAAGTTGAGGTACAACATTTTTTTACGTCTAATTTAAAAATGAATGAACAGAGAAAGAAGGAATTTGGACGATGTATGCACTAAACAGTTCTTAATTAAATGCGACAAAGAAATGTACATAATTTTCATGAGTTACAGTTAAAAAAGCACTCTTGGAAGAAAACTCCATTCTTGGAGAAAACAGTACATCACAGTATATGTGGAAACATGTCACGGAACATAAAAAAAGGTTTTTAGTAAGGAATATGTCCCCCGTAACTGTAATGAAATAAATCAATCAACCTTTACTTATTAATAGGTATAAAACACAAACTATGAACACATAAACATCTACACTTGGTGATAATTATTACTAGCACTAAAATATACCGTCATCGATCATTAATAATTCTCTCTCCTCTCTTATTTCCATCATATCATAAACTACATTAATTTATGTAGGAAATTAACATACTAAGTAACACTGGCATTAGTCGCATGCAACAATCCACGAAGTGCAGAGTTATCTGATTTCGCTTGTTATCTGATTGGCACGGACTTTGCATGCTGCCAATTTATTTTCTCTGACACCGAAATGGGAAACAAAGGTTAGACACAGAATAAACCTTGTTCCAGCTCATGTATGACCTTGGAGGAGGACTTAAAGCAGCAACATTTCTGTCAAGGTAGTCCCAAACATGATCTATCGTATTCAGGTCTGGAGATCGAGCTGGCCATTCCATTTGCTCAAAACCGTAACCCTCAATATTATCCTCTACAAGAACAGTTCGGTGAGGTCTGGCATTATCATCCATTAGAATAAATTCGTTGCCAATAGCAGCGGCGTATGGGAGGACATATTGATCAAGGATCTCGTCCCGATATCTTACATCAGTCAGAGTTCCTCTGTGGAAGACAAGCAGATTAGTGTGACCACAGACAGTGATTCCAGCCCAAACCATGACTCCTCCACCTCTGTAACTGTGTCTTTCCTCAATGTTGGATTAGTTGTATCTAGTGCATTTTCCCCTCCAGTACATATATATGTATAACTAAATTTAACAGAGCTAGATAATTATAAGAAGAATGTAGACAAAAACAATACAGAAATCAAGCACTCAGGGCTCCACGCACCAGAGGCAAGATTCTGTAACAGTGCAGGAACTAAACCAGGAATACGAGGTAACCGACAGGTCGCGTCATCAGGGAGACTAACCAAATCAGTTACCTCAATGGGAACTTTCTGAATAGGATGCAGGTATAACCAAAAATCATCCCATGACTCCGAGCAATAAACAATTTGAACATTTATTGACCAGTTTATGATCACTTTGTCATCGAACCAAATCAAATAAAGGTAAGGAAATAAATAACAGTACACCTTTGCTGTTTGAGAAGAAAAAAACACTTGAGTTTGCAGAAACAGGTACAGATTATGACGTAAAGTCACAAGAGGCGCTAGTTGTTAATTGTGAACAGGACAATGTAAGGAAAGGTTAATGTTTTCCTTACATCACGCTTCATGTGCGAAGCATCACAACTGATCCGTTACGATCTGCTATTGAACGCACTGCCCATCGCTTTCAAACTTTGCAGGTGACTGACGGTGATCAGATTGAGCACCTTTCCTTACATCGTCCTGAACACGATTGACAACTGCTCATTTCGTCATAATCTGTACCTGTTTCTGCAAACTCAACTGTCTTTTTTCTCAAACACCAAAGGCGTACTATTATTTATTTCCTTACCTTTATTTAATGGGGTTCGATGACAAGGTGATCAAAAACTATTGAATAAATGTTCAAATTGTTTTTGAATTCCATTTTGGTCGTTTATTGTGTTAAATTTCATGTTTTTTCCCGAAAAGGCGCCCTCTAGTGGACATTTTGGAACTAAATTTTTTTTTTCGAAATTCCGTGAGCGCATCTCGTGTATAGCCCACGTACGAAATACGAAATTTCGGTGCATTCCGTTCACCCGTTTGCGTTGTACGATTCCGTTTATTGGGGAAGTTTAATTGTAACCACCCGGTATATATATATATATATATATATATATACCATGTTTCCCCAAAAGTAAGACCTAATTGGAAAATAAGCACTAGCATGAATTTTTGGATGCTCGTATAACAAGCCCTACTTTAGATCGTGAACCAACGGACGCCAGACTTATTGAATGACCAATCGGAGTGCAGTCGCAACACACGTGCGTCCCTGATAACGATCGGACGTGGTTGTGATTTATTATAATCTTCATAATTCAATACGTCGTGTGTTATAACGACGTTATTAATGCCCTTATGTGCAATTAGGAAAAGTTTTCTGAATTTCGTGCCTGCAATTTGTCGTCACTTTTGTGGGGTCACCATTCATATTAGTTTTCGTTGCCACTGCCGATTCGTAAGTTTTCAGTTAACACTTGATCTCACTATATACTTCAAGGGATTTTGATGAGTGCAAAAAGAAAGAGCTATTTCATCGAGTGCAAAAAAGGGGTTAGTGGAGGACTCCCGGGGCAAGAATCTTACAGCTTTCTGCAAAGAAAAGAAGTTTGATCTCCGAATGGTCCGAAAATGGTTATCAGAGTACGATAACTTCAGTCAACAGGTGTACGCGGGAATTGCTAAGATATGGAAGTATGGATCAGGTCGTCAATTATTATTTCATAATTTCGAAGACAACCCCTGTGAATGGATTGCTGACAGAAGACAAAAGGTTTTGTTCGTTCTTAGAGCTGATATTCAAGCATTTGTCCTTCCAATGGCACCACAGTTTGACATACCCCCAGAAAAATTGAAAGCATGGATTGCTCGAACGATATGAACTTCCTCTAAGAAGATCAATAACACTATTCAAGTTGGAAGATATTGAAGTTATAAAACGTGCACTTGTATTCAAATCTTTTGTTGATGGCATCGACATTTCTAAATACCATCACCCCAACATGATTGCTATGGTTGAAACTGCACTGTTTATGAGTGAAAGATCTCGAATTACAATTGGTCAGAGAAGTTTCTCGACAATCTACATTCCTTTCACTGGTTACGAAAGTACATTTCTCCTGTATTTTGGCATTTCATCTGGATGGAAATAAAGGTCCGCCTCTAATCATCACTAAGGCTAAGATAGATAATATTCCTAAACCCGAAAAAGCCAGGGCACAAGAAGCTATGAGGAAGTGGGATGATTCAAAGCTACCATTTCTTTTGTGAAATGTCCAAAGAGGTCTGCAAGTCTGGGATTTAGCCAGCACTCACCGCACTAAAGACAAGAACTTCCTTGCAGAAAGAAGAATGGATCATATAATAACTGCCGATCTCTAGACTCTTGATATTGCAATAAAAAAGCCATTCAAGGACCATTTACGCATGGAAATCAATGACAAAGCTAAACCTAAAATGGTGAACAATCAGCATGGAAATTTTGTGAAGTATAGCCTGCTAGATATCATGACTTAATTGAAGAATTCATGGGATAAAAACACTGACAGCAGGGCTAATGCAATACGAGGAGGCTACGTGAACAAGAAGGGCTCACTTCAGAAGAGCTCCAGTGATAAACATGAGAGGTTAGGGCCAATGGTTCTACAAGAAATGAAGTTGCAAGAAATTAGGATGAAATTCGGGATTTAGAGCTTTACGACGATGTTCTAGAACAAGATGACATAACTGTACTTGAAAAAACGTAAATTTTTGTACATGAATATATCAAAAAGTGTAGATTGTTTTACATGAATATAAAATAAATATGGATTGTTTAAAATGAATAATCTTCTACAGTGTCTTTAGAAGCAAAAGTTAATAGAAGACCCGACCTTATTTTTGGGAAAACACGGTATATATATATATATATATATATATATATATATGTGTGTGTGTGTGTGTGTGCGTGTGTGCGTGTGTGTGTGTGTGTGTGTATGCGTATGTATATACAGAGGCTGTTCGCACATTTTTTAGACGATTTTGGTAAGCGATAATAAAAAATCGTTTGCTGCAAAAGAAATAATTGCAATTGTACTATGTTTTTTAAAGTCAAAATTATAATCTGCGGCTTGAAAATTTTGTTTTTATTCAAAATGGCGCTTTTAACAAAGCAGTGGTTCGAAGGCTACATTTATGCTCTTTCCGAAGAGAAATATGCATACTCTGTTATCCAAAAACGATGTGAGAGTCATGGTTTTGTAATATCTAAAGCGTCGATAGGTAATATCGTCAACAAGAAAGGAAAAAAAACGTCAAATTGGAGCCTCAAGTGGGACAAAAATTCCAAACAAGTATCCAAGGAAAAAACGGACATCTTCGACTATTGCAAAGGTACGTTGTTTAATGTTAAAAGAAAATCCCCCTAGTCAAAGGACAGTTGCAAAATCATTAAAATGCTCGGTGTCCACTGTAAACAAAATGATAAACGTTGATTTAAATCTTAAGAAAGCGAAAAAACGCAATGTGCATCGTCTTCCAAATCATATCGCTGAACGCAGGACACGCTGCAGAATTCTATATGAGAAACACTTATCCAAAGAAAATGGAAAACAATTGTCACAATAGATGAATCATGGGTGTATTTAAATGATTGCAACAAAAAAAGAGTCATTTATTATCATAAAAGGGGAGAAAAAAATTTAAGTACATGGTTCAAAGAATCGAAAGACAGTTTTTCTAAGGGATTCATGATTGTTGCTGGTTTTTCTTATAATGGCAAGTTAAAAATAAAGAGAGTGGAAAAAAATGTCAAGATTAACTCCAAATACTATCAGGAACATATTTTATCGCCAATTTTTCTGAATGAAGTACCATCGCTTTACCCACAGTGCCATCAATCTGTGAGACTCCATCAGGACAAAGCTAGCAGTCACACATCAAAATCCACTGTAAATTTCCTAAAAGAAATGGAACAAAAAACTGGTTTCAAGGCCATACCCTTCACTGATATCCCTACTAAATCTCCCAATGTATTACCTATGGATTTTTGTGCTTTCGGACTTTTAAAATCTGCATTATCCAAACGTCGTCACAAAACCCTTACAGGACTCTGTAAAGCTGTTCAGGAGGAATGGGATAGAATACCTCTTCTGACACTTCAAAAGGCATTATTATCCTGGAAATTGCGGTATCGAAAGATAGTTCAGAATAAGGGATGTCAAATAGAACATTTAAAACACAAGAATTTTATGTAATTTAGTTATGTGAATACAATATACATCGTCTAAAAATGTGCGAACAGCCTCTGTACATACGATAGCGTGCGCCTGTGTTTTACCGTCCACGACTGATTGAAATATTTAAATGAGAAAGACGCGCAACAGTTCCCGAAATTGCTGCGGGTTTCAATGCTGGGTCATCATCAGCCGTCATGAGTGTTCAACAAACCGTCATTGACATGGGCTTTTGGAGCCGTGGACCCACTCGTGTACCGTTCTTGACTGCACGGCACAAAGTTTTACGCCTTGCCTGGGCCCACCAACACATCCAATGGACTGTTGATGATTGGAAACACATTACCAGGTTTGACGAGTCTCGTTTCAAATTATATCGGGAGGATAAACGTGTACGGGTATTGAGACAACCTCATAAATCCATGGACCGTACGTGTCAACAGGAGACAGTTGATGCTGGTGGATCCTGTGATGTTATAGGGTCTGTGCAGTTGGCGTGATATTGGACCCCTTACGCGTCTAGAGACGACTCTGACAGGTGACGGGTACATAAGCATCCTGTTCGATCATCTACACCTATTCATTTTCATTTTGCATTCTGACGGACTTGGACAATTCCAACAGGACATTGCGACACCTCCCACGTCGAGAGTTGCTACCAAGTTGCTCCAAGATCGCTCTTATGACTTTAGACACTTTCATTGGTCACCTAAGATCCCAGACATGAACATTGAGAATAACTGGGATGCTTTAGAACGTGCTGTTCAGGGGATATATCCACCCCTCGCACTCCTATGGATTTGTGGACAGCCGTACAGGATTCGTGGTGCGAATTGCCTCTAGGATACCTTCAGACATTAGTCAAATGCATGACACGTCGTATTCCAGCAATTCTGCGTGCTCGTGGGGACCCTAGACGATATTTGGTAGATGTACCAGTTTTTCTGGCTCTTCAGTGTATATAGGAGAGGTATTTGTGGATTATGGAATTCATATTTTTCTTCTATGCAGTGGAAACTTTCGACGTAAAACAAAGTTGCATTTAGCCATGCAGGGGATCTTTTTAAATTTTTCCCGAAAAGAAGTTTAATGAATAATAACAAAGAAAAATCTATCCACACGTACGAAAGTAAGAGCTAGACAAATTACATCAAAAATATGTTTGAAAATTTTACAGATAAAAAAATGATATTCTTCGAACTCTGGTAACCCATAATATTTGCCCCTTTTTAAAGTTATAAAATTAAAGACATAAAATTAGTCTTACCTCTGCTAATAAGTGGTTCATGAATGATTTTTTTTACTTAGTAAACAAAAATTCTTGAACTTGAAGACCATTGGCAGAAAGTTTGACAGCATGTAAAGGTATTTCATATCAAAGTCTATTTTAATAACCCTGAAATTATATGGAGTAAAATTATAAAATATATAAACTTATGAAACCCGACATAAAGTCAACTATCAACAAGTGTGATCAAAAACTAACGCCAAAGCAGTCTGAATAAATGTTATATTAATGAGTCTACAACGAACTGTTGGCATTTATACTTTAAACTGCTATCAGTGAGCAATTAATTTTTTAAATTAATCATTTTGAATTGATATAAATTCTCTATCGATGAAATTACTTCGTTTTCGCATGTTTGGTCTATATAACACAATTTCACCGAGATGTGCTGATAATTTTGAGAGTTCGGAAAATTTTTTCTATTTTTCTAAAATCACCCATTTTTCATGATCTCAGAGCAAAGTCCATTTCCTGTACTACCCATGACAAAATTTCTTGACATAGTTATTCGAGGAACAGCTCGAAAAAGTGATCTGTTACAGTCAAAACTCCGTAGGCCACGCCATGCGAGTGTGGCTATCGATTAATCCTATGGAAGCAAACAAAATGACAGCGACCATGTTTGCGCCTGGATATTCCTACTAATCGAATATGAATACGCACACCAGAACAGCGAACGTTCTTCACGATCTGCCCACCGTGCCTAGGATCTCTCCGACGTGAAGCTCGTCGCCCTATAATTGTCAGTAGCTAGACCTAGTACTTGTTTACGATTCATGGCTACAGAGTTTTGTTATTTGTTAAGTTATTGATATTTTCATTAGCTCTATTGGAGGTGTTCTTGCTTGATTTAAGAATCCAGTGCAATCTTTGACTTATTTAACCAGCACTTTAAATTAACGTGCATGAAGTAGTAGGTCAATCGGGGCACTGAAAGTAAACATGTTTGTTTTCATCTCATTCGTTACCGTGGGAACAATCGACAACTCCACTTGCAAGGCAAAGCTGAAGGAATTTTGAACGGATAAGAGCCACCGACATGCAGAAATATGTCGGGGTGGGGGAGGGGAAGCTTGGAAACATTGTAACCGCAGGAAGTTCATTTCGTTTAAATTTGCGAAAATTTCTACTACGAGTATTTATGACCATCTTTAAGAAGAGGAGATCGAAAATCGACTTCATTTACAGCCTGTGAAAATAAAAGTTTTTTTTAAGTCATTTGAGTCGGAGTGTTCCGCGCACAATTACTTTTCGTTTCATTTTTCGGGTGATGCTGATCTACTTTTTTCCGTCGTGCATTTTCTGTAACATACTTCCCAAGACACGAGCGCCGTATTGTCTGCAGTCTGCACGTCGTCATAGGGATAGACAGCTCTCCCCAGCGAAGGGAAGGAATCTGGAAAAGCGAAATATTATCTCAATAAAGTTTTCTAAAAATCTTTCGCTCCGAAAAAGCAAAAAAAAAATTTAATTCTTCACAAATTGTGAGATGCAAATTCTATTAATTAATCATTTTCTAGTTCACCTAAATTTCGTTAATTTTTTTATACCGACTATCCACCTTTTGTTTGCATGGGTTGTTTCAAAAACATTCATTTAAATCTCTTTAAGTCACAGAAGATTTTAAACTCAAACGTGTCAAACTGTAAGTTCGAAATGATATTCTTCAGGTTTACAAGCTTCTCCAAAGCAAATAGCAATTTCTTTTAGAACACGTCGTTTGTGCAAAATAAATTTCTAACTGATGACTCCATATCCTTGTGAATTTCAGGTACACTCGTATTTTCGCGTACAACACAATTAAATTTAATTTGAGAAAGACACAAAATTTATATCATATGTTAGCTGCCCAGCAAATTGCTAAACAAACAAATTCATAAAAACTTCCTTTAAATACCAATCGGGCTTCGTCTTATAATGTGAAACGTCACTTCTAACGGTTTCCTCTCTGCTTACCAGTACCACTCAGAGAGCAGATGATCACGTGTCCTGTCGAAATATATTGCAAGACTCAATAAAGAGTCCATTATTCGATACAGGAAACGGTGTAATTCATAAATTTTAAACAGTTTACAAGAGCTGAGTTCAAAATTAAAATTATATATTTCATACATAAAAATTTGAGACGTTATCTAATATAAAAGTACAATTAAGATGCGTACAACTAAAACCCTTCTAATAAAAGAATAAAAACTAAATTAATTTAAAATAAAAAAGAGAGACAAAAGCGAAAATTAATCCAGCCTTGATATCAAGCCATAAAATATTTATTTATACATCATTATTCATATTTATTTCATCATTTACAGAACACAATAGGTGTAGAAAAAACCAGTTAAATCTTAAAAATTATAATTAAATATTAGGCAAAAACAAAAACCAGAAGTTTTACAAAAGTGACATTTCATAACACCCTTTCCTGCAGTATAAATAGGTATAATGAGAGGTTCTTTTACTTCAATCACTTAGGTGGGTCAAGTATCTCTCAGGGATCGTAGGTCATGACCGATGTCGCATTGATTTATTTTTAAAAAAAATTAATGTCATAAAACACTAAATTAATTCCAAATCATAATTATGTGCTCTATCTCCTCTACATAAACATCATCAAACCTGATTTTTAACTTCATTTTCGACGACATTTTCAACACGATGGGACAAAAATATTTCTTTGCGTCAAAAAATCCCGTTTCATGCGATAGTACAGAGTTGGTTACATCCCTGAACGGGTACGGAGAAGCGCTCTTTTATGAGTTCTCGAGCCAGAAACGTATCTCTCATACAGTGCAGATGAAAGGATTTCTCTTTAAATTACCCTCTGCAGAAAATGTTTTCTCACATACATTGCAATCGAGTCTTCCTTTTTCTATCGGTACGGAGATGCACTTTTAAAGCACACTAAAAGGAAAATCTTTCTCTCGCAGCCAGGACGAAAGATTTCTCTGTTGTGTAGGTACGAATACGTTTTTTTAAATGATCGAGTTTACAAAATCTTTTTTCACATATCTTCAAGACCAAGTCTTTTCTTTACGGACATGGACATGCGTTTTCAAATTCCCCTGCAATGAAAATCTTCTATCACATACCGTGAAGGCGAAAAGTTTCTCTCACGTGTGGGTGCGGAGATATGCTTTAAATCATCCCGTCGAGAAAATCTTTTCTTAGATACAGTTCATGCGAAAAGTTTCTATACCGTGTGGATGCAGAGATGACTTTTTAAACGACCCTGTCTAGAAAATGTTTTCCCGCATACAGTGCATGCGAAAGGTTTCTCTCCAGTGTGGGTGCTAATATGTACTATTAAATGACTCTGTTGAGAAAATCTTTTCTGGCATACAGTGCATGCGAAAGGTTTCTCTCCTGTGTGGGCGCGTAGATGTCTCTTTAAACGACTCTGATAAGAAAATCTTTTCCCACACAAAGTGCAGGCGAAAGGTTTCTCTCCTGTGTGGGTGCGGATATGTGCTTTTAAAACATCCTGTCGAGAAAATTTTTTCTCACATACAGTGCATGCGAAATGTTTCTCTCCAGTATGGGTGCTAAGATGTACTGTTACATGACTCTGTTGAGAAAATTTTTTCTCGCATACAGTGCATGCGAATGGTTTCTCTCCTGTGTGGGCGCGTATATGTCTCTTTAAATGACATTGATGAGAAAATCTTTTCCCACACAAAGTGCAGGCGAAAGTTTTCTCTCCTGTGTGGGTGCGGATATGTGCTTTTAAACCCTGCTGAGGAAATACCTTCTCACATACAGTGCCCTCGAAAGGTTGGTCTCCTGTGTGGGTGTTAAGATGTACTGTTAAATGACTCCGTTGAGAAAATCTTTTGTTGCATACAGTGCATGCAAAAGGTTTCTCTCCTGTATGGGCGCGGAGATGGCTTTTTAACGCATTCTGTACGGAAAATCTTTTTTCGCATACAGTGCAGGCGAAAGGCTTTTCTCCTGTGTGGGCGCGGAGATGTCTTTCTAAAACATCCTGTCGAGAAAATCTCTTCTCACATAAAGTGCAGGCGAAAGGTTTCTCTCCTGTGTGGGCGCGGAGATGTAATCTTAAATGACCCTGTTGAGAAAATCTTTTGTCACATACAGTGCATGCGAAAGGTTTCTCTCCTGTGTGGGCGCGGAGATGTCTCTTTAAATCATCCTGTCGAGAAAATCTTTTCTCGCATACAATGCAGGGGAAAGGTTTCTCTCCTGTGTGGGCACGGAGATGTTTTATTAAATTACCCTGTTGAGAAAATCTTTTCCCGCATACAGTGCATGCGAAAGTTTTCTCTCTTGTGTGGGTGCTAAGATGTATTGTTATATGACTCTTTTGAGAAAATATTTTGTCACATCTGTTTTCGCTGGAATAGCTTTCGTTGGAAGATCCTTTCACAGTGGAAATATACATTTGCTCTTGCACGACGATGGTTATTTACACGGTGATCAGTAAACAGTAACTGTTAGTAATACCTTGAACTTTTAAAGTTGTGGACACCACAAACATTTTAGTTTCGCACCTAACAATCTTTACCGGGAACCTGCAAAGAGAGGAGAAAGGAATATGAATGAGATATATTAACACTGTACCATCAAGCTTTTTTAGTATTTTTCGCGTGAAATCAATATCAATATATAAAAGTTTGAGTCTGCTAGGAAATGATATATATATATAAGCTAAGATGTTATATTTTATGTTCTGGATTAATAAAACTACAGCGCATTTTAAATTTATTCAATTAGGGAACGAAGTTCCTTAGCCATCCTTAATCTTTTGTCCTGATAGATCATAAGGACATGCAGAGATTTGATATGTTTCAGTTTCTAGAGATCACCACAAAACTAATGTACATCGGCCCGATCAATAAAAGATAAGCAATATTCATATTTTTCCTTTATATTTATTTTAGTTGTCGGTAATTGAAATAAATTTCATCATTAATTATTGAATTTAATGCTCTGAGAAACTCCAAAGATTTATATCTGATTAAAGAGCTCTGTTACCATCAGATTAAAAAGTTCATAAATCTAATAAAATGTATAAATTCATTTCAGAAAAATAACAAAGAATATGTGGGTTATGGTTTTGCTTAGGCATATTTGTTCTTGTTGCAGTTTGGCGGCGTCAGATATTTTTCATCACGTTCTTTCCACATATTAATCTGTATGCTTGTGTTTATAATACATTAGTATTGACAATATTAAAAATTCTTCAAATTTCTTTCCGGTCATCTACTGCGCAATATGTGCTTTTATGCGACTCTTTAAATAATCTGAATCAAACATTTCAAAAGTTATCTCTGGACCTATTGTAGTCTATGAGATATAGGGTACGTGTCTTTAATGCTTTATTTTCGCATTTCTAAGATCTTTTTTCCTATTGTGAATCTTTATTTTCCAGAATGAAAAAAGTTTTCAAGAGGGAAAGCTGGATGATTGCTCGTAGTTCGTTTAATATAATTAAAGAAATTTTTGAATTATTGGTATTTTTTATATTTCTATATTAAATAATATTGGTATATTCTAAGTTTTCATATTTTTCATTTTTTGTTATCAATTATTTTTTTAAAAATTAATATTTTTTTCGGGAGTGGATTGAGGTGGGGGAGGGTTTAATCTTAAGCAAGGTTTTTATTTAAAATTTAATTTTTCTAAAAAATTAGGTATCTGCATTTTTGTATTTCTACAAATCTTTGCCTACAACTTTATATACCTTGATTTCAGCACGTCTTTCTCATTTGACCGTAATTTTTAAAATTTTCTCTGTTTTGCGGGATCGATATTCAAGGTTAAGTTAGCTTCTAAATTAAAGTTTATTCTTATAAATGCTGCTTTATGCATTTTCATGGAAAAGATGATATATCTTGATTTCGGCACGTCTTTCTCATTTGACCTTAATTTTTAAAATTTTCTCTGTTTTGCGGGATCGATATTCAAAATTAAGTTAGCTTCTAAATTAAAGTTTATTCTTATAAATGCTGCTTTATGCATTTTCATGGAAAAGATTTGATATATCTTGATTTCGGCACGTCTTTCTCATTTGACCTTAATTTTTAAAATTTTCTCTGTTTTGAGGGATCGATATTCAAGGTTACGTAAGCTTCTAAATAAAAGTCTATTCTTATAAATGCTCCTTTATGCATTTTAATGGAAAAAATTTCTTTATATTTAGTTGTATTTACAGCGGATGTTAGGCCAAAGAGCCCTTGGCAGTCTATGGCTATATTAGGCCAAAGAGCCTTCAAAGTCTATGGCTAAAGAGAAATACTTGTGATTTATGGGATTCTTTAAAATTTAGAGATTTAAATTAAGAGATTAAACATTCTTCTAATTCTGATATGCATACATCCACTCAGCTAGATGTGTAAGCACAAAGGATACTACTACATAATAAATGCATTAGAAATATATATGCATGCCTATAAAAATATACACTGGGACCAAAAATGTGAATTGGGGACTTAACGTTTATCTTTTAAACACTCCTCAAACTTGCTGTCGATAGTGATGAGTTTTTCTATAAATCTAGAAAACTTATAATTTAAAATTAGAAAATTCCAAATACATAAACTTAGAATAATTCGAATTGAATTCTGATTATCTTACGTTACCTTTATACTGGATAATAAAATAAATAAAACTATTGTGAGATTCAGAGAATAATGGAAAACCATTTTGCCCTTATAGGATACTTATTAAATTTTCCATTTTGTGAATCAAGTCAAATTATTTCAAGATATTCACATAGACCGAATTCTTTTGGTCAGAACTCAACACAATACAGTTCAGTACTACGGGAAATCAGATGAAGATTAAGCTATACTTATTATAATACTTCTTGGTTAGAGAAAATCCCACCTACCTCTTCATTAATAAAGAAATAGGAAAGCAATTGTCAATATAAAAAATATTTTTCCTGATAGAGCATGAAAGATTTTATTCTTCAGTCATAAATGTATGTACTGAGAGAAATAGCGAAAGTTCAATACCATATTTAACAAAACAGTGATTAAGGAAACATATGCATGTATACAAAACAGTAAATACTCACATAAATTAAAATTTTTAAAGGGTAAGTAAATTAAAAACAAAAATGTACAGTCATCTATATTAATAAAGTAACAGAAGGGTTTGTCAAGATCACGTGACCGTAACGCGACCGGGCGGACCCATCCTCGAAAAAAAAAAGGCCAACAAATACAGGAATCGGTGTATTTTTTTTTCTCATGAAAGTACATAAGTGTTACATATTCGGAAAGAGCTTCGAAAACTGATAATTTTTTCTGCGTACACTTATTCTGTTAATTCAATAGTTTTAGAGATATTTAGATTCTAATGAAGCGTCATCCCTCTGAGAAATCAAATCTATATATCCAGTATGTGCAGTGGTGCAGCCATCTGTCGGCGGCGAAGGGAATGAAAATTGACTTGAATTTAAGCACATTTGTAGGCCTTTTTTTTCTTTTGTGGGGCCCGAAGTGCATAAATATGTTACACGGATGGCTTGAGCGTAACTAGGCGAAGCCCGGCTAGTATATAATACCCTACATCAGGGGTCGGCAACCTTTTTTACTAGGAGGGCATATTTCAGAAATGCGAGAGTTCGGCGGGCATCGCTGGATGAAGAGGAGGGGGGGGGTGTTAATAATTAAACATGAAAATATCAATGCGACATAAATTTTTAATACATAAATTCGAATTTAAAAAAAATAATCTTTAAATTGATAATTAATGCGATATTGGACACTGCAAATCTGTGGTCAACTCATTGTAATGTGGCACATAAGTTAAATTCCCAGTTCTCAGGCATTGGTCCAAATGAGTGTCAGTGAGGCTTGATCGGTGCTCTGATTTTAGGTATTTCATATTGGAAAACAATGATTCACAAGCATGAGTCGACGTACAAAGAAAGTCCAGTTTCAGAGCACATTTTCTCAACAATGGAAAGCTATTTCCATTCACTAAATTCCAGAATTTTTCTTCATTGTGATGTTATCTCAATTCAATGTTATTTCTTATATTTATAATTTCTAATTCTAAGTCCATCTTATTGGAAATCAGGGTTCGTAAATATCATATTTTCGAAAATATCAAAATATCCGATATTTTGATATATATATATATATATATATATATATATATATATATATATATATATATATATATATATATATCATATATATATATATCCGATATTTTGATATATATATATATATATATATATATATATATATATATATATATATATATATATATATATCATATATATATATATCCGATATTTTCAAAATTGTCAACTTATTGCTGATGATAAATATTCTCAGATTTAATACAACTTAAACACCAATACATATTACACATTATATTAAAAACTAATATAAAACATTATTCTAATATAAAATAGTACTTAATTATATATATACAATTATTAGAAATAAAATAATTTTTTTCTTTTTGTAAGCACTTATAACAAAATTTTAAGTTAAACAATTTTCTCTTTCAAGACACAAATTATAAAACTATCTCAAATTTCAAGAATATTTTATTTCTATAACAAAACTTTAAACACAAAATGAAATTTATTTATTTTTGTTAAAAAATGTAAACAAAAATGTAAGTTTTTCCGCTTTCTCAATTCCTAGCATGTTGCGCAATTTAGACTGAACTAAACCAAAGCTAGAGAAAATTCTCTGTAACGGTGCTGTAGTTGGTGAAGCAGTAAACAATTGATTAACTAAGTTAGAAATTTTTTCTTTTACTGGCTGTTCAATTTTAATATTGTCCCACCAAATCAATGGTTCTACAGCTAAGAAATCGTCTTCAAACATAAAGTTCGGAAAGGGGGATTTTTTTGCTAAAAAAGTCATTACCAGAGGCAAAAGTTCTTTGTCTGTAGAACGCAAAAAATCAAATGCACTCTGCTTTTGATCTTCCGTTAATTTTCTTCCACAATATCGATGGTCCAACATATTCGCCACTAAATGTGCTGGTGAAAGAGCCATTTCTTCTCATGCTGATAATGTTTCTTGCACATCTTTTATTCATTTCAATTTGTCTCTTAAGTTAATCCAAATTTCTACACATTGTGCAATTTTAGTCAGATCTTTTTGCATTTTTAGTTTAATTTTCAATAACAATTGAAAATTTAAAGTTCTAATTTTTAGACAAAAAATATGATGCATAATGCTAGCTTCAGAATACTTCACATAAATGAAAATATCAAAAATATCAAAAATCCCGATATTTTAAAAATAAATATCGGATATATATCATGATATATATCGATTGATATACCGGGTGCGTCATAAATTCGTAATAAAAGAAATAATGCTGTGAAAAATTTTCTGTTTGAGCGAATAGGATCAGAGGGACATTGGATTTTTTCCATGTAGAAAAAAAAATGTTTCCGAAAGTAACCGAAAGAGGGCGCTTTTGCGTGACCACGTTAAGTCAGCATTGCAGGAAAAACATGCGTTACCTGTTGTCACCCTCATGCAGGATGGTGCCCCGCCCCACGTTTCACGTGATATCAAGACGTTCCTGTTGGAATCTTTCACTGAAGACCGAGTTCTATAAGTCGCGGTTGTAAGGTTCAGTGGCCCTCACGGTCACCAGACTTGAGCCCGGCAAATTTTTAGTTGGGGGATACTTAAAGTCTCATGTGTACCGGGGGCTCCCCAACCACTATCGTGGAACTGAAAAATGTCATTCGACAGACAGTCGCTGCCATCGATGCTACAATCCGCTGTAATGGGCTTATTGACACGCCTCACTTGCCTATTACCTTGTGCTGGTAGTAATGTTGAACATCTGTTACTTTAAAATAAATGCGCAGTCTCATGTTATTGTGATCCGTTTGATTTTCTGTTAGAATTTGCCTGATTTGCATAAAACTTCTCAGTATGACGTGTGAGCGCCCTCTTTCGGTTACTTTTAGAAACTTTTTTCTTTACATGAAAAAAATCCAATGTCCCTCTGATCTTATTAGCGCAAACAGAAAATTTTTCCGAGCATTGCTTCTTTTATTATGAATTTTTGAACTTTGCACAAATTTATGACGCACCCGGTATATCAACAGACCCTGCTGGAAATATCAAAATATGTTGCGATTTTATGAGTCCCATCTTCGTCTGTATGAGAAAAAAGATTGTTCAAGATGTTAAGCCGCCCACAGCGTGAGCTTATACGGCGCTTTTTTTAAGCTGCTGATAACCAGTCGTTCCGAGCACAATTCACTCTACCTCAGCTCCTCAGGATCCAACACTCGACACCATTCTCAGCCCCCTGTAATCAGCTACTGTCTGACCACGGAAGCAAGGTCCCTGGAAGCTGTTACGCATGCGCGAGAAAAGCTAGTCTACTTAGAAAATAGGGGAAAACGTCATATTTTCGGATGTGTTTGTTTATGAAATACGGAATGTACACTGCTGGCCACCCAAATTGCAACACCAAGAAAGACAAGATATATCACAACAAAATTTATTTTGTAGATAACATGTTGACCAAGTATCAAATGATTAAATTTAAAGACTTCTGTGAAGTGTGGTTCCTGCCAAAATCAGTAGCCAGAGTAGCCGCCATTGTTGGAGATCACCGCTGCCACACGCCTCGGCATTGATTCAAAGAGACTTTAGATGAGTTCTTGGGGAACAGCAGACCAAGCAGCTTCCACACGTTACCAAAGTTGATCTGCTGTGGCAACTGGGGATGGAATCTGGGTAAATCGTAGAGCAACCATGGACCACATGTTTTCTATCGGCGAAAGATCTGGAGAGCGAGGCGGCCAGGGAAGCAATTCAATCTGGCGATTGACGAAGAACCGTTGGACAATGCGTGGCACGTGTGGTCGCGCATTATCCTGTTGAAATATGGCTGTGGGCAAGCCCTGAAGGTAAGGAAGGACAACTGGCTCCAACACCTCGGAGATGTAGCGCTGGCTGTTTAAAGTACCGACAATGCGTACTAGAGGTGTGCGAGAGTGATATCCAATACCGCCCCATACCATAATACCCGGTGCAGGACCAGTGTGGAGGTGCATAACTCAGCTGTTCAGCATCCTCTCTTCACGATGTCTCGAGACTCAAATGCGACCATTGTGGTGTTGCAGACAGAAGCGTGACTCGTCAGTAAAGACAATTTCATTCCATTCTGCCGTCCACATCCTTCTGTCATCGCACCATTGGCGGCGGAGACGTCTGTGGTTCTGCGTCAAGGGTAGACAAAGCAATGGACGTCATGCGGACAGACCACTCTGCTGTAAACGGCGTCGAATGGTACGCGCAGACACTGGATGATGCGTTACAGACTGCATGTGCTGTGCTATGGTTCGTGATGTGACTGAGCGATCCGTCACTCCCATGCGCACAATTTGCCTGTCATCACGTGAAGTGGTGCGCTGAGGTGGATGCGATGGAACACGCCGGTCCGTCGTACCCTCCTGCATCCAACGATCACATATCCGCATTACAGTTGTTTGGTTTCGTCCAACACGACTACCGATTTCCCTGAAAGATAATCCACAATCTCGGTAGGCCACTATCCTTCCTCTGTCGAACTCGGATACTTGATCAAAAGATGATCGCTGTTTTCGACGAGGCATAATTGATCGTTGTTTTTTAAAAACCACAAGAAAAACACAATTGCCGAACTTGAAATCGTCGAAATCTCCAAGCCTTAAATAGCGCTTTGAAGTGGCGCCACAGGCGCGCGTGATGTGCGTCTGCGCTGAAATTCTAATCATTTGCATATCTCAGCTCCGCTAATGCATGTTGCAAATTTCATGTTATTTGCATGTTTTCTTCAGGGTGTTGCATTTACAGTGGCCAGCAGTGTATTTCAGACTGCTTTTTGTCCGCAATTTTAAAGTTATTTTTTAAAACTTTATTTTTGATCGAATATGTGAATAATAATTTCAAAATAATAAAAAGAAAGAAGCAAATCTATTTAAAAAATAGGAGTGTTATAGGAGTGGATATTTTCGGCTTACATCAAAATCAAAATTATCTAAAGCTACGTTTTCGGTGGTTCTTTTTTTCTGACGTTTCCTCGGAGATTCAAATTTTGGAGTTTCTTCACCCTTTGCTTCTCTGCGTATTCTTTTTACTCTGGGCATTGATATCCCGGTCATTTCACTAGCCTTCACATAACTAGCTCCCTTTACAGATTGCGAAAGTGGAACAATAACATTTCCTTCTGGTGCTTCTTTCTCACACAATTTAATTACATTGTGTATTATACGTTTACAATCACTACGGAACGGCTTATTCCGAGCAGTTGTGTTGGGTAAAGGATCCATTAATTTTAATATAATAATCAAAATAACAGACGAGGTAAAAGCAAGCAAGCGCAGTTAGTAACCGATTCTAAAGAATGTCGAGAGAATACCAGACTTTCCCCCCTCCTTCCTCAGCAGCCTTACCTACAGCGTGAATAGAATCGTCTTGGCACTATGCCAACCGTGGTTCTTCGTACTGTGGTCGGACAGTAGGCAAAGACCTTCATCCCATGTCAATTGCAACTTATTACCACTCGCTCTCGGTCAACGACCGGAACCAGAGCATCACCCGCGCAACATGCAACAGCTTCATTGTAGCTCTAATTTACTTTTGTCTTTTTCTTCTTTATTTCTGTGGCAACTCCTTTCAATTAACAGTTTATTAAATTAATTTATTTATTGCTTAATTACACTATATCTTACTGTTTCTTTAAATATTAATACTAATTTCCTTCTAAAACATTATTTTTCTCTGTTCCATTTCGACCAGTTGTCTTTATCCTCTTTTTCTTTTTAAATTATCTATCAAACTTATTTCTACAATGCTATATCTCAAATTAAGGCGTGCTGACTCAGCATATCGTACAAACAATTATCTACATATGAGTGGACCTACTTGTTCCACTCCTTTAGACAATATATATGTCAAATATCAAATACTACATAAATATCAAACATTAAATAATATATAATAATATACAATTAATCTAATAGTTGCCGTGTTCTGTGTAACGATCTGTCAAATAACGCTTCCGGAGCGACCACTTCATAAATATATCAGCCTATATTAATCTCACGTGCAAAAATACAATAATAAACAGAAATTAAAAACACCAAAATCGTTTGTTTAACAAAATTGTAGGTTAAGTTAATTGTTATTTAATGCACGTGTATACAGCTTTAAAATTCATGAAAAAGAAAAAATTCTGAAACGCAATTGCAGCGCTGCCTAAATAGACTGTAAAAAAAATTTTTCCACGTGAGTAATTTGTATGAATTTTTAATCTGATTTTCTTTACTTTATATATTTTATTTTTGCTTAATATATTTATACATAGCATTTTTATACCTTATTACTTAGATTGTGCAAGTCGGATTGAAAATTCAGCGGTAAGCATGCTTTTTTTTCCAAGAAGAAAGACGTTTTTTTAAATTATAAACTCAGATTTTTACAACATTTTTAATTATAACATCGGATATAAAAACAGCTAATATTCTGTAAAAATTTCTAATATTTTAACAAGGTTATGAACCTTTTTTTTATTGGAACTGTTCAATTATTTACCGTCAAGTTTTGACGGGTACTATCTAGAAATATATAAAAATACTATATTGCATAAATTACAACACTTTTAGAAATAATATATAATTCAATTAATCAGTACAATCTCATTACATACATATATATATTTTTTAATAGACATGTTTTACTTTTAACCTCTTAAGAGAAAGGATTAATAAAAAATGTCAAGAATGCCTCCAATTCGTAGAATTCTTCAAACCTGGTATTCAATTCTTCCAATAAGGAATCAAAATGTTTGGCAAACTGATAGGTGGTAGCATTTCCATCGCAAAAAAATTCTATCACCATTTTTAAATTTGGGAAATGTGATAAATTATCTTTCTCCATATGCAATTTCCAGAGCGGCAATTTATCTTTTAATGTCTTAATACTTATCATACAAGCAATTTATTTATTTATTTTTTGCCATGGTCTTTTACATCTTGAAGGCCTTCTGTCATCTGTATTTATTCCTATACAACTAAACCGAGAAATAATTCTCACAAATTAGTCAAAAGGGAAAGGAGATTTAAATTATTATCAAAAATCTAAAAATAGAAAATCACTAAAAACTTAAAATAATTGCGTGCTTACCCTGTACCCCCCCCCCCATTTTTAATGCTATGCATATAAAAGAATCTTGCACATCTGCAGTGTATAGCTTCTTTACAGAACAAACTCAAGAATTAAAGGGAGACAAATTCTAAAATTGGCATTTTGGAATGGAATCTCACCACAACGGTACGACTATCGTATTCCAGACATATTTTAACAACAGACTTGGAGAAACAGAAAGCTTTGTATTCAGAGTACAAAGAAATGTGGAGGCTAGGTCATAAAGTTTTTCAGGCTATAAATCTCATGCTTATTCTTGAATCAAGTTAAGAGCAATTAAAACCAAAAGCTGAAAATAGATCTTCCACAGAGATTCTCTTGTGAAAAGAAGCCTGCATATTTTGAAAGTTTTTGAAAACCTCCGTTAAATACATGAAGTGTTTAATAGAGCTAATTACCTACCGAAACTTGACTTACCAAATGATGATTAAATGAGATAGCATTCCATGTGAAAGATTCAAAACACCTACAGTTTTTCTGCCCTGATTTACCTGCCTATATTGAGACAACAAATTCTGGCTACTAGTCAGTGTTCTTTTCATAAAATTTTAATAAGTCTGGAAAACCAAACTCACCACAGAATTAAAATATCATTAATCATAAGACAGCCTTAGGAACACTATGATTGAAAGGATAGAATATATGTAAAGAATAAACTATGAAAGGCAGGGCTGGATTTAATCCAATTGGATTTATTGGAAGCAATTGTGTCTCATGTTTGTAAAGAGCCCCACAGGAAGAAAAACTTTAAATATGGCTTGAAGTACTGTGATGATTTAGAAACCTTCAAGAATTCCTGGAAAAATATAGCCACTCTGGGTTCAAACAAGTTTTAGTCAGATCCAAAGAGCTTCTGACATACCTCAAAGTCACTCCAGAATTTATGAAAACTTTACGAAAATTAAAAAGGATATTTCATTATGAGTATACAGATGAACCAATATGTAACTGGAGAGAAATGTTTGACTTGCACTGTTTTCAACATATATTGTACAAAGCTAAGCACGCTAGAAGAGTTAATTTTATACAATTCCATAAAACAAACATCGAAAACATGCAACAATACTAGAAATTGCCTTGATGTAAAAATGATTCAGAATTATGGCCAAATAAAGTCTATAAAAGATGTAAACATAGATAACAATATGCTGGTCGAAGAAATGGAAGTAATTAAACCTACTGTTTTCGAAACCATACCGAAACTCTAGAATTGCTACAAATGATAGCTACTGGCTCTTCAAATGTATAATGTATATCCATAAGGACATTCTTAACGACTTATTTAATTATAGCATTGGGAAAAAAAAAGTTTTTTTTACATAAAAATTAATTAAAACATACATGAGGTTAATAATATCGGACAGACTCAACAGACTTGCAATACTGTCTACAGAGCATGTAAAAACAAGGAAATTAAAATTTAATCAATTTACAAATGATCTTCCTGATAAAAAATCAAGCAAAATTTGATTGAAAATAATTTTGTTTGTGAATAAAATATATGTAGTCGAGCTACTTTTTAGTTTTTCTCTCTTATAAATATACATTAAAAAAGGAAATGTGACCCCTTTCCTAATTTTTGTCTTTTACACATCATCTTAAATATTTATAATTTAATGTATAGTAGAATTTTGAAGCCCCCCCCCCCTACCTAAAAAAAATATCTGCAATTGGACCCCATATTGACTAAGGCCAACCCTGATTAAAGGTATGAATAACAAGAACTCAGATGTCAAATTTTCCCGTGCAAAGTAATTAAGTCTTATACTCTGTTACCTAAATATAAGAAGTAAATATAGAAATTTCCAAATTTTTCAATATTAAAACACAGAATTCACATAAAATCTTCAAATTTCTTATTTATCAGATTTCCATAAACTATGTTTCTATTTATAATTTATAAATTATGTTTAAAACAAAGTTATATGTTACTAACTGTCAGCAAAACAGATAGTAGGTAAGAAATTTCAACATGTAATACAAAGCTATCAAATTGACTGCAAAGGGGAAAAAAATCTTCTGGCAAATCATTGACTTTTATTTAGAAAATTTATTCAAACAGTTTTCATATAAGAACTTCTACAAAATGTTTATGCTTACTTTCCTTGGGCAAAATAAAAACTACCAGCCTACATTTTCATATTTTGTACAAAGTTAGCTTTTCATAAATAATTTAAAATCCTCTAATGTCTCTTTTAACTCTTTTTCATCTAGAATTTTAATTCCTGAGATGCATATTTCCTCACAGCATAATTACACCACTTTTCTGGAGCACTGAGAAAGATAAAGAGCACCAGAATTTTCTAAACTGTATTTTTCACACTTATACTGCAGTTATTTTATATTCAATAAAAAAATTTTAACCCCAGGAAGAGGGGAAAGGAGATACATAAATCCTATAACAACAAACATCAATTTCACTAACACTGATCTAATGGACAGAAAGAATACATATTAAAAAATTACCAAAGGCATGAACAGCAAGAAAGCAGTAATGAATATTGGCAGTATAAAATAATCTATTGGGTATAAAGAATATGCAAGTAAGAGAGCAGATAATTTAAATCTAGTTCAAAACTGGCACAAGTACAATTTTTAGAATAAATTTTTTTATAATATTGCATTTATGCAGGCTATCATAAGTTTTGTCATATCAGTTAATACAGATTTTGAAAATCTTGAAATTTTTCTAACAAAGAAGTATTTAGAATACATGGTGCAGAGAAAATTACACATTTTTAAGTATAATATACCAATAGTTGTATACAGTTATGAAGTGTTAAACAATTAATTTTGTTGTAGTAAGAATTTCAGTTTTATCTATGAAGTATTACTTTTAAATCAGGCCTGTCCAACCCAAATTTTTCCACAAGCCACTTTGATGATGTGTAACGGTACAGCGGCCCACACTTTAGGCAAACATGCTTGTAAAAACATGTAATGAGATTACAAATTGAATAAAACTTTATTGTTTTACTATGATTCAATATAATCAACTCTTGAGTCATATTTAATGAGATGTTTGTTTATCCTTTCTTTTACTTAATTTTTGTAAATCTATAATTATGTTTGACGTTGCACATCTTAGCTGATTCTCCAGTTAATGTAGCATGTGACGAACTCTTTGTAAATTTCATCTTCGAACAAAAATGTTTCACAAGCATATGTGGATCTAAAAGCACTGACAACTCATTGTGCAAAATATCTTCAGTTGGAGTATCTCTCAGAAGTAATATAAGTATTGCAAAAATTAATTTTTGATGTGGACACAAGAGTTTGTTTCAGTTCATTTTTGCACTGTAACTCAATTAAATCCATTTGCAGATTTTTAGAAATACTCATGTTAACATGAAATGCACATGGAAATATTTCAGGCCTTTTATCATATTTTGCTAATTCTGAGAAATGACTATCAAATGCAGTTATAGGTTTCTTTTATTTCATTAGCATATTTCAAGAAATTCTGAGGTTGGCTTTTTGGGAAGTTATTTAATAGTGGAAATGTTTAGAATTATTATTTCTAAGTTGGTACACAAATAACAATAATTTCTTATTAAAAATTTTGATGAAATTACAAGCATTGATTATTAAATTATGTTGCCCTTGCAAGTCCTTATTTAGCTGATTAAGTTTTCTGTTATATTCACTAAAAAGCAAAGGTCTAAAAACCAATCATCATCACTTAATTCAGGAATAGATTCTTGTTTCGTGTTCATAAACATATCTATTTCCTCCCGTAAATTAAAAAATCTTTTAAAATATTTTTTGTGACTTAGCCATCTAATCTAACACTGGAAAAATATACAACATCCCCATAATGAGAAGATAATTTGCTAAGGAATTCTTGGAATTGCCGAAGCTAAAGAGCATGTGAAAGAATGTAATTTACTATCTTTATAACTATGTTCATAAAGTGATCCATGGATAATACTTGAGCACATAAATTTTGTTGATATATCAAACAGCTAAAAACATCATTGGTTTTAATGCCTTTGCAATCAAGCTTATCCATCAGTAATTTTACAGAAGACTTCTGTTATTTTTCCTACCAAAGCAGGTGCTCCATCTATTATCAATCCAGAAAGAGCCTCATATTTTAAGCTATTTTTGGCTAAACATTTTTCAATCACCTGGAAAACATCTTCTCTAGTTGTGTCTTCCAAATTTAAAAGATTTAACATTTCTTCTGCCACTTCGCATGAATCATTTACATCGCGAATAAATTGGTGCTAGTTCATCATCTATGAGGAAAATTATATGTTTTAATTAGTTCTATATAAAAGTTTTGAATGAAATTAAAATTACATATCAATTTAACTATAAATTTTAATATTTAATTCTAAAAATGATGGTTTATTAATTTCTATAAGTTTTAGATATTTTAACAATTTTAATATATTAAGCATAAAATAAAATTTTAAAAATACCAACGCATGAATGTTGGAGAAAGTGCTGGATTTTTCATAGCAACAAAGTTGGTAATTATTTAATTGGTACCTTTGTTAATGTTCTGCTACAATTGGGTTGTAACCTTTATAATACATTTTTATATTATTCAGTTTAAAAGCTTAAAAATACACTGCAAACCTGATCCAGGTAAGCTTCACTCTTACATCACCAAAGGTCGATGATTATATCTCCAAAATGTCAGTTGGTTTTTATCAGTTTCGACTAACTGAATTTGAATAATTATCATTTAGATGTTTTAAGCCAATGGAATTCAAAAATTAGCTTCGGCCTATAAATTATATGTCCAGTCGATGAAAAAAAAATTATTTTCATACTTTTATTTTCCTCCTTTTCAAGGAATACAGTCCAGAAAATGAGAGCTTACTCTTGGTTATTCTTATCCAGATTATAGATCTTACTCTAGCCATGAGTACATCTGGTACAATACTTCACCATGTCAGTGTTTTGAATTCTAAATTTTTGAAAAATGAATATTCATAATTTTTTTTTTTTTAATATTGTACCCTTTTCTAAAATATTTTTATTTTACTCTTAGTTTTATAAATTGACTTTGATACTTAAGAAATATTTTGGAATTTGTTCTAAAAATTCACTGGTAATACTATTGTCATTAAGTTTTTCATTCTTCTATATACACTGAAATTATCTTTCTACAAACTTTTAAATTTTATGTACTTTATTTGTTTTCCACTATTTTTGTATTTTTATGTGTCTTTATCTTGAAGAACTTGGATGTTTATTTTCTAGTTTATAAGAATTTTTTTAATAAAATTATTGTATATTGAATATATTGTTTACCTACAACATTTCCAATAAGATATCCTATAACGCATTTTTGGAAAATTTAAATGTTAATCTAATCTTTAAATAAAATTGACACTTTTCAAATATTTAGGCTGTTTTAATTATTTATTCCAAATAAATGCTGTATTCAATATTTTTTAATTAAAATATTCTAAGGTTGTTTAATAGCTACTTATCGTTGAATTTTCATACAAGGTGTTGATTGTCAGGCTAAAAGTTTTAAAAGTGTGAATTAGTATATTCCTATATTTCTCATTAGAACTCCACTTGGTGGAATTTGACAACTTTTCGCCCAGGATATGGAACTCTTCCCCGTATATTTTGTCTTTTACTGCAATTATTCACAGTTCAAAATCCTTTGTGAAACTCATAACCAGCAAAGTTGCTTAACACGTTGTCTTATTTGTATGACGATAAATTTATAAATACAGTAGAAAAATTGTAAATGATATCATCAGACGGGCAGCTTTTAGTAATCTCTTTAAATCGTGGAGTGTATATTTTAATAGCTCACCAACATCGACCAGAAACGATCAATCTACTTTTCACTGAAAACAACATACCGTGAAAGAATATGCAGTTTTTAACCGTTTAATAGTTATATGCATTGTATTAGCATTTAGCTTCCCTCATGATAAAATAGCGCAAAACGCAGACATCATATATATCATTTTCATCAACTAAATAAAACAGTTCACTCAAACAATACAGAAAAAATTACCTGAAAATTAAATTTACTTGAATAGCTGATTATTTTCTTATCGTCTATGTTATTTCAGTCCATGATCAATTTTAGAATTTACGTAGGTTTATAGCCACGGGCACTACTTCATAAACTTTTAATTATTAAGATTACAAGCAATTGAATACTATATTAAGTTATACAATAATACTATACACAAATGTCTATTACGCAGTTAAGCGACATCGTTGCCACTGATCCGACATAATAATGAAAGTCACTATCTGCGATTTATAACTGTTATCTGCTTCCAAAATCAAGATCCCAGTGTTTCAAAAGTTCGTTTTGATAGTAAAACGCGATAAAAGAAAGAGATCGATTGGTCAGAGACACATGTACGACCGAATTCATTGTAACATTTCAGTTGTTTAGCTATCCTGAATTTAACTAACTCTTAGCTCATCGGTAATCGGTATCCAAATGGTCCGTTAGCTCTCCGACGAGGGAATGTTCCGCAAAATCTCCGAAGATTTTAAGCTAATGCTATCCGTAAGCCAATCAGACAGCCTAAATTCATCGTCAGCGCGACATCAAATGTAAACAAACATTGAAACTTTGGAACTGATAATAATATTAATAATAAATAAGAGTAATGTCTGGATACGCAACGAAATAAAAATGAATCAAATTATTTTAAATTTATAGAAAGAACACTTACAAATATATTCCCAATTCTATGTTCAACTTGAAATATTTAAATTCCCTATGTTAAATTACCGAAGCTTTTTTCTTTGTGACGGGGAAATTATTGAGGTTGGTTTAGTTTAATGCAAATAATTTATATAATACCGTTGAGCAACCCCTTTTCCTATAGTAGTAGTACATCGACTAACTCGTTCTTACATTAACACCATTACTCTGAATTTAAATAACAAATTGATTTATTGACCCTAAACACATAAATACATTTTATACAATAACATTTACTATAGGCATGGAAATCTATATTATGCTATAATCCTGAATCATACTGTTTAGTATGATCTAGTCATTAAACTATCAATGAGGAAACTCTTTACTTATTATCAGGCACAATTAAAATAAGTCAAATAACCCTTCCTTATTAATAGGTATAAAACACAAACTATAAACACATAAAGATTTAGACTTTACTTGGCGATAATTATTACTAGTACTAAATTATACGGTCATCGATCATTAATAATTCTTTCTCCTCTCTTATTTCTATCATTATATCATAAACTACATTAATTTATGTAGGAAATTAATATAGGAAACAGCATTGGCATTAGTCGCATGCAAGCTGCCAAGAAGTGCAGAGTTATCTGATTTCGAGAGAAGTGTAATTGTCAGGTATCACAGAAATGGCCGATCCTTAAGGGACATATCTAGCGAGCTGAATTACCCAAAATCGACAGTGGCCTATGTGATTCAGAAGTCGAAGGTGAGCGGTGATTGTCGGAATGGACATTGCATATTCTGTAGCTGCAGCTAGTGTGTGCTCTTATATGTGCTTGTAACTCAGTAGCTCTAGAAAATAATGTATCATTAATTACTCATTTCCTTGAAGAATTTTAATAAAGTTTAGCACAAAAAGCAATTCGAATAAATATTTTGAATGAAAATAAACAATTGTTAAGTTGAAGAAATAAATTCATATTAAATACGCACTAAAATAAAAATAAAAACTTGTTTTCTCTTGAAAAATACGAAAAATCCATATTAAAGCGTATGGGTTTCCGTGTCAAAGCTCCGCGTTTGGGGCGCGTGCCACCTACTGGCGGTGATCAAATGTGAGACACATTTTTAACACTGAGCTACTCTTCCTTCTTTAGCTTCATGGTTGTGAAAGTAAAACGCGATAAAAGAAAGAGATCTATGGGTTGCAAACACATGTACTGCCGAATTCAATGTAACGTTTTACCTGTTTAGCAGTTTAGCTATCCTCAATTTAGCTAACCCTTAGTTCATCGGTATTCAAATGGTCCGTTCGCTCTCCGATTCGAGCACCATTTTCAGCCGCGGCTCGCAAGCGAATGCTCTCGGTAAGCCAATCACACAGCCCAAATTCATCATCAGTGCGACATCAAATGTAAACAAACATGGAAACTTCGGAACTGATTTATATATATATATATATATATATATATATATATATATATAAAGAGTACTGCCTGGATACGCAACGAAAGAAAAATGAATTAAATTATTTTCAATTTGTGGAAAGAATACTTACAAATATTTTCACAATTCTATGTTCAACTTTATTTGAAATATTTATAATTCACTATGTTAAATTACCGGAAGACTTTCTTTCTTTGTGATGGGGAAATTGTTGTGGTTGGTTTATTATTAAAGCAAATAATTTATATAATACTGTTGAGCAACCCCTTTTGATACAGTGGTAGTACGTAGACTAATTCGTTGTGGCATTAACACTGCAATTGATTTTTTGACACTAAACACATAAATGCATTTTATACAGTAACATTTACTACTGGCATGGAAATATATATTATGCTATAATCCTTAATTACACTATTCATTATGATCTAGTCATTAAACTATCAATGATACAACTCATTACTCATTATCATGCATAATTAAAATAAATCAATTAATCTTTCTATATTAATAGGTATAAAACACAAACTATGAACACATAAACATCTACACTTTACTTGGTGATAATCATTACTAGCACTAAAATATACCGTCAATCGGTCATTAATAATTCTCTCTCCTTTCTTATTTCTATCATTATATCATAAACTACATTAATTTATGCAGGAAATTCATGTAGGAATCAACATTGGCATTAGTCGCATGTAAAATGCCACGAAGTGAAGTTATCTGATTTCGAGAAAGGTCCAATCGTCGGGTATCACAGAAATCGTCGATCCTTAAGGGGCATATCTAGCGAACTGAATTACCCAAAATCGACAGTGGCCTATGTGATTCAGAAGTGGAAGTTGAGCGGTGATTGTCGGAATGTGCCCCGAGTTGGCAGACCCACGAAACTGGGAGATAGAGACCAACGGACGCTGTGCAGAGAAATTCGGAAGAACTGCACCCAACAGATGGTCCACATACTACAGGAGCTCCAACAGGCATCCAGGAGTGTTGTTTCGATGAATACCATTTAAGGAAGCACATCTGCTTGGTTTTCATGGTCGTGCTGCCGTCCATCAGCCTTTGATCAAAAAGTCCAACCGCCCTGCTCGGTTAATGTGGTGCAAATCAAGTCGAAAGTGGACCGCAGATAAGTGGAAACAGGTTCTCTGGAGCGACGAATCAAGGTTCAAATCTACCGTTCGGATGGCAGGATGTGGGTCTGGCGATCGATACCTGCCAGAATGTATTGTGCGCACAGTAAATTTCGTTGGAGGTGAAATTATGGTCTGAAAAGTTAAGGTACAACATTTTTTACCTCTAATGTTAAAATGAATGAACAGAAAGCAAGGAATTTGGTCGATATATGCCCTAAACAGTTCTTTATTAAATGCGACAAAGAAATTTACCTAATTTACATGAGTTACAGCAAAAAAGCACTCTTGGCAGAAAACTGCATTATTGGAGAAAACAGTACATCACAGTTTTATGTGGAGAAATGTCATGGAAACATAAAAAAGGCTTTTAGTAAGGAACATGTCCACTCCTAGCTGTAATGCATTGTAGGCACCGACTTCGCATGCTGCCAATTAATTTGTCGGACACCGAAATGGGAAACGAAGATCAGGCATAGAATAAACCTTGTTACAGCTCATGTAACGACATTGGAGGAGGACTTAAAAAAGCAACATGTCTGCCAAGGTAGTCCCAAATATGCTCTATCGAATTCAGGTCTGAAGATCGAGCTGGCCACTCCATTCGTTCCAAACCGTAACTCTCAATATAATCCTCTACAAGCACAGCTCGGTGAGGTCTTGCATTATCATCTTGCATTAGAATGAATTCGTTGGCAATAGCAGCGACATATGGGAGGATATATTGATCAAGGATTTCGTGCCGATATCTTACACTAGTCAGAGTTCCTCTATGGAAAACATGCAGATCAGTGTGACCACCGACAGATTCCAACCCAAACCATGATTCCACCACTTCTCTAACTGTCTTTCATCAATGTTAGATTGGTTGTATCTAGTGCCTTTTCCCCTTCAGTACATATGTACATATATACATATGTAAGGTCTTTAAAATATTAGAGTACTTAGGGCAACAAAAAGAGGAGTTTTCAACAGAAAATCTGATTAAAACGTTAAACGCCGGAATTATTTGCATTTAATAAATCAGCTCAGCAATCCGACGAGGAGGTATCGAAATAAATGTCACCGAAGCTATTAATAGCATCTGAGTAGGTGTTGAGCAGCAGTTCGGGTGGGTTCTTTCTGCAAGCTAAGCAGAAGAATATACCATGAAGTTGTATGCAAGCTAAGCACTTTATATTAGGCGCGTTACGGACAAAGAAATAAGAATCAGAGACAATGTAGGCTTCGACGAGTGAGGGTGCAGCTTGGCGGCCTAAGAGATTCAATGCAGTAGGGAATTCAAAATTATAAAAGTTTAGGCATTATGGTAATTAGGGAATCGATAGGATTAATTATGGAGCTGGAGACATTTTGAATGGTTAGTAAACGTTAATTAAAGGGCAAGAACTTGTTTTATTTCCCCTTCGAGCCACGTTGACTGCATTGCTAAGATGAAAGGAGGATTTTATTGAATATTTTCTTCTACATTACTCTGTGACTGACACACACACACATACATAGATATATATACTAGCTGAATACCCGTGCTTCGCTGCGGAGTACATCCAAATTAAATAGAACGGTCAATGTATGCAATTAATGCCATAATATACGAGGGCTGTTCAAAAAGTATCGACCCTCATTTTTTCCCGCGAAAGCCAATGAAGCGCGGGAAACTTTCTTCAGTGTAGATGTAGAGGGGACACTCATGGGCAGTCGTGAATTTTTTCCCGCCCGCAGAAAGCATCAGTCGCTGGCAGTCGGCCTACGAGTGAAGACGTGTAGTGAGCAGTCGTCGGATTTCAGTGTTTGTAAAATGACAGAAAATCTTGAGCAGCGATATTGCATCAAAATTAAATTTGCATCAATCCCCTTCAAAATAGTCTCCTTGGTAATGCACACACTTCTCCCAGCGACCCCGCCATTGTTGGAAACACATCTGGAACGCATTT
The DNA here is from genome assembly GCA_907164885.2 of Dolomedes plantarius. Taxonomy (NCBI): domain Eukaryota; kingdom Metazoa; phylum Arthropoda; class Arachnida; order Araneae; family Dolomedidae; genus Dolomedes; species Dolomedes plantarius. Next base: position 102,981,504 of record OU015499.1, on the reverse strand, counting down.
TTAGGAATGGTGAGCAACCGTGCCATAGCATTCCGCACGATGTCTTCTCTTCAGGCCCGCCGTCAGGGTGGGGCAGGGGGGAGAAAATACCCGGGGCCCGGGTGCATATTTTGAAAGTCGGACGATTTCGGCACTTGCTTGGCAGTTTGGCGAAAAGGATAAAGGTTGCCCCAGTTCTATCTCCAATCGTCGTTTGACGCGGGTTAGGTTTTCTTAGACAATCTTTTGAAAATATGCCAGACATTGTCCGAGAATGCAATTCTAAATTTTAAAAGTCCAATATTGCCTAAATTGAAAGATTACTTTCCTTAAGCCGTTTTAAATGAGAAAGAGTCATGCCCAAAAGAAATTATTTTGCGGGCTGATATAGTCTCGAGAGATGGTGCAGAAAAGTTTAAGAAGGTGTTCTCAGAAATAACCAGCACAGCGTGGATTAATACAGAAACCCTTCTAACTTTCTGAGGTAAATATTTTGTTTACTGTTGAAATTTTTTTGGATAGTTGAATTATAACACAAGGAGTGCGTAACGAAGAAGTGAAAACATTCTTTAAAAAATTATATATCTGATGTATTAATGTAGCTGTTTTAAATTATTTCTATTACAAATAGGTATTTCTCTTTACCTCTTGGTATATTAGAATTTATATATTAGAAGCAATATTTTGAATCTCTTAAATAAATTCTAAATTCACATTAAACATTAACGCACATTAATTAAAAACAAATTTTAGTAGCGCCATCTACTAAAAAAATAAACTAATAACATAGATTTATAATTGAATCATCTTTCCTTTTTTCGTTGGCTTCGCAAAATATGAAGTAACAAATTTAGCATTTTCAAATTATTAATTAATAAATAAATAAAAATTAGTTTAAATTTTGGAAAATTATAACTATATTTTTCAAAGTGATGCTAAAAGTTTCCAATAAATTTGAGAAATAGTTTACCACACTTCTTGAATTCAGTGTGAGTGGAGTATGTATTATCAATGCTGTATTTATCTTATAGATTTAGTTTTTCAAAGAAAGGGATTTACCAACATTCTAAGGTCAATAAAAGGAATTTAGAATCAAAACGGAACGCTGAGCGCAAAGCAAAGCTCCAAATAGTAATAAAAAATTTTACAAAAGATAATGTTAAGAAAGACATTTATCTCAGCCAAAAACCTCCACTAAGAACCGTAATTAAAATACAAATTGAGACATCCGCGTTGAGACATCCGTAACAAGTTCGAAATGAACTGCGCGGTAAACCGCGCAAGTGAAAATTGTGATCCACACCTTTCGACGATCTCGAAGGACTGGTGAACCGACTAGATCCACACCAGTTGTTTCGAAAACCGCAGACATTCGGACGTGATCTTCGGGTAGGGGAGCGCACATTGTAGTAGAAGACCTGGTTTTGAACTTTTGGCAAAAAACACACTTGGACACAATAGACCTCATGGTTTTTCTTGATCGCAAAATCCAGTACTTTTCACGTAGGATTATCACAAGCGTTTGCACACCCGCATGGCTGTGAATTCGATGTCGTTCCTCGACGAGATGAAAAACAAGTTCATGCTTATCAGGCAGCAAGATTGGTCGCCTGAAAAAGTCGTCATCATCGGAAGAGATCAATTTTGTCTCAACATGTAGGAGGCCATCAGAATCGGTGTACACAACAAAGTTAGGAGGTATGAGGCGACAGTTCTTACCGAACGTGTCTCTTTGGATGTAAAGAAGAATTTCCAGCTCGGATTTTCTCAACTCCTCTGCGCTTAGGTTACCTTTTAGTAGAGCATCTTTTTTTGCACTTGCTAATGATTTAGCATTGAAGATAAAACGTTTCACATGGGCTAAAATTCGAACGATTGAAGAAAACTTTGACACTCGCCTGGTCCACTCGAAGAAATCAGGCTCGGTATTACCCAACGAGAGACCTGTTGCAACTGTTGGCCTTCTCTCCTTGTCAGCCAGCTCCACAGCATCTGAGAAATCCAATCTCTCGGTGTCCGGCCAGGAGTCGCGGCTTTCCAACCATGAAGGGCCCTCCCACCAGCGAAAACTGAAGAGAGTTTGTGCGCTGCACCTCCGGGAAGCGATGTCCGCTGCGTTCATCTGAGATGGAACACAAAACAAATTTTCTTTCGGAGAGTTCGATCGAATTTCTTTTATGCGATTGTGCATAAAGGTTTTCCAAGGTCTATTATTTTGGATCCAACAAAGGACGACTTTTGAGTCCGTCCAGTAAAAGGTTTGCATGTTGGGGATATTCAATGAAGTTTTTACGTTCAGGACCAGACGAGTCCCAATTACAGCAGCCATTAGTTCCAATTTAGGAATAGTCATTTCAGTTTTGGTTTTGGTGATGGGATCCTTCCTAAGAGGAGCGACGCGTGATTTTGCCTGAACCAACCTAATTTGAACATCATCATTTTCGCATTCGATTCGCAAAAACACACACGCAGCAAAAGCTCTCCCACTTGCATCACTAAACATATGAATAGTGCTGGTCGTTTCATCGATCAACCCCCCAAAGTAACACAGGATTTGAATTAAATTCAAAAACTCCAAACTTGCGAGCCAATTTTTGAATTCCTCTACAATTTCCGAGGGCAGTCCCTGATCCCAAGATAACTTTTCATTTTTTCAAGCTTTTTGCATCAATAGTTTAGGAATGAGCGTCACGGGCACGGTAAAACCAATAGGGTCAAAGATTTTTTGTGCGAGTGACAAAAGTTGTCGTTTTGAACACGTATCGCGTATTTCAGTCGAAACACCTCCATGATCGTAAGCGATCACTTCAGAATTCGGATTCCATAAAAGACCAAGAACAGAACAACTGGGTTTACAAAGGTGTTGTCGTTCTAAAGAATTCACCTAACCTGTGAGTTCAAAACCTGCTTTTGATATGAAGTGACAAGCTGTCGTTTGGAAATGTTGCAATTCCGCCTCATTTTCGACACTTGTCACAACATTGTCGACATAGAACGAGCCTCGCAGTTTCACTGCGACATCATTCTCACCTTTCTTTTCTCTCTCAGGATGATGATAAATTGTTGCCATAAGCAAAAAGGGTGACGAAGACAAACCGAATACAACTCGGCAATGCCTCAAGATTTTAATTTCGCGCTTTTCGTATTCCCTCCACCACAGAAATCGAAGATAGTCTTTATCCGTAGGGGACACGCTTATCTGAAGAAAAGCTTTGGCTATATTGAAACTACTCCAAATCGACCTTTGCGGAATCTATTGAGAACACAAGGGATCATTTCAATACAATTTGGACCTGTAATTAAACATTGGTTTAAGGAAACAGAATTTTCATCCTTTGAAGAGTCATCAAATACTGGTCGTATCTTAGTCGTTAGGCTAGATTCCTTAAACACGGCTCTGTGAGGTAGATACTTGCATTTTAGCTCAGAAATATATTTCCCATCATTTTTGTCAGGGACCTCTTCTATAATTCCCAACTGTTCCCACAGCTTCAAAATTTTGTCATAAGATTCAAACTTATCTGAAGAAACAAGTTTAGAGGTCATGGTGTGGAGACGTTTTTCTGATTGAAAACGTAAATCAAGCAACTCCGGGTGTCCTTCGACCCACGGTAGATTGATCTCGTATCGACCACCGCGATATTTAACAGTTTTTCAAAAAAAGACAGTTTCCGCGTCTATTTCGGTTTTTGTTTTATTCTCTACGGGGGTCTCGAATTCCGAGAACATCGAGTGACCAAAGGTCGCAAATCTGGCTCGAAGCGAGTAGCGAAATGATGGGCATGGTATGATTAGAACTGTTTGCGTCGAATAAGGATTTACCCATTACAACCCATCCCAAGTAAGTTTGGACAGCGGTTAAGCCACTGGGTTGTTGGCTGATGGCACCAGTTAACATTTTCCCTAAGTAGTCAGCACCCAAAAGAACTGATATGTCTAAATTATCGCTTTCACTGTCGGACAAATAAATCCCATGTTCAATGAAGTACTCTGCATCGGTTTTACTACACTGAAGTGCCACTGAATTAGGGATAGCAAAGCCTATGCAAATTGTGTAGCGCTGCGCATCATGTATGCGCAAGTGAGGGCGCTGTGGTAACTGCATATATAACGCGTACTTTGGTTGTTCTGAATTAGTTGTTGGAATTGCCAGTATGGGTAAACTGCCTGATTTACACGCCTTCGATCGCGGACAAATCGTAGGTGCGCGACGCATGGGACATTCAATTTCCGAAATCGTCAGCTAGGATTTTCAAGGTCGACAATGTCAAGAGTATACCAAGAATACATGGATGGTGGAAAAAACTAGCGATCGGGCAAACTGCAAAGGACAATTAGCCTTGACAGTGCGTGGTGAGAGACGGCTCAGGCGTATTGTACGTAGCCAGCGAAGCCAAACATTAGCTCAAATTACCACCCAGTTTAATGACGGTGCCAGTCGTACAGTCAGTAAACGGACTGTGCAACGCTCGCTTCACCGTATGGGTTTCGGGAGCCGTCGACCTACGAGAGTACCATTGCTCTATACTCGCCATCGGGCTGCACGTCTTGCCTGGGAAAGAGAGCACAGAGACTGGAGTGTAGAGGACTGGAAACGAGTAGCATGGAGTCATGAGTCTCGATTCCGACTACTTAACGCCGACGGGAGGCTGAGAATATGGCGTCAAGCTCATGAAGCCATGGATCCTGCATGCCTGGCTGGAACTGTACAAGGGCATGGTGGCTCAATCATGGTCTGGGGTGTTTTTTCGTGGCACAGTTTGGGATCTTTGGTGCGTGTACCAACCTCCCTCAATGCAATTCGGTACGTAGAGTTGCTGGGTGATCACCTCCATCCGTTTATGCTGTTCTGTTATCCGCACGGTAATGGAGTTTTCCAGCAAGACAACTGTACCTTTCACAAGTCCCGGTGGCTATTGGCTGGTTGGATGAGCATTCCTCTGACTTCTCTGTCATGAATTGGCCACCTAGAAGCCCAGACTTAAATCCTATTGAGCATCTTTGGGATGTTTTGGAACAAGGCGTGAAAGGCCATCACACAGCACCAAAGAACCTTACTGAATTATGGACAACTTTAGCTATATTTGGCAAGCCATTCCGTGGAACGTTTCCAGAAACTTGTTGAATCTATACCTCGTCGTGTGGCAGCCGTTATCAAGGCCAGAGGAGGCCCAACTCGTTACTAGGTAGGTATCCCTAATTCAGTGGCACTTCAGTGTAATTTTAGGTATTTGACCACAAATGGTGTCCTTATCTAACAACAAAACCTCACATGAAAAATTCCTTCGTATTTCCTGCAACTCACATTTCAAAGCGGAATGTTTGACTCTTTCCGTTTCAATGCCGCCCAATAAACTATGTTTTAGAAATTCAGAATGATCAGTTTTAAGTTTAAAAACTCTGCGAGATCTCGAGAAATATACGAGCGTTGGCTCGCATAATCACCTTACGACCCTTGTTTTGGAAGGACCCGAAACCCTTATTTTAAGTGTTTGTAAAAAAACATCCGTCGAACCAGACGAGCTATTGCTCGCAACACTGTTATTTCCTGTTTTGCGCACCGGGGAAGAATTATTATCATTATCTTGTTTTAAACTAGGACATAAAATCGGAAAATGTCTCCTGGAGCAAATTACACAACGCACACTCATATGACATTTATGGCTCGACAATTCTAAGACACGCGAAGCATCCTTTCATTTTTATCACTTGATCCTTTTTGTCTTGATAAGTCATTTTTTGAGCCACAAAACAATCGCTACTTCTATGCGAATTCTTTTTAGAACAAAACAAACAAAACTCCCTAAAAGCGCGTTTTTCAGTTTTATTATGATCACTCACTAAAACCGCAGCTGTCGCGACAGGTGCAAATTTATCACCATCTACTCTCCCATTTCCGGTCTTTTTAGTTTTACCCCCTTCGGAGCAGAAATTTTTTCGCCACTCGTAATCGTTCAGAGCTCAGAACTACTGTTTTCAAAAACCGAATCAAAAGTTCGAGGTCATTCGTTTTTGAATCAATGGAACAAGAAATGAAATTTCTTTCTCTTTCCCAAGCAATTAAAATATTTTCAGCAATGGAAGTTTCAACAAGTGGGTAAAGCATGCATGCTTATTTTTCTTTAGTTACGCCTAAATTTTCTAAGCAACGTAATCGCGCATCTAATTGATCAACTAAATCAGTAAAAGACAAATTATGTGTAGGATTTACAACTAATTTTAAGAGTTCGTGCACATATAATTCAATAAGCACTCTGTCATCTGCGAAACGTGCTTTTAAATTTGTGATGACAGTTTTGTATTCACTTTTAGACACTTGATAGGTTTGAACAAAATCAAAAGCCCTACCTGTAGTTGTTTGCATTAAATAAGCGAGTTTCACGTCGTCATCGATTTTCGGATCGCCATCAATTTTCTGGAACATTGACCAAAACGAAAACCAATTTTTAGGACTACCATCAAATTCTGTGAGCACCACCTTTCGTAAATTCAAATTTAAAAGTTCGGACGACTTGGAAGCAACGTTCATCAGTGGCATGGTGTTGTCGGAAGGCTTTAAAAAAATCTAAATACCGTGTTTTGGCACACGTAAAATTGTCTCGATACGTTTTTGCTTTCTCGAATTCCTGTTCTAAAACTGAATCCAGCTTTGCCACCTCACCCTCCTCTATCGTATTTTTGTTTTGCGACAAATGGGACTGGACAATCTCCTCGTCCTTGGAAAGCAACTGTAGCATTTTCTACTCCAGCTTACCTAATGCCTCATAAGCAGAAGCAACATCCTGTGCACTTATGCACGCATCTAATTCGGTAATTGTCTTCGTGACAGTAGACCGAAGAACTTTTCGTTCTAGAATTAAAATGTTCGCCATTTTAAATTGAACTTTACGTTGGGCGCCAGATGTTCTATGTCGGAAATATTTCTTTAGAGCAACGAGTAAAAACGACTTGATTTCCTTTAAAACACTTTAATGGATGAACGCCCCACAACACCACACAGCAACTGACATTCTGAATAGCGAACTAAAAACTAAAAGTTACATTTACAAATCTGTTTTCGGCGCACGTTAGAAGCGCCGTCTAGTGAGGAGGTAGGATGATGCAACAAGTAGGTTAATCGGGACACTGAAGGTAAACATGATCCTTGTCATCTCATTCGTTTCCATGGGAATAATCGACAAACCCACTCGCAAGACAGGGCTGAAGGAATTTTGACAGGCTAAGAGCTACTGACATACAGAAATATGTCGGGGGGGGGCGGGGGATTGGGAACATTGTAACCACAGTAAGTTCATTTCGTTTAAAATTGCGAAATTTTTCTACTACGAGTATTTATGACCATCTCTAAGAGGAGGTCGAACTATCGCCTTCATTTGCAGCCTGTGATGCTGTTTTACTTTTTTCCGACGTGCATTTTTTGTAACATACTTCCCAAGACACGAGCGCCGGACTGTCTGCAATCTGCACGGAGTAATAAGGATCAACAGCCCTCCCCAGTGTAGGGAAGGAATCTGTGCAGCATCTGATGTGCAGCGAAGGGAAGAAATCAATAAAGAGTGCCTAATTCGTTAGACCACACTTGGTGTAATTTAGAACTTTTAGTATATATATATATTTCATACTTATGACCATCTCTATGGAATCAATAAAGAGTGCATTATTCGATAGACCACAATTGGTGTAATCTATAACTTTTAGTATATATATATTTCATATTTATGACCATCTCTAAGAAGAGGAGGTCGAACTATCGCCTTCATTTGCAGCCTGTGATGCTGCTTTACTTTTTTCCGTCGTGCATTTTTTGTAACATACTTCCCAAGACACGAGCGCTGTATTGTCTGCAATCTGCACGGCGTAATAGGGATCGACAGCCCTCCCCAGCGAAGGGAAAAATCTGGAAAAGCGAAATCCTATCTTAATAAAGTTATCTAAAAATCTTTCGCTTCGAAAAAGAAAAAAAAAGAAAAAAAACGAACACACTTAAATTCTTCAGAAATTTTGAGATGCAAGTTCTATTAATGAATCATTTTCTGGTTCACCTAAATTTAATTAATTTTTCTTTTACCGAATATCCACTTTTTGATTGCATGGGTTGATTCAAAAACAATCATTTAAATCTTTTTAACATACAGATTTTTACCTCAAATGTATCTAACTGCAAGTTCGAAATGACATTCTTCAAGTTTAGAAACTTCTCTAAAGATAGCACTTTCCATTAGACCACGTCGTTTCTGCAAAATAAATTTTGTAACTGATGGCTCCACAATCTTGAGAATTTTAGATATACTCGTACATTTGCGTACAACATTAAATTTAATATCATTAAGACACAAAATTTATCGCATATGTTAGCTGTCCAGCAAATTGTTACACAAACAAATTCATAAAAACTTCCTTTAAATACCAATCGGACTTAGTGTTATAAAGTGAAACGTCACTTCCAACCGTTTCCTCTCTGATTACTGGTACCATTCCAACTGAGAGCACATGATCACATGTCCTGTCGAAATATATTGCAAGACTCAATAAATTTTGCATTATCCGATAGACTACACTTGGTGTAGTTTATAACTTTTAAACATTTTTCAAGAACTGAGTTCAAAATTAAAATTATATATTTCATACATGAAAATTTGTTACGTTATCTAATATAAAAGTACAGTTGGCTCTCTGTTGAACGACTTTCAAGGGACCGTGAGAAAATCGTCCTTAAGTAGAGATCGTCCTTAAACAGAATTTGTGAAAAAATAACATTTCCCTCCACACTTTACAGGCTTAGGACTGCCAATGTATTTCTTAATATATTGGCGTGTTTAAAAATGTTAGTTTTATTATGATTATTATTTTATTCACAAAAAGTTATTTTAAATTACATTGAAAAAAGTGTACAAACAATACAATGAATTCAATAAATTACGTTTTAAAAAAGTCATAAAGTGTTGATTGCTTCATTTTTCGCATTGTTTTTGTTATTCTCTTTTCCAGATTTTCTAAAATGTTAAATGTGTCATCTTCCATATTCGATATAATATAGCGTCGGAGAACATCTTGAGCAGAAGTTGCATCTGTGTAAGACAGTGGCAGTGTCTCATTTTCCGTGTCAACTTCACCTTCTTCGTCTGACACTGTGTTTTCGCTTACTGTATCTTCATAAATTTGTTATACATTTCTGTAATCTGTTGTTAAAACAGATTCATCACAATTGTAGAAATCTTGAATTGAAACATCCTCATCTCCAACAAGACTTCTCCATTCTTCAGGGGTAAGGTCATCTTCTTTGATTTCTACATCCCTAGTTTGCAGTTCCACTGCAAGTTCTTTCCGAATTCCAGCAACGCGAGAGCAGTTTTTTATTGTGGATGAAGAGACTTCTTTCCGTGCTGATGTTATCATGTGCTTTGCTTCCAAGATCGTAAATTTTCTAATTTTCATACTGTCAGCCAAAATGTTTATTAATTTCTTAATTGAAGACTTTCTGTAGTATGTTTTCACACTGCGAATGATACCCAGGTCTAATGGCTGCAACTTGCTAGTGCAATTAACTGGTAAGAAATAAATAGTCAAATTTGTAAGTCCAGGGATATTTGGCGTATGTGCAGTGCAACGGTCGATTAAATGTAAATCTTTTCTCTTTTTTGATGCCCTTTTGCATCAAATTTTCTAATCCAGTGAATAAAAATTTGTGATGCCATCAACGCTTAATTGTTAATCCTATACTCACAAGGTTTCCTGGTGATATTCTTAAAACACCTTTGTGCATTTGCCTATAACTAGTGGTGGAAATTTCTCAGATCCATCCGAATTAGTGCACAGTAAAACAGTCAATCGTGCCTCACTGTGTTTTCCACCAAAGCACTTTTCACCCATATACGTTAAAGTTTTATTAGGCACCATATTGTAGAATAGGTCCGTATCATCTGCAGTGAATATGTTTTCATCATATCCATCTAATATCCCTTTCAGCACTATTTTCCATTCTTCCACTATTTTTTCATCTATGGAGCCACTTTCGCCAGATATGCTTTTAAATGCAAGCCCATATCTTTCTTTGAACTTTGCTAGCCAATCAGCCGAAACCTCAAAATTTTGCATTACAAACTTTTCTGCCAGAACAATAACATTTTCTTTAAATATCACTCCAGAAATTGGAATGTTGGATGCTCTTGCTTCATGAAACTATTGCACGACTGCCTTATCAAACTCTTCTGATCGGCCACATTGAATTTTCTGCCGTTTGGATTTGGATCCCAAACCAAATTTTTGTGCTGCTTCAAGAATTTTCTCCTTGCTTGCTAAAATGCCTTTGAGAGTAGACTCGGGTAGCTGAAATTGTCTTGCGAATTGGACTTTTGTTATTCCAACACTTTCTTTCCAGTTTTCAATAATTTTCATCTTTTCGTGTAGCGTAAGATGCTTTCGCTTTGATGCCATTTTGCTCTGCTCACCTTGTGTTCGTACTGGAATGAGCTCCTACACACAACCATGAATTTTCTAAACATGAACAACTGTTTCCCGGAAGGAGAGAGGGCTGCAATTGGACAGTTCGTAAGTCATATGACAACATATAGTAGGGACAATAGAGGGATTCAGCTCCCGCACTAAGAGTTCCATGAAAGAATATTAGATCTTCCGAGAAACAGTTACCCCCCCCCCCGTTTTTCTCACTGCAACAAGTCTATGATTGCAACATTCCAAACATCAAGGAAATTCCAGGTCTGTTATAAAAACCAAACTTGTTTTCCTCCATAGAAGGTTCCCCTCCTACAGATAAAATGTTGAAGAAAACGTTCATTATGTAAAAAAAAATTCGTCGTTAAACAGAAACAACGTCGTCTTTAAATAGAATTTTTTTACGTCGGAGGGGCCGGGACTGGGAAATATCGTCTTTAAATAGAGATCGTCGTTAAACAGAGAGCCAACTTTATAATTAGACGCTCCATGCATTAAATGTTACTGTGGCTGCACATCACAAAAACCTTCTAAAAAAATTAAATTAATTCAAAATAATTAAGAGACAAAAGCGAAAATTAATTCAGTCTCGATATAAAGCCATAAAATATTTATTTATATATCATTATTCATATTAATTTCCTCATTTACAGAACACAATAGGTGTAGAAAAAACCAGTTAAATCTTAAAAATTATAATTAAATATTAGGCAAAAAAAAACTCAGAAGTATTGCACAAGTGGCATTTCATAACACCCTTTCCTGCAGTATAAACTGGTATAATAAGGGGTTTTTAACCTTCAATCACTTTGGTGGGTGAAATATCCCTCAGCGATCGCAGGTCATGACCGATATCGCACTGATATATTTTTAAAAAAATGTCATAAAACACTAAAATAATTCCAACACATAATTATGTGCTCTATCTCCTCTACATAAACACCATCAAACCTGTTTTCGAATTTCATTTTCGACGACATTTTCACCACGGTGCGACAAAAATATTTCTTTGCGCCAAAAAATCCCGTTTCATGCGATAGTACAGAGTTTGTTATATTCCTCAACGGGTACGGAGATGCGTTCTTTGAGTTCTCAAGCCAGAAACGTATCTCTCATACAATGCAGATGAAAGGGTTTCTCTTTTTAAATTACCCTCTGCAGAAATTTTTTTTCTCACATACATTGCAATCGAGTCTTTTCTTTTTCTATGGGTACGGAGATGCGCTTTTAAAGCACACTAGAAGGAAAATCTTTTCTCTCACAGTCAGGACGAAAGATTTCTCTTTTGTGTAGGTACGAACATGTGTTTTTAAATGATCCAGTTTACAAAATATTTTCTCACATATCTTCCAGACCAAAAGTCTTTTCTCCACGGATAAGAAAATGCGTTTTCAAATTACCCTGCAATGAAAATCTCCCACATACCGTGCAAGCGAAAAGTTTCTCTCACGCGTGGGTGCAGATATATGTTTTAAATCATCCGGTCGAGAAATTTTTTTTCTCAGATACAGTTCATGCGAAAGGCTTCTATACCGAGTGGATGCGGAGATGACTTATTAAGCAATCCCGTCTAGAAAATCTTTTCTCACATACAGTGCAGGCAAAGGGTTTCTCTCGTGTATGGATGCGGTGATGTCTTATTAAATCTCCGTGTTGGGAAAAAATTTTCTGACAAACAGTGCAGGCGAAAGGTTTCTCTCCTGTGTGGACGCGGAGATGTACTCTTAAATGACCATGTTGAGAAAATCTTTTCCCACACACAGTGCATTCGAAAGGTTTATCTCCTGTGTGGGCGCGGAAATGTCTCTTTAAATCATCCTGTCGAAAAAATCTTTTCTCGCATTTAGTGCAGGCGAAAGGTTTCTTTCCCGTGTGGGTGTTGAGGTGTGTTTTTAAATAATACCGTTCAGAAAATCTTTTGTCACATACAGTGCATGCGAAAGGTTTCTCTCCTGTGTGGGCGCGGAGATGTGGCTTTAAATAACACCGTTCAGAAAATCTTTTGTCACATACAGTGCATGCGAAAGGTTTCTCTCCTGTGTGGGCGCGGAGATGTCTTTTGAAATGAGCTTGATAATAAAAAGTTTTCCCACATGCAGTGCATGCGAAAGGTTTCTCTCCCGTGTGGGTGGGGATATGTGTTTTACTACTACTCTGTACAGGCATTCTTTTCTCGCATACAGTGAAGTTGTAATGTTCTGAATGGGTACAGCAAGGATTATCAATAATGTCGTACGAATGATGCATATTAAAGGCGGACAGCTCTGAAAATATTCCAACACATAAATTATATTTGAAATTTTCCTTCGGTGCGAAGAGGAATCTGTGGACTGGAACTTATTACATTTAAACTAATTCTACACGTCTCACATAGAGAACATTCATTTTCAGCTTGACTAGGGTTCTGCTCGAAGAATGGCATTCATATTCGATGTACAATGGAAACACAAGACATTTGCTCTTTTGGTATGGCGACGTTCCTTTACATGATGGTTAGAAAACTGTAATATCCAGCAATACGTTAAACTTCCGAATTTATGGACACCACAAATATTTTAGTTTCGGACCTAACACTCTGTACCGAGAACCTGCAAAGAGAGGAGAAAGGAAGTTGAATGAGATATATTAACACTGTACCACCAAGCTTTTTTGGCCTTTTTCACGTGAAATCAATAGCAATACATACAAGTTTGTGTGCGCTAAGAAATTATATATATATATATATATACAGGGTGTGTCACAATTCCCTGAGGGGTTTGGAAGGCTTATGAAAAATATTACCAATACAGCAACAAAGTTGATTTTACTGGAGAAAGAAACATAAGTTTTGTTTCACAAATGTGTTAGTAGATGGCGGCCCTAGGTCTGATAGCAGCAGCAAATAATGGAAACACACCTTTCGAAAATTTTGCACATAAGACAATGGCGTTTACAGGTTCATAGAAAACTTACGGTGTGTTAGAATTTGCGAAAAGTAAATCTGTTGATACAGTTCAAAGACAATTTCGTACAAAATACGGATTTCAACCACCAACGAATAAAATAACTCCTGTGTGGTTTCGGAAATTTCAGGAAAGTGTTTGCTTGTGTGATGGAAAACGAACTGGTCGTCCAGACCCTTCAGCGGAAAAGGTTACTCGTGTACGAGATACGTTTGTGCGAAGCCCGAGAAAGTCAATTCGTCAAGCGAGTGCGGAATTACAGATCCCGGGAAAAAGTGTTTGGCGTATTTTACGAAAGAAGCTGCAAATGAAACACTATCGACTTCAATTACTGCAACATTTGAGTACACAGGATATGAAAGTTCGTTTCGATTTTTGTTTGCATGTCCAGATGATGGAGCAGGAGGATTTTGCAGATAAATTGATTTTTAGCGACGAGTCAACATTTCATGAGTGTGGCAAAGTTAACACACACAATGTCCGCATTTGGGGTACGGAAAATCCAAAGGAAGTGGTGACCCACGTCCGTGATTCGCCTAAGGTTAACGTTTTTGCTGCTATATCGTCATCACGAATGTACGGGCCATTTTTCTTCACGGAGACAACTGTTACTGACATTGTCTACCTCGACATGCTGCAACTGTGGTTAATGCCTCAATTACAGGAAGATTATTTTCCAAAAAAAGATGGGGTACCTCCCCCCATTATCTGAAACACGTTCGCCATTTCCTCCATAACGAGCTTCGTCGTCGTTGGATTGGACGAGGTTCTGACGACGACAAGCGCCTTCTTTTGTGGCCATCGCGCTCTCCGGACCTATCTCCATGCGATATTTTTATGGGGTTACATCAAAGATCGTGTATTCGTGCCCCCTATTCCACGTGATTTACAAGATTTACGCCAGAGGATCACAACCGCATTCGCTACCATTGATCGTGACATGTTAAAGCGACTGAAAGAAGAATTTGAATTTAGACTTCATATTTGCCGCATCACGAAAGGTTTACATATTGAACATATGTGAAACAAAACTTGTAATTTTTCTTTCTCCAGTAAAATTAACTTTGTTGCTGTATTGGGAATAGGTTTTTTTTATAAGCCTTCCAAACCCCGGAGGGAATTGTGACACACCTTGTGTATATATATATATATATATATATATATATATATATATATATATATATATATATATATATATATATATATATATATACAGGGTGAATCTGAACAAGTGGGCAAAACTTTACGGGGTGATAGAACGCATCTACACGAACAATATTCGTCATAGAAAGTATTGGCGGAACGCAAACAGCGAGACGCTAGGTGGCGCTATAAATGGTACCCGCATGCCACACGTCCTCGTTCGTTCCAGCGGCGGTTTTCCGTAAATTTTTGGGCAGGGATCCTCCATGACCATTTGGTTGGCCCATACCTCTTCCCACACCATCTGGACGGCGAATCGTATCACGCATTCCTACGAGAGGTGTTGCCGGAGCTGCTGCGTCCGATTCCAAGCTCCATTAGGTCGAGAATGTGGTTCCAGCACGACGGTGCGCCTGCACACTTCAGCTTGGATGCGCGGAACAATTTAGATGCAACATTCCCAGGGCGATGGATTGGTCGAGGCGGTCCAATAGCTTGGCCACCAAGATCGCCGGATCTCTCGTGTTTGGACTTAATCCTGTGGGGACATATGGAAAGTCTAATCTACGAGTACCCCATTGAAACCAATATGGTACTAGTCGCCAGGATCGCCGTTGTTGCTGGCAATTTTCAGGAAATGCCTTGTGTCTTCGCAAAAATGCGTCAGTCAAAAGTGTGAAGCCTGCATTACAACTACTGGAAGCTCTTTTGAGCAATTTCTTTGACCATGTAAATCAATTACATTCCTGTTAATAAAATGTTTTCTTCAGTTTCTCCTCATTCTTGAGTAAATTTTTAAATGTGACAGTGGAAACTACCTTTTAACTTCTCACAGTTTGCGTTCCGACCATACATTCTATGACGAATATTGCTCGTATAGCTGCGTTCTATCACCCCGTAAAGTTTTGCCCAGTTGTTCAGATACACCCTGTATATATATATATATATATATATTAAGATGTTATAAATTATGTTCTAGATTAATAAAACTACAGCGCATTTTAAATTTATTGTAATTAGAGAACGAGGTTTCTTATCTTTCGTCCTGATAGGTCAAAAGGACATGCAGATATTTGACGTTTCGGTTTGTAGGGATTACCACAAAACGAATGATATCTGCCCGATCAATAATGGATAAGCAATATTCATATTTTTCTTTTATTTTATTTTAGCTGAACTAACTGAAAGAGAACGTGCAGTCAAAGAGCTGCCCTAAAAATTCGTGAGCATAATTGCCAGGCAAAATTCACGGTCGATGATAAAAAAAGCGATGACAGAACGCTGTCTCAGGCTCGTGGACATAGTCCACGAAAAAGAAAAATAGATTGCTAATCTGACGGGACAGATATCAGTTCTGAAGGAAAGCTCAAGCTATGCAGACATAGTCAAAAAGGGAAACGAGAATTGAGCAATATTTAGGTCGAAAAGGCGTGGGACTAACGACACATTTGTACTTGCTATTTACCCAAAAAAAAATAAAAGAGGGCAAGCGGTACTTGATATGATAGTACAATATGATATGAAAATTTGTAACCAAGAGGATTGTCTTCCTACATATGATGATCCCTTTGGAAAAAGCTGGATCGACCTCACAATAATCATGGGGCTAGCTGATGATCAGCTAACAAACTGCCATTTTGTGACTTTCAACGATAGTGATCATAATGCAATTATATTCGATCTACAAAAACCCCGTCCTGTCGGTGACAAGCGGCATACTAAAATGTGGGAAATTAGCTCACTTAACTGGCTCGACTTCAGAGCAGACCTGAGTCAAAGGGTCAAGCTGTCCCAGAAACGAACAGAGAATGAGAACACGGTAAGCAAAGTCAAGAGACTAACAGCAGAACTGGCCAACCTGTGCGAGGAGCACAAGAATAAAAAGTCCTGAGACTAATGTATACTGGTGGTCGCCTAGCATAAGTATACAAAGAAAGTTAGAGCGTTATGAAGATGGAAAAGAACACAGGAAGACGATGAAATAGAAAAGTTTAAAGTCTTATTTAAAAAGGAAAGAACAAAGCACAGGAGACCTCTACTAGAAGCTAAAAGAACCACATTCACGGAATACCTGAATAAAACAGCTATAAAAGATACATTTAGCTCTATTTATAGAATAATCCGAGATAAAATGTACAAAAGGCATGTTATAAAAAGGCGTTGAAGACGACATGGGGCAAATACAAAACAATGAGAGAGTAATAGAAGTTATAATGGCTAAGCACAATTTTGAAATCAGACACGAAACCCAGGTGTGTATTGGGAACAGGAATAACAGAATGGATGATGGGATAACAGCAAACGATATAAAGATCATCATAAGCGAAATGGCAAAGAGCAAAGCACCTGGTTATAACGGACTTACATTGAGCATAATAGAAGTGCAAACTTACAATGTAAATATACTTAAGAATCTATATAATGCATGTTGGGAATAAGCAAAGTTTCCAGATAACTAGAAGAAAGCTAAAGTAGTATACTTTCCAAAAGAATGAAAAGGTGATACAAAACCACAAGGGTGTAGACCAAATTGCCTTCTCCCAGTTATGGGAAAGGTATTACACAAGATCATTATGAATAGGTTCATTGAACATCTGGAAGCTAACAACCTCCTCCCTGAAGCCCAGTTTGGCTACATACGCAATAGTGGCACCAGGGATGCACTAAGGAAAGTGCTCAAGAAAATAACTGCAAATAGAAAATCCAAAAGGCCTGCATGATATGTTTGGATATCAAAAATGCATTCAACTCCGTGAAGAAGGCAAGATTTATTGAAGAGCTGGGTAAACTAAACCTTGAAGATACACTCTATAGAATTATTAATAGACTATATACCAGGAAAGTAATACTGACAGCTAGTGAATGGAAGTACAATGTGGGTGTTCCACAAGGGTGCTCGCTGGGACCAGTTCACTGGCTCTTTATTATAAAGGAATTATTAAAATATTCCTGAGGTGATAGGTCCATACACCTGCAAGCATTTTCAGATGACATAGTAATCTTAATAAACAGCCCGATTGAGCAATTTTACGGAACTCTTACGGTTTTAATAGAGCTAATTACCTACCGAAACTTAACTTACCAAATGATGATTACGGGAGATAACATGCAATGTGAAACACTCAAATTACCTACAATTTTTCCGCCCTGATTTACCTGCCTATATTGAGACAACAAATTACGGCTACTAGTCAGTGTTCTTTTCATAAATTTTTAATAAATCTGGGAAACCAAACTCACCACAGAATTAAAATATCATTAATCATAAGACAGGCTTAGGAACACTATGATTGAAAGGATAGAATATATGTAAGGAATAAATTATGAAAGGCAGGGCTGGATTTAATCCGATTGGATTTATTGGAAGCAATTGTGTCCCATGCTTGTAAAGAGCCCCACAGGAAGAAAAACTTTAAATATGTCTCGAAGTACTGTGATGATTTAAAAACCTTCAAGAATTCCTGGCAAAATATAGCCACTCTGGATTCAAACAAGTTTCAGTCAGATCATCAGAGCTTCCGACTTATCTAGAAGGCACTCCAGAATTTATGGAAACACCTTTACGAAAATTAGAAAGGATAATTATGAGTATGTGGATGAACCATTATGTAACTGGAGAGAAATGTTTGAGATGCATTGTTTTTAACAAATATTGTACAAAGATAAGCAGGCTAGACAAGTTAATTCCATACGATTCCACAAAACGAACTTCGAAAACATGCATCAATACTAGAAATTGCCTTGATAGATATAAAAAGGATTCAGAATTATGACCAAGTAAAGTCAATACTAGAAATCTGGTCGAAGAAATGGAAGTAATTAAACCTACTGTTTCGGAAACCATATAGAAACTCTTCAATTGCTACAAATGACAGCTACTGTCTATTCAAATGTATTTATCTGTAAGGATTTTTTTAACAATTTAAGTAACTATAGCATTGGGAAAAAGAAGCTTTTATAGATCGAAATTAAATAAAACATACCTGAGATTAATAATATCGGAGAGACTCAACAAACCTGCAATACTGTCTAGAAAGCCTGTAGAAACAAGGAAATTAAAATTAATCTATTTATAAATGATCTTGCTGATAAAAAATCAAGCAAAATTTGAGTGTAAATAATTTTATTCTGTGAATAAAATATATGTAGTCTAACTACTTTTTAGTTTTTCTCTCCTATAAATGTACATTAAAAAGGGAAATATGACCACTTTCCTAATATTTGTCTTTTATGCATCACATTAAATATTTATCACTTAATGCATTATTAGTATTTTGAAGGACCCCTCCCCCCTAAAAAGAAAAAAAATATGGAATTGGACACCATACTGACTATGGCCAACCCTGATTAAAGATTTGAATAACAAGAACTGAACTGTTAAATTTTTCCAGTGGAAAGTAATTAACTGCTATACTCTTTTACCTTAATATATTAAGTAAATGTAGAAATTTTCAAAATTTTAAATATTAAAACACAGAATTCACATAAAATCTTCAAATTTCTTATTTATCAGATTTCCATAAATTATGTTCTATTTATGTTCTATAAAGTATGTTTAAAACAAAGTTATATTAACTAACTGTCAGCAAAACAGATAGTAAGTAAGAAACTTCATGTAATTCAAATATATCAAAATGAGTGCAAAGGGAAGAAAAACCTCTGGTAAATCATTAACTTCTATTTTGAAAATTTATTCAAACAGTTTTCATAAAAGAAAATGTACAAAATGTTTATGCCTACTTTTTTTAGGCAAAATAAAAACTTACCAGCCTACATTTTTATATTTTGTACAAAGTTATCTTTTACATAAATGGTTTAATATAATACTTCAATGTCTCTTTTTAATTTTTTTCATCTAGAATTATAATTCCTGAGATTCATATTTCTTTACAGCATAATTAATTACACAACACATGTCTGGAGAACTGAGAAAGATAAAGAGCACCAGAATTTTCAAAACTGTATTTTTCACACTTATACTTGAGTTATTTGATATTCAGTAAATATTTTTTACCCCTAAGAGGAGGGGAGGGAGAATAAAAATCCTAAAACAACAAACATCAATTTCACTAACACTGATGTTAGGGACAGAAACTATATATATTAAAAAAATTACCTAAGACATGAACAGCAAGAAAGCAGTTATGAATTTTGTCAGTATAAAATAATCTATTGAGTATAAAGAATATGCAGATAATTTAAATCTAGTTCAAAACTGACACAAGTACAATTTTTACAATAAAAAATTTTATAATATTGCATTTATGCAGGCTGCCATAAATATCACATAATACAGATTTTGCAAATCTTGAAATTTTTCTAATAAAGAAGTATTTAGAATATATGGTGCAGAGAAAATTACACATTTTTATGTATAAATATCAATATTTGTGTACAGTTATGAAGTGTTAAACAATTAATTTTGCTTTAGTAAGAATTTCAGATTTAGACATCAAGTATTACTTTTAAATTAGGCCTGGACAACCCAAATGGTTTCATGGGCCACTTTGATGATGCACAACGTTACAGCGGCCCACACTTTAAGTACACGTGCTTTTAAAAAATGTAAAGCAAATACAAAATGAATAAAACTTTATTGCTTTACTATGATTCAATATAAATAATTCTTGAGTCTCAATTAATGAGATGTTTGTTTATCCTTTCTTTCACTTAATTTTTGTAAATCTATATTTATAGTCGACATTGCACATCTTAGCTGGTTTTCTTATTAGGCTTCAGTTAATGAACCACGTGACGAACTCTTTGAAAATTTCAACTTCGAAAAAAATATTTCACAAACATATATGGATCTAAAAGCACTTACTCATTGTGCAAAATATCTTGAATTGGAGTATCTCTCAGAACTAATATAAGTATTGTAAAAATTAATTTCTCATATGGACGCAAAAATTTGCTTCATTTCATTGTTGCACTATAACTCAATTAACTCCATTTGCAGATTTTCTGGAATACTGTTCATATCAACATGAAATGCGCATAAAAATATTTAAAATTTTTATCATATTTTGCTAATTCTGAGAAATGACTATCAAATGCAGTTATAGGTTTCTTTTATTTCATTAGCATATTTCAAGAAATTATCAGGTTGGCTTTTTGGGAAGTTAATAGTGAAAAATGTTGAACATTATTATTTCTATGTTGGTACACAAATAACAATAATTTCTTAATAAAAACTTTGATGAAATTACAAGTATCGATTATTTAAGTATCTTGTTCTTCCAAGTCCTTATTTAGCTGATTAAATTTTCTGTTCTATATACTAAAAAGCATAGGTCCAACGACCAATCATCTTCACTTAATTCAGGAATAGATTCTCGTTCCTCATTCATAAACATATCTATTTGTTCCCGTAAATTAAAAAATCTTTTTAAACATTTTTCGTTACTTAGCCATCTGACATTGGTAAAATATGCAACATCATCACCATAATCAGAAGATAATTCGCTAAGGAATTCTTGGAATTGCTGATGCTGAAGAGCATGTGAATGAATGTAATTTACTATCTTTATAACTATGTTCATAACATGATCCATGGATAATACTCGAGCACATAAATTTTCCTCATAAAACACTGGAAAACACCTTCTCTAGTTGTGTCTTTTAAATTTAAAAGACTTAAGATTTCTTCTGTCACTTGGAATGAATCATTCACACCTTGAATAAATATCACAAGTTGAGATGTGTCCGAGATATCTGTTTTTTCATCAAATGCTTTGAATATGCTTTGAATTGGTTAATTTTATCTCCCAAAGTTACTACTATTTCAGGTGAAATATCATCAATGCGACTACATATGGTTTTGGAGTAAAAGACTGATACTTGAAAATAATTTGCTTTTATCGGGCAAAACATCTTTTATAACTGCTTCCAAACAGTCCTTCATCATTTGAAAATGGTTTCATTTTTGTTGAAATCAACATGGTAACAGAATAACTTGCTTTGACAACGGTAGATGGTTGTTGTAATAAAGAACCAAACATAGTTTGCTGAGTTTTCAGATGTGATTTAAGCGCAGTTAACTTAAAACTTTTTACTTCTTTACTGATATTTACAAATTGAACATGTTTTGTCTCATGATGCCTTTTAACATTATGTTCCTTAAATACAGAGACTGACTGTTTCTCTACAAACTAAACAGATTAATTTTGAGTTCTGCATTGAGAAAAAATAATCTTTTTCCAAACGATCATTAGATTTTCTGTTTTCATCAACAACTTTTCTTTTTTTTTAGTTCATCCAGAAGGATAATAAAAAATTTTCAAATAAATGTTAGTTGGAAATATTTTTATACTAGCAATTACATAGAGCAACAATATTTACTTTCTTAAGTAAATTTAGCATTCTTGTTTTCTAATGATGTATTATAATTATATAAAAATACTATCTGATGTCTTTAGATGTCATTTTTATTCAACTATCAGAACAACACATAAAAGACTTAATAAACAAGCCTGTAAGTCAGAAGCAAACCTAACACATAAGCAGAGATTCACTTGAAATAATAATTCCATTCATGCAGTGAATAACTAACTGATGACGGACCCAAGCATGTGCATAGTGGACAACAGCGCATCAGTTCCACACAGAAAACCCCCTGCCCCCGCTCAACATCATCATTTCACTCTCTTATATTACTAAGAGCAAAAATGTCTGGATTGGTTCTGTATTGCATAACTGCATTCAAATTACAGATGAATGTTACAAATGGTTGCCTAATGAAACCAATTCTTTCAGTAACATTTGGCATTTGTGCACTTGCTCATTATAAAAATGACAGGTGCAAATTTTCAAATATTTAATTTTTTCATATACATACAACGAGAAAAAAAAATTTTCAATAGAAATATAAAATAGAAATATAAAATCGTTGGGCTACACAATTTAAAGCCATGGTCCGTGTGTTGGCCAGGCCTGTTTTAAATCATTCTCTTTGAAATACATTGATCTCAAACTTTAAACAAGCACATTAAAATTAATGATGTACCTAAAATCATGAACATTTAGGAGTATTGGATTTAATGCTGTTGCTGTTACCTATGTTGCAATGAAGGATTAGCATGAATGATATTTATTAAATTTTGTTATGAAAAATTTTAACACTGAATGAATACAGAAACTACTAACATATAAAAAATTATTTCAAAAGCAACCATAAATTAAAAATTCTTTGATAAACAAATGATACAAGAAAGCAATGCCTAAACAGCAGATAACTGCTAATGGAGTGAATCTGTAAAAATTCCCCAAATTTGGTGTCAGTTCATCATTTATGAGGAAAATTAAATGGTTTAATTAGTTCTGTATAAAAGTCTGGACCGAAACTAAAATTGTATATCAATTTAACTATAATTTTTTTTAATTTAATGCTAAAAATGATGGTTTATTAACTTTGATAAGCTTTAGATATTTTAACAATTTTAATATATTAAGCATAAAATAAAATTTTAAAAATACCAACACATGAATGTTCAGGAAAGTGCTGGACTTTTTATAACAACAAAGTTGGTAATTATATAATTGGTACCATTGTTTATGTTCTGCTACAATTGGGTTGTAGCATTTATAATACAAGTTTTTATTATTCAGTTTAATGGCTCAGTACACTGCAAACCTGATGCAGCTAGGCTTCACTCATATGTCAAAGGTCAATTATTATATCTCAGAAATGTCAGTTGGAGTTTTTCAGTTTCAACTAATTGAATTTGAATAATTATCATTTAGATGTTTTCAGCCAATGAAATAAGAAAATTAGCTTTGGCCTATGAATTATATGTCCAGTCAATGAAAAATTTTTTTAATTACTTTCATACTTTTATTTACCTCCTTTTCAAGGAATACTATCCAGAAAAATGAGGGCTTACCCTTGGTTATTCTTATCTAGATTATAGGTCTTACTCTAGGCCTGAGTACATCTGGTATACTACTTCACTGTGCCATTGTTTTTGAATTTTAAACTTTTCAAAAATGAATATTCATAATTATTTTTTATGTTAATATTGTACCATTGTCTAAATTTTTTTTATTTTATTCAAAGTTTTATAAAGGGATTTTGATTCTTAGGAAATATTTTAAATTTTGTTCTAAATATTCAGTGATAATACTACTGTCATTAATTTTTTTCAGTTTTCTATATACACTGAAATTATCTTGCTACAAACTTTTAAATTTTATGTACTTTATTTGTTTTCCACTATTTTTGTATTTTCATGTGTCTTTATCTTGAAGAACTTTGATGTTTATTTTCTAGTTTTTAAAATTTTTTTTAATAAAATTCTTGTATTTTGAATATATTGTTTCCCTACAACATTTCTAATAAGATGCCCTATAACATATTTTTGGAAAATTTAAATGTTCACCTCCTTTTTGAAAAAAAATTGATACTTTGCAAACATTTAGGCTGTTTTAATTATTTATTCCAGATAGTTACTGTATTCAATATTTTTTTAATTAAAATATTTTAAGGTTGTTTAATAGCTACTTATTGTTGAATTTTCATACAAACTGTAGATTGTTACGCTATAAGTTTTAAAAGTATGAATTAGTATTTTCTTATATTTCTCATTAGAACTCCACTTGGTGGAATTTGACAACTTTTCGCTCAGGATATGGAACTCTTCGTCGTATATTTTGTCTTTTACTACAATTATTGAGTTCAAAATCCTTTGTATAACTCATAACCAGCAAAGTTGCTTAACACGTTATGTCTTAATTGTATGATGACAAATTTATAAATTTAGTATAAAAATTGTAAATAAAATCATCAGACAGGCAGCTTTTTGTAATCTCTTTAAATCGTGGAGCGTATATTTTAATAGCACGCCAACATCGACCAGAAAGGTTTAATCTACTTTTCACTGAAAACAACATACCATGCCAGAATATGACGTTTTTAAAAATTTAATAGTTATACGTATTGTATTAGCATTTAGCGCAAAACGTCGATATCATATATATCATTTTTAACATCTAAATAAAACAGTTCTCTCATACAATACAGAAAAAATTACCTGAAAATTAAACTTACTTCAATAGCTGTTTAATTTCTTAGCATCATCTGTAATGTTATTTCAGCCCGTGATCAATTTTAGAAGTAACTTAGGTTTAAAGACCCGGGCAAAACTGGTACAGGGCTTAGATTGCGTACTGTAAACAGAGTTGCTAAGACCCATTCACACGGAATCGTAGGGTAGCCAGAAAAGAGGGTACATCATGACAGAAAGTAAACAACCGCCAAGTTGGCGGCAGCACCAACTTTGGCAGCTTTTAGTAATTTTTTTAAATCGTGAAGCGTAAATTTTAATAGCACGCCAACATCGACCAAAAAGGATTAATCTACTTTTCACTGAAAACAACATACCATATCAGAATATACAGTTTTTAACCGTTTAATAGTTATACGTATTGTGTTAGCATTAAGCTTCCCTCACAATACAATAGCGCAAAATGTAGACATCATATATATCATTTTCAACGTCTAAACAAAACAGTTCACTCAAACAATACAGAAAAAAATACCTGTAAATTAAACTTACTTGAACAGATGTTTATTTTCCTAGCATAATCTGTAATCTTATTTTAGTGTGTGATCAATTTTACACGTTGCGAAGGTTTATAGCCACAGGCACTACTTAATACACTTTTAATTCCTAAGATTACAAGCAATTGAATGCTATATTAAATTATACAATACTACAATAAGCAAATGCTACTAAGTGGTTAAGCTATATCGTTGCCACTGATCAGACAAATAATTCTACTCACTTAACTGTTATTTATAATTGTTATCTGCTACCAAAGTCAAGTTCCGGTTGTTTCAAAAGTTCGGTGTGACAGTAAAACACGATAAAAGAAAGATATCTATGGGTCGGAGACACATATACGGTCGAATTCAATGTAACGTTTTAGCTGTTTAGCTATCCTCAATTTAGCTAACTCTTAGCTCATCGATATTCAAATGGTCCGTTCAATTTCCGAATAGACCACCACCTTCCGACGAGGGAATGTTCGGCAAACCTCAAAAAATTTTAAGCGAATGCTATCGGTAAGCGAATCAGACAGCCCAAATTCATCGTCACTGCGACATCAAATGTAAACAAGCATGGAAACTTTGGAATTGATAGTAATAATAATAATAATAATAACAGTAGTAATTAAAAAACGAGTAACGCCTGGATACGCAACGAAATAACAATGAATCAAATTATTTTAAATTTATGGAAGAAAAAACTTACGGTAATTTAACATAGTAAGTATAAAAAATACTTAAATAATTTCCCAATTCTATGTTCAACTTTATTTGAAATATTTAAATTCACTATGTTAAATTACCGTAAGTTTTTTCTTCTTTATAACGGGGAAATTCTTGTGGTTGGTTGATTATTAATGCAAATAATTTATATAATACCGTTGAGCAACCCCTTTTCGTATATTAGTAGTACATCGACTAATTCGTTCTGACATTAACAACGTTACTCTGAGTTTAAATAACAAATTGATTTATTGACACTAAACACATAATTTTATACAATAACATTTATTACTGGCATGGAAATCTATATTATGCTGTAATCCTTAATCACACTATTTATTATGATCTAGTCATTGCACTATCAATGATGCAACTCATTACTCATTATCATGCACACTTAAAATAAGTCAATTAACCCTTCCATATTAATAGGTATAAAACACAAACTATGAACACATAAACATCTACACTTTACTTGATGATGATTATTACTAGTACTAAAATATACGGTCATCGATAATTATAATTCTCTCTCCTCTTTTATTTCTATCATTACACAATAAACTACATTAATTTATGAAGGAAATTAATATAGGAAACAACATTGGCATTAGTCGCATGCAAGCTGCCAAGAAGTGCAGAGTTATCTGATTTCGAGAGAAGTGTAATTGTCAGGTATCACAGAAATGGCCGATCCTTAAGGGACATATCTAGCGAGCTGAATTACCCAAATTCTGCAGCGGCCTATGTGATTCAGAAATGGAAGGTAAGCGGTGATTGTCGGAATGTTCTCCGAGTCGGCAGACCTACGAAACTGGGAGACAGAGACCGACGGCCGCTGTCCAGAGAAATTCGGAAGAACTGCACCCAAACGATGGTGCACATACTACAGGAGCTTCAACTGGCATCCAGGAGTGTTGTTTCGATGAATACCATCCTTAAGAAAGCACATCTGCTTGGTTTTCATGGTCGTGCTGCGTCCATAAGCCTTTGATCACAAAGTCTTATGGACTGCTTATTTGCTACCAAGTGTCTCCAGGATCGCTCTTATGACTTTAGACACTTTCATTGGCCACCTAAGTTCCTAAGTTCTTTTTGATGTCTTAGTATCTTCGATTAGTTGAGGGTATATAAGATGAGCTGACACATCAGTAAAATTGAAATTAACGATATTTTTTGCTCTTATGACTTTAGACACTTTCATTGGCCACCTAAGTTCCCAGACATGAACATCATTGAGAATATCTGGGATGCCTTGCAACATGCTGTTCAGGGGAGATATCCACTCCCTCGAACTCCTATGGATTTGTCAACTGCCCTGCAGGATTCATGGTGTGAATTGCATGTAGGATACCATCAGACATTAGTCAAGTCCATGCCACGTCGTATTGCAGCACTTCTGCGTGCTCGTGGGGAACCTACACGATATTTGGTAGGTGTACCAGTTTTCTGGCTCTTCAGTGTATATAGCAGAGGTATTTGTGGATTATGGGATCGATATTATTTTCTATGCAGTGGGAATTTTCGACGTGAAATAAAGTTGCATTTAGCCATGCAGGGGAACTTTTAAGTTTTTCTTGAAAGTTCAATGCATAATAACAAAGAAAAAAAATCTATCCACGCGCATGAATATAAGAGCTAGACAAATTACAGCGAAAAGATGTTTGAAAATTTTACGGATAAAAAATGATATTCATCGAACTCTGGTAACTCATATTTGCGCTTTTTTAAAAATTATAAAATTAAAATCATCAAATTAGTCTTACCTCTGCTGATAAGTGGTTCGTGAATGATTTATTTTTTTTTACTTAGTAAACAAAATTTCTTTTATTTTAAGGAAATTTAGAAATTATTAGTTTGGACTGAACTTGAAGAGCATTGGCAGAATGTTTTACAGCATGTAAAGGTATTTCATATCAAAATCTATTTTTAAAACCTTGAAATTATATCGAGTAATACTCCTGCTAGTCTATATAAATAAAGCAAAGTGTCTATGTATGTATGTATGTATGTGTGAATGTATTGTTATGAGTTAAGGGCCAACTTGGCGTGTTATCGCCAGCATGCGATGTTTTGGGGTTCGCATGAATTAAAACTATGGTTTAGCACGTTCACGCATCTACCATGCAGTAAGTAATAAATCCTGCTCTTGGATCTATTGTTGGAAAATGGTTTGGTTGAGCGGTGTGGCATCACGGGTTTTGTTTCCTAGGTGAATAAGAGTATGGAATAAAAGTTCAGTTAAAGAGTTGTTTTTGTGGCGATAGGTTGTGGGATTGGAACTGGTGACTTTTTCTTCTTGAAAAGATATTTTCTCGTCGGGCTTGAGACGAGGACCTTGGTATAAGAGTTTATAAGGTCGTATGCTATTTATTAATAAGTGTTATATCAATCAGCTCGCCAATCAGTTAGAAACAAAAATGGCGAAAGCCAGAATTTGCTCGCCAATCAATTAGAATTAAAAATTGGCGAAAGCCAAAAACAGTTAGTAAAAATCGGCGATATCCAGAAGAAGCTGGAAACAGGTCTTGGCTGTTATGTGCCACGTATTCTGATCTTAACATGTTTATATTTAATCGTAATCAAAGTAATCTTAACTGTATCCGTTCTTCTAACTGAACTGGATCAGTAGTAAAAACGTTGTTGTCATCTAGCAACTATGTATCATGCTGATCTCCGATTAAAATATTTTATGTAATTTCATCTAGCCTCTTTTATGCATTTCTCCTCTACGCCAATGCATCTAAATACACTGCTGGCCACCCAAATTGCAACACCAAGAAAGACAAGAGATATCACAACAAAATTTATTTTGTAGATAACATGTTGACCAAGTATCAAATGATTAAATTTATAGACTTCTGTGAAGTGTGGTTCCTGCCAAAATCAGTAGCCAGAGTAGCCGCCATTGTTGGAGATCACCGCTGCCACACGCCTCGGCATTGATTCAACGAGACTTTGGATAAGTTCTTGGGGTACAGCAGACCAAGCAGCTTCCACACGTTGCCAAAGTTGATCTCCTGTGGCAGCTGGGGATGGAATCTGGGTCAATCGTAGAGCAACCATGGACCACATGTTTTCTATCGGCGAAAGATCCGGAGAGCGAGGCGGCCAGGGAAGCAATTCAATCTGGCGATTGACGAAGAACCGTTGGACAATGCGTGCCACGTGTGGTCGCGCATTATCCTGTTGAAATATGGCTGTGGGCAAGCCCTGAAGGTAAGGAAGGACAACTGGCTCCAACACCTCGGAGATGTAGCGCTGGCTGTTTAAAGTACCGGCAATGCGTACTAGAGGTGTGCGAGAGTGATATCCAATACCGCCCCATACCATAATACCCGGTGCAGGACCAGTGTGGCGGTGCATAACCAGCCATGTTCAGCATCCTCTCTTCACGGTGTCTCCAGACTCGAATGCGACCATCGTGGTGTTGCAGACAGAAGCGTGACTCGTCAGTAAAGACAATTTCATTCCATTCTGCCGTCCACATCCTTCTGTCATCGCACCATTGGCGGCGGAGACGTCTGTGGTTCTGCGTCAAGGATAGACAAAGCAATGGACGTCTTGCGGACAGACCACTCTGCTGTAAACGGCGTCGAATGGTACGAGCAGACACTGGATGATGCGTTACAGACTGTATGTGCTGTGCTATGGTTCGTGATGTGACTGAGCGATCCGTCACTGCCATGCGCACAATTTGCCTGTCATCACGTGAAGTGGTGCGCTGAGGTGGATGCGATCGAACACGCCGGTCCGTCGTACCCTCCTGCATCCAACGATCACATATCCGCATTACAGTTGTTTGGTTTCGTCCAACACGACTACCGATTTCCCTGAAAGATAATCCACAATCTCGGTAGGCCACTATCCTTCCTCTGTCGAACTCGGATACTTGATCAAAAGATGATCGCTGGTTTCGACGAGGCATAATTGATCGTTTTTTTTGAAAAACCACAAGAAAAACACAATTGCCGAACTTGAAATCGTCTAAATCTCCAAGCCTTAAATAGCGCTTTGAAGTGGCGCCACAGGCGCGCGTGATGTGTGTCTGCGCTGAAATTCTAATCATTTGCATATCTCACCTCCGCTAATGCATGTTGTAAATTTCATGTTATTTGCATGTTTCCTTCAGGGTGTTGCATTTACAGTGGCCAGCAGTGTATATAACATGGTGTCAGAGTAAAACATTCAGTTATATTCATATTTAACGCAACTATTAGTTTTATTCTCGTTATTTTGCTGCATTCTGATAACGTATACGGAGACAGCATGGCTCATCAGTTTTTACGGTTGGAACCGTTTGTTCCTGGCGACAACCCAGCAGGCATGGACTGATTGGCGACAACAATACGAACTATTTGAAACGGCCGCAAAATATAATAAAGAAGACGACGATACAAGAATTGCGTTGTTGCTTAGCGTCATTGGGAAATCATCTTAAAAGGATTACCTAATGTTTGACTTTCCAAATCTTGCAGCCGGCCAGAATAGAGCTGTGAAATAAAATTGTTATTTCTTAAACAAATAGAACCGTTTCAAACAGTTCATATTGTTGTCGCCAATCAGTCCATGCCTCTGCTGGGTTGTCGCCAGGAACAAACGATTCCATACGTAAAAACTGATGAGCCATGCTGTCTCCGTATACGTTATCACAATGCAGCAAAATAACGAGAATAAAACTAATAGTTGCGTAATCTAATTATCCTCAATCGTCCTAGTTAAATTTGATGAACACTACAAGCCGTATAGAAATGTGACTCTCGCAACTTTTGTATTTACAACATGATTCAAAAACCTGGACAGAATTTTGATTCATTCGTGACCGAAATTAAGCTGCAGGCCGGCCAGTGTGAATTTGGAGCTGCCTATGATCGGAACGTGAAAGATCGAATAATTCAAGGGCTACGCGCTGACATTTTACGCGAACTACCTCTTGAGAGAGCCTGAACTGTCCTTAAAAAAGGCATTAGAACTGTGCAAATCAGCTGAACTTTCTAAAATACATTCTCTCGCAATGTCATAGTCCTCATCATCCTCCCAAATTGATGCAATCAGCCGCCAGAAGATAAAAAAGTTTCAAAATCAACCGTTCAATAATACAGCCAAACATCAAAATGCTACTACAAAATATAGCCACAACAAAAACTCAGCTTCGCAAGGTAAACAACGCCCATGTTCCTGATGCGAATAGCATCATGCCCCCAGAAACTGTCCAGCTTATGGGAAAGCGTGCCA
The DNA here is from genome assembly GCA_907164885.2 of Dolomedes plantarius. Classification (NCBI taxonomy): domain Eukaryota; kingdom Metazoa; phylum Arthropoda; class Arachnida; order Araneae; family Dolomedidae; genus Dolomedes; species Dolomedes plantarius. Next base: position 102,950,484 of record OU015499.1, on the reverse strand, counting down.
TAATTGCCAAATCCTCAATCATTTCGCCAGTGTTTGCAGACAACCTAAGAAACATCCAGCAAAACACCTAGTTTGAACAATTAATTGTGACCAAGATCCAGACGTCGCCTATATTGGTTGTATCACAACATCTACAGATCGTGATTGGCTTCAGCAGATTTTAATTAATAATCATCCCATCATCTTCAAATTAGACACTAGAGCCCAAGTCAATGTGCTCCCATTGTCTACATTTAAAAGTTTACGTAATTGCCCATCACTTACTTCAACATCTATTAAAGTGTGTACTTACTCTGGTGATGCTTTGCCAGTCGTAGGTGAATGCATACTCAACTGTGTTGTTACTGATCTTTCTTATGATCTTAAATTTATAATTGTGAATCTCAATGTGCAACCAGTTTTAAGTGCAGCTGCGTGTACAGCTCTAAATCTCATTCAAAGAATGAATTCCTCTCTGAAAGTAAGTGAAAAGTGTAATATTAATTCCACAAATTCAAATTCATGTCCCCGTATAAATTCTTCACCAAGTGTTATTCCCCAGTTATCTACTAGTGCTTATCCTAACTCATAATGTAATTTCTAATCCATCTAAATTATTGCAAATTATTGAAGAATATAGTGATGATTCTGAAGGTGTAGGTCGTCTACCTGGTAAACATAAAATTGTTTTGCATGAAAATGCAACACCTGTCATAGCTGCTGCTCGTAAAATACCATTAGCATTAGAAAATACACTTAAAGATGAACTTTTAAGAATGGAACAGGATGGCATAATAGAGAAAGTTACAAAACCCACCGATTGGGTTAGTCCAATTGTTGTAGTTCCTAAGAAAGATGGTTCATTAAGAATCTGTTTAGATCCTCGTCCCCTTAACAAGTATATTAAAAGACAACATTACCAAATTCCCTCACAAGACCAACTGTCGTCAAAGCTCAAGGGTTCTAATTTTTTTCTCTTATTCATGTAAAAAATGCTTTTTACCATATTCAATTAGATGATGAAATTTCTGATCTATGTACCTTCATCACACCATTCGGTAGATATCGTTTTCTTGTAATGCCATTCGGGTTAAGTTGTGCCCCTGAAATATACCAAATGGCAATGAATAACATATTTGAAGATTGTCCAGATATTGCTCCCTATTTTGATGATATTTTGCTGTACAGTAAAGACTTGGATGATCATTGTAAAAAGTTAAGGAAAGTACTTGAAATTGCTAGAAAGAATGGTCAAAAGCTGAATAGAGACAAGACCAAACTTGGTGTTTCTAAATTACAGTACTTCGGTCACATAATTTTATCAGAAGGTCTTTCTCCTGATCACAAAAAATATCAGTTATTGCCAATTTTCCTGTGTCAACAAATAAGCAATAACTCGTGAGATTTTTGGGCATGACAGCATATCTAATGAAATTTGTCCCTAAATTCTCACAAGATACTTCAATTCTACGAAATCTCCTTAAAAAGATACAAATTGGCTATGGGATTCTCATCATCATGCAGCTTTTCTTAGAGTTAAAGACTTGCTACAGTCAACCTCTGTTCTTCAATTTTTCGACCAAAACAAATCGATAGTGCTTTCTGTTGATGTAAGTTCCTTCGGCATTGGTGGAGTACTTCTTCAGAACCACCAACCTGTTGCTTATACTTCTGCTACTCTTTCTGAAGCTCAGTCAAGATATACTCAAATTGAAAAGGAACTCTTTGCTATTGTTCATGCTTGTTAACATTTTCATTATTATATTTTTGGTCAACATATTGAAATAGAAACAGACCACAAGACATTGCTAGGTCTGGTCAACAAGCCATTTGGCAACATATCACCTAGATTACAAAGACTTTTACTACGTGTGCAAAGATACAGTTTTAAATTGACTCATGTTCCAGGAAAACAACTAGCTGTCGCAGATGCCTTGTCCAGAACACCCTTGCCAGTATCTCCTGTCTCAACATCTGACATTGATAAAGCTCCACTAATGGTTTCCTTACTGGTACAAGCTTCAAAATCCAAACTCGAAGAAATTATGTATGATACTGAAAATGACATGGAACTCCAAAGTGTAAAGAATCATATTGAGAATGGATGGTCTCAAAGCAAACATAGCGTGACTCTACATGCACAACCTTATTGGCACTGTCAGTCTGAACTGCATATAAAAAATGGTCTCTTCTGTCGTGGGCAACGGCTAGCAATTCCTAAATCTTGTCGAGAAGATGTATTACAGCGTCTTTATTGGTCATAGAGGTATAGTGTCTTGTAAAAATCTTGCCCGCCAGTCTCTCTATTGGCCAGGTATGAACACTGAAGTTGAAAATATGGTATCACATTGTGCTATTTGTCAACAACCTCAAAAGTTAAATTGCAAAGAACCGCTTTTAGACAGGAAACTAACAGAGCGACCATGGCAAAAGGTTGCTATACATTTTTTCATCTCTCTTCATGACATATCTCTTAATTGTGGATTATTTTGCCAAATATATCGAGCTCCAGCATCTACTCCATGCAACAGCTGCTACAGTCATCAATGCTTTAAAAACCTGTTTTGCTCGTTTTGGAATTCCTGAAGAAATTGTAGCTGATAATGGACCACCATTTGAGTCGAAAGAATTTAGTGAATTCTGCTCGAGTTGGGACATATTTTTCAACCCATCTAGTCCTGGATACCCTCGCTCTAATGAGCAGGTAGAGAGATGTATTCAGACTGTCAAGTCAAGCCTCTTCAAAGCTGCACAAGACAAGAATGATGTCCACCTTGTATTGATGGAGTATAGAAATACCCCTATGGATGGGTTACCTTCGCCAGCAGAAATTTTAATGGGTCATTGTATTCGTACTTTGATTCCCACTCTTTCATCACAGCTCGTACCCCAGTATGATTGCAGTGCTGTACAAGAACGTCTGAATTTCAGACAGCAACGACAACATAAATATGATCTTAATTCTCATCCATTGGAACCATTGCAAGAAAACCAAGAAGTGTTGTTTCACCTTAATAATAAATGGTGTAAAGGAAAAATATCTAGAGGTGGACCTCAGCCTAGATCCTACATCATAACAGCAGAGAATGGTAAAGAATATCGCAGGAATCGTGTTCATGTTAAAGTGTTCAAATCTGAAACAACTATACAGCTTGTTAATCCGAAAATTCCTGCTGATGATTTATTTATAGCCTCTAGCAGCGAACAAACTACTGTTCCATTATCCCAGAGTAACTCGCCTGTTCCTAACTCTGTCCCAACAACTCGGACTTCTACTGTAACAACTCGCACAGGTAGAGTTATTAAACCACCATTACGTTTAAAGGACTATGAAAAATAAGATAATTAATCTAAGAACATTTAATTTTTATTCTATTATTAATTTTAATTTTGCCTTGTAATATTTAATTTTTTTCAGTATATTCCACTATATGTTCTTATTTCTTGTTTTTTTTAAAGAAGATGTTATGTACCATGTATTCTGATCTTAACATGTTTATATTTAATCGTAATCAAAGTAATCTTAACTGTATCCGTTCTTCTAACTGAACTGGATTAGTAGTAAAAACATTGTTTTCATCTAGCAACTACGTATCATGCTGATCTCCGATTAAAATATTTTATTTAATTTCATCTAGCCTTTTTTATGCATTTCTCATCTACGCCAATGCATCTAAGTATATAACATTGTCGAAATTAGCGAGAGCCAAGACCAGTTAAGAACAACCATGGGTGAGAAGTTTAAGGAAATGGAAGAACACATCAGCACTATAGAGTCGAAACTCAAGGCTACGGTTGAGACTGTTGAACAGAAAATTAGAGAGGCCGTCAAAAAACAAATGAACGGCTTAGAGAAAAAGTTCGCGGAAGAGTCAGCGCCAGTTACTGCTACTCTGACGCTAGTATTGAGGAAGCGTACCCGGTGTCGAAATCGTCCCGCCCTGCCGTAAAAGTGTCTACCTACGACGGCAAAACGTCTTGGCAGGTGTTTAAAACACAGTTTAATATGGCGTCGACTGCCAATGGCTGGGATATTGCAATGCAAGCTTGCCAATTGGCTACTTCACTCCGTGGCGAGGCTGCCGATGTGCTGCAAACCATCGCTGTAGAAAAACAATTAAATTTTGAGGCCTTGTCGAGTGCTCTCGAAATGCGTTTTGGCGAGAAATGCCGTAAAGAGTATAGCCGCTTACAGCTGAAGTCCCGCCAATAGAAATCAACAGAGACACAGAACTCGCTTCGGCTATTGAGGGTTTAGCTCAATTAGCTTTTCCGGAATGTCCGACGGAAGTGAGGGATAACCTAGCATTGGAGTACTTTGTCGACGCCATACGCAATCCGGAGAGTCAACGGGCTCTTAGAATGGCGGACATCAAAGACTTGAAGTCAGCTTTGGTGTACGCGATGAAGTTCGAGGCTGCTCAGAAGGCGACACGCCGTGACCGTCAATTAGTGATAGGGGTGACCGCCGCCGAAAACGATCCAATAGTCGCCTGTCTTGAAGAAATAGAAATACGAATCGGCGCCTTGGAAGGGATGAATTCAAATAAGCCGCCAAGAAGAAATCCATTGAAGTGCTGGACCTGCGGGCGTGAGGGGCATTTAAAAAGGAATTGCCTAGCGCGCCAAACTGATGAATCAAGACGCCAAGGCCCAAGGAAATTAGTTCCCGGCCACCTGAATTGGCGAAGGCAGCCGGATGAGGAGAAACCTTCTTGCAATACACTGAATGTGTCGGTCGATGCATCACGAAGAGGACAGGCCGTTTGTTGAAGGTTTCGCAAACGGCCAACCGTGTAGCATGTTGGTTGACACATGTGCTAACGTGACTATCGTCAGAACGGATATAGCTCAAGAGCTTGGCGAGAAGCTACTTTTCACGCCGCCAAACATCACTTTGCGTACCGTGAACGGGGATAAAATTAAGATGAATGGAAAAGTTGCACTCCACATAAGCATCGGGAATAATAGTTATCGGCATACGGCATATGTTGCCGAAATTGTTGACACGATGATTCTAGGGTTTGACTTTTTAACCAGGAATAATTTCGTAATAGATTTCAATTCTAACCAAATTATAGCCACTCAGGATAGCACCATACCCTCCATGCCGGACAATAGTAGAAGAGGTCTTTGGGGTTCGCACGAATTAAAACTATGGTTTAGTACGTTCACGCGTCTACCATGGAATAAGTAATAAACCCTGCTCTTGGATCTATTGTTGGAAAATGGTTTGGTTGAGCTTTGTGGCATCACGGGTTTTGTTTCCTAGGTGAATAAGAGTATGGAATAAAAGTTCAGTTAAAGAGCTGTTTTTGTGGCGATAGGTTGTGGGATTGGAACTGATGACTTTTCTTCTTGAAAAGATATTTTCTCGTCGGGCTTGAGACGAGGACCTTGGTATAAGAGTTTATAAGGTCGTATGCTATTTATTAATAAGTGTTATATCGTATTAATGAAAACTTTGAATTCCTTATTGTTAAGAGAAATACATAGGTGCTGGAGTTTGTCAACTCCCAGCGAAGACTCGTAGTATTATTTTGTCTACTGCTGCAAGTTGTAAAAGAACTGTTTATAAAAATCTCTGTTTTTCAATTGCGGTAGCTAGCATATTTATTTCTGTATTTGAAATTCACTTTTTAAAATATCTTTCCGTACCACGGATTTGGTACAGTATGTATGTATAAATCGTATATAAATCTACATTTCTTGGCGAATCTGGTTGAAACTTCGTATACTTATGTTTTGAAGCCTTGGGATAATTCTAAGATAAGTTTGGAAGCTTTAAAATAATTATAAATAAATACTTTTTTTTTTAATAATATTTTATCTCCAGGCGTTGGAACCAATAATGCGATGATTGAATCTGCGCATGCGCACATATTGGATGTTAATTCCAGATGCTGCAAGGTAAATGAACGCATGGATTTCAATTTCTTTACATATGTTTACACATATTATTGTTATTTTGTAGTTATTTGGTGTTATAACTGAAATAAACCATTTTCCATATTGTAACAAGATGGAATACGCCATTTTCAACATCGTACCCCGTTGGAACAGCTTTGGTATAGTAGAATTTGTATATTGGTAATTTGGTATACACAGAATTCGTTTACAAAGTTTACGCTATTTTCCTTATTGTATTATTTAATTTATAATGCATTATTTTTTAATTTATATTTTGCAAAATTAAATTTCTATGTAATTCATACGATATTTACGATGCGATGTTTGGCTAGGCGACAAAAAAAGTCGTCAATACAAAATATCGCCAATGGGGTCCTATATAGAAGCTGTTTCTATTATTAGTATAGATTATTAATTTTATTACTTATTTTATGTATATTATTACTTTATTTAATTCGGCTCAATCCCAATACACGGTGACGCATATTTTTTGTATTTTTGCCAAATTGGCGATAAAATGCCAAATATGGGTTGTGTTTGTTAATTGCTTTTCAGTTAGCCGTTTATTGCTATGTTGGTTGAAGATGTTGTTTCTAAATATCAGGGGAGGATTTTAAGATCGGATGATATTTTTTGCATTTTTGTGAGCGTAGCGGAGTGAAGCAAGGGTATCTGAGCGAAGCGAAGATCCCGTGTGCCCCTACGAGTTTCATAAAGCCAGCAGTAAGTTTGTTTTACAATTTATTTGTTCTTTCTTGGTCGCCACATTTGTTTACATTTCGCAGTTTAAGCCTAACAGGTCTCCGAATGGGATTTTGGCGCCAACTTTTCGCCAAATTGGCGATGGCACCGTGTATTGGGAATTAACCTTTAATTGAAATTTTCATCTCAGTTTTATTTTAGGCAAACTTTTTCAGTTCGTAATTTAATTTTTGTCGTTCTTTAATTTTAAAACATACTTTTGATTTCATTTTCTGTAATTTTGCACTTTTGATTTTAATCTCAGTTTTAAGGCAAACTTTTTCAGTAATTTATTTGGTTTAAGAAAAATTGAGAACGAGAATTAAGATTGCAGAAACGAGATTGGCCTTGCTGTTGCTTCTGCGGGCTTTGCAGCAACACTGTTGACAGGAAGGAGGACATCTCACTTGGCTTTCAAGTTACCCTTAAATCTAACAAACATTGAGACTCCTACATGTAACATTTCAAGAAATTCAGGAAAGGCAAGGATTCTGAAGCATTGCAAGTTAATTGTCTGAGATGAATGCACCATGTCCCACAAAGCCACATTCGAAGCCCTTGATGTCACATTGAAGGACATCAGAGTCAAGAATTACAGAATGGGAGTCGTAACTATGGTGTTGGCTGGCGGCTTTCGACAGACACTTCCTATTATTACCCGTGGAATCAGGGCAGATGAAATGCAGGCCTGCTTAAAAACGTGTTACGTGTGGAATGACATCGAAAGACTTGGTCTTTTAAGAAACATACGAGTTCATATCAATGGTGATCCCTCAGCCCAACAATTTTCAGATAACCTTTTACAACTAGGAAATGGTGCCATTACTTCTGATAATACAGGATGTATAGCCTTGGAAACGATTCGAATGATTATGACAGCTCAACAAGAACTGAAAGAGGCGGTATTTCCAAATGTGGCCCAGCACTTATCACACACTAAATCCAGCAGTAATCACACATGGCTGTGCCAAAGAGCAATCCTTGCCCCAAGAAACGAAGATGTCAACGTCATCAATAAGCCACTTTTACAAGAATTGCCAGGTACAGCTCAAATTTACAAATTTATTGACACTACCTGTGAAACAGAAGAGGCGGTCCGACACACCACTGAATTTTTAAATACATTTGAGCCATCTCGAGTACTCCCTCACATATCAGAGCTAAAGACTGGTGCACCAATTATGCTGCTCAGAAATCTGCATCCACCTTCACTCTGCAATGGAACAAGATTTTCTATAAAGAAACTTATGCCAAATGATATTGAAGCCACATTCATGACTGGACATTCTGCAGGCGAAGAATTCATTCCTAGGATCCCAATCATCCCTTCTGATATCCCATTTTAATTTAAAAGACTTGTTCCCTGTCCGTTTAAGTTTCGCCATGAGCATTAACAAGGCACAAGGACAATCGCTAAAAGTAGTTGAACTCGATATTCTTAAACCCTGTTTCTACCATGGTTAGCTGTATGTGGGTTACTCTAAAGTTGGAAAAGCTGAAAATCTCTACATCCTAGCTCCAAATGGAAGAACAGTAAATTTAGTATATCCTGAAGCTCTCTAAACTGATATTTGAAGCAAGAAAAGCGAAAGAAGACTGAAGTGAAAGAATATTATCAACGATATACAGGATTAAATATCTCTTATTTAAAACAAAAACGGTTGAAATACCTTTATTCGTTTTTTTTAGTGTTTCCATTCTCTGACGATGATTGCTGAAGGGAGCGGGTCCCTAAACCGACCGGCTAGTAATACTATAAAATATATCCACTTATGAAATCCGAGATAAACTCAACTATCAACAAAACATTTGTGATCAAAAACCAATGCCAAAGCAGTCTGAATAAACATTATATTAATGAGTCGACAACGACCTGTTTGCGTTTATATTATAAACTGCCATGAGTGAGCAATTAATTTTTTTAATTAATCATTTTGAATTTATATAAGTTCTCTACCGATGAAATTACTTCGTTTTCGCACGTTTGGTCCATATAACCCAAGTTCACCGTTATTCGCTGGTAATTTTGAGAGTTCAGAATATTTCTTCTATTTTTCTAAAATTACACATTTTTTATGGGCTAACAGCAAAGTGCATTTCCTGTACTGCCCGTGACTAAATTTCCTGACATAGTTATTCGAGAGACAGCTGGAAAACGCGATCTCGTATAGAGTCAAAATTCCGTAGGCCATGCCATGCGAGTGTGGCTATCGATTATTCCTATGGAAGCAAACAAAATGACAGCGACCATGTTTGCGTCCGGATATTCCTACTAATCCAATATGAATTCGCACACCAGAACAGCGAACGTTCTTCACGATCTGCACACGGTGGCTAGGATCTCTTCGACGTGAAGCTCGTCGCCCTATTATTGTCAGTAGCTAGACCTAGTACATGTTTACGATTCATGACTACAGAGAGTGATGTTATTTGCTAAGTTATTTTTATTTTCATTAGCTCTATTGGAGGTGTTCTTGCTTGATTTAAGAATCCAGTGCAATCTTTGACTCATTTAACCAACACTTCAAATTAATGTTGAAGCAGTAGGTTAATCGGGGCACTGAAAGTAAACATGTTCCTTGTCATCTCATTCGTTTCCATGGGAATAATCGACAACTCCACTGGCAAGCCAAGGCTGAAAGAATTTTGACTGGATAAGAGCCACTAACATGCAGAAATATGTCGGGGTGGAGTGGGGGAGCATGGGAACATTGTAACCGCAGTAAGTTCATTTCGTTTAAAGTTGCGAAATTTTTCTACTACGAGTATTGATGACCATCTCTAAGAAGAGGAGATTGAACTCTCGCCTTCATTTGCAGCCTGCGAAAAATAGTTTTTTTTTAAGTCAATTGAGTCGGAGTGTTCTGCGCACTATTATTTTTCGTTTCATTTTCCGGTGATTCTTATCTACTTTTTTCCGTCGTGCATTTTTTTGTAACATACTTTCCAAGACACGAGCGCCGTATTGTCTGCAGTCTGCACGTCGTCATAGGGATCGACAGCTCTCCCCAGCGAAGGGAAAGAATCTGGAAAAGCGAAATACTATCTCAATAAAGTTATCTAAAAATCTTTCGATACGAAAAAGCAAAAAAAAATTTAATTCTTCACAAATTGTGAGATGCAAATTCTATTAATTAATCATTTTCTAGTTCACCTAAATTTCGTTAATTTTTTTATACCGAATATCAACCTTTTGTTTGCATGGGTTGTTTCAAAAACATTTATTTAAATCTTTTTAACACACAGAAGATTTTCACCTCAAACGTGTCTAACTGTAAGTTCGAAATGACATTCTTCAAGTTTAGAAATTTCACAAAAGAAGATACCACTTTCCATTAGACCACGTCGTTTCTGAAAAATAAATTTTCTAACTGATGCCTCCACATTCTTGTGAATTTTAGATATACTCGTATATTTGCGTACAACATTAAATTTAATTTGAGTAAGACACAAAATTTATCACATATGTTAGCTGTCCTGCAAATTGCTAAACAAACAAATTCATAAAAACTTGCTTTAAATACCAATGGGACTTCGTCTTATAATGTGAAACGTCACTTCCAACGGTTTCCTCTCTGATTACCGGTACCATTCCGATTGAGAGCACATGATCACGTCCTGTCCAAATATATTGGAAAACTCAGTAAAGAGTCCATTATTCGACAGACCACACTTGGTGCAATTTATAACTTTAAAACATTTTTCAAGAGCTGAGTTCGAAATCAAAATTATATATTTTCTACATAAAAATATGAGACATTATCTAATATAAAAGTATAATTAGACGCACCATGCACTAAATGTTACTTTGGCTGCACATCACAAAAAACTTCTAATAAAAAATTAAATTAATTCAAAATAATTAAAAGAGAGACTAAAGGAAAAATTAATTCAATCTCGATATGAAGCCATAAAATATTTATTTATATATCATTTTTCGAATTAATTTCCTCATTTACAGAGCACATTAGGTATAGAAAAAACCAGTTAAATCTTGAAAATTATAATTAAATATTAGGCAAAAACAAAAATAAGAAGTGTATTTGCAGAAGTGGCATTTCATAAAACCCTTTCCTGCAGTATAAACTGGTATAATGAGAGGTTCTTTTACTTCAATCACTTTGGTAGGTCAAGTATCCTCAGAGATCGTAGGTCATGACCGATATCGCATTGATATATTTTAAAAAAATATAAAACACTAAATTAATTCCAACACATAATTATGTGCTCTATCTCCTCTACATAAACACCATCAAACCTGATTTTCAATTCCATTTTCGACGACATTTTCACCATGGTGGGACAAAAATATTTCTTTGCGCCACAAAATCCAGTTTCATGTGATAGTACAGAGTTGGTTACAACATTTCCGTACCCTAAGAGGGTACGGAGATGCGTTCTTTGAGTTCTCAAGCCAGAAACATCTCTCTCATACAGTGCAGATGAAAGGGTTTCTCTTTTTAAATTACCCTCTACAGAAAATTTTTTCTCACATACATTGCAATCGAGTCTTCTCTTTTCTATGGTTACGGAGATGCGCTTCTAAAGCACACTAGAAAGAAATTCTTTTCTCTCACAGTTAGGACAAAAGATTTCTCTGTAGTGTAGGTACGAACATGTTTTTTAAATGATCGAGTTTACAAAATCTTTTCTGTCATATATTGCAGACCAAAAGTCTTTTCTCTACGGATAAGGAAATGCGTTTTCAAATTCCCCTGCAATGAAAGTATTCTCTCACATACCGTGCAAGCGAAAAGTTTCTCTCACGTATTGATGCGGATATGTTTTAAATCATCCCGTCTAGAAAATCTTTTCTCAGATACAGTTCATGCGAAAGGTTTCTATGCCATGTGGATGCGGAGATGACTTTTTAAACGATCCTGTCTAGAAAATGTTTTCCCACATACAGTGCATGCGAAAGGTTTCTCTCCAGTGTGGGTTCGAAGATGTATAGTTAAATGACTCTGTACGGAAAATCTTTTCTCGCATACAGCGCAAGCGAAAGGTTTCTCTCCTGTGTGGGAACGTAGATGTCTCTTTAAACCGCTCTGATGAGTAAATCTTTTCTCACACAAAGTGCAGGCGAAAGGTTTCTCTCCTGTGTGGGTGCGGATATGTCCTTTCAAAACATCCTGTTGAGAAAATATCTTCTCACATACAGTGCATGCGAAAGGTTTCTCTCCGGTGTGGGTGCGAAGATGACTTATTAAATTACTCTGTTGAGAAAATTTTTTCTCACATACAGGGCAGGCGATATGTTTTTCTCCTATGTGCGTGCGGAGATGCAACCTTAAATGACTCTGTTGAGAAAATCTTTTGCCACATTCAGTGCATGCGAAAGGTTTCTCTCCTGTGTGGGCGCGGAGATGTGTCTTTAAACTTCCTTGTTGAGAAAATGTTTTCCCACATTCAGTGCATACGAAAGGTTTCTCTCCTGTGTGGGCGCGGAGATGTGTCTTTAAACTAGATTGTTGAGAAAATGTTTTCCCACATTCAGTGCATCCGAAAGGTTTCTCTCCTGTGTGGGCGCGGATATGTGACTTTAAACTACCCTGTTGAGAAAATCTTTTCTCACATATAGTGCATTCGTAAGGTTTCTCTCCTGTGTGGACGCGGAGATGATTTTTTAACGCCTTCTGTACAGAAAATCTTTTCTCACATACAGTGCAGGCGAAAGGTTTTTCACCTGTGTGAGTGCGGAGATGAATTTTTAAATCCTGCAGTCGAGAAAGTCTTTTGTCACATACAGTGCATGCGAAAGGTTTCTCTCCTGTGTGGGCGCGGATATGTCTTTTTAATTCAGCTTGTGCATAAAAAGTTTTCCCACATGCAGTGCATGCGAATGGTTTCTCTCCATTGTGAGCGCGGATATGTGTCTTTAAATGACTCTGTTGAGAAAATCTTTTGACACATACAGTGCATGTGAAGGGTTTCTCTCCCGTGTGGGTGCGGGTATCTGTTTTCAAACTACTCTGTACAGAAACTGTTTTCTCGCAAACAGTGAAGTTGAAAGGTTCAGTATGGGTACAGCGAGGATTATCAGTAATGTGGTACGAATGATGCATATTTAAGATAGACAGCTCTGAAAATATTCCATCACATAAATAACATTTGAAAATTTCCTTCTTCGGTGCGAAGGGGAATCTATGGACTGGAGCTTATTACATTTAAACTAATTTTACACATCTCACACAAAGTGCATTCATTTTCGGCTTCAATAGGGTTTTGCTGGAAGAATGGCATTCATAGTCTATGTACAATGGAAATACAGGACATTTGCTCTTTTGGCATGCCGACATTCCTTTACACGATGTTAGAAAACTAATATCCAGAAATACGTTGAATTTCCGAATTTATGGTCATCAGAAACATTTTAGTTTCGGACATAACAACCTGTACCGAGAACCTGCAAAGAGAGGAGAAAGGAATTTGAATGAGATATATTAACACTGTACTATCAAGCTTTTTTGGCATTTTTCAGGTGAAATCAATAGCAATACATAGAAGTTTGTGTCTGCTAAGAAATTATATATATACAGATGGTGGACAAAATAATACGAACACCTGTGAAATAATGGAAAATCTTTATTAATAGGGGATTGGACCACCCTTTGACTGAAGTACAGATTTAATGCGACGTGGGATCGATGCATAAAGGTCATGGACAATATTTAAAGGAATGTTAAGCCATTCCTCCTGCAGAGCGGTCTCTAATTCCGAAAGTCCGGATGGAGGTGGAAATCGGGAACGAAGTTTGGACTCCAAATATTGCCATAAATGTTCAATAATATTCAAGTCCAGAGATTGAGGGGGCCAGGCGAGATGTTCAACTGCATCGTCATGCTCTTCGAACCATTCTTGAACACACCTAGCAGTGTGGATAGGGGCGTTGCCGTCTTGAAAAAGCGGTCGCTCTCCAGAGAATACAGTCGGGACAAAAGGATGGACATGATCCCCTAGAACGCTTAGATAGTGATTGGATTTTATCCTCCCATGCAGAATAACAAGAGGCCCAAGACCGCGCCAAGATTCGCACCCCATACCATAATGGAGCCACCCCCATGCTTCACAGTCGGCAAGAGGCATTCAGGATGAAACGCTTCTTTGGGCGTTCTCCAGACATAAACGCGTCCGGTCGTCTGAAATAGGGTGAATGACGATTCATCTGACCATATCGCCTGTTGCCACTGCTGTGGGGACCAGCCTTTGTGATCTCTGCACCATTGGCGTCACTTGAAAGCATTAGTTGCTGTCACCAAGGGTTTACGAATTGCCACTCTGCCATAAATGTTCGCAGCATGAAGTTTCCTTTTGACAGTTTTTGTTGAAACGGGGTCCTGGAGATGACTGTTCATTTCGGATGTTATCTCGGATAACGATTGCTTGTGCTTTCGGGCTACTATGCGCTTTAAGACCCGTCTATCCCTATCAGCAAGCTTGGACTTTCGGCCAATGTAGTGCTTTGAAGACGTCGTCTTACCCTCTTTCGTGTACTCTGTCATAACGGCTAATACCGTACTCCCTGCAAACCCCAAAAGGTTTGCTGTTTCCGTAACCGATGCTCCACTTAAACGCGCTCCAACCATCATTCCTCTTTGGAACTCTGACAGGTCTGACATTTCAACTTATCACAGACAGTTTGATAGAAGCATGCAACCTAGGTGACTGCTGTTGAGAGACTGATACCTTCCTCTTCACGCTCACTAGGTGGCAGACTTCTGTTGCAGGTGGCGCGGCTGTACTGCAGGTGTGAAATACGTCATACTTTTTCACAGGTGTTCGTATTATTTTGTACTCCATCTGTACCTCTGAAGAGAAGATCCCCGAGAAACTGGTCACTCGGGGAGAGTTCTTTTTTATGAGGGGTGGAACGTTAAAGCGTAGGTCAACGAGAGGAAGAGATTGTCACCAAACATCCCCCACTTTTCGCCAAATATCGGCATTTGTCCCAAGGAAGAGTCGAACAGGTGCTTTTCTGCCGATTGGCAATGATTTACTCTAAGAAAAGGCAGTGTTTACAAGAAACAGATGGTGAGAAATACACATCTGCAGTTACAATTGAAAGGAAATTTTAAACACTATATTACCTATTGGAACTATTATACCTTTTGAAATATTAACTGCCGTGATGTGCTGTATAATCTGAAATATTTAAATGATGATTTCTAAAGTCTATTTTCCAAGGTATAAATTTGCAACCAAGCAAAACATCTTTCCCGTTTTTATTAACTTTTAAACTGGCCAAAAATATGGCTAAAAAAACCAAGTTATGAGAAAATATTTTAAACAGGGGGAAATTAAAGTTCGAAGAAAATTTTCCTTATTCAAGTTCCGGAAAATGGGAAAATTTTATAGTCTTCATAGCGTTAATTGTGAATTTTCATTAGAAGAGGTCATTAGGGTAGCACACTTAAAAGGTCAGGGCCGACCTTGCCAATTGAACCTATTTGTTCTGGAAAATTAAAAATATATCTAAACTGAAATGGCTTTAACATATGAGCTGTTATTTTTTAAAGTGGTATAAGTCCATTTTTTCACGTATCGAGATATTTAAAGGTTTGTATTTGAATGAATTGAAAAATATTGGCAAACGTTAATCAATTCGAGTTATGTTTTTAACACTATACACCTTTTAAATTTTACTATGAAATAATAATTATTAAAATTATTTAAAAAAATAAACCATTTTTTTAGCTCCAAATAGACTTATACCACTTTCAAAAATGACATATTATAAAAAAATAAAAACAAAAGGAAATTCAAGTCCATATTTTTATATACTTCACTGAAATGGATTTTTTAATGTAAACTCTTACTTACCAACATCACTATCAGACCAAATTGAAATATTATCGTCTTTTTTATAGGTATGTGAACTCATTGTAACAACTGTATGAAATATTATTTATCTAAAACTTTAATTTTCTGCTTTAATAACAATTATATTTAAATAATACTCACGCTGCAATCTATTAGTATAAGAAACACACACCAAACAGTAGGACTTGCGAAAGAAAACCAAACAAAATCAGTGAAATTACTTCTGACCACTTAATCAGAACAATAATGTTATCTTGTTAACGATGTTGTTTTTAAGACACTAGCTATGTAAAATATGCTAAAGCGTAGTGTACATTGAAGTCGTAATAATCAATAATAATTGCAATAAGCAAGTTGCTTTTATTATAATTATTAGGAATGGACTTATTCCACTTAAAAAAAATTTTTTTTTGCGATAACATTTTATAGCCAAAATTATTTTGTTTACTTTATGAAAAAATCGTACTCCATTGAAAGTCTGATTGTAAATATGAAGAGAAGGTGTCTATATCTTACTAAAATTACCGTTAACTCCTTTATTTTAAAGTGGACATACACCACTTACAAATATAACAGCTCATATGTCAAAATAACGACACACAAAGTGTGTAATTATTTTTTTTAAACCAATGCGGACACACTTGTCGTTAAGACATTCGCCTATAATACACCGCAGCTATTGCTGGTCATCTTATTATGGGGAAGCCCTATAGGCGGACCAGTATTACCCCCTATGAAGGGATGACATAAACGGAGGCATTTTCAGTGGCGCAACGCCGGGATTCGATCCGAGCACCCTCAGCACCGAAAGCCAGCATTTCTCAGAAACTGATAAAGCAATTTCTATAAAACTTGGTAAATACGTTCATTTTGATGTAAGGAATAATGTATACTTCAAATTTAGTATTTTTAATTGCATTAATTATTTAAAATTAACATGTTTTCAATAAAAACAATGCATTTTTTCAAAGTTTTGTAATTTAAATTTAAATTTAAAAAATTTAAGTTTTTAATTGCTTAAAAATGGAGTATACGTTAAACATACATTAGTTTTACATCATTATCAATATTTTTTGGGACTTTAGAAGCAATAGTTTTGCTACAGTCTTGCGCGCAATGGATGCAAGCCAAAACACAATTTTAAAATTTTTATTAAAATTAAAAATTAATTAAAATACCAGTTGTAGAACATTGAAATAATTATTCTACATAGAACATATATTAAGCTTTCAGCGACAAAAATTTCATGTATTTATGTTTTATAGGGAATGAGAAATAAAACTAAATGTGACATGATGCTAAATTGCATCTTGAGTAAAAAAATAAGACTCCTGAGATCCCTTAAATGAAAACAAAATTACCGAAAAAGATCGCGTCTCCTTTGGCGAAAGAAAAAAATAACAGTTGCAAAACCCAAATACCCTGAAATCAATCTATAATAACAAATTTTTGTATGATCCAGTATTTATAAAAATAAACATGACTCTAAATTTTATTGAGGTTTTCTGACACTCCCTTACATTACTTCGGGAAATAGTAACTAATACGATGCAGGGTAAAAAGTCGCCAAAATACGTTGATTACATGAAAATGGAAATCAAAACACGCGATGGTTTTCTTAAAGCCTAAATAGTTAAAACCTTCATAATTTTCTTAATGCCTAAAGAGCGATAAATACTTTCCGCGGGAAATGGTACTGGGGTGTTGATTATCCCCGACCCCTCATTTTGAGAATCGACCACCCCGAGGCAGCAACCTTAAAACCGGTCTCAGGTCTCTTCTGAAGTGAGGTGCGCAGTATATATATATATATATATATATATATATATATATATATATATATATATATATATATATAGGCTACCTGTATATATATATATATATATATATATATATATATATATATATATATATATATATATATATATATATATATATATAGGTGACCCTCTTATGACACGGTAGATAGGTTCCTAGAAAATGCCGTGTTGTGTGAAACCGTGTTATATGAGACCCAGAGACAGTACATAAAAGGGGGTTATGTTCCGAAAACTTATTAAAAACATTTTTTCTAAAATTCCATATAAGCAAGTCCATTTTTATTAAAAATATAAATGTATGTATAACACAAAACGAAAAGAAACCAAAAATATTTTCATTTAATGTGACATTAATTTAATAAATTTCTTCCTCACCACTGCTAAGTACAATCAAACGAGAACGTGTTTTCGGTTCAACGATGTCACATTCACTTTCAGAACCTTTTCTTCATTTAGATTTTTTGCACCTTCTATCCTCTTTAAAAAAATCTGTAATTTTGGTTTATTTGCTGGTTTTTACAAGGTCATTGTAGATTTCACGGTATGGCGATAGACAATTTTGCAGCTCCCTTTTGAATTTTTGACTTCTTTCAGCGGAAAGGTCTGCATTCAAGAAAAGTGATTAAAGATTTTCAGCAAAGCTTGGGCCTTCTTAAAATTTTATAGAGTTATAAATGAATTATAATTTGTTTATACATTTTCATATAAAGCCAATATAGTTTATTGTTCCTTCCCGTCAATATTTTAAGATAATTTAATTTTTAAATGTGCTAAACAAAAATCATGTTATCTACTGCTATAGAAGTACAGTGTTGTACAAATGTATTCGAAATTTTTTAATCGTGTTAGAGCGAAACCGTGTTACAGGTTGTAGTGTTATACGATGATTCCCGCAATTATCCTATCGTGTTAAAGCGAAAGCGTGTTGTAAGATGCCGTGCTATAGGAGGGCTACCTGTATATATATATATATATATATATATATATATATATATATATATACTAAGATGTTATAAATTATGTTCTGGATTAAAAAAACTACAGCTAATTTTAAATTTATTGAAATTAGGGAATGACGTTCCTTAGCCATCCTTATTCTTTTGTCCTGATAGGTCATAAGGATATGCAGAGATTTGATATGTTTCGGTTTGTAGGAATCACCACAAAACTACTGATATGAGCCCGATCAATAATGAATAAGCAATATTCATATTTTTTCTTTTATATTTACTTTAGTTGGACTAACTGAGAGAGAACGTGCAGCCAAAGAGCTGCACCAAAAATTCGTGAGCATAATTGCCAGGCAAAATTGACGGTCAATGTTAAGAAAGCGATGACAGAAGGCTGTCTCAGGCTCGTGGACATAGTCCACGAACAAGAAAAATAGATTGCTAATCTGACGGGACAGATATCAGTTCTGAAGGAAGGCTCAAGCTATGCAGACATAGTCAAAAAGGGAAACGACAATCGAGCAAGATCTCGATCGAAAAGGCGTGTGACTAAGGACACATATTTGTACTTGCTATTTACCCAAAAGAAGAATAAAACAGGGCAGGCGGTACTTGATATGATAGTACAATACGATATGAAAATTCGTAACCAAGAGGATAGTCTTCCTACATATGATGATCCCTTTGGACAAAGCTGGATCGACCTCACAATAAAGATCGGGCTAGCTGATGATCAGATAACAAACTGGCATGTTCGTGACTTTCACGAACTTACTGATCACAATGCAATCAGATTTGATCTACAAATACCCCGTCCTGTCGGTAACAGGCGGCATACTAAAAAGTGTGAAATTGGCTGGCTTAGCTGGCTCGACTTCAGAGCAGACCTGAGCCAAAGGTTCAAGCTGTTCCAGAAACTAACAGAGAATGAGAACACGGTAAGTAAAGTCAAGAGACGTGTTCACACGTACTACACGTCTTCACTCGTAGGCCGACTGCCAGCAACTGACGCTTTGTGAGGGCGGGAAAAAATTCACGACTGCGCATGAGTGTCCCCTCTACATCTACACTGAAGAAAGTCCCCCGCGCTTTATTGGTTTACGTGTGAAAAAATAAGGTTCGATACTTTTTGAACACATCTCGTATACCTATGGATACAAATATCACATTCTGACAATTTTAATTACCATGTTCAAGACATGATATATTTTCAAGGAGGTATTAGACACATTTCGGAATTATCTGATTTCCCGACAAACAATTACTTTATTCATTTATTTTTTGCGATGGTCTTTTACATCTTGAAGGCCTTCTATTATCTGAATTTATTCCTATATAACTAAAAAGAGAAATAATTCTCACATATTAGTCAGAAGCGTTTTGAAAGTTTCTGAAAAACTCCGTTAAATATATATAAGGGTTAAATAGAGCTAAATACCTACCGAAATTTTTACTTACCAAATGATGATTAAATGAGACAACATACAATGTGAAAGATTAAAAATACCTACATTTTTTCTGCCCTGATTTACCTGCCTATATTGAGACAACAAATTCTGGCTACTAGTCAGTGTTCTTTTCATAAATTTTTAGCATGTCTGGGAAACCAAACTCACCACAGAATTAAAATATCATTAATCATAAGACAGCCTTGGGAACACTATGATTGAAAGGATAGAATATATGTAAGGAATACATTATGAAAGGCAGGGCTGGATTTAATCCAATTGGATTTATTGGAAGCAATTGTGTCCCATGCTTGTAAAGAGCCCCACAGGAAGAAAAACTTTAAACATGTCTTAAAGTACTGTGATGGTTTAGAAACCTTGAAGAATTCCTGGGAAATTATGGCCACTCTGGATTCAAACAAGTTTTAGTCAGATCCACAGAGCTTCCGACTTATCTAGAAGACACTCCAGACTTTGTGGAAACACCTTTACGAAAATTAGAAAGGATATTTAATTATGAGTATGCGGATGAACCAATATGTAACTGGAGAGAAATGTTTGAGGTGCATTGTTTTTAACAAATGTGGTACAAAGCTAAGCAAGCTAAACAAGTTAATTCCATACAATTCCACAAAACGAATTTCGAAAACATGCATCAATACTAGATATTGCCTTGATAGATGTAAAAATGATTCAGAATTATGACCAAATAAAGTCTATAAAAGATGTAGATGTAGACAGCTATATGCTGGTCGAAGAAATGGAGGTAATTAAACCTACTGTTTCGGAAACCCTATAGAAAGTCTAGAATTGCTATAAATGACAGCTATTGGCTCTTCAAATGTATTTATATCCAGAAGTATAATTTTCATAATTTATGTAAATATAGCATTGGGAAAAAGAAGCTTTTCTAGACTGAAGTTAAATAAAACATACCTGAGGTTATTAATATCAAAAGGACTCAACAAACTTGCAATACTATCTACAGAGCATGTAGAAAGAAGGGAATTAAATTTTAATCAATTTATAAATGATCTTGCTGATAAAAAATCAAGCAAAATTTTGTAGTAAATAATTTTGTTCTGCGAATAAAATATATATGTAGTCTAGCTACTTTTTAGTTTTTCTTTCTTATAAATGTACATTAAAAAAGGAAATATGACCTCTTTCTTAATGTGGTCTTTCATGCATCACATTTAATATTTATCATTAAATGTATATTAGAATTTTGAAGGACGACCCCCCCCCCCCCAAAAAAAAAAAAAAAAAAAAAAAGAAAAAAAAAAAAAAGATATCTGCAATAGGACCCCACATTGACTACAGCCAACCCTAATTAAAGATAATAATAACAAGATCTCAAATGTCAAATTTTCCAGTGCAAAGTAATTAACTGCTATACTCTGTTACCTTAATATAAGTAAATGTTGAAATTTCCAAATTTTTAAACATTAAAACACAGAATTCACATAAAATCTTCAAATTTCTTATTTATCAGATTTCCATAAATTATGTTTCTATTTATGTTCTATAAATTATGTTTTACAAAGTTATATGTAACTAACTGTCAGAAAAACAGATAGTAAGAAACTTCAACATGTGATGCAAAGCTATCACAATGACTGCAAAGGGAAGAAAAACCTCTGGTAAATCATTGACTTCTATTTAGAAAATTTATTCAAACAGTTTTCATAAAAGAATTTGTATAAAATGTTTATACCTACTTTCCTTAGGCAAAATAAAAACTTATCAGCCTACATTTTCATATTTTGTACAAAGTTATCTTTTACATAAATGGTTTAATATAATCCTCTAATGCCTGTTTTAATTTTTTTCATCCAGAATTATAATTCATGATATGCATATTTCCTCACATCATAATTATACAACACATTTCTGCAGCACCAAAAGAGAAAAAAAAAAGCACCAGAATTTTCAAAACTGTATTTTTCACACTTATACTGCAGTTATTTTATATTCAATAAATAATTTTTAGCCCTAAGAGGAGGGGAGGGTGATACATAAATCTTAGAACAACAAACATCAATTTCACTAACACTGATCATAGGGATAGAAACTATATATATATTAAAAAATTACCGAAGACATGAACAGCAAGATAGCAGTTTTAAATTTTACCAGTATAAAATTATCTATTGAGTATAAAGAATATGCAGGTAAGAGAGCAGGTAATTTAAATCTAGTTCAAAACTGACACAAGTTAAATTTTTACAATAAAAATTTTTATAATATTGCATTTATGCAGGCTATCATAAATATGAGTTAATACAGATTTTGAAAATCTTGAAATTTTTCTAACAGACAAGTATTTAGAATACATGGTGCAGAGAAAATTACACATTTTTATCTATAATAAACTAATAATTGTGTACAGTTATGAAGTGTTACACAATTAATCTTTGCTTTAATAAGAATTTCAGTTTTAGATATATCAAGTGTTGCTTTTAAGTCCTCCTCTTTGTAATTCATTGATTTCAAACTTTAAACAAACATATTATAATGAATGATGTACATAACATTCTGAATATTGAGGAGTATTGCACTTAATGCTGTTGCTGTTATCTTTGTTGCTATGAAGGATGAGCATGAATGTTATTTATTAAACTTTGTCTTGAAAAATTTTAACACTGAATGAATACAGAAACAAACATAAAAAATTTTGTGAAATGTAGCCTTAAATAAAAAAAATTCTGATAAAAAGAATGATATGAGAAAGCAATGCCTAAACAACAGATAACTCCTCATGGTGAGAAGCAGTAAAAACTCATCAAATTTGGTGCCAGATCATCCTTTATGTGGAAAATTGAATCGTTTTATTAGTTCTATGCATAAATTATGCATAAAATTAACAATGTATATCGATTTCATTGTGAATTTTAAAAATAAAATGCACATGAATGATCGTTTGTTAACTTTGATAAGCTTTAGATGTTTTAACAATTTTGATATACTATTAAACATGAAATCAAATTATAAAAACACATGAATGCTGGGTAAAGTGCTGGATTTTTTATAGCAACAAAGTTGGTTCTTATATATGTGGTTCCTTTGTTCATGTTCTACAATTCAGTTGTAATCTTTATAATACATGTTTTTATTATTCAGTTTAATGGCTAATACACTGCAAACCTGATCTAGCTAAACTTCACTCTTACATCACCAAAGGTCAATGATTATATATCAGAAATGTCCCTTGGTTTTTTTTTCAGTTTCAACTAACTGAATTAGAATAATTATCAGTTAGATGTTTTAAGCCAATGAAATTCAAAAATTAGCTTCAGCTTATGAATTATATGTTCAGTCAATGAAAAAATTTTTCAATCATTTTCACACTTTTATTTTTCTCCTTTTCAAGGAATATAATCTAGAAAATGAGAGCTTACCCTTGGTTATTCTTATCTACAGGGGTGGCCAACAAGTCGATCGTGAAGCCAATTTTGGTCGATCGCTCGTGATGTCTTAACTTAGAAACAGATTATACTACGTGATAAATAGAGCACTCATTTAGGACCCTAGTAAGGGCGGCAGTAAGGGTTCTGTTTATACTGCACTAGACTGGGACTGAAATTCAGACTGAGAGCGAACGCATACCATGGCACCCGTGCTTTCCAAGCATAAGAAAATTGCCATTGATATACACCTAATTATGATTCCTTGGTTAGGGACATGCAAACTCAGTCTTCCCATTAATGTTAACATAATAAATTTTAAATCTGTCTTTATCTGTAGCTAATTTGAACTAATATTGTCAATAATTACTCGTGATTTAATTCCCCTGGACATGACTTTTTTGGCCCGTTAAGTATGTTGTTTTTCACGTAGATAGATACGTATGTTTGAACATATACCAGGTGATTATAATTAAACTTCCCCTATAAACGGCATCCTATAGCGCAAACAGGTGAACGGAATGCAACAAAATTTTGTATATGGGCTATACACGAGATGTGCTCACGGAATTTTGAAAAAAAAAAAAAATTTAGTTCCAAAATGTCCACCAGAGGGTGCCTTTTCAGGAAAAACATGAAATTTAACACAATAAACAACCAAAACAGAATACAGAAACAATATTAACATTTATTGACTAGTTTCTGATCACCTTGTCATCGAACCACATTAAGTAAAGGTAAGGAAGAAGCAAAAACAGTTCAGTTTGCAGAAACAAGAACAGGTTAGGACGAAATTGCACAAGAGGAGCAGTTGTTAATCGTGTCCAGGACGATGTAGGGAAAGCTGCTCCACGTGACCACCTTCATTCACCTGCCATATTTCAAGTCAATGGACAGTGTGTTCTACGGCAGATCATAACTAATCTGTTGTGAGGCTTCGCACATGAAGCTTTATGGAGTTTTTTAAGTCATTCAACGCCGCAACACCTCCACGATACACCAGCTCGCTCAGTACAATCATTCACTTTCTGTTCACTATCTTGCAACAAACTTTTGAATTTTATGTACTTTATTGATTTTTCACTATTTCTGTATTCTCATGTGTCTGTAGACTTAGGTGTTTATTTTCTAGTTTTTAAGAATTTTTTTAATAAAATTCTTGTGTTTTGAATATATATGCGACTTTTTTTAAAGGTCGCCAAATTTGCATTTTTGAGTCCTCCAATTTTTTATCCCTCTCATATTTTGTTGTTTTTGAAGGTTAAAACATCAGAACAGCGAAATACATAAAGGGGAAAAAAGGGAGAACTCAGAAATTTTGGCAACCTTAAAAAAAACTGCAACATGAAAAAGTTTAAGGTATCCGACTACATTTGGTGCCATTTTTTACAAAAACTCAAGAAACTTTCTGTGCTATTTTTCACGGGAGTATAGCACCAAAGTAGGAAAATGATGAAAAATTAGTCCCTAACTACACAACTTTTTACAAAATTGTACAGTTTTGGTTCTAACTATAGCAAATTATTAATGAAAAATACATTTTAATAATTACATTGAAATATTTAGTTTTGGTTCTAACTATAGCCAATTTTAAATGTAAAATACATTTGAATAATTGCATTTTTAATGAAATATAAGTTCTTCAGGAAACGCAATTACAATATTCAAGTGTACTGAAATCGCTCTGATTTAATTTCTGATCATCATACATAAAAAAATAAAACAGAAATTTACATTCTTCAAGAATAAAAGAAATTTCATAATTTTCATCAAAATCAACATTTTAAACGTAGTCAGATACCTTAAATAGCAAACAGAAAAATTATGAAAATTGACTAACCTTGATCTAGAATCATACTTTTTTTTTTGACTGGGAGGGGGGAGGCCTTCATAATCACTGTAATGTTTGGTAGATGTTGACTAAACGTTAAATATATATTTTCATCACTCATAACGTTGTGAAAACTATCAAAGTTTTAAAATTCAGTAAATTTGTTTTTTTTTTTCATTTAAGGGAGAGGATGGATGCCTTCACAATCACCATAATTTTTACTAGATGTTGACTAAATGCTTTACATATATTTTCCTCAACTGTAGGGTTGTAATTACTGACAAAATTATTGCCTTTAAATTTATCTAAAATTCTTTGAGCTCTCATTTAAATTCTAAGGACCTTTACTCTGAATTCTTGAACTGATTCATATTCAGTATCGAATTCCCCTTCATCAATTATATTATATTAATAATCCTGATGTGCAACTTTAAAATGACACACTTTTGCCCCTTTCACTCAAGGTTGTAAAGGAAAAACAATGAAAATTTACCAGTATCCATAAGCGAATGTGAAGGACATTGCATGAGTAAAAAGATCGGTATAATCCAAGCAAGAGCAAGATCTGAAAAGAGATGTAAAAGTTTTAATTAATTGCCCATGAATTCAAATTTTGAGTGAAACCAATCAGAACACTGTCCCCTTTGAGTGGAACAGTTTACTTCAATGAAAAGGTGTAATAGATTTTAGGGTGGTGCCATCTATTCGCAATTAATAAAGTAAATAATGTGGTACTCTACAATACCCAATTCAAACAGACATTTAGTGTTTAATTTTGTATTTTAACATTAAATGAATATTTACTTGAATTCAATTGTCTAATCATATAAAACTCTTCACATGGAAGTCCAGCATCACATCTAGTTGATTGTAGCTTTACAGGTTATCATTGTGAGGTATGATTTATTGTCTATTTACATATTCACTATTACAACTTACTCTACTGACCATATCGTGGGGTTACAAGTGAAACACACTAAGTCAAAATTATTGATTTTCGTATTTTCAGCTTTTCTTGACCACAAAAAGGAGATGTTTCTGCTGGTGAAACCAACTAAGTCATATCTTTATTTAATGTTTTTTCTCAAAGTTTTGTAATCACATTAAGTACTCTAGTCTAGTAGTTTGTATAGGTGAAAAACTCTAACCATCCTGAGGATAATAATATAAAATCAGCATATGAGAGCCAAGACTGGTTCATAGTTAGCAAAAAAACGCTATAACTTAATTTGATCTAATAATGTTGGCAACAAAGAAGAAAAAATCTTTGATCAGCGTTTTCTCAAAATCATGTTTTTTGACTTGGTGTATTTCACCTGTAACCCTATGATATAATTTAAGCTGTAAAGGTTATAGTTTCAGCTTTATCAGTAGATTTATATATCCAAGATATAAACTTGGCCAAAGGGAGAACA
Source organism: Dolomedes plantarius (assembly GCA_907164885.2). NCBI lineage: Eukaryota > Metazoa > Arthropoda > Arachnida > Araneae > Dolomedidae > Dolomedes > Dolomedes plantarius. The sequence continues at coordinate 102,924,163 of OU015499.1, read as the reverse complement.
TTTTAGATCACCTGGGGATAGAATGACACATACTCTTGGAACGAGAACAGTCCCAAGAAAAATGAAATCTGTGATCACTGAATATATAATATATGATTGTGACCTCTTTACCTATCACTTCATTAAATTTTAAGTTGCATAATGATTAACATTATGGCTTAATGTATGAAAAGTGACAGGTTTGAATCTTAGGTTGGCATGGATGCTGCAATGTTTCCAAATCCAATTTAAACCATAGGTCCCAGTCTAATTAGCCCTCATGAGCATAATTGACTATACAGTTACAAATCAACCAACCAACCCAATAGTCCAAATTTAATATTGTTTTTGTTATTTTTGTTAAATTCTAATGAAGCAATCTTCTAAATAAAGGTTAGCAGAATTTGAGATAAAAAATACCTTGCTATTTAAAAATGCTTTAATCATTATCATCAACCTGTATTAAAATTCAGGTATAAACTTCAGCTACTAAATGAATTCAAAGGTTGAAGATTATAAGGATACTAATTATGGCTACTATTAAGGGAGTTAAATATCGCTTTCTGCTTGTTGGGTTATCTAGTGCAATATGTACATAATTTTTCTTACAACTAGATCTCATGGAATCAAAACATACATAAAATATTTATCTCTATTACCCGAAAGTGTTACAGAATTTACAGTGTTTCATTTTGCTCCCTTTGGTAATCGTAAAAATGCACTTAGCATCCTTCAATTTATACCCAAGAAAAATATTTTTATTCTGGCTTCTAAGGTTATTGAATACTAGAAGTTCAATAATATTGTTATATACAATACAAATGAAAAATGCAATCTTTTCAGGTCTTATAAATAACATTTCTTCTGTTAATCTTTTTATTATGTAAATATATAAATACACAAATGTAACCACATTAAAATAACTTTTTTTTAAAATTTCATTAATTTTAATTTTTTTTTAATTATATCTATACTTATATATAAAGAGAGAACGATTTTGTACGTGGAGGGTAATCTCCAGAACCACTGCACCTATTTGAAAATCCCGCTAAAATCCCGTTTGGAGACTTGTTAGGCTTAAACTGCGAAATGTAAACAATAAATTAGAAAACAAACTTACTGCTGGCTTTATGAAACTCGTAGGTGCACACGGGATCTTCGCTTCGCTCAGATACCCTTGCTTCACTCCGCTACGCTCCGTTATGCATCCGTCCAAAAACATTACAGAAAATCCCCAGCCGCTGGCTTCGCTACATACCGCTGGCTGTAGCGGTCAGTAAAACAAAGCTTATTTTTAAAAATACCATCCGATCTTAAAATCCTCCCTGGTAGAATATAAAAACAGCCAAACAACCATCAGATTTGGCGAAAAATCGTCCCTTGGCGTTCGTTGCGTATACTACATCTGTACCAAATTTAAAATTCAATAATATACTTATTTCAATTTATTTATTCATTTAATTAAAATCTCTTTAAATCCTGTTTTATATATTATGTAATTCAGATTTTAAAACATACTAAATTACATAGAAGCAGAAAAACCTTATAAAAAGATTCCTATATAAGTCAACAGATGGCAGCAGCAGCAAAACTGGTACTGGGCTTAGATTGCGTACTGTAAACAGAGTTGCTATCAAAGACCCATTCACACGGAATCGTAGGGTAGCCAGAAAAGAGGGTACATCATGACAGAAAGTAAACAACCGCCAAGTTGGCGGCAGCACCAACTTTGGCAGCTTTTAGTAATTTCTTTAAATCGTGAAGCGTAAATTTTAATAGCACGCCAACATCAACCAAAAAGGATTAATCTACTTTTCAGTGAAAAAAAAAATACAATGCCTGAACAAACAGTTTTTAACCGTTTAATAGTTTCATGTATTGTATTAGCATTAAGCTTCCCTCACAATAAAATAGCGCAAAACGTAGATATCATATAATATCACTTTCAACATCTAAACAAAACAGTTCTCTCATACAATACAGAAAAACATACTTGTAAATTAAACTTACTTGAACAGCTGTTTATTTTCCTAGCATCATCTGTAATGTTATTTTAGTCCGTGGTCAATTTTACAAGTTGCGAAGGTTTATAGCCACGGGCACTACTTCATACACTTTTAATTACTATGATTACAAGCAATTGAATGCTATATTAAGTTATACAATAACACAATAAGCAATTTCTACTAAGCGGTTAAGCTATATCGTTGCCACTGCTCCGACAAATAATGGAAGTCCCTTACCTGTGATTTATAACTGTTATCTACTACCACAGTCAAGATCCGGGCGTTTCAAAAGTTCGGTGTGAACATGAAGCATGAAGCTACGAAAGGAGGGGAAACTAGTGTCAGATGTTTCTTCATGTGTCAGATGTTTGTTATCTCATGTTTGGACATAACATATTCTGTAGCTGCAGCTAGTGTGTGCTCTTATATGTGCTTGTAACTAACTAGCTCTAGAAAATAATGTATCATTATTTACTCATTTCCTTGAAGATTTTAATGAAGTTTAACAAAAAAAAGCAGTTCGAATAAACATTTTGAATGAAAACAAACAATTGTTAAGTTGAAGAAATGAATTCATATTAATTACGCACTAAAAAAATAATAACTTGTTTTCTCATGAAAAATACGAAAAATACATATTAAAGCATATGGGTTTCCGTGTCAAAGCCCCACGTTTGGGGCGCGAGCCACCTACTGGCGGTGACCAAATGTGAGACATATTTTTAACACTGAGCTACTCTTCCTTCTTTATCTATATGGTTGTGAAAGTAAAATGCGATAAAAGAAAGAGATCTATGGGTCGCAGACACATGTACTGCCGAATTCAATGTAACGTTTTACCTGTTTAGCAGTTTAGCTACCCGCAATTTAGCTAACCCTTAGCTCATCGGTATTCAAATGGTCCTTTCGCTCTCCGATTCGAGCACCATTTTCTGACGCGGGAATGTTCGGCTCGGAAGATTTTAAGCGAATGCTCTCGGTAAGCCAATCACACAGCCCGAATTCATCATCAGCGCGACATCAAATGTAAACAAACATGGAAATTTCGGAACTGACTTATATATATATATATATATATATATATATATATATATATATATATATATATATATATATATATATATATATAAGTACTGCCTGGATACGCAACGAAAGAAAAATGAATTAAATTATTTTAAATTTGTGAAAAGAATACTTACAAATATTTTCACAATTCTACGTTCAACTTTATTTGACATATTTATAATTCACTATGTTAAATTACCGGAAGCTCTTTTTTCTTTGTGACGGGGAAATTGTTGTGATTGGTTTATTATTAATGGAAATAATATATATACCATTGAGCAACCCCTTTTCATACAGTGGTAGTACATAGACTAATCCGTTGTGGCATTAACACTATAATTGATTTATTGACACTAAACACATAAATACATTTTATACAGCAACATTTACTACTGGCATGGAAATCTATATTATGCTATAATCCTTAATCACACTATTCATTATGATCTAGTCATTAAACAATCAGTGATTCAACTCATTACTAATTATCATGCACAATTAAAATAAATCAATTAATGCTTCTATATTAATAGGTATAAAGCACACACTATGAACACATAAACATCTACATTTTACTTGGTGACAATCATTACTAGCACTAAAATATACTGTAAATCGATCATTAATAATTCTCTCTCCTTTCTTATTTCTATCAGTATATCATAAACTACATTAATTTATGCAGGAAATTCATGTAGGAAACGATATTGGCTTTAATCGCATGCAAGATGCCACGAAGTGCAGAGTTATCTGATTTCGGGAAAGGTCCAATCGTTGGGTATCACATAAATGGTCGATCCTTCAGGGACATATCTAGCGAGCTGAATTACCCAAAATCGACAGTGGCCTATGTGATTCAGAAGTGGAAGGTGAGCGGTGATTGTCGGAATGTTCCCCGAGTCGGCAGACCCACGAAACTAGGGATAGAGACCAACGGTGGCTGTCCACAGAAATTCGGAAGAACTGCACCCAACCGATGGTCCACATACTACAGGAGTTTCAACAGGCATCCAGTAGTGTTGTTTCGATGAATATCATCCGTAAGGAAGCACATCTGCTTGGTTTTCATCGTCGTGATGCCGCCCATAAGCCTTTGATCACAAAGTCCAACCACTCTGCTCGGTAACCAAGGTTCACCCTCTACTGGTCGGATGGCAGGGTCTGGGTCTGGCGTCTGCCTGGAGAACGCCTCCTACCAGAATGCATTATGCCCAACTGTAAAGTTCGGCAAAGGTGGAAATATGGTCTGGGGGTGTTTCTCCCGGTATGGACTGGAACCCTTGGTCCCTGTTCATGGTAAGCTCAACGCCGACGCCTACTGCACTATTTTGGATGACAGTGTGCTTCCTATGTTGTGGTAGTTTTACGGGTTGGACCCATGTCACTTTCAGGACGGCAATGCCAGCTCTCATGTTGCGAAGCTCACCATGGATTGGTATGGTGACAATGGGATTAACCGAATGGACTGGCCAGCCCAGAGCCCAGACCTGAACCCTATCGAGAACTTCTGGGACAAGTTAGATCGCCGAATTAAGGGGTGCAACAACAGTCCAAAATCGGTGAAGGAACTTATATGTCTTCTCCAAGCCGAGTGCAAGAAAAACCGTCATACAAGGACTTGTGGAAAGCATGCCCCGGAGGGTTGAGGTTTCGACAGAAAATGCAAAATTTTAAAGTTCGGCGGCCAATGAATGAACATGTGACGCTGCAACGCATCTTAACTGCGCAACTGGCAAAGTATTAAAAAGGAGAAATTTCGATTCCAGGTCATAATTTTTTTGCGAATTTCGTTCCGTGTACTCAGGTAGACAGTAACTATGCCTCGCATACAGGTGTGCGAACAATATGAGCAGATGTCAGCACTTGAGAGAGGACGTGTAGTTGGGCTTAAGGAAACCGGTTGGTCTAATCGGCGAATCGCTCGATATTTGGTAGGAGTGATGCCACTATTAGACGATGTTGGCAGCAATGAGTGAACACAGTGTGAAGAAGGAAGCGGTCGGCCTAGAGAAACGACGGAAGGTGAGGACCGAGCAATCGTCAGAGCGGCACTCACAGCCCCAGATTCATCATTATCATCGATCGTACGTGAAACTGGTGCTTCAGTGACCGCAAGGACCATTCACAGGCGGCTCAGAGAAAGGGGGCTGAGCTCACGGCGCCCCTTGCACGGACTACCATTGACCTCCGTACACCGACAAGCCCTTTTGCAGTGGTGTCGGGCACATTCGCCCTGGGATGTCACTGACTGGAGTAGAATTAATTGTCTTCAGTGATGAGCCCCGCTTCGAAATAAGCCCCGATGACCAGCGAATGCGTGTCTGGAGACGCCCCGGACAGCGGTGGGATACCAACCTGACTGTCTTACGGGCCGAGCACCAGGAGTGATGATCTGGGGTGCCATTTCGCTTCATAGCAGGATCCCTTTGGTTTTCATCCGCGGCACCCTTACAACACAGCGGTACGTCGACGATATTCTACGCCCCGTTGTGTTTCCCCTTCATATCACGCCATCCTGGGCTTACATTTCAGCAAGATAATGCCCGCCCGCACACGGCGAGAGTTTCTACTGCTTGTCTTCATGCCTGCCCAACACTACCTTCGCCAGCCATGTCTCCGGATCTCTCCCACATTGAGCACGTTTGGAGCATTATGGGCAGGGCCCTCCCACCAGCTCGGGATTTTGACGGTCTAACGCGCCAACTGGACAGAATTTTTCACGATATCCCGCAGTAGGACATCCGCCACATCTATCAATCATTGCCAAGCTGAATAACTGCTTGCATAAAGGCCAGAGGTTTACCAACGCGTTATTGACTTTTTCACTTTGTGAAGCTCTTTCTCTTGAATAAATCATCCGACTTTTCTCAAATTGTAATAATTTGTTTTTCTGTACAGGTGCATCACATCTACCGATTTTCGTCTCATTCGGATAACTCCTTCTTGGTGCATCTTTTTTTTTCTCTAAGAGTGTATGTATATATATATATATATATATATATATATATATATAACATAAAATCCCCTATATTCAATTCAAATTCTAAATTGCCTTGGGCGTTGTCGCGATTGAGCTATTTTCGCTTCTGATTCCAAGAACAAAGCATGCGCAGCGTCCCCTCAAAATATATAATTTCTAGCGCATCTTTACGTAATAATAATACGTCACCTCTGACATCAGAGTCATAGTTTCAGCCAATGGCTACAGACTTGTGATCACATGGCAAGACGGTCATAAAGTTTATATAAGTTCCAGCATACCTCGAAGGGCAGATTTTGTTTTACTGAGCACAGATATCTTGATACCTTTAACTTGCTTACTGGAGATAAAGTCCAATCGGACCAAGGCACTCCAATTCATAAACAACAACTAGCTCGGAAGGGCAGATTTTGGCGTGGCACTGTTGCCTGGTAAACCGCCGTCATCGATGATAAAGAATGGAGAAATAAAAAGTATTTGCAGACGTGAAAAGAGAATTGTATTATTGAATTCGACTACGTTTATTCCCGGTGTGATATGCCGGCTCCGGCCATCATTCTCGCCGGGCCGGTATATTACATATATATATATATATTATATATATATATAATAATAATTATTATTTTCTTCCGGAATTTGTGTGATTTTTTTAAAGCTTAAAATAAAGCTTTGATTCATTTGAGTTTCAAGAGACTGCAATTTTTTTATGTTTTTTAAGATTGTCAAGAATATTATTTCCTTTATGCTTAATGCATACAATTAGCACGAATATCGAAATAAATAATTTTATATAATTTTTCAATTATAAGTTTGTTTTTATGTGTATTTTATAAACAAAAACAAGTCTTTGAACATATCCACCATTTTACCATATACCCTATGTCTTTTTCTACACGACACAACCTGGAACGCATTCCTTGTGTAAAAAAAAGGATTATATATATATATATATATATATATATATATATATATATACAGTCGGACCTCTATTCAACGAAGTCGCTAAATCCCCCCGAAAAATTCGTTATATGGAAAATTCGTTAAACAGAGATTCCCCTTTTAAAATATTTTAAACTACACAAAACCGATCTTAAATTCAAAAACACTAAATATTATTAAAAAAGTAATTAATCACACCTTTATTTTGTAAATTAATATCTATTTTTTTTATGGGTAAGATATATAAAACAAAATCTGCAAGGAAAACAAGAATAAAACAAAACATTGTCCAGGAATACACTGTATTTTCAATTAAATAAAATAATTTTATATTCAAATCAATGAATTTTAATGACAATGAGTTAGGCGACTGGTAAAACCAATTAAATGTAATTGAACACCATAAAATGTGTTAAATGAAAGAATAAGTTTGAAATGATCAAAAATATTTGGAGAAAGATGGAAAAAAAAATACTGGATCACAAGAAAAAGTTCGTTAAACAGAGAGTGCACTTCGCTATTTGGAGGTTATTTTACGAAGAAATTCGCAAAATGTTCATGGTTCCAAGGAAAAGTTCGCAAAATAGAGGTTCGTTAAATAGAGGTCCGACTGTATATATATATAGCAAAGCCAATCCGTTCAATCATGGTTATGTCATGGCAGATCTTAAATAGGAGTTTAAAACGGAAGGTACAGAATAACCTTTCACTGACGCAGGTTGATACTAGAAGCATTGCATATATTTTAATAAGTTAAAGATACTGTGATATATCATTATGAAACACTTCGAAACTGAATCAATGGCATTTTTGCATGAAACTACTGCAAACGGTTTTCAAATTTTTTATACCACAACTTGAATTGGGCGTTCATAATTGCTGGATACGTAGTGACAGGTCCCGGGCATAAAATTTTCTAATGTTTATTTTTTTCTATTTCTTTGAGCGGGGCCACGACCCCTTACCGCCTACTTGGCGAAATTACTAAAACATGCCAAAACAGGGTACTCAGTATTCTGGGTAATAGCGCTGAGGTTATAAGTTTGTAACGCTGTCTCAGACAATTAAAAATATTTCCTCTTTCAGGGGACAAGGGACCTTTAACCTTATTTTTTTAAAATATTCAATATTTTATTGTACGTACAAAAGGAGAATATTTAATATTCTTTTCTAGCGCATCGGGGACACTTAGAATTCATAAATAAGTATTTTGTAGGAATAAGACCTGTTTTTCAAAAAGTTCTTCAAAAATCCTAGAATTTTTCAAAATGTTCCATGCGCATTTATTTCTTCCTGATTTCTCCGAAATTTCTCAAGATTGTTTATTGAAGTGTTTGCCCCAAAACTGTGCATAATTCTTTAAAATTTCAATTGTTTTTTTCAAATTTCAAGAGCATAAAATAAAGTGAAAACATGCAAAAATATAAAAAAAAATAACAGGCAGAATAGGAAAAAAAATATTTAAAACTTTAGATTCATGCAAAAAAAATTAAATGCACTATTATATTTATACATATATGGTAAACTTATAATAAACAATTTAAAGTTTTTAAATTGATATGGAATGCGCATGGAGGATTTATAATAACGTTAGCATTTTTGAAAATTTTTTTGAAAAACAGGCATTATTCTGGCAAAAAAAAAAAATCCTTATTTTAAATTATTGTGAGATTTATAGATTTAGTGGACTGTAAATGATTTTAAAAGATTTATTTTGACTTAAAACAAAGTAATTACAATACTTGCACATTTAATAGACTACACTTGCGATTAATAGAATACAATTGAGTATGTGGTGTCACCGTGGTCTCAGACACAAAAATTGTTCACTACTTTCTCCTAAAGAAGCAATTTAAAATCGGCATTACTGCGCATGCCTGATTTCATGCGAACAGATTTAAAAACCCAGTTGTTTTTCAGCTCCACACACATACTCTTTTCCCTGCAGGAATTTCTGTGTCATTTCCTTTCCGAGTTGGGAAAGATATATTTTGTTTTTATGTATTAAATTATAATTTTTATTCTGACGATTAAACTCCTTCCAGTTTATGCTTGCATTCGTCATTGCATTTCATCACGAATACGCAGCGGCATGATAGCCATATATTCCACTAGCTATCGCCGCAAGGTTAGTAGTCCTACCTCAGAAGGGCTACAAGTATAAGGGATGGATCAACGCTAGGAAAATGAAAAACCCAATAGCTTCAAGAATTGAATTGTGAATTGACTTACATATGAATGATGAATTACCTTCACTTCCCAGACATTTTACAAACCTTTCACTTAAGGGAAATACATCAAAAAAAGAATAGAATAACATTTTTAGCAGAAGCCCTGCTAGCATCACGTACATAAGAATGTTTTTTCAACAACAACAGCTCATGTTTACACACACCGTTACAAAATAAGAAATTACTGGATCAGTGCTGCCATCTATGAACGCGGGCTGCTACTACAGGACGGATCAATTATAATGTAGTAAAATAGAAAATTAATTATTCTCATTTTGTATACGGAGTTAAAAAATGAAAATTTAAAAATTCGAGGTTCAATGCCCCCTGTGTCCTATATCTAGAAGTATTTCAGTACACCAGTAGTCTGCCCCTAGACAATTCATAAAGCTTATTATTTTAAATCTAGAAGTGTTTCGACACACAAGACATGTCAAAAAACACATTCGTCAGTGGCGTAGCGAGGGGGGGGGCAAGGGGGTCTATCATGCCCCGGGCGCCACTTGCAGAGGGGCGCCAATATAAGGTCTATATATTACATTACTATATGTTTTTCGGGGTGGGAATGCCAATATAAGGTCTATATATTATATTTCTATATGTTTTTGGGGGAGGTGCGCCAATATAAGGTCTATATATTATATTACTATATGTTTTTCGAGGGGGGGGGGCGCCAATATAAGGTCTATATATTATATTTATATATGTTTTTCGGGGGGGGGGCGCCAATATAAGGTCTATATATTATATTAGTATATGTTTTTCGGGGGGAGGGGTGCCAATATAAGGTCTATATATTATATTAATATATGTTTTACGGGGGGCGCCAATATAAGGTCTATATATTATATTATTATATGTTTTTCGGGGAGGGGGCTCCAATATAAGGTCTATATATTATATTACTATATGTTTTGCGGGAGGGGGCGCCACAAAGGTATCGTGCCCCGGGAGCCAGTTATGCTCGCTACGCCACTGACATTCGTATTCAAAAATAACACGAAAAAACCCCATTTATATTGAAGACAAAACTATTACCTAATAATTTTCTCCCACACACGTAAATATTTACTCTATTGCTTACTGCTACGAATCCACTTTGAAGAAACCACGTAGGCAAAACACCACCCAAACAAAAGCTGTTTCGCTCGTACCGTGAAGCTATAAGAACTTCATGGTATTAGTTTGTAGCTTCATGGCTTATACCAGTGGTCGGCAAACCGCGGCTCGCGAGCCACATGAAGGGGCCACACTCTTTGGCCCCTTGAGTGTGGTTCTTCCACAAAATACCACGTACAGTGCGATTGGAACTGGTGTTCTTATTTCTATTTTTACATACTTAGTTGGTGTTTATGTGTCTTTATCTTTAGGCGAGTGCTTTGAAGCGACTTAATGAGAAAAGATTTCCAGAAAGATTAAATGTCAACGCGTATCGTCAAGTCGTATCTTTGCATCGTGTTCTACAGTGTATTACTTCCGAGCGCGTGTTCCCACAGGAAAGACTAGACTAGTCAAAATGTCTTCGAATATAACCAACCAGCAAGTCGAAGATCTTAAGTTGGTTTCATCTTTATCAATAGCAGTTGACGAGTCTTGTGACATAAATGATACAGCACAAGTTTCACTTTTTGTACGATTTAGTTCATCTACAGGTCCTAAAGAAGAACATTTAGGATTATTGCCACTCAAAGGTCAAACACGTGGAGAGGATATAGAAAATGTTGTAATTGAGTGCATTGAAAAACATCAAATTCAACTCTGTAAAATTGTCTCAATTTCAACAGACGGGGCTAAAAGTATGACAAGCGTAAGAAACGGGTTTGTTGCTATTTTGAAAGAAAAAATTAATCACGAGGTACTTACTTACCATTGCATCATTCCTCAATAAGTGCTTTGTGCGCAGACATTTCCAGAAGAAATTTGCAAAGTTATGGAATTGGTGATTAAGATTATCAACTCCACTATAACCAAAGCTCTTAATCATCGACAATTAAAAGAATTTTTAGGTGAAATGGAGAGTGAGTACGCAGATCTTCTGCTGCATAACAAGGTACGTTAGTAATCAGGAGGAAACTTTTTGAAACGTTTCGCTTCCTTAAAATCAAAAATTAAAGCAATTCTCCTTGAGAAGAGTGTTTCACTATCCAGAACTAACAAACGATCAGTGGATCCAAAAATTTAATTTCATGGTAGACATTACGTCTCATCTACGAGTCCGTATATCAGCTTAATCGTAAACTACAGAGGAAAGGAAACCCACTTTTTTTTATGTTAGAAGAAGTTATTTCATTCGAAAACAAATTATCTCTTTTTGCTCAAGATTTTGATAAATCAACTTTTTATTCACTTTCCAAGCCTATTGAAACATTTCCAAGAAAATAATTCTGATGTTGATATTTGCTATTTGAAAACAATGCTTTTAAATATGAGGGAAGCTTTTCTCAACAGGTTTCAGGAAGTCAGAAACAACAAAGCGACGTTAGCATTTCTCAAAAAACCTCTTAATGCTACGGTAACAGAATTAAATTTGCCTCCCTTTAATATTGACATTGGAAACTTTGAAATGCAATTAATTTGAAAAACAAAGAATTGTGGAGCTCGAAATTTGAACGTCTTTGTGCTGATATAGAAATATATCTATCTATATATTATTTCTAAAAGGTGTTTTTTTTTATCCCTTTTTCTCCCTTCATACTGAACCAAAATCGATAAATGAGGTACCATTTTAAAGACGAAGTTCTCCTCTTTTGACGAATTGTTAATTCAGAATGACACATTGTACTGTTTGTTAAAAAATCGAAGCGAAAAATTGACTTTTGGCCCTAAAGTTCTTTCCCTAGATGTGCACAAAGAAGTTTTGTAATGTAAATATCACATTTTCCACGAGTTTTTGTCGTAATTGACTTTTAATATTGTCTACTAAGGTGTTTTGACGTGTACATATCTCGTGTTCTCCTGGTTTGTCTCATGCTTCACCTCCAATATTGTGGCCAAAGGCGTTTCGTAATTGGTTTTGTATCATCCTTACGCACCACTGTTATTTGACAAATAAACAATTGCTACAAATGAACCGGTGCTTCTTTCATCCTACTACAAACCACCAACCCCGCTATAAAATTTATCGCAATTTAATCGCATGCGAAAGGGTCTCACGGGCCAACTAGTATTGGAGAAAAACAAATTTGAACTTAGTTCACAGCACAAGTGGTCTGCTTTGAAAGACCTGGAGAAGGAAGATATGTTGATTTTTAACACCTGGAATAGTATTCCTGGCTCATATATAAAATAAGATGAAAAAACTAGCGTTTGCTGTTATTTCCTTATTTGGGTCGTTAAATTCATACACTGGTCGAACAATCGTTTTCGAGCATGAACCTCATAAAGAGTAAATTGAGAAGTCTTATTGATGAGAACCTGGAATTGTGCCTAACATTAAAAACAAAAATATACAAACCCGAGTTACCCAAACTTTCCAAGTAGATGCAAGGCCACTGTTGCCATTACTGTTTGTCATTGTCATGATTTAATTTTATGGATACTGTCGTGTCTGCCGCGTAAACTCCTGTTGTTTTGTCCCTGTACTTTCCTCTCAAGAAAGCAGGGGGGTAGGGCAATGACCCCGGCTCGTTGAGGGATTTCGAGATTGTTGACGGTGCCCCGAGCAGAAGTCAGGGGGACGTGAGGGGGAGTGCTTGTGCCCACGCGAGAGAGAAGGCGTGCGGTGTTTTTAGGGAGTCTGCGGTTGTTGGCTCTCGAGAGAGTCGGGCAGACGAATACGGTGCGTGGGTGTATTGAGCCCCGAAGACGCACTAGGTCTTTGTTAGGTAACAGTCATTGGGAGATGACTGAAATAGTTAATTGACTGTATAATACTGTAAATAAGCTTGTAGACAGCGGCGTTTGTGCTTGCGAAAGAAATAAAACTTTGAATATTCACGAGTGTGTACTGAACTTTATGCGGTGAAAATTTATTTGTGTATCATTGAAAACGTCTTGACAAACGAACCAAAGTGAACCCGTAGAAGTGAAGAGGGTTCGACAGATACCTTACAATTTAATTTTATCAATTAATAATATCGTTATTAAGTATGATATCAAGTTTTATTCAACGCATCTATAGATTTACTATGGCTTAAAACTCTAAGTAAAGTTTATTAAGTTAATTTTAGGGAGCTTTATGGAGTGAAAGAAGATCTAGTGTCGAGGTTTGAAAAAGGTATGTTGAGAGGATTTGGACATATCGAGAGGATGAACGAAAGGAGATAGACGAAATAAGTATACAAGACGAGTGTGGGTGGGAGAGTTGGAAGGGGTCGACCTCAGCGAACGTACCTCAATCAGATTTAGGATGTTTTTAGCAAAAGCCAGCTTTGGAGTATGCTAATTAAGTTAATAACAATGTACCTACCTATATAGTTTAAATTTAAAAAATTTGGCTCTGAAAAGAAATTTCAATCGTTGTACTGTTGATATTTGGCTCTGTTGACTAATGAGTTTGCCGACCACTGGCTTATACCAACACATGTCGTCAAATTGAACAAAAGACATGCTGCCAAGTATACAATGGTAAATTCGTTTATTTAACAATAAAGTAATTTTTGCACCACGTATTTCAAATCAACCAATTAAAAGTGACGGTATCTTTACGGAAAAATAGTGTTTGATTGGAGTATTAGCTGAGGACACTCATTGTGGTAGGAGGAGTTGGAAACTTTTTGGGAACTCCACACACACGGAAATATTTACTCTATTTCTTACTGCTACGAATCCACTTCGAAGAAACAACGTCGGCGAAACACCATCTAAACAAAGGCTCTGTCTCGCTGTTTCCAAAACTCGTCAAAAATGAACAAAACACAGGCTACCAAGTAGACAATGGTAAATGCGTTTATTGAACACTAGCCGGGCTTCACTCAGCTATCGAATCACTTGACACTCGAATCACAGTTAACTTGAATTAATTTTTTTTTCACTTTTAATTGCCGAAAAATCCCCCCCAAATCAGTACATCTTCAAATGATCTATTTATGATTGAAATGTTTGAATTAAAAGTATGAAAATTAGAAAAAATAATTAAAAATTAGACACACGGTGAAACATTTCTTTTCAGTGATTAATTTATAGTGAGAATCACGCTGTGTTTACACCGTAAAACATGGCGGTTACGTTTTGTTCAGTGGCGTATGAATTTAGAATTGAAATATCTCTAAAACTATTAAAGTAACAGAATAAGTGTACGTAGAAAAAAATTATCAGTTTTTAAAGCTCTTTCCAAATATGTAACATTTATGTACTTTCATGAAAAAAAATTACATCGATTTCGACATTTTCAAACATGGCCGACTTTCATAACAGATGCCATAGCGGAAACGGTCTACCCGGAATTGTTCCCCGACCGACAAAGTTTTTCTTTCATTTATTTAACACTAAAGTAATTTTACACCACGTATTTCAAATCAACCAATTAAAAGTGTCAGTATATTTGTGGAAATTAGTGTTTGATTGGAGTAGGAGCTGAGGAAACCCAATGTGGTAGGAGGAGTTGGAAACTTTTTAGGAACTCCACACACACGGAAATATTTACTGTATTACTCACTGCTACGAATCCACTTCGAAGAAACGACGTCGGCGAAACACCATCATAACAAAAGCTCTGTGTCGCTGTTGCCAAAACTCGTCAAAATTGAGCAAAACATATGCTGCCAAGCATACAATGGTAAATTCGTTTATTTAACACTAAAGTAATTTTTACACTACGTATTTCAAATCAACCAATTAAAAGTGTCGGTATGTTTGTGTAAAATAGTGTTTGATTGGATTAGGAGATGAGGAAACCCATTGCGGTAGGAGGAGTTGAAATGTCTTTAGGAGGTTCTGAAAAAATTCAGAGTAGTGACTGACATGTTGCCTCATTCGTCTGGTGGTGGATACTGAAAATTTTCCAAAAGAATTGACGAACATGCCATAAGTAACACCACGCCTAGAAAAAGAAAAGAAAAAAAAAACCAGCAGGTCATTACACACACGAAAATGTTCTGAAGGAGATTTTATAGGGGCTAGAATGATAAGGAAGACTCTATAACAGGGGTTCCCAACCTTTTTCCTACATCGAACCCTTTTTAAAAAATGATTTTCTTCATGGACCTCCTCACATTTTCCTCTATAATATACTGCATAAGACATAATTATAATACTAATAATCTATATATATAAAACAGTTCCGTAACTGACTGACTGACTGACTGACTGATATACAACGCACAGACCAGTCAGTATACCTCCAATATACCCCTGGAATACTATAGACCCTTTTTAAACTTCCATCGACCCCCAGGGGGTTCGCCTGGACCCCGTTGGGAATCCCTGATCTATAACAACGGTGGGCAAATGCGGCTCTTCGCTGAGTCAAGTACGACTCCCTTTAAAATTTTAGTTTTATTTTTTCCCCTGAACCGTTTGTAGTGCGCATGTGCGCAAATCGTATTCGCCAGTCCGCATGTTGAAGGGAGTAGTAGAGGTGGTTGGAATTCAGCGTTCTTGCATATTAATATATATATTTTTATTATACTTGATTTTTGTTATATTTGAATTTTATTATATTTAAATTTCATTACTGAAATTTTGAAATACAGGTAGCCCTCCTACAGCACGGCATCTTACAACACGGTTTCGCTCTAACACGAGAAATTGCGGGAACCCTCGTATAACACTGCAACCTGTAACACGGTTTCGCTCTAACACGAAAAAAAAAATTGCAAAATCCTTTGTACAAAATTGTACTTCTATAGCACTAGATAACATGATTTTTGTTTAAGTAATTTAAAAACTAAATTACCTTAAAACAATGACGGAAGGAATAATGAACTATAGTGGCTTTACATGAAAATGTATAAACAAATTATAATTTATTCATTTATAACTCCATAAAACTACAAGAAGGCCTAAGCTTAGCTGAAAATCTTGAATCATTTTTCTTGAATGCAGACCCTGCCGCTGAAAGAAGTCGAAAATTCAAAAGGGAGCTGCAAAATTGTTTATCTCCATACCCTGAATCTACAATGACCTTGTAAGAACCAGCAAACAAAACCAAAATTACAGATTTTTAAAAAGGTTAGGAGGTGCACAAATTCTAAATGAAAAAAAAAAGGTTCTGAAAGTGAAGGTGATATCGTTCAATCGAAAAAAAACGTTCTCGTTTGATTGTACTGAGTAGTGATGAGGAAGAAATTTATTAAATAAAGGTCGCATTAAATGAAAATAATATTTTTTGTTTCTTTTCGTTTTGTGTTATACATGCATTTATATTTTTAATAAAAATGAAGATGCTTATATTGAAATTTTTAAAAAATGTTTGTTTTTAATAAGTTTTCAGAACGTAACCCCCCTTTTTTGAACTGTCTCTGGGTCTCATATAACACGGTTTCACACATCACGGCATTTTCTAGGAACCTATCTACCGTGTTATAGGAGGGTTACCTGTAATTATTTTGTTTTTCATAATTATATTTTTTATATGTGTTCTTATATGTGATTTGTGAACATATGCAATTACATTAAATAAAAAAATTTTGAATTATTGTATCTACGTGTGGCTCTTTAAAAAATACAAAAAACCGTATTGCGGCTCTCTTTGGCCTCATATGTGTCCACCGCAGCTCTATAAGGTTCTTTATAATACGACTTGATTTTCCAAAATGCCACATTTTTCATGCGTTTCAGATTGTATTTGATTCATTTACGTAAAGTCATTTTCCCACTTCTCGTATACCACGAGAACTAACTGGGGTCTTTAGTTTCGTGGCACAAGAAAATTTCCCCGTACGAAAAAATGACGCCGTCTTAACGTATTTTCTTATCCGAGAATAAAGGTCATTGGTAGATTTTACAAGTATACGTCACAACGACTTATACTTGTAAAATCTACCAGATGTTGCATTTTCTGACTTTCATTACTCTGTCACTTTGTTAGTGACGACACCAGTCCGATGGAGGCGTGGTCTAACCATACGAGGTCTTATGCAAAATTTTTCTCGCATAAAAGGCTGACAGGCTGACAGTCTCATCTGGCGGGTGTAGTCACTAGCTTCGCAACAGAGTAGCACGATCAGGCAAATCATTAATGCTCAATGGTATTTCCGTAATGTAGATATTTACCGTGAAATCGGTCTCCCCACTCTTAAAAACTATCTCCAAAAATTAGCCATAAACTTCCACAATAATATTGATAATGAATTACTTAAAGATTTAGCAGACTATGATCATGACCCCTCAAACAGGAAACGTGTAGGGTTCGCGTGTTGCTCAGATGCAAATTTCTGGAAGCAGCGCTGTACATGCCAGCCAAAGTGAGTTCGGCGCAGGTGTTTGATCTATTTAAAGGGCACACGCTGAGTTGGCAAAAGCCCAAGACTTTAGTAGCGATACGGGAGAGAGCGAGGCAAGCTCGATGGAAGGTGATAGCGGGTTTTAACTGATAGAGCGTGTATTGGTATTTAGCCGAGGCGGCTGCACGACTTCGAGAATTAGCTCAGAGCCGAGGTGTACGTGTATTGTTAGTAAATGCCTACTCTGCCTGAGGGATTCATTGCGACCTTTAGTTTCTTAGTACCGCGGGTGGCGATACTGTTGTGTATTATTTTGGAAGCCCCAAGTCTGTATATGTTAGTCTGCCTCTACGTAGAGAATAAAAGAGTTATTCAGAAGTAGCCCTCGTACTTTATAATGTGCCTGGACCGTTAGATTAGAGATATAAAAAAAAAGGAAGAACCACATAAACGGCCCAGGGCCATCCTGTCTCTTACTAATTTTTTGTTTCTCTCTTTTTCAAAAAAAAAAAAACAAAAACTGATACTTGGCTTGCCAAGGCAAAAAACTTCATTAAATTCTTTTAAAACCAAATAAATATGCCTTACTATCCCTAAACTCCCTCCTCTCACATTGCTCATTTTAGCATCGATAGTAGACCCTCCAATCTACTGCCCTGCAAGATGCTTACTCACTTTTTTATCTACTATGAACTCGCGGATTATCAGCGCGCCTTTGACTTTTCTCCTTTTCTCTACTCTATGTACTGTCCGACCACGGAAGCAAGGTCCCTGGAAGCTGTTACGCATGCGCGAGAAAAACTAGTCTACTTAGAAAATAGGGGAAAACGTCATGTGTTTGTTTATGAAATACGGAATGTATTTCAGACTGGTTTTTTTTTTCGCAATTTTAAAGTTATTTTTTTAAACTTTATTTTTGATCGAATATGTGAATAATAATTTCAAAATAATAAAAAGGAAGAAGCAAATTTATTTAAAAAATAGGAGTGTTATAGGAGTGGATATTTTCGGATTACATCAAAATCAAAATTATCTAAAGCTACGTTTTCGGTGGTTCTTTTTTTCTGACGTTTCCTCGGAGATTCAAATTTTGGAGTTTCTTCACCCTTTGCTTCTCTGCGTATTCTTTTTACTCTGGACATTGATATCCCGGTCATTTCACTAGCTCTCTTTAGGGATTGCGAAAGTGGAACAATAACATTTCCTTCTAGTGCTTCTTTATCACACAATTTAATTACGTACATTGTGTATTATACGTTTACAATCACTACGGAACGGCTTATTCCGAGCAGTTGTGTTGGTTAAAGGATCCATTAATTTTAATATAATAATCAAAATAACAGACGAGGAAAAACAGACGAGGAAGCAAGCAAGCGCAGTTAGTAACCGATTCTCAAGAATGTCGAGAGAATACGAGACTTTTTCCCTCCTTCCTCAGCAGCCTTACCTACAGCGTGAATAGAATCGTCTTGGCACTATGCCAACCGTGGTTCTTCGTACTGAGGTCGGACAGTATATTGGTTCCCTTCTGCTAATCATCGGAAAGTCTGCAATAGAGGGCGTTGCCCAGGAATTGCAGTTGAGACCCATTTTCCTATGGTCCTATGGTCTGGCGGGTGTAGAGCGGATCTTCGTACCTGGCTTGTGTGTTGGGCTGCCGTCCGTTCGCTTCCTGTGTTACGAGGATTCCCTAAGTGGGAAGTGACACGTAAGATTGCCTTCAACCCCGCAGACGTTTTAGATGAGTTTGAATGTGTGCCTGTGAGCTAACGCCCCTTTTGATTCAGCCAGCAAGATGTGTAATGATTTACTCATCATGTACATGAATTTGTAGATAGTTGATGTACTGTTGAATAAAGCGTCAAAATGAACCTTCTGACTGATTACTGAATATTATGGTCACACCAATGACTACATACTTTTCGAGCGGCGAAGTTTTCGTATGCTATGACACTGGAGCGGTAGGACGTTTCTTACGAGCTGATCATAGGCGTAGCGTGCTTCTAACTTTT